>LR738714.1:325538389-325548546 GCA_902687465.1 Secale cereale | reverse complement strand
CGCCGCCGCCTATGGAGCGAATCACCCTTGAGTCCACCACCCCCATGGGGGGAGGATTCGGGAGGTATCCCCGTGGTGGCATGCAGATCTTTGTGAAGACCTTCAAGATCAGATGCAAGGTAAGAAGACGACGACCCTTAGCGGGATCCCAGCCAAGGAGGTCCACAAGGCCCCCGGCAAGCACCTTGCCGGGGATGACAGCAGGCGCCACGGCAAGACCCTTGTCGGGGCCCCAGCAAGGCCCTTGCCGAGGACACCCACGGGGTCACCATCAGGCCCGCACCAACTGGGTTTCTACCGACCCACGCAGCTGCCGACTCAACCAGCTGGATAGGCTCCTGCGTGGCAACCCACGGATCTTCATGGAGGCCCGCCGTTGCGCCACCTCAGCTGCCTGTCTGCCTACATGGCACCTCAGGCACCGCTGGCCAGGGCACGTGTCGACACAAGGAGGAGCGGCGACGAACAAGACGGGCGTCTCCCCTCGTCCCCGATAAAGCAAGGACACCTAAGCAGGGCGCATTAAATCCACCTTGTCCTATAATGCGAGGGATAACCTCGCATCACTGTACCCTTTCCACCTCTTGTGTGCCACTGTGGCAACCCCTTTTCCCTATAAAAGGAGGCCCGAGGCGACCAGGAGAAGGATTCGGCTTTTCGGAACCCCTCACGACTCTTTTGGAGCTCCTCGTTAGCTGAAGAACACCAACATATAATCCACCAAAGCAGGAGTAGGGTTTTACGCATCTTTGCGGTCCAAACCTGGGTAAAGGAACCGTGTCCTGATCGTTAGATCCGCTCTTCTCTCAGCCCCACGCCCCGCAACCGTAGTAGGGATTCTTGTGATCCCATAGGTGTCGATCCAAATACACCGACATCTTTGGCGCGCCAGGTAGGGGCGTAGTTGTGAGAATCGTCTTTAGCGGTTAGTTCGACGCTTCCGCATCATCATGGCGCCCAAGAAGAAGATGACGGTGGCGGTTGGCCAGTCGGAAGCCGGACAGCCCGTCCCGACGCGGGCGAGCAGTGGACCAGTCTCGGAATGGACTCGGGGCGCTGCTCGCGAACACCAACGCCATCCCGATAGCCGGAGTTTGGGAGGTGGCAATGCCTGTGCGCCCGATAACAGGCCGCACGCTGCCAGTTCCAGAGATGGAACCCGGCCCTCCGCGGGCGGCGCGGGGACCTCCAAGGCCGCGGCCGCACCACCCGAGGGTGATGAGAGGCCCTCCAGGACTCTCACTCCGGCGCCAACAGCGCGATCTTCTCAAGCAGCGCGCGACGAACGGCGTCGTCGTCCCGAAGACCCCAGACGTCGCCATGGGAAGAGCCCCGAGCGCCACTCCCGGGACGTAGAAGGCCTGCCCGCTCACCGAAGCGCTGGTGGAGACGATAGGCGACCGCGGGATCGTGATGGGGCTCCCCCTGACACGGTCTGGGGTCGAAGCGCGTCGTGATCCGTGCAGGTTTCGCTACCGCCGACGCCAGCCGAAGCCTTGGCGCGCGCGCAGTTGCTCCTCGACTTTCCTCCCATCATGGGGAAACTCGACGAATGGAGAGCCACCATCCGAAGCCTTGTCACAGTCGCCAACAGGGATGACCTAAATCCAGCGGAGCTCCCGGGCCGACGCTCCAATGGGGTCCCACGCACCGCGGGCGGGAGAGCTGGCAGCGCCGTGGCTACGGTGCATTCGCCTCCTCCTCGCCCAGTGCCGCGTGCGTCGACCCGTCAGGACGTCGCGGGCGACGCCATCTCCATAGCGTCGTCCGCCCCGCGGACCCGCGACGACCAGCGTCAAGTTCTTCAGGAGCGAGCCCATGAAGACGCTCGAACCACCATAGAGCGCCGGCGCGAAACGCGCCACCAGTCAGACAGGCGAGCAGGGCCTGCTACGGATCGCCCAGCACAGGAAAGCCCTGGAGGTCTACCTTACAAGGTGGGCTGTCCGGCTTTCACCCGTGAGCTGCGGCAGTTTCAGTGGCCCTCTCACCGCACCTTCAAACCTGACGTTGGCGAGAAGTACAACGGCAAGACCCACCCGTCAGAGTTCCTCAGCATCTACACCATCGCGATGCAAGCTGCTGGGGCCCGCGACGATAAGGTGCTTGCGAATTACTTTCCGTTAGCTCTTAAACCTAACGCCATGTCGTGGTTGATGCACTTGCCAGTAGACTCTATTTCCTCCTGGTCGGACTTGTGCCATGAGTTTGTTGGCGCCTTTACCGGAGGCCATCAAGCCCATGGCCAAGCGAGTGACCTGCATGTCATACCCCAGAAGGAAGGCGAGACTCTGCGCAAGTACATATAGAGATTCAGCCGGGTACAGTACAATATCCCCGATGTTCACCCTGCCGCCATCATCAGCGCGTTCCACCAGAACGTGCGCAACCGCAAGATGCGCGAAGAACTGGCGATGACCAAGGTGAAGGACGTGGCAGAACTTTACGTTCTTTCCGACAGATGTGCCGGGGCCGAAGAGGGAAGGATGTACCCCGGCGAGAGCGCCGGTGCGGAAACCGACTCCTCGGATGAAGATACCACTGTTCCAGCGAAGAAGGGCCGAAACCGTAATAGGAAGCGCAAGGGGAAGGCCGTGCTTGCCGTAGAGGGATCTGATGACACCGGCTCCGCCAAGAAAACCAAGGCGGGTGACCCTGGCAAGGAAATCGTCGGATGTGTCGCCTGCCGGGCCTTGGCGGCCGCCGAGAAGCCAGGAAACTCTGGCAAACGGTACTGCAAGATCCATCGCACCAAAGGCCATGATCTTCAGGACTGCCACCAGGTTGAGCTCCTTGCTGAGAAGCAAAGAGCTGAATACGAGAGGCGGGACAAGGAGAAGGGCCAGGATGGCGCTGAGGGATCCAGCAAGAAGCGTGACGGCCAAGCAGGCCGTCGCGGCAAAGAGAAATAGCAAGAAAGGCCCGCCTGGGGCCGCGATAGAAGACCTGAAGACGACGATCACAAAGAGGACGACGAGTCCGGCGGCCAAAAGTTTCAGAAGGCTACGGATGCCATGTGCGTCGATGGTGGCGCTTCGCTGCATGCTTCTCACCGCCAGCTTAAAGAGTGGGCGCGAGAGATTATTGCAGCAGAGCCGTCGCCTGGTGCCTAAAAGCCGCTGAAATGGTCCAGCACACCTATCATCTTTGATGCCGAGGATCACCCTGATCACGTTACTGCGGTCGGGTGCTTGCCATTGTTGGTTTCACCAACAATATGCAACCTCAAGGTGACGAAGATGCTAGTCGATGGCGGGGCTGGCCTAAACCTACTCTCGCCCACTGTGATTGAGAAGCTGCAAGTTCCTGATGGAGACCTCGAGGAGACGGGCACGTTTCAAGGGGTCAGCCCAGGAAGGAGTCAACCAAAGGGGAAAGTCACACTGCCCGTGACTTTTGGAAGTGATCTGAACTACAAGACGGAGAGAATTGTGTTCGATGTCGCCAGAATCCCCTGCCTTACAACGGGATCCTTGGCCGCCCAGCGCTGGCCAAGTTCATGGCAGCATCTCACTATGCCTACAACACCCTGAAGATGCCAGGGCCCGTGACGATCATCACCATCCCCTCCGACAAGAAAGACGCGTTGATTTGCGTCGACCAGTTGTACCAGCAAGCAGTTGCAGCAACTGTCGCTACGGGGGCACTTCCTCCTGCCACTGGAGCCCCGGGAGGGAAGAAGAAGAAGAAGACCGGCGAGACCTCGGGTGCCCACTCCGGCAAGCGCACCTCTTCAGAGTGCTGTGCTCCCGTCGAGGACATGCCTGAGAGCTCCACCGGGAAGAAGAAGACCGGCGAAACCTCAGACACCCACTCCGGCAAGCACACCTCTTCGGAGTGTCGCGCTCCCGTCGAGGACGTGCCAGAGAGCTCGACCGGCAGAAATAAGAGATCAAGGGCTACGCCGTCAGGAACTAAGAAAGTTTATGTCAAGGAGGACGACACGGGAAGGGCTTTTACCATAAGCTCCGCCCTAGACAACAAATAGGAAGACGCGCTCGTCACCTTCCTGCGGGCGAATGTCGACGTGTTTGCCTGGCAAGCATCCGACATCCCCGGCGTTCCCAGGGAGGTGATTGAGCACCACCTTGCTGTCTGCCCTCATGTGCGGCCCTTCAAGCAGAAGGTCAGGAAGCAAGCTTTGGAATGGCAAGAGTTCATCACCGAGGAGATCCGGAAACTGGAAGCTGCGGGTTTGGTGAGAGGAGTGCTCCACCCAACGTGGTTGGCCAATCCAGTAGTAGTGCGCAAGGCAAATGGAAAGTGGAGGCTGTGTATTGATTACACAAATATCAATAAAGCTTGTCCCAAGGACCCCTTCCCGTTGTCGCGCATAGACCAGATTGTTGACTCCACGGCAGGGTGTGACCTGCTATCATTCCTTGATGCCTACTCCGGCTACCACCAGATCTTCATGGCGAGAGAATACGAAGAGAAGACAGCATTCATCACCCCATGTGGTACGTACTGTTTCGTACGAATGCCTTTCGGGTTGAAGAGTGCTGGCTCGACATTTGCAAGGGCAGTCCAGATTGGTTTTGAACCCCAGCTCCGTAGAAATATGGAGGCTTATATGGATGATATAGTGGTCAAAACCAAGGACAGGGCAACCCTTGTACCGGATTTACAAGAGACATTTGTGAACCTGCGCAAGATCAACCTCAAGCTGAACCCTGAGAAGTGCGTTTTCGGCGTTCCGTCCGGCAAGCTTCTCGGGTTCTTTGTATCACAGCATGGGATAGAAGCCAATCCGGACAAGATCAAAGCTATAGAGCAGATTGAAGCACCCAAACGGGTCAAGGATGTGCGTCGGCTTGCTGGCTGCGTTGCCGCCATGAGCAGATTCATTTCCAAGTCTGTTGAGCGCGCCCTCCCCTTTTTCAAGATTTTGAAAAAGGCGGGCCCAATGGAATGGACGCTAGAAGCCAAAGCAGCGTTACAGGATCTGAAGAAGTATCTTTCCTCCACGCCAATACTGGTTGCGCCTCGACCACAGGAACCGTTGCTGCTATACCTAGCGGCAACGAACCAGGTGGTCAGTGCTGCACTAGTGGCGCAGAGAGAAATCGATGATGAGGTGATAGCAGCAACGGAGCCTGGTGCCACTGGCGTAGGGATGACACAACCGATTGGAGTGCAGCCAAAGAAGAAGATGATGCAGCACCCGGTCTACTTAGTTAGCTCCCTCTTGCAGGGGGCTAGGTCAAGGTACTCCGGTGTGCAGAAACTGCTCTTCGACCTTCTTATGGCCTCGAGGAAGCTGCGTCACTACTTCCAGGCGCACGAGATCACTATCGTCACTCGCCTCCCTCTGCAACGGATATTGCACAATCCAGATGCAACGGGAAGGATTGTGGAGTGGGCACTAGAGCTGTCCATCTTTGGCCTCAAGTTTGAAAGCACCTCGACAATTCAGAGCCGAGTCCTGGCAGAGTTCGTCACAGAATGGACTGCAACGCCTGATGAAGAAGTCCAAGAAACTGCTCTCCCCGGCAAAGAGGCAAGTTACAACTGGGTCATGTACTTTGATGGCGCTTTCTCTTTGCAGGGCGCCGGGGCTGGCGTACTGCTGGTCGCGCCCACCGGAGAGCACCTCAAGTACGTGGTCCAAATGCTCTTCCCTAGGGAGGTGTCAACGAACAACACTGCCGAGTACGAGGGGCTGCTTGCCGGTCTTAGGATCGCACGGACCTCGGAATCAAGAAGCTCATTGTCAGAGGCGACTCACAGCTTGTCGTCAAACAAGTCAACAAGGATTACCAGAGCCCGTTGATGAAGGCCTACGTCGATGAAGTGAGGAAGTTGGAAGAGCGCTTTGACGGCATACAGGCGGAGCACGTTCCCCGAGCGGAGAACGACATCGCTGATTACCTGTCAAAGCGCGCTACGCTCAAGTTACCTGTGGAACCATGTACCTTTGTGCTCCAGCTTTCTCAGCCATCCGTTGATCCATCAACAGAGCAGAACAAGAGGAGGAAGTCAGGGCCCGGCAAGTACTTTCCCGCCGCGCTACCCAGGGCCGCCGGCAAGGATGTTGCCGAGGACACTGAGCCCGCCATCGGAGGGCTAACTCCGGTGGAGCGTCAAGATTTTGCCGTCGAGGTGGCCACTCCCTTGGCAGAGGAAGTGCCTTTAGTCCTCGCCGTCGAGCCCCAGGCTCCAGCGTGGGCGCAGCATACCGTCTGATTCCTTCAAACTGGGGAACTTCCTGAGGATCAGGAAGAAGCGGAGAAAGTAGCTCGTCGGTCCGCCATGTATCAGTTCGTCGATGACGTCCTGTACAGAAGGGGACCGTACGGTGTGAAATTGAAGTGCATCCCTCGAGAGGAAGAACTGGAGCTGTTGGCGGAAATACATGGAGGCATATGTGGATCCCACATAGGGTCAAGAGCCCTTGCCGGCAAGGCATTCTGGCAAGGCTTCTTCTGGCCCACTGCCCTCCAGGATGCGGCGGCGCTAGTCACTAGGTGTGAAGCGTGCCAATTCCACTCAAAGAAGCTTCATCAACCAGCTCAAGACCTTCAAACCATTCCTCTCTCCTAGCCCTTCTCGGTCTGGGGGCTCGACATACTGGGCCCTTTCCCCCGCGCCGCCGGGGGCTTTGAGTACTTGTACGTTGCAATCGTAAAGTTCACAAAGTGGCCAGAAGTGGAGGCAGTGAGGAAGGTCACAGCTCAGTCAGCCGTCAAGTTCTTCAAGGGGCTAGTGTGTCATTTTGGTGTACCCAACAGGATTATCACCGACAATGGCACGTAGTTTACAAGCCGCACCTTCATGCAATATACCCAAGACCTCGGCAGCAAGGTCTTTTTCGCTTCCATTGCTCACCCCCGAAGCAATGGTCAAGCTGAGAGGGCAAATTTTGAAGTGGTGCGAGGATTAAGGACAAAGACCTTTGACAGGCTGCACAAGAGCGGGAGGCGCTGGTTTGATGAATTGCCGGCGGTTCTTTTGTCGATCAGGATAATGCCAAATCGAGCCACCGGCCAGACGCCCTTTGCCCTGATATACGGGGCAGAAGCAGTTCTCCCCACGGAACTCATATACGGGTCGCCTCGAGTGCTCGCTGATGATGAGCTTGAGCAAGAGCAATTGCGGCAAGATGATGCGATGCTCCTTGAGGAAGATCGTCTTCGAGTGGCTGTGAGAGTAGCGCGCTACCAGCAAGCCTTGTGCCGCTACCATAGCCGCAAGGTTCATGCCCGAAGCTTTGAGGAAGGTGACCTTGTTCTCCGGCGCGTTCAATCGGCCAGGAACACGAACAAGTTGACACCGAAGTAGGAGGGCCCTTATCGGGTAATACGAGTCACCAGGCCTGGTGCAGTCCGCCTGGAGACCGAGGATGCCGTTCCCGTGAGTAACTCCTGGAACATCGAGCACCTTCGTAAGTTTTACCCATAAGGCGCGGCTTGCCGGGCCTCTCGGCAGGCCACCCTTTTGTACAAGCTTTGCCGGCAAGGCATGTAACCCTTTGTACAAAGCCAGGCGCAGACCCTGAGCATAAATAAATGAAGCGCTGGCGCCCTGAGTTTTAGCATGCATGCTGAGTCGAGTCTCGTCCTTGGCTAGGGTTGATAGTGCTTAGCAACGGCTAACCCCTAGCTTAGAGGTCGAGTCTTGGTCTTTCCTCTGTCTTCCTTGGTTTATAGGACGCACAAGCATCCTTGCCGAGGCCACATGGAGGGAGGAGAGAAGAACACATCAGTATCAGTACTTAGGCCCCGGCAAGCCAGCATTGCCGGAGGCTACAAGAGCAAGGATTCGCCCGCGGCAGACCAGGGTTGCCGGGGGCTCCAATTTTAGATAAGTCCTTTTTCACTTGTCATGCATTCCGTTATGGACTGAGGTATGTGAAACCTCGTTCTTTTCCTTAAGCTGCCATGCTCCCATAACACTAGGTCCTAAGGCTCGTCCCTGGGACCAAGTTTGGTCGTAGTCGCGACAGCAAGAGGATAAAACAAGGAGCCTAGGTCCGCTTCATCCCTGCCTCCGCCAATGGCGTGAGAAAGGTCGAGCGAAGTAGGGAAACGGCAGGGCCTGTTGCCGGGCGAGAAAATGTTTATCTTAAGAATATCAGGGATTTATTCCCTGTTGTGGGTTTTTACCTACGAACAAAGGGCCCGGCAGACATTCCTTTTTCATTAAAAACATTCCATTCAGGTACAGTCCATAGGGAATGAAAAACATGAATAAGGGGAATTACAAGTTTTAAACTTTACAGATGCCCGAAGGCTTACAGACTAAAAAGAGATAAGATGCCCGTAATGCCTTTCTTGTCCCTCTCCTCAGGAGGTAGGTAAGGGAGGCGAGAAGGGCGAAAGGGGTGCCTAGGCGAGAAGGGCGAAACGGGTGCCTAGGCGAGCTACGGGTGGCTGAAGACACCGAGAAGGCATCTCGGCGGCCTCCCCAGGGCTGGACGGTGATGACGGCGCCGGAGGCTGAGCTCGAAGACGAGGCGGCAGGACGTCAGTAGGAGACAAAGGCGTCGGTGCCCGCGTACTCCGACATGACGACCTTGCCGCCCACCTTCTTCCTCTTCCTCTTCCACTGCCTCCCTACGCCAGCCGCCAAGGAGACGACCCCGAGAAGTTCAAGGAGCCGGCGACGCGGATGATGGGGTCGCCGGTGCCACCAGGAGCGGCGCCCGACACCTAGTCGGACCGGTCATCCTGCCGTCCCCCGCCCTCGTCGTCGTTGTCGCTGTCCTCCTCGTCACCCTCGTTCGAGGAGGAGTCTTCGTCGTCGGAGGAGCTCTCCATGCAGCACCTCGCGCAAATTCCGAGGTGCCCGAAGACCTTGACGGAGAGGTGGCCATCCCCCATCAACTTGAAGTGGAGGGTGAGCCCGTCCGTCAGGCTGTGGATGCGAGCGAACCTCTTCCATCCTCGACGAAGATACATCACATGAGGGGCGGGGAAGTCGACGAGGGCTCGCGTGCCACTAATCCCACAACCCCTCATGTGCAACCACAGTGACTCCGGCGGGTTCGCCTCCATCTCCCGCGCGAACGGGGTCGGGAGACGAAGGCGACGGCGCGGCGACCCCGCATCCTAATGAAGAATTCGCAGGGGTCATCTCCAACATGACCTTCCACCGGAGGAGGAGCTATTGGCGGGGGCGAGGCCGGCGAGCCGCCCCGTCTTCCTCTTCGCTGAGCACCCCGGCCTCGCCCACGGCCTCGCCCCCTCCCTCTTCCCCTCGTAGCTGGTTCGGCCACTGCGGGTGCAGGAGAAGGGGGACGCGCTGCCGAGTAGCGACCCTCGCCGCCACCGTTGAAGAGCCGGGGTTTTCCTTCTTCATGGCGGATAGAAGAAAGGAGCAGAAGCTGAAGGAGAAAGAAGATGGAGGAGTGCGTGGCGCCATCCCTCCCTCCGCCCTTTATAAATGGGCGGGTCTGGAGCTCGACCGCCCCGCTCGACCAATCAAGATGCAGAAGGCGAGAGCGACTGGGACCGACCCGCCGCCCCAACCAATGATGGCTCGGTTTACCGCCTCCACCGCTCGCCACCTCGAACGCATGGAAGGCACGTGGCGAACGCACGGGGCCGAAGGGATGGGTGAGGCGACCTCTCCCCACCCCGTGATCGTGGGGAGTGGGCGCCTAGCAAACCGCGCCTCGGCCCCATCCAGTCAGCGAGCCACGCCCCCACACCTTCCCCCGTTTATGGGGAAGGCGCGGGCTGACTCCTTTCACATTTACTGTGATGTGACGCATGCGTGCGGAAACCGCCCCACGCATGCCGCCCACGTCATGCACGCCCCTCCACCCCACGCCGCGTGTGCGGGCCGTGGGAGGCGCAGCACGCGAAAATTTTACCACGGTGAAAACCACCCCGCCTGCCCGCGCACCGTTCTAGGCCTCGCCCAACAACGTGTCGCGCTTATGTGTGGCCCGGGCCCGGGGGCTCCTGTCGGTGTACAAAAAGGGGGGTACACTTTTTGTACCCCTATGACTGTGCACGGGCAGTCTGAGCCACGGTGCCATCTCACCAAGCATGACAAGGGAGGCAAGCCGGGGCAAGACTGAAGCTTGATGAAGACTGGAGCAACACCAAGAACAAGACCACGAAGAGCTAGGGGACGAAGCGGTTTTCCCCGGCAAGATCCATGCCGGGGCCGGCTCTGTCAGCCCCGGCAAGATCCTTGCCGCGGCTGCT
>LR738714.1:325299324-325538280 GCA_902687465.1 Secale cereale | reverse complement strand
CCGCCTACGGAGCGAATCACCCTTGAGTCTACCACCCCCATGGGGGGAGGATTCGGGAGATATTCCCGTGGTGGCATATAGATCTTTGTGAAGACCTTCAAGATCAGATGCAAGGTAAGAAGACGACGACCCTTGGTGGGATCCCAGCCAAGGAGGTCCACAAGGCCCCCGGCAAGCACCTTGCCAGGGATGACAGCAGGCGCCACGGCAAGACCCTTGTCAGGGCCCCGGCAAGGCCCTTGCCGAGGACACCCACGGGGCCACCATCAGGCCCGCACCAATTGGGTTTCTACCGACCCACGCAGCTGCCGACCCAACCAGCTGGACAGGCTCCTGCATGGCAACCCACGGATCTTCATGGAGGCCCACCGTTGCGCCACCTCAGCTGCCTGTCTGCCTACATGGCACCTCGGGCACCGCTAGCCAGGGCCCGTGTCGACACAAGGAGGAGCGGCGACGGACAAGATGGGCGTCTCCTCTCGTCCCCGATAAAGCAAGGACACCTAAGCAGGGCGCATTAAATGCACCTTGTCCTGTAATGCGAGGGATAACCTCGCATCACTGTACCCTTTCCACCTCCTGTGTGCCACTGTGGCAACCCCTTTTCCCTATTAAAGGAGGCCCGAGGCGACCAGGAGAAGGATTCGGCTTTTTGGAACCCCTCACGACTCTTTTGGAGCTCCTCGTTAGCTGAAGAACACCAACATATAATCCACCAAAGCAGGAGTAGGGTTTTACGCATCTTTGCCGCCCGAACCTGGGTAAAGGAACCGTGTCCTGATCGTTAGATCCGCTCTTCTCTCAGCCCCGCGCCCCGCAACCGTAGTAGGGATTCTTGTGATCCCATATGTGTCGATCCAAATACACCGACACTAGCAGACTTATAACGAGGAATATCACCTTCATCAAATATATAAAGAGAATTTACCTTTACTACCTGTGTCGGGTTATCAAGACCATGTATTTCTTCAATAGGTGGTAAATTCTTAACATCTTCAGCTTTAATAACTTTTTCTTTCATACATTTCGTTGCCTCTTGCATATCTTCAAGACTGAGAAATAGAACACCTCTTTTCTTTGGGGTTGGCTTAGGGGCTGGTTTAGGAAGTATCCAATTATTTTCATTGGCCAGCATATTATTCAATAGTAATTCAGCTTCTTCAACTGTTCTTTCCCTGAAAACACAACCAGCACAACTATTCAGGTGGTCTCTAGAATCATCGGTTAGTTCATTATAAAAGACATCAAGTATATCATGCATCTCAAGAGGATGATCAGGTAAAGCATTAAGTAATTGGAGAAGCCTCCCCCAAGCTTGTGGGAGACTCTCTTCTTCAATTTGCACAAAGTTATATATTTCCCGTAAGGCAGCTTGTTTCTTATGAGCGAGAAAATATTTAGCAGAGAAGTAATACATCATATCCTGGGGACTACGCACACAACCAGGATCAAGAGAATTAAACCAAGTCTTAGCATCACCCTTTAACGAGAACGGAAACAACTTAAGGATATAGTAGTAGTGAATCTTTTCACCGTTGGTAAAAAGGGTGGCTATATCATTCAACTTAGTAAGACGTGCCACAACAGTTTCATAATCATAGCCATGGAAAGGATCAGATTCAACCAAAGTAATTAACTCAGGATCAACAGAGAATTCATAATCCTTATCAGTAACACATATAGGTGAAGTGGGAAAAGCAGGGTCATGTTTCATTCTAGCATTCAAAGACTTTTCTTTCAGCTTGGCTAATAATTTCTTAAGATCATATCTATCATTGCAAGCAAGAAAGTCTCTAGCAATTTCTTCATCCATAACATAACCCTCAGGAACAACAGGCAATTCATATCTGTTGGGAGAAGCCTCATCATCACTTTCATAAATATTATCAGTTTCAATATTTGCATTCTCCCTAACCTTGGCAATTTGTTCATCTAGAAATTCACCTAGTGGCATAGTATTATCAAGCATAGAAGTAGTTTCATCATACATAGCAGAAGTGGCATCATCAAGAACGTACGACATATCAGATTCAATAGCATGAGTAGGTGTCGCAAATTTACTCATAACAGAAGGAGAATCAAGTGCACAGGTAGATGGCAGTTCCTTACCTCCCCTCGTAGTTGAGGGTAAGATCTTGGTTTTGAGTCCTTCAAATTCTTCATAGTGATCAACAGATATAAATCCCAAGTGACTTAAAGAATAGAGCTATGCTCCCCGGCAATGGCGCCAGAAAATAGTCTTGATACATCTCCGTCGTATCTACTTTTCCTAACGCTTTTCCTCTTGTTTTGGACTCTAATTTGCATGATTTGAATGAAAATAACTCAGACTGACGTTGTTTTTAGCAGAACTACCATGGTGTTGTATTTGTGCAGAAATAAAAGTTCTCGGATTGGAACGAAACTTTGCGCAGATTTTTTATATGAATAAGGAAAAATACTGGAGCCAAGAACCACGGAGGGGGGCACCTTGGCGGGCACAAACCACCAGGGCGCCCCCCTCCTGGGCGCCCAGGTGGGTTGTCCCCACCTGGTGGCCTCGTAGACCCTAAATCGGACGCTATAAAATCCTATTTTTGGAGAGAAAAATCAGGGAGGAAGAATTATCTCGTTTCACGATACGGAGCCGCCGTCACCTCCCGTTCTTCATCGGGAGGCCAGATCTGGAGTCCGTTTGGGGCTCCGGAGAGGGGAATATTTGGTCTTTGTCATCACCAACCCTCCTCCATCGCCAATTCCATGATGCTCTCCACCGGGAGTGAGTAATTCCTCTATAGGCTTGCTGGTCGGTGAGGAGTTGGATGAGATTCATCATGTAATCGAGTTAGTTTTGTTAGTGCTTGATCATAACCCACAAGTGTAGGGGATCGCAATAGTTTTCGAGGGTAAAGTATTCAACCCTAATTTATTGATTCGACACAAGGGGAGCCAAAGAATACTCTTAAGTATTAGCAGCTCAGTTGTCAATTCAACCACACCTAGAAACTTAGTATCTGAAGCAAGATAGTTTAGTAGCAAAGTAATATGATAGTGGCGGTAGCAGCAATAAAAGTAACGGTAGTGTTTCTGTAGTTTTTGTAATAGTAGCAGCGGAAAAGTAAATAAGCAACTAGCAATATGGGAAAAGCTCGTAGGCATTGGATCGGTGATGGGAAATTATGTCGGATGCAATTCATCATGTTAAAGTTATAACCTAGGGTGACATGGAACTAGCTCCAGTTCATCAATGCATTGTAGGCATATATTCCGAATATAGTCATACGTGCTTATGGAAAAGAACTTGCATGGCATCTTTTGTCCTACC
Organism: Secale cereale; assembly: GCA_902687465.1. Taxonomy (NCBI): domain Eukaryota; kingdom Viridiplantae; phylum Streptophyta; class Magnoliopsida; order Poales; family Poaceae; genus Secale; species Secale cereale. The sequence continues at coordinate 325,534,976 of LR738714.1, read as the reverse complement.
CTCCCGTGGCAGTTGGGTCCTATTGGAAACAAAGGGATATTAAGGCCTCCTTTTAATAGAGTACCGGACCATGGCATTAACACATAGTGAATACATGAACTCCTCAAACTATGGTCATCACCGGGAGTGGTCCCGATTATTGTCACTTCGGGGTTGCCGGATCATAACACATAGTAGGTGACTATACACTTGCAAGATAGGATCAAGAACAGACATATATTCATGAAAACATAATAGGTTCATATCTTAAATCATGGCACTTGGGCCCTAGTGACAAGCATTAAGCATAGCAAAGTCATAGCAACATCAATCTCATAACATAGTGGATACTAGGGATCAAACCCTAACAAAACTAACTCGATTACATGATAGATCCCATCCAACCCATCACCGTCCAGCAAGCCTACGATGGAATTACTCACGCACGGCGGTGGGCATCATGGAATTGGTGATGGAGGAAGGGATGACGATGGCGATGATCTCCACTCTCCGGAGCCCCGAACGGACTCCAGATCAGCCCTCCCGAGAGAGATTAGGGCTTGCCCGCGGATCTGTATCGTAAAACGCGATAATTATTCCTCTCTGATTTTTTTCTCCCCGAAAGTGAATATATAGGATCTGAGGATACGTCGGTGGAGCACCAGAGGGCCCACGAGGCAGGGGGCACGCCCTAGGGGGGCGCCCCCCACCTTGGTGGACAGGGTGTGGGCCCCCTGGTCTGGATCTTCTTGCAGATATTTTTTATATTTTCCAAAATAAATCTCCGTGGAGTTTCAGGTCATTCCAAGAAATTTTTATTTCTGCACAAAAACAACACCATGGCAATTCTGCTGAAAACATCGTCAGTCCGGGTTAGTTCCATTCAAATCATGCAAGTTAGAGTCCATAACAAGGGCAAAAGTGTTTGGAAAAGTAGATACGTGTGAGACGTATCACTTGATCCCTAGTATCCAAAATGTTTGAAGATTGATGTTATTATGACTTTGCTATGCTTAATGCTTGACACTTTGGGCCCGGGTGCCATGATTCCAAATCTAAACTGCTTATGTTATCACAATTATATCTATGTTCTAGATCTGATCTTGCAATTCATAATCACCTATTATGTGTTATGATCCGTAAACCCTATAGCTACAATATGCGGGAAACTTTTTGGTGATGACCGTAATTTGAGGAGTTCATGTATTCACTATGTTCTAATGCTTTGTTCTGGTACTCTATTAAAAGGAAGCCTTAATATCCCTTAGTTTCCTTATGGACCCCGCTGCCATGGGAGGGTAGGATAAAAGATGTCATACAAGTTCTTTCCATAAGCACATGTGACTATTTATGGAATGCATGCCTACATTATATTTATGAACTGGAGCTAGTGTCGTATCGTCCTAGGTTATAAGTGTTACATGATGAATATCATCCAACAAATTGTCGATCCAATGCCTATAATTTTCCTACATATTGGTCTTGCTAAGTCACTACTGCTGCCGTTACTATTGCTACTGCTACAAAACCACTACTATCAATGTTACCGTCACTATTGCTGCCACTGCTACTATCAAAGCTATCATACTACTGTGCTACTGATCCGTTTGCTGCAAAAAATTAATCTCCAAGTGTGGCTTAATTGACATCTCAGTTGCTAATACTTGCAAATATTCTTTGGCTCCCCTTGTGTCGAATCTATAAATTTGGGTTGAATATTGTACCCTCGAAAACTATTGCGATCTGCTATACTTATGGGTTATCATCGGGGCAGACATAAAAGAGTAAAATTCATCCACATTACTTAAACTTGCACCGCGAGCTCACTTTGGTCATCGTACATACGAAGTTTGTCAATACAGTCACTATGTACAAGTCTAGGTGATTATACGGTAATTAACTTGCCGTATAGCTTCGTATTTTTTGAGTTGAATGGTCAAACACAGTGTGTGACAATGTTTTATGTTAATTAACAGGGCAACCTTTTCTTTGTTACTACTGGCGAATTTGAGATCATTCGGGGTAGACATAAAAGAGTAAAATTCATCCACAGTACTTAAACTTGTGTCGTGAGCTCACTTTGGTCATCATACATAAGAAGTTGGTAAATAAGGTCACCAAGTACAAGTCTAGGTGATTATACGGTCACTAACTTGCCGTATAGCTTCGTATTTTTCTGTGTTGACTGGTCAAGCACAGTGTGTGACAATGTTTTCTCTCTCTTCCCACGCAGGTCCCACCCGTCAGTGAAAGGAGAAAAGAGGGAGAGAGAGAGAAGAAATATTTGAGCAGCTCTGGGTATTCGAACTTGACACCTCCCGATGAGCCACGAGTCTCGCTCGCGCTAGCCACTAGGACATCAACGTCGTCTGCATTTTGCGATAGATTACCTCTGTTATTTTCAGAACAAAAGAGCACACGCACACGACGCATGATACACACGCACATGACATTATGTGGTTCCTCACACTGGTTTTGCATGTGTGCGTGCGCCAGGCTCGGCTATGTTTGCTGGGTAATTGTCACCAGTTTTTTTTTATAGTACATTTTTTTAGAAAACTAACGACTTTCTGGATATTTCGGTGACCTCGTAAAAATGATGCTAGAATATTTGAATTTAAACGACCAAGCAATGTCAAATATGCTTCGTATATATGTTTGGATATAACTCAGCAGTTGGCATAGCGCGGTAGGAGCCATAACATGTCATCTTGCAGCCTAAGGTCAAGGCACCATCTTTTAACTCTTGTACGAAGATAATCCAAAATTCCTGTGCACGCATCACGCGTTGCGTGCATGCCTGTGATGGTGCGTGCATGAATGAACGTGTGGCTGGAATATGTTTCACGGTTTGCATGCGGGTTTAATGGTGGTGTTTGATGGAGGCGAGGAGGCGTGCTCAGCCGGGCGTGCAGCGGGCGGCGTAGTACTATTTGATTTTAAAGCTACTAGTAAACCAGGACAGTAAAAATAAATAGAGAAATGGACGGTAAACTAGTAAACCAAGACAGTTCTCGATACAACTTTAATGTAGACAAGGTAGCGGTTCCCGAAATGTTAAACGGCCAATGACGCATCCTCCTTCAATTAGCATGCTGAGGGGAGTAATGAGAGGAGGACGGGGAAAAGAGGCAGCACGATGTGAATGCAACGCAGTTTGCACTCATATAAAGGTGCCCCTCCATTCCAGTGCATCTAGCACATCGTACGCACCTATGCACCTACACTAAGCGCAACAGTGTTCACTCCAGACCCATGGTAGCGATGCGCACGAACGGCCAGCGGCTGTGCCAGATTTTCCATGACGTCGTCCTGCCGCATGGCACCGACGATCATCTCCAGAGAGTGTTGGCGACCGGTTGGTTCATGGCCATCGTCGACGCCAGCTACGACTCTCAGTTGGACAAGATGATCGTTGCCACCATAAACAAGTTCACCATCGTCAAGAAGCTCGCGCGCGACATCGCCGTACTCCTCCAGCTCGCACGCCCAGGCTCCTCATTGCCTCCCACCCTCATCGGGCTCCATGGTGAGAACCACTTTCAAGCACTGGTGGCCCTGCGACTGCCCGCCGACACTACAAAGAATGTCCACCTGGAGGTGGCGCTCACCGTGAGGCGCCTCGCCCTGCAAGAATTCATCAACCTACACATCCATGTGTACAAGGAAGTCGTGTACATAGGCATCAACAAGGCCGGTGCGGATGCTACGACGTTGGCCTTCGTCAACTGGCAGGAAGCCTTGGACGCCTTTGTCGAGAAGCACCTTGACCTCACCGCAAAAGCCGTCGCTCCTAAGCCGTCGGTCGGTGGCCCGACGCACTGAGTCGAGGAGGAGGAGGTCATTGATGGATGCATATTTCTTCTCGCCTCCTGTAACCACCACTGTTCTCGCATCATCGTGGCCTTACTTCTTATTGTACTATTGCTACCTTGTTCCAATGGATAAAGACATGTGTGATCCCTTTTGACTCAACTTCTTAATTTACATACGATGCTTGACTGACCCGCGTACTACATGTAAATTCAAAAACTGAGACCGGACTTATAAATTCAAAACTACTCATGCTGCACGTTGTCACGTTCGCAAGTTCAAAACGAGAAACTGGAACACGTACAAGAAGCTTGTCCCTTCCCCGTCGCATACCACACTATCATTCTGCCCCCCCCCGGATTAACGCACATTGGCCAGGCTTTATATCACTACGACATGTGGTACCGCATGTGACCAAAGCGAATGCGCCGACCTAGCTACTACACCCAGCTTATCGAGCAGGAAAATCCCCGCCACACCCTGCTGCCAAATCAATCGCGCGAAGGAGCAAAACCAAATATTTCAATTTATACATGTTTAAAAGGAGAACGCCTGCCGTGTTCGCGTCGCATCCCCACACACCCGGGAATCAAGAGTACTCCACGGTCCGTTTGCGCATGCCACATAGCTAGGTAAGGCGTGTTGCCTAGCATTTTCACTTTCACGTGGGACCGCAGTTGAGTAAACCTACTATTGGCAAACTGCACCCCGCAGCCGCGTTAGAAAACAGAAACGAGGAGGGGAAGATATAGCTGGAGCATGGAAGCCCAGAAATTTGGTGTCAGATGGGACTCGTTGATAGAGTAGGAGCACTCTGTGCTACTACTACTACCACTATACAACTAGGTACGTGCACGACACAACATCATAGGGAAAAAATGGGAAGATCTTTTTTCAGTCAACATAGTATGAATAATATGATGTGGGGAGCACCCATGAAGCCACGTAGCACGTCTGGAGGTCTTATTGAGAGTTTCTTGTGTGGATCGTTCACACTGTCGTGTTGCTCGTTCGAGAAGAGTGTGTATGGGTACAATTAGGTTATAGTAGATCCGAATCGCAGCCACGTGGACCATTGGATCAACCTCATCAACGATTTATATCGTGTACGTGCAAATACACGCATTGGCTACATAAAAATAAATGAATATAGAATATATATATATATATATATATATATTTATAATACATAATACCACATATTTTCAACAAGTTTGTAGGAAAATATATTAACACACCACCAAATATATATCATTTGATTCATCATTGCTTTTATTTCTACACCATGTAAATTTGTTTGTGTAAATGCTTGTATTGTTTTCACCAAATTTGGTCAAGCTTTATAAAAATTGGTTGTAGTCAAAGCTATGTGCAGAGTGAATTACAAATGGAGGGAGTGGAATAGATATAGATATAACTATACAAATAAAAAACATAGTAATATAGTCTATAGATATAGATAAGGCTGCCACCTTTTTTCTAGGTTAGAACTCACGCGTTGTGGTTTACACATTGTTTTGCTTTGCTATAATTGGCATTTGCGGGGTGTGTAGGACTACCGCCTCGTTTAGATCCTATATCAGCAAAACCCCGCCATTATCCATAATTAATTCATATTGGCAATTAAGATTACATTATGTTAGTTCTAGACGGTTCTTTAGTTGCATGGAGGAACTCCATCTCGTTATTCAGGTTGATTTTGTCCATACGACAAGATCATCGACCATCGAAGATTGGTTTAGTAATGATTGTCGATTTATATCATCGGGTAAGATATAGTTGGATTGCCAACGTCAAATCCACCAAATCGATACTTACCCCCACTCTCATTGAAAAATTGGGTCGCCATCATAAGACTACCACCTAGACAAGTCCTTCCCTATAACATACACATGAGCACCCATCTCATTATCCAGGTCCACGCCTCCATCTATCTCTCGAAACACACACATCTTGGTCTCTCTCCCATCCCATGAAAAAAAGGTACACCATCATTCTCTTCTTCTTGCTACCCCATGTATGTAGTTAGGTCTCCCTGCAACAAACAAGAATTCATCTCTCTCTCTCTCTCGACTATCTCTTTCTACCACATATAACCTTACATCCCCCTTGCTAACCGTGCTGTCGAGGTCTATCTAGCTCTCTCATAGGAAAATAGACGTTGTGTGTGTGTCCCTTCATTGCACACACACTATGGCTCTCCCACATCCCAACCTCGTAACCTTGTCGATCCCGACGTTACAGGCACCGCTCTCTCTCTAACACAAACACGCACATGAACACACACCCTCTCTGATGCGGAGCATCCCTCGACTACCCGCACCGACACTCCATCACCAACGCAAGCACCGAGAGGGCCAATGACAAGACCACGTGCACGCAACATCTAGAACGAGGTCACTTCCTTCCTCTCCGAGTTTCGTTCGGTTTCACATGAGAACGGGATTCTACCTCAAAGAGATACGCTATGCATTCTTAGGTACATCTAAGGTGATCATGGGAAGGAGAAGACGGAGGTTCGAGCATCCATGGAGCAATACTACGAAGAAGAGGCCAAAGAGAAGGAAGGAAAGGAGTCCCTAGACACCCTGGGTGCCCGGACGGAAGGACCCCGGGTGCCCGGGCTCGAAGGCAAGGGGAGGTCTGAACCCCCTGGACACCCCGGGTGCCTGGCCATCTCGGCCCCGGGTTCCCGGGCCACACCGCCCCAGCCGCCATCTGCCACCCCGGGTGCCCGGGCTTTGGACCCCGGGTGCCCGGTCCTCCATACCCGGCGTCCCTGACCGGTCTGGATGCCCTGCCGGGTTCACCCCGGGTTCCCGGACCCTTCCCCCGTGGCTACGTTTTTTAGGGACATTTTATTCCTTTGTCCTCTTTCCCCAAGTTTCGTCCCTAGCCTTTATATACTCTTTCCCTAGCTTATTTGTGGGGTTAGCAAAGTATTTTAGAACACCAAAGAGAACTTTGCTCCTTGTATCTTCCTCTTGGGGATCAAGACCCCTCTTTGGGAAGAATCCTTGTGGATTGCAAGACCTCCCAAGGGAGAAGATCATCAAGACCTCACCTCCTCTAGGAGTGGGAAGAACTTTACCTTTGTGCTTGTTTCCTTGGATTGATCTTGTAATCTTGTGGATCTCTTGTATGCTACTCTAGTGGATGTGATATTTGGGTTTGTTTGAGAGATTTGTGTCTTGTGTTCTTGAGTGTTCTTCCTCTTTCCCCCCTCCAAGTGTGAAAAGATCCCCTCTAGGGTTTCACCCTACAACGTCTTGGTATCATGAGCAAGGTTGATTCACATCTTGGAGTCCCATCCCCCCATTTTCTAGCTTGATTTTGTTGTGATATTGACCAATTTCAAAATCCCCACAAAAATAGCCCAAAAAAAATTCTTGCAATTTGTTGGATCTTGTGAGATTTGGTTGTTTTGGTCCATGGATTTGATGTTTCGCAAGTGGATCTAGCCCCTCCCCAACAATCCCCACCCTTCCCACCACGAAATCCACCAAATTAGGCCTTTCCCCAAAGATTTCCGCCCAAATCGGCCACCACCGGGTGCCCACACCTCGAACCACCGGGCACCCGCACCCCCGGGCCACTTTCCCCTGTCCACCCCAGGCACCCGCACCCCCCACCCCCGGGTGCCCGCACCCATCGGAATCAGCCCAACTACAACACCAAACTGACCATAACTTCCACCTCCCAAGTCCGTTTTTTGTGTTCTTTAGCTCGTTTGGAAGCTCTTGACACCCCCCATCCACATATATCATTACCACCACCATTAGCCTCCATCCAAAAGTCAACATAAAAACACCCATCTTCCGCATTTTACCGATTTCGAGTTGCGATTTTGCGTTTCCTAAGGTGTTTCGGCTACTTAGGAGCGTGTGACATCGACATCATCGCCTCGGAGTCATCTTCGCCGCTAACCGTAAGAAAGGACGGTAACCTTGACGACACTTACCTTTGCTTTTGCATTGATAGCCCGAGCCATTTGCGTTGCTTACCCATCAAGACTAGCGAGTTGAGAATTGCCGGGCCACGCTATTGTGCACCGTAGTGATCGTGTTATCATCTTAGTGGCATTAGTCTCTCCCGTGCATATCTTACATACTTGCCTCATATCATCCTCGACTCGAGCATCAAGCTTAGAAAAAAGCAAAAGAAAGAAAAGCTTTTAAGCAAAAGAGGATAAACAACGAGCTTATAAGCAATAGCATTGAGCCACTTTGCAAACTCATATCATCTAGGTCACCGCATACATAGCATAGTTGGGATCGAAGACGGCACGTTTCTCTGATAGGTTGGTGCACAAAGTGTATCTTGCCCATTTGAGCAATCGAGCTAGCGTCTCTCTAGCATTCGCACAACAAGATCATTTTCCGTGGTCACTCACATTTTGATCTCACCCTTGGTTGTGCGGATCCCATCTATCTTCCATGTGTGTGTTCCTAGTGATACTCTTGGCTTTGGTCTATTTTTTTTACTTGCATTTTTGGTGACCCTTCTCAACCTTATCGATATCTTGACTAACACTTTGTTTGAAAATTTTGCCACCATCCTAACCAAGCTACTCCATACGCCTTTTACTTGTAGGTGTGAGAAACAAACCCGGTTCCAATTCTACTATTGTGGTATTCCATTGAGTGAAACTTATTACATTTTCAATCTTCGGAAGAGGTAACTTTGGTATTGTTTTCTCATTTTCCTACTCACCTCCACTTTACATGATGGATAGGACAAGTTCTTCTACCAACCCGATCGCCGAGCATCAAGTGGAAGCACCAAACTATGTGACCAAGAATCACCTTTTCGGTGTCCAACGAGCTCTTCATCAAGAAAGCGAAGCTTTGGGCGACCGCATCGAGAAACTCACTTCCGACTTTCAAACACAAATGGAAGAGTTCCGCAACATCATAGTGAACCGCACGTCTTCGACTTCTTCATCAAGACGGTGCCATTCAAGTCGGCGCTCAAGTGACCACTCTTCGGCTTACTCTTCATTGGATGCAAGTCCCCCACGGTCTCGTCCAGCTCCACAATCCGTCGATCAAGATCGACAATCTCCGGACAATCCATTCCATGACAATGGGTTACAAGATCGAGTACGAGCACGTGAGCAAGGGCGACGCCAAGAGCAATAACGCCAACATCAAGTACATCAAGATGACGATGCATTCCGGCAAGCACAAGAAAGATGTGATGATCAAGCACGCAACGCACAACAAGCTCTTCGTGACTCCACTCAGGTCTTCACCGACCGCAACCGCCAAGTACGTCAACAAGAAGAAGCACTTCGTCAAGCACAACAAGAGGAAGCCGCTCATCGTGAAGCGGAGCAAGAGCGACGAAACCGGAACAACATACCGCGCCCCTACCGGCAGGAACATCGTGAGGAGCACGCTTTCGAGGAGCGCCCACCTCGTCGTGAGAGACACCCCCATCATCAACATGATGAAGAACAATGCTTCGGCAAGCTTAACTTCTCTATGCCTAAGTTCTCCGAAAGCACTGATCCCGAGGAGTATCTCTCATGGGCATTGAAGGTCGCCAAGATATTTCGCCTCCACGACTTTGAAGAGGAGATGAAGATTTCCATGGCATCTCTCGAGTTTCAAGACTACGTCCTCATTTGGTGGGAACAAGCGATCAAGCAACGACATACAAGAGGCGAGCCACCAATCACAACTTGGACGGAAATGAAGGATGTCATCAGAGCTCGCTTCGTGCCTACACACAACACCCGTGATCTCTTCAAGAAGTTGCAACTCCTCAAACAAGGCACGAAGACGATGGAAGAATACTACCAAGAAGTTGAGATTGCCATGATACAAGTCAATGTCAAGGAAGACGACGAGCAAACAATGGCATGCTTCTTGAACGGCCTTAACACCCCAATCAAGTGGATTGTCGACTTCCAATCATACTCAAACCTTCTCGAGCTAGTTCATCAAGCAACCAAGGCCGAGCGACAAGTCCAAGATGACTTCAAATACGCCAAATACTCGTCCAAGACCTACGGCTCCTACTCTCAAGCTCCCGCGACTTCGGCACCTCCTACCTCAACTAGAGCATCACCAAGTACCGGCGACAAGTCAAGTTCCAAGCAAGATACACCTTCCTCGACTCGTTCTCCGTCAATCACCTACAAATCCAAGACTCCCACACCATCGGCACCACCAAACGACCCCGTGAAGACAAGTTCTTTCAAGTGATTCACATGTGGTGGCCGAGGCCACAAGTCCTTCGAGTGCACCAACAAGCGAACCATGATCTTCAACGACGACGGCACATATGACTCGATGAGTGAAGACGAAATGGAAGCCCTTGAACACGTGGCCATGCACCGGCGTGTCAACGAAGATGAAGATGATCAAGTGTTTTGTGACAATGATTCAAATCCCTCTCTCGTGGTCTCCAAGGTCTTGACACTCCAACACCATCAAGATGAAGACCAACGATGCCACATCTTCCACACAGAGGCCGGCATCAACGGGCCTTCCGTCAAGGTCATCATCGACGGAGGAAGTTGTCACAACTTGGCAAGCGACAAGCTATGTTCCAAGCTCTAATTGGTCAAGAACAAGCACCCTCGTCCCTACAAGGTGCAATGGTTAAGCGACTCCGACACCATTTAAGTGGAGCATACGGTGCAAGTTTCTTTCAAGATCGGCGCCTACGAGGACACCTTGGAGTGTGATGTAGTTCCTATGTCGGTGTGCCACCTTCTCTTGGGACGACCTTGGCAATTTGCTCGTGGAGTCATCCAAAACGGACGAACCAACCACTATAGCTTCAAGATAAAAGGCAAGGAATATGTGCACCAAGCCAAGTGATCGCCGATAATCAAGCATCCACCCATCGTGGAGATCCTAGTGAGAGAGTGATCCACCAAAAAGAAAATGAGAGCCACAAGCCAAAATTGAGCGCCTCTTCGCCAAGAAAGAAAAACTTAGTCCTCCTAGCCACCAAAAGTGAGATGAGAGAAGTGTGTGAGAACCCTTCGAGCGTATTTCACCTTACGCTTCTACGCAAAGGGGAAGCCAAACCTACTAACACTTCACCACCTCTACCTTTAGTGTTGTCTCAATTGTTGCAGGAATTCTCGGACGTCTTTCCCGATGAGCTACCACCGGGTCTACCTCCACTTCGCGGAATCGAACACCACATCGACCTCATACCCGGCGCACCACTTCCAAACAAGGCTCCTTACCGCGTCAACCCTGAGGAAACCAAGGAGATACAACGGCAAGTGCAACAACTCATCGACAAAGGTCGTGTACATGAAAGCTTAAACCCTTGTGCCATTTCGGTTATTCTCGTGCCTAAGAAAGATGGAAGTTTTTGCATGTGCTCCGATTGTCATCCGATAAATGCTATCACCGTTAGATACCGCCACCCTATTCCACGCCTAGATGACATGCTTGATGAATTGTGCGGTGCCACCATCTTTTCCAAAATTGATCTTAAAAGTGGTTATTACCAAATTCGCATTCAAGAGGGTGATGAGTGGAAAACAGCTTTCAAAACCAATTTTGGGTTATATGAGTGGTTAGGCATGCCGATGGGCTTATCGGAAGCGCCCGGCTCTTTCATGCGTCTTATGCATTTCGTTCTCCGACCTTATATAGGCGTCTTTGTAGTGGTTTACTTTGATGACATCCTCATCTTTAGCAAATCGCTTGACGAACATGTCACCCACATCCGTATGGTTTTGCAAACCCTTCGGAAAGAACAATTATATGCTAACATGGATAAATGCACTTTTGGCGTTGATAAGGTTGTTTTCCTAGGATTTGTCGTGTCTTCACAAGGTGTTCACGTTGATGAAACTAAAATTGAAGCAATTAAAACTTGGCCTCAACCAACGAACCTCCAACAAGTGCGTAGCTTTCTTGGTTTAGCCGGTTTCTATCGAAGTTTTGTGAAGGACTTTAGCACAATTGCTATGCCTTTACATGCCTTGAGCAAGAAGAACGCACCCTTCATTTGGGGTCCTTCGCAAGACACCGCGTTCAATGAGCTTAAAACTTTGCTTACACACGCACCACTTCTTGCCCTACCAAACTTTGACAAACCGTTTGAGATACATTGTGACGCTAGTGGTACCGGCATAGGAGGTGTGTTAATGCAAGAAAAGCGCCCGATTGCGTATTTTAGTGAAAAACTTTTCGGAGCGCAACTTAACTACCCCATCTATGATAAAGAGCTCTATGCCTTGGTGAGATTTTTGCGTGCTTGGGAACACTATCTTTGACCCCATGAATTCATTCTTCACACGGACCATGAGACGCTCAAGTATCTCAAGGGTCAAACTAAGTTAAACAAGCGGCATGCTAAGTGGAGTGAATTCATTGAGTCTTTTCCCTATGTCATCAAATACATCAAAGAGAATGTTGTGGCGGATGCGCTTTCCCGCAAATGCATGTTTGTTACCCAACTTGAGTTGAATGTTATTGGCTTTGAGCACATAAAAGACTTATATGAGCATGATCCTTTCTTTGCAAATCCCTATGCCAAATGTGTAGCGCACACTTCTTGGGAATGATACTATATCATGGATGGATATCTTATGAGAGCTAACAAACTTTGCATTCCCAAGTCTTCGCTTTGTTTGCTCCTTTTGCAGGAATCTCAAGCAGGAGGACTCATGTGACACTTTGGATGCGACAAGACATTTGCTACGCTCTCCAAGAACTACTTTTGGCCCAAGATGTTCCGTGACGTCTCACGCTTCACCAACTGGTGCTCTACATGCCGCAAAGCTAAGTCCAAAGCTCAATCCCATGGTCTTCACATGCCACGTCCTATTCCATTCCATCCATGGGAAGACATTGAAGGAAATATGCCCTAGAGGCAATAATAAAGTTATTATTTATTTCCTTATATCATGATAAATGTTTATTATTCATGCTAGAATTGTATTAACCGGAAACTTAGTACATGTGTGAATACATAGACAAAACAGAGTGTCCCTAGTATGCCTCTACTAGACTAGCTCATTGATCAAAGATGGTTATGTTTCTTAGCCATAGACATGAGTTGTCATTTGATCAACGGGATCACACCATTAGGAGAATGATGTGATGGACAAGACACATCTGTTAGCTTAGCCCTATGATCGTTTAGTTTTACTGCTATTGCTTTCTTCATGACTTATACATGTTCCTATGACTATGAGATTATGCAACTCCCGAATATCGGAGGAACACCTTGTGTGCTATCAAACATCACAACATAACTGGGTGATCATAAAGATGCTCTACAGGTGTCTCTGAAAGTGTTCGTGGTGTTGGCATAGGTCAAGAATAGGATTTGTCACTCCGAGTGTCGGAGAGGTATCTCTGGGCCCTCTCGGTAATGGACATCATAATATGCCTTGCAATCAAATGACTAATGAGTTGGTCACGAGATGATGTATTACGAAACGAGTAAAGAGACTTGCCGGTAATGAGATTGAACTAGGTATTGAGATACCGACGATCGAATCTCGGGCAAGTAACATACCGATGACAAAGGGAACAACGTATGTTGTTATGCGGTTTGACCGATAAAGATCTTCATAGAATATGTAGGAGCCAATATGAGCATCCAGGTTCCTCTATTGGTTATTGACCAGAGATTAGTCTCGGTCATGTCTACATAGTTCTCGAACCCGTAGGGTCCGCACGCTTAACGTTTGATGATGATCGGTATTATGAGTTTATGAGTTTTGATGTACCGAAGGTAGTTCGGAGTTCCGGATAAGATCACGGACATGACGAGGAGTCTCGTAATGTCCGAGACGTAAATATTGATATATTGGACGACTATATTCGGACACCGGAAGCGTTCCGTAAAGTTTCGAAATTAACCGGAGTATCGGGGGGTTACCGGAACCCCCCGGGGAAGCTATGGGCCTTAATGGGCCATAGGAGAAAGAGAGAAGGAAGGCCAGGGCTAGGCTGCGCGCCCCCCACCCCTTGGTCCTAATTGGACAAGGAAGGAGGGGGGTGGCGCCCCTTTCCCTCTCCCTATCCCTCTCCTTCCTTCCCCCCTTCTCCCTCTTGGTGATTCCTACTTGGAATAGGATTGCAATCCTATTCCTAGTAGGATTGCTCCTCCTAGGCATGCCATAGGGGTTGGCCGGCCTCCCCCCTTGCTCCTTTATATACGGGGGCAGGGGGCACCTCCAGAGACACACAAGTTGATCTCTCCAGCCGTGTGCGGTGCCCCCTCCACAGAAACACACCTCGGTCATACCGTTGCAGTGCTTAGGCGAAGCCCTACGCCGGTAACTTCATCATATTTGTCACCACGCCGTCGTGCTAACGAAACTCTCCGGTGAATCTCAACTAGATCAAGATCTCGTGGGACATCATCAAGCTGAACGTGTGCTGAACGCGGAGGTGTCATGCGTTCGGTGCTTGATCGGTTGAATCGCGAAGAAGTTCGACTACATCAACCGCGTCACTTGACGCTTCCACTTTCGGTCTACAAGGGTATGTAGACACACTCTCCCCCTTGTTGCTATGCATCTGGTAGATAGATCTTGCGTGATCGTAGGAAAATTTTAAAAATACTATGTTCCCCAACAGACATTAGCATGGATTTCATTCTTGGATTGCCTAGAACTCAAAATGGAAAGGATTCCGTATTTGTTGTTGTGGATAGATTTTCCAAGATGGCCCATTTCATTCCTTGTAACAAGATAGACGATGCTTCACATATTGCGAATCTCTTTTGTAGGGAAAGCTTGTGCCTACATGGAATGCCCAAGACGATCGTCTCGGACCGTGGCGTCAAGTTCTTGAGCTACTTTTGGAAGACTCTCTGCGCCAAGCTCGGAATCAAGCTACTCTTTTCCACGACATACCACCCTCAAACCGCTGGACAAACAGAAGTCACCAACCGAACGCTTGCAAGTCTCCTACGCGTGTTCACAAAGAAGAACATCAAGGAGTGGGAGGAGTGCCTACCCATCGCCGAGTACGCCTACAACCGTGCAAGACACTCTACAACCGGCAAGTCTCCCTTCGAGGTTGTCTATGGCTTCAACCCATTGTCACCGTTGGACATCCTTCCTCTACCGCTTCAAGAAAGAACGGACATGGACGCAAGTGCAAGAGCCACCTACCTCAAGAAGATGCATGAAGAAACACGTTCCACGATCGAGAGTCAAGTCCAACGCCTAGCCACCAAGCTCAACACCAACAAGGCACAAACGGTGTTCCATCCGGGTGATCTCGTTTGGCTACACCTTCGCAAAGACCGTTTCCCCAAGGAACGCAAATCCAAGCTTCTTCCATGCACTGACGGACCATTCAAGGTGCTAGCACGCTACAACGACAACGCATACAAGGTCGACATCCCACGTGATAAGTACAACGTAAGCGACATCTTCAACATGAAAGACTTGGCCAAGTACCATCGTGATGAAGAGCACGATCCGTGGACGGATCTCCCCCAAGGGGGGAGATGATGCGGATCATCCCTTGACTACCCGCACCGACACTCCATCACCACCGCAAGCACCGAGAGGTCCAACGACAAGAGCACGTGCACGCAACATCGAGAACGAGTTCACTTCCTGTAATGCCCAGTATAGGATTATACCTACTACATGTCAAGGCACGACTTAAAGGTATAAGCCCATACTAGAATGATCTCAAGTATGGTATCTTTGCACGACTCATGTAAAATAGGGATGAAATTTCAAAAGGATAGTTGGCTTACACTCGCCACGTCACACAATTCATTACATAAGCAAATCATCATCCAAATAACATCACAGTCCGACTACGGACGAAGATCCAAATGAAAGATACCAAATACATAAAGCCACAAGGTCTGAATCGCCCCTAGTAGAAGCCACTACTGATCATCGGGATAGTGCACATAGTATCGACTACGTTCTTCATCGAACTCCCAGTACAACTCGGTGTCGTCACCAGTGTAGTCCACCATAGTACATGCATCTGGTGTTGTGTAGAATCTGTGAGCCACGGAGGACTCAGCAATCCCGTTCCCGGGTAACAAAACTATCTAAGCCTTAGGTGTGGAACAAGGCCGAAGAAAATAAAGGTTGCAGCTGCACTAGCACTAGCTCACGTGTTTAGAGCGAGAAGAGAAGTGCCACGAGCGTCAAAGTGATCACGAAGTGATCCTATCTAAGCACGTCAAACATAACCCCACCGTGTTCACTTCCCGAACCCCTTTCGGAAAATGACTGTCACGGTTACTCACGATGGTAGTGTGTTCTGATCATGGTGTCAAGTTTTCTACAACCGGATATTAACAAATTCCCATCTGCCACATAACCGCGGGCATGGCTTTCGAAAGTTCAAAACCCTGCAGGGGTGTCCCAACTTAGCCCATTACAAGATCACGATCCGCGGAGTCGCAACTCCAAGGTGGGAAGGCCCGAGTATTCTCGGAATCCCGTGCTCAAGATATTCCGACTAAGGTAAAACTAATCCAGCAAGACCTTCCAGCGTGCCGACACCCTGACAGTAGCCGCGCGTATCTAGTCTCAGGCCACGACCGGATGAGCACAGCGTACAGTGACCAAAACCCAAGTTGCCAAGGGGGGTACTGTCGTGGAAATAACACGGCAGATGTCCGGTTTAACAGACTTGATGATGGAACCATCGCACGGGTTAGCTTGAAAGGATTCATGGCACACAAAGGACACAAAGGATTTATACTAGTTCGGCCCCTTCGGAGAAGGTAAAAGCCTACGTCTAGTTGGTTTGGTATTGCTTGGGCGTCGGTTTACAAGGAGCGGATTCGCTTTGCCTGTGTCTCGATGGGTTGATTGTTGCTTGTCCCTGAACCGTCCAGGTCGTCCCTTTAAATAGAGGCAACGCCTGGTCCGGTTTACAGAGTCCCGAGGCCGGCTCATACTTGTGTCCGCCTCGGTCTCTGTCTTCTCTTTCCTATCTCTCAAGTTACATCTCTTGGCGGTTTACAACCATACTCCTATACATGGGCCTTGAAATCTCATGGGCCGTAGTTTCTACTAAAATATTAAAACCAAGTATAATAACTAAGCCGGTTTACAATAGCCGGTTTATACCTACTAATCATGTCCCTGACATTAGGCCCCAGAATGATTTGAACTTGTTCACATCAGTCTTCTTTGTCTTATATAATTTTCTTCTTTATCTTCATCTTTTTGTAAACCGGCTCTGACGTCATCCTCCAAGATCATTAAAGTCTGACAATGACATCATCTCCGCATTTAACGTCGTGAGCTGTACTGTAGCTTATTTTAAGGGTTATCCCGAAGATCGAGGCGTCACGGGATCTTTATCCGATTTTCTGTCTCCTCGATTCTCGCACCTGTCGTTTCAGATCTGACTCCTGGTTATAAATACTGCCACTCCCCATTCATTACCTTCTTCTCGCTCCATCTTTTTCCTCCGTCTTCTTCCTCTGTCGCCGCCCGACCTCGAACTGTCGCCGACGACCGCTGAGCCACAAGTCTTCGCTCGGCCGCTGCATCATCCTGAACTCGACCAGAAAATCTCCGCCGTTGACTCTTGCTGTTTTCAGGTATGTTCTTCTTCTTTGCTATCAGTCTTACAACCTCTAGGGTTTCGCCCTGTACCTTCCGCCATTAAAGCTATAACAAAGCTTCATCTTATTCGATCTTAAGCGAATGTCTTTTAGTAGTGTTGTCCTTCAGATCTTACTTTTTGAACTGTGTTTTCTCTCTGCCGTAAATACTTCAAATCTCATTGTTCCTGTCTGGCCTGCGGATTTAACTTACTTCGTGCAATATCCTTGTAGATCCTTCCCGTAGATATTAGTTTTCCTTTTCTTAGCACGCCCAGATCTGTTCTTCTAGCATAGTCTTTTGAAAACCTGTTTTTCTCCTTGGCAGATCTGCTAAGTATATTCCGATTCAAGTTGATATGCCACATACTTCGCGAAACTTTGTAACTTGACGCAATGGTTGAACTGTTCTTCTTCAACTGCCATAAACCGGAAATGATATAACCTGTTTTTATAATTGCCGGTTTAACCACGCCAACTAGTCCTCAGTTTAAACCGTTGCGTAATCTTCATAAATAAGTCCCGGATTACTGTACTTTCATAATCCGTTTCTGTATTTTTTATCTTCTCCAGCACTTTGTTCAATGGCTAAGCAGTATGTCTCCTGCGATTGGGTCCCTTCCGTCGTTACTGAGGATGACTTAATCAAGCTGTCTGAAATCGGCACATTAGGCCCTCAGTCTGAGTTAAAATGGCGTGCTCCGGGTAATGAATGCCCCCCTACTCCTAGATCCGGGGAAGTCATTGTGTTTTTGGATCACATCTCGAGAGGCTTCTCTCCCCCCGGTTCAAGGTTTTTCCGGGATGTTCTTGCCGCTTTCCAGCTACACCCACAGGATATCGGACCCAATTCCGTTTCAAACATTTGTGATTTCCAAGTGTTTTCTGAGGTGTATCTGCATGAGGAACCTTCAGTTGATTTATTCCGGGATTTCTTTCATTTAAACCGGCGCACTGAGTTTACCAGCGGACCTCACCAAGAACTTGGTGGGGTTAGTATTCAGAAGAGGAGGGACGCAATCTTTCCCCACGCCGCTTTACATACTCATCCAAAAGATTGGAACAAGTCCTGGTTTTACTGTGTTGACACTTCTCCTGAGGGTGAAAATCCTTTGCCGAGTTATCGCGAAACTCGTATTCCGGAGAATCACCCCTTGCCACCACGGCTTAGTGCTGCTGAACGGACCCGGTTCTCATCACAGCTCTCCAAACTGAGAGCTTTTATAGCAAATGGTCTGATTGGCACTGATTTCCTTCGCTGCTGGCTATCTTGGAGCATCCTTCCCCTAAGCCGGCGTTCTCAGTTAATGTGCAAATACTCTGGTAAACCGGATGATCCTCAAAGGTTTACCAAGGATAAGCTTTCTGAATCGGAGGTAGTGGAGTCAGCCAAAAAGATTCTCAATGCTTTCTTAGCAGATTGTGCTAAGGTTGGCTTGGCTCCGTACTTCAAGAAGAATAAGCTGCCCGAAGTAAGTTTTTCATTGCCCTGTACTTGTAAACCGTCCTCTTTGAACCGTCTTTTCAATTGTTCTTGCTTTTTCAATTAGGCTGATGACCCCTTCTGGAGGAGAAAGCCTCAGGAAAAAACCGTAAAACAGGCTCGCCGGAAGACCCCTGCAAACAAAAAGAGGAAAGCAGCCGTCGATGCCGGTTCTCCTATTGAGGACGATGATCCGGACTCCGAGGTATGCTTTATTCCGGTTTAAATTCTTGCTTTCATGCACTCGTAATCATATCTAATGATACCTTTTCACAGGAACTGCCTGAAGGCGATAACCCGACTGAGATTGAGGTAACACTTCTTTCTTCTGATTCAGAACCTCTTCCTCAAAAAAATCATCGGACCGTCAGGAAATATCAATTTTCTCATCCTTATGCTCAGTTAGACCCTAACTTTACTTTGAAGAAGCAACAGCACGAAGCCTTTCGCCGGACCACTCGCCATAGTGGCCTGGCGGTGGAGTCATCTGGAATCTCCTTAACTCCGGTTCGAAAACGCCGTGCTGAGGTGATACTCTCTCCGACTCTTCTTCATCCCAAGGCCGGACTTATCCGAAACCCCTTAAACCGTCTGATCCTGACTATCAGGAAACTCCGCTGTCTTCTTCTGGTGAATCAACCGCTACGCAGCTTCCTCCTTTGAAAACCGTCCCAGGGTAACTTTCTTTGCCTTTTCCGGTTTATGACTCCCTTTTTGCTTTATAATGCTAACTTATTTTACATGTTTTTCCAGAAAACCGAAACCCAGCAAAAAGCCCAAGGAGAATAAGCCTGTTGCTAACCCTACTGCTGATGATCCGGTTATTAATCCGTCCACAGTTGTTCCTCCAGAAGGTACTCCTGCAGCTCCTGTTGAAGACCCTGCTCTTGAAAATCCTCTTACAGAAAACATCCAAGATCCACCAAGTCCGGCTCGGGTTAGTTCTCCTCAAGTTAATCCGGCGTCTCCTGATCCGGCTCATGTTGACGTTACTCCCCCCAATGTACCCACTTCTCCTGATGTCGTGGTTACTGGTACCGCTTATGTTGCTCCAGCTGAGCCCACCGTTTTAGCAAAACATACAGCTAAAGCGGAAAAGATAGCTCAAGAAAAGGGGAAATGGAGTACTGACATATCCAGTATTTCCAGCATGAGCGCTCAAGACATTTATTCCGGGTATTTGAACCGGCTCCACAGCAGTCGGGATTATGAAGCCAGCTTGGTGAACCTGATGAGAGAAAAATACGAGGTAAGTTTCTTCTTCTGACTTTGCTTTTTTGACGCATCTTTATCTCATAGCAGCCCCCAAGTTCCGGTTCAGCTGCTTTACTGAAGGTGATCCGGAACTTTGTAGTTTAAACTGTTGATCCATACATTAGCCCCCAAGTATCAAGTAGATAACTTGGTTATGTAGTTGATACTTGTAACTTCAAATTGTCTTTGGTGTATTGCTTCAACTGCCATTAGCCCCCGAGTGTCAAGTAGACAACTTGGTTGTGTGCTTGAGACTTGTAATTTCAAATTGTCTTTGATGTATTGCTTCAACTGCCATTAGCCCCCAAGTGTCAAGTAGACAACTTGGTTGTGTGCTTGAGACTTGTAACTTCAAATCTTGCTTTTGAATTTTGTCTGCAGGCTGAGCTGAACCGGAATGCTCTGGAGATCAACGAACTTCGAAGCCGGCTTACGGAAACTGAGTCAGCCGCTTCAAAGGCTAGGAAAGAACTTCAAGTGAGCTTAAAGACTGCTGAAGACTTGAAAAAATACTTTGAAGAGGAGCGGACTACTTTTGAGGTCCAGAAAAAAGATCTTGAAAAACGTGTTCAGGACGCTGAAGGAGCACTTAATCCGGTTACTGAAGAATTGACCGGGTTAAAGCGCCAAATTGACTTGATGACCTCTGCTATTTTTGGTAAATATAATCTGAATTCCTGTCTTTATCTTTGTAACCTGTGACTTGTTCCGGTTTAACTTTCATTGTTGTATGTAGGACGCCGTGTCTCCCATCTTGGGGACGACTTATGGAAAAAACTCAAAGCCTGCTATACCTTGGTCGAACAGCTGTACTCCGGAACGCAAAGGATTATTAGTGCCACTTCATTTGGTAAACCGGCTCCTTCAACTATCCAAGATACTTTGAATAAATTGTCCATTCTACCGGCTCGTCTTGAAGAAGTGAAGAAATCGGCAGCCCGAGGGGGCGCTCTTCTGGCTCTAACAAGGGCTAAAGCTTGGGTCCCGGACCTTGATCCGGAGGAGGTGTTAACCGGATTCCCTGATACCAAGGATGACGGTTCAGCCTTTGATGAAAAAGATCTTTATGCTCTGACAAAGGAGATGCGTCCCCTCGCCAGCAAGCTTGCGGTGGAATCTGACTTGTCCCGATATCATCCAGCATACAACATGCAGAACGAGCGGGTGGAGCGACCGGTTTACGATACTGTAAACTTAATTCCGCCGGTTCATCCTCACACCTTTGCTCCTGATATTGATCCTGTTGAGCTTATCAACGATGAAGTATATTTCCGTGCCTTGGCGAAGATTGATTGGCGTGCACCGGACTTCCAACCGCTTCACGAGGATGAAGACGTTCCGGATCAAGACGGTGGCCAGCCATCTCAGCAAGGAGAAGCACAATCTTGAATTCTATTGCTGTAACCATGATTGTTATTCCGTCAACCAATGCGTCCAAACTATTGGGCTTTTATGCTTTGTAATAGGTTTAGCTGAGACTTAATGTGCTTTGATCCGACATTTTGTCTTTATGAAGTATTCATCCGTTGACCTGTTGCCTGATGCGGTTGCTTTCTTCTGTGCATATAAATAAAAATATCGAAAAATATGTCCTAGTGGCTTACCACTGGACGGGTTAACTTGTTCTTTTGAAACATCCAATAAGCATATCTTTATATTAAAGATAACTGTTATACCTGAGATGTATGTGGCCAATATACTTTAAACCGGTCAGGACTTTAAAGTCACTTTAATCGGTCTTCATCAATCCTAATAAACACTTGAAACTCTCCGGTCCATCTTGTCGATAAATCCGGCTCATCTTGTTTCAGAAAGTTGTGACTTGTGCCTGATACGCGATCCGGGTTTTAATGAACACCGGATTTGATCACAATTGGGCCGGGTTAATAAACTCCGGTCATTGTTTCGTCTCATACTGGTGACTTATAGTCAAAGCCAGGCCGGTTTAAAAAACACCGGTCATTATAACTGATCATGTACTGCCAATTTGTTGGCTCATCATGAAGGTCGATCCGGGTTGTGATGAACGCCGGTTTAACTCTCGCTGGTGTTCATGACCCAGACTTGTAACTTTGTAAATAGGTGGCCAACTTCTGGAGTTGTTCCACTCGGTTTAAAAGGTTATAGAACACAAAAAACACCAAGAAACACACAATTTTTGCAAATTAGACCATGTAGTCGAGGCTTTTTCAAAGAGCTGCCAGGCTCAAAGCAAGGTTCAGCCAATCAATGGATGCGGGTACCATCCAAGGGGCCTAGCCAATCACTGAATGTGGATTATCCATCTTTTCAGAGGGCCGAAAGAACCGTATAAAAATTTATTCCGATCACTGGGACGCGGATTGGCCGACACTCCCAGGGGGCCTAGCCAATCTCTGAATGTGGATTATCCATCTTTTCAGAGGGCCGAAAGAATCGTATCTATTATTCCGATCACTGGGACGCGGATTGGCCGACACTCCCAGGGGGCCTCCAGGGTTCCTCCTGAACCGGTGGGTCAATCTAAACCAATCACTGAATGTGGTACTATCCAACTTTTCAGAGGGTTGAAAGAAAAAATTATTCCGATCACTGGGACGCGGATTGACCGACATTCCCAGGGGGCCTCCAGGGTTCCTCCTGAACCGGTGGGTAATCTAAACCAATCACTGAATGTGGACTTGTCCAACTTTTCAGGGGGTTGCAAGAATTTATGAAACTTAATCCGATCACTGGGAGCGGATGATACCAACTCCCAGGGGGCCTCCATTGTTCTGTTTTGAACCTGTGGGTTTGCACTTCATGGAGTCTTCTCTTCTTGAACCGGATATAATCTCCTGTTCCCGAGAGTTCTATTCCTCCTTCACATATTCTGCAAAAATTAGTTTCTAAACCGGCCAACATTGAAATATGATATTTGATAACAAACTGATATGGTTATTTGTCACAAGATTTGTGTATATGGAGAAAGGGCTGAGCCCCCGGTTTACCGAGGGTGCCGGTTTATTCATTATTCATAATATATACATAGGATACATTGGAGCACATAGCTCAAGTATAGTATGGCCGTAAATGGGCGATGTTCCACGGCCTCTTCGTCTCCTCTTCCGATGTCCGTGAATCCTTGTGTTCTCGAATGTCCACCAAGTAATATGAACCGTTGTGTAAATTCTTGCTGATCACAAAGGGCCCTTCCCATGGCGGGGATAGCTTGTGCATATCTGTTTGATCTTGGATGAGCCGGAGTACCAAGTCACCCTCCTGGAATGTACTGGTTCTAATCCGGCGGCTATGATATCTGCGCAGATCTTGCTGATAAATCGCCGACCGTGCCGCAGCTATATCACGCTCTTCATCCAACCTGTCTAAACCGTCTTGTCTTGACTCCTCATTAACGGCTTCCACATAGGCCGCTACCCTTGGTGAGTCATGGCGTATGTCACTTGGAAGAATTGCTTCTGCGCCGTAAACCATGAAGAAAGGTGTATAACCTGTAGACCGGTTTGGTGTAGTGTTAATACTCCAAAGGACAGATGGCAATTCTTCAACCCAACAACCTGGGGTTCTCTGCAAAGGTGTCATAAGCCGGGGTTTGATTCCTCGCAAAATCTCCTGATTTGCCCTTTCAGCCTGACCATTGGATTGGGGGTGAGCCACAGAAGACACGTCCAAACGAATATGCTCTCGTTGACAGAATTCTTCCATCTCACCCTGAGATAAATTGGTGCCATTGTCTGTGATGATGCTGTGTGGAAAGCCAAACCGGAATATTACTTTTTTGATGAATTTGACCGCCGTTGCCGCATCACACTTGCTTATAGGCTCCGCTTCAACCCACTTTGTAAACTTGTCTACTGCTACGACTAGATGAGTTTTCTGATCTTGGGATCTCTTGAAAGGCCCAACCATGTCAAGCCCCCAAGTTGCAAAAGGCCAAGTTATTGGTATCATCCAGAGTTCCTGTGCCGGAACAAGAGCACGTCTTGAGAACTTCTGACAAGCATCACACTTTCGGACCAGATCCGCCGCATCTGCATGCGCGGTTAACCAATAGAAGCCATGTCGGAATGCTTTAGCCACTAAAGACTTTGATCCGGCATGATGACCACAATCCCCTTCATGAATCTCCCTTAGAATCTCACAACCTTCCTCAGCTGAAACACATTGTTGAAATACTCCAGAAGTGCTACGATGGTGCAGCTCTCCGTTTGCAATTGTCATAGACTTGGAACGCCGGATTATCTGCCGTGCTTCCTCTTCGTCCTCCGGTAACTCCCCTCGGCTTAAGTATGCCAAATAGGGTAACGTCCAATCCGGAATAATATGGAGTGCTGCAACTAACTGTGCTTCTGGGTCCGGAACAGCTAGGTCTTCTTCCGAAGGTATTTGAACCGAAGGACTGTGCAATTCATCTAAAAAGGTGTTTGGTGGCACCGGTTTACGCTGCGATCCTAGCCGGCTTAGAGCGTCAGCCGCTTCGTTCCTCCGCCTGTCTATATGATCCACCTGGTATCCCTTGAAGGATCCTGCAACCGCTTCAACCTCTCGCCGATAAGCCGCCATGAGGGGATCTCTTGAATCCCACTTGCCAGAAACTTGCTGTGCCACTAGATCTGAATCGCCCAGGCACTTAACCCGGCTCACATTCATCTCCTTTGCCAGTCGCAAACCATGAAGTAATGCTTCATATTCTGCTGCATTATTAGTACAAGGAAATAACAAGCGGAGGACATAACAAAATTTATCACCTCTGGGGGAAGTTAAGACAACTCCAGCCCCCGAGCCCTCCAACTGCTTTGAACCGTCAAAGTGAATCGTCCAATAAGTAAGATCCGACTTCTCCTCAGGAGTCTGCAACTCTGTCCAGTCATTGATGAAGTCTACCAATGCCTGAGATTTGATAGCAGTACGCGGTACATACTTCAACTCATGCGGGCTGAGCTCAATGGCCCACTTGGCTATCCTGCATGTAGCTTCCCTGTCTTGGATTATGTCTCCTAACGGAGCTGAACTAACCACAGTTATTGGATGCCCTTGGAAATAGTGCTTCAGTTTCCGGTTTGCCATGAACACCCCATAGACCAACTTCTGCCAATGCGGGTACCTTTGTTTAGACTCAATGAGTACTTCACTCACATAATAAACCGGGCGCTGAACCGGATGTTCCTTCCCTGCTTCCTTGCGCTCAACCACAATCGCAACGCTGACTGCCCGTGTATTCGCAGCAACATATAACAGCAAAGGCTCCTTATCAATGGGAGCAGCTAAAACCGGTGGTTTTTCTAGTTGCCGTTTCAGATTCTCAAACGCTGTATTTGCCTCCTCACTCCAAATGAACCGGTCCGTTTTCCTCAACATTTGATAAAGCGGGATCGCCTTCTCCCCCAAGCGACTGATGAACCGGCTTAGCGCCGTGATCCGGCCAGCTATGCGCTGAACATCGTTGATGCAAACCGGTTTTGTCAAAGATGTGATGGCCTTGATCTTCTCTGGGTTGGCTTCTATTCCCCTGTTTGAGACCAAGAATCCCAGAAGCTTAACAGCCGGAACACCAAAGGCGCATTTCTCCGGATTAAGCATCATCCTGTAAGCTCGAAGATTATCAAAGGTTTCTCTGAGGTCCTCTATCATTGTTCTTTCTTCCTTTGATTTGACCACAATGTCATCCACATAAGCATGCACGTTCCTTCCTATCTGCCCTTTCAAACAATTCTGAACGCAACGCTGATAAGTTGCCTGTGCACACTTGAGCCCAAAGGGCATAGATACATAGCAAAAAGCACCAAAAGGAGTTATGAAAGTTGTCTTCTCTTGATCTTCCACTGCCATTTTGATCTGGTGATACCCTGAATATGCATCCAGAAAACTCAGCCGCTCACACCCTGCTGTGGCATCAATAATCTGATCAATGCGAGCTAGAGCAAAAGGATCAGTTGGGCAAGCTTTATTGAGGTCCGTATAATCCACACACATTCTCCACTTCCCATTCTTCTTTAAAACCAGCACCGGATTAGCCAACCACTCCGGATGAAAAACTTCCACTATGAACCCTGCTGCCAAAAGTCTGGCCACTTCCTCTCCTATAGCCTTGCGCCTCTCTTCATTGAAGCGGCGCAGATACTGTTTTACCGGTTTAAACTTCGGATCAATGTTCAACTTGTGCTCAGCGAGTTCCCTCGGTATACCTGGCATGTCAGAAGGCTTCCATGCAAAGATATCCCGGTTCTCACGGATGAACTCGATGAGCGCGCTTTCCTATTTGGGATCAAGGTTAGCGCTGATGGTGAACTGTTTAGATGAGTCTCCAGGCACAAAATCAACCTGCTTAGTCTCTTCCGCTGACTTGAATTCCAACGCCGGATCATGCTCGGTAGTTGGTTTCTTCAGCGGAGTCATATCTGCCGGATCAACATTATCTTTATAAAACTTTAACTCTTCCGTGGCACACACCGCTTCTGCGTAAGCTGCATCACCTTCCTCGCATTCCACCGCTATCTTGCGACTGCCATGAACCGTGATCGTGCCCTTATGACCCGGCATCTTAAGCTGTAAATAAACATAACATGGCCTAGCCATAAACTTAGCATAAACCGTCCTTCCGAACAGAGCATGATATGGACTTTTAATTTTGACAACTTCAAAGGTGATCATTTCTGATCTGGAATCATGCTCATTTCCAAAGGTAACCTCTAAATCAATTTTACCAACCGGATAAGCTGACTTACCCGGGACCACTCCATGAAACACCGTGTTTGATGACCTCAACTGTTTATCTGTCAAACCCATACGACGGAAGGTCTCATAGTATAAGATATTGATACTGCTTCCACCATCCATGAGAACTTTAGTGAATTTATAACCCCCCACTTGAGGTGCTACTACCAAGGCTAAATGGCCCGGATTATCCACCCGCATTGGGTGGTCCTCTCTACTCCATACAATAGGCTGCTCCGACCATCGAAGAAATTGCGGTGTCGCCGGTTCCACTGCATTAACAGCTCGCTTTAACACCTTCTGGTCTCGTTTGCACAGACTTGTGGTGAAGACATGATACTGCCCACTACTTAATTCCTTCGGATTACTCTGGTATCCGGATTGTTGCTGTTGTTGCGGATGCTGCTGCTGCTGGTTTCCCTGATTATTATAACTCCCTTGGCCCTGCTGCTGACTATTCTGACCATTGTAACCACCTTGATGATGCGATTGATTCCCCTGACCATTGTAATTCCCTTGACTATTTTGGCCGCCTGGCCGTGGTTGATAACCGCCGTTATTACCCCTATATCTTGATCCGGAATTGTTCCCCTGATGACCCGAACTATAAAATCCGGGCCCTGAACCGCCGTGTGGGGGCCGGCTAGGAGGATTAAAACGGCCGTTCACTGCCTTCATGAGGGGTATGCATTCTCTCATAGTATGCCTTGCCATTCTCCCCCTTCCGCTATGCTTTGGACAGGGTCGATCCAACTCCTGCTCCCAGCTCGGAGCTCCTCCGCCGGTTTGGAGAGTAGAATTCTCCGGATTACCCTGAAAACCACCTTGAACTTGAGTATTAGCCACGAAATCGGAACCACCTTCTGCCTTCCGCTTGCCCAAAAAGCCTGAAGTAGCCGGATTAACCGGCGCCGGTTTACTAGCTTTGCTGGCCTTCCCCGCTTTATCTCCTTCCGCTTCCGGATACTTTGTGTTATCCGAGTCTCCATATTTCACCAGGGCACTCATTAAAGTCCCCATGTCATTGCAGTCCCTTTTAAGCCGTCCGAGTTTTAATTTTAAAGACTCAAACCGGCAATTGTTTTCCAACGTCACTATCGCCGTACTAGGATTAATACCATTCGAAGAGTGTAAGATCTCTGCTACCCTTCTCACCCAAGCTGCTGTAGACTCCTGCTCTCCCTGCACGCAAGCTGCTAGGTCTATCACCGACATCGGTTGTTTGCATGTATCCTTGAAGTTTTTAATGAACTGACTGCGCAGTTCCCCCCATGACCCAATAGAATTCGGGGGTAGAGCTTTTAACCAGGTCCGGGCCGTGCCCTCAAGCATCATAGTAAAATATTTGGCACAAGCCGATTCATCCACGTCTAACATCTCCATGGCCATCTCATAACTTTCCACCCAGGCTTCTGGCGGTAAATCGGCTGTGTAATTAGGTACCTTGCGGGGCCCTTTGAAATCCTTGGGCAACTTAACACTCCGTAGGGCGGGGACAAGACATTGTACCCCGAAAGAGCTCGCCGTAGCTCCTGTTCCTGCAGTAGCTGTGTGAACCGGCGTCGATTGACGAATTTCCTCCCTGGCCTCCGATCTAGGCCGGTTTAGGTCTGGGGCTGGCATCTCCGCCCTTGCCGGATTATCCTGCCTGCGCTGATGTCCCTGCGCTCACTGCTAGATACCTCTGGCTCCTCCCAATGCCTAGAATAACTTCGGTTGGGACGTGGTGTTGAATGTAACCTTTCCCTGCTATGAGAGTACGCTTGCTGCTGCATTAACGCAGTATTAAGTAGCTTCTGGACCCTGCGCGCCTCTATCGCCACCGGGGACGTTTCTTCCGTAGGTAAAGCGGCCAACCGTGCCGCTGCTGCAGCAATATTATCCAAAGGGTTTGAATAGTGCCCTGGAGGGATAGGAACATAAGGTGCCGATGTAATCCGACGCTCCTGTTCTGCGGCGGGCTGTTGAACCGGCTCATCCCGAGCCGGGGGTGTTCTCCGGTTTAAGGCCTGATTATTACTGGCCCCAGCCCCAGGTGTCCTGAACAAATTCGCGGATTCGTAACCCGGCGGTATGCGGGACCGATACTTTCGCCCCCTTACTCCTTCCACAGAAGCCTGCTCCATCCTCAGATAAAAGGCTTGATCATCCAACTCCGCTTGTCTTGTTGCTATCATCTCTCTTTCTGCCTTTAAATCCTCCTTTAACTGATCGATCCGACCTTTCAACTGAAGAAGCTCTGCATCATGATGCGCCTTGTCTGTCGGAGCTACGTCTTCCACCGCTTTAGCTGTGAACTCCTCGATCAAGGTGGATAGAACTTCAGTAAGGGAGGGATTTGAACCGCTTCCCCCTGCACCAGCTTCTGCTGTCGTTCGATTCATCGGGGGTTGTGAACCGGCCATGAAGACCGCCACCCGGTTTGGCGGGTCAAAGGGGCCCGGAATACTGTTTCCATCGGACTCGCCCTCAGACCGGCCGTCCCGCAACTGATACAGAGATTCGTTTTCCCCGGATGAAGATTCGTCATCTGAGTAGGCGATTGTTGCACCGTCAGATTCCGATCCGTCCTCGGCTCGTCCTCCGTGGACTGCTCCAACGAACACGCGCTTCATGGCGGGCTGAATCCGGGTCGATCTCGCACGCTGAGCCAGCTCGACGATGTTGGGGAAGGTGTCCGGCTCAGGTCCCGGTTCACCAATTTTGCCGATGAAGACTTGGATGCTGCCGAAGGGGACCCGGTATCCGTATTCGATCGAATCGGCCTCCGGTCCCCAACCCGCGTCGTCGATGTAGATCCGGCCGCGGCGACTCTTGGTCATCCGGCCGACTGCGTAACCCTTTAGTCCTTCGAAGCCGCCTTTCAAGAACTCGAAACCATCGTGCGCAGGCCCCACGGTGGGCGCCAACTGTCGTGGAAATAACACGGCAGATGTCCGGTTTAACAGACTTGATGATGGAACCATCGCACGGGTTAGCTTGAAAGGATTCATGGCACACAAAGGAAACAAAGGATTTATACTAGTTCGGCCCCTTCGGAGAAGGTAAAAGCCTACGTCTAGTTGGTTTGGTATTGCTTGGGCGTCGGTTTACAGGGAGCGGATTCGCTTTGCCTGTGTCTCGACGGGTTGATTGTTGCTTGTCCCTGAACCGTCCAGGTCGTCCCTTTAAATAGAGGCAACGCCTGGTCCAGTTTACAGAGTCCCGAGGCCGGCTCATACTTGTGTCTGCCTCGGTCTCTGTCTTCTCTTTCCTATCTCTCAAGTTACATCTCTTGGCGGTTTACAACCATACTCCTATACATGGGCCTTGAAATCTCATGGGCCGTAGTTTCTACTAAAATATTAAAACCAAGTATAATAACTAAGCCGGTTTACAATAGCCGGTTTATACCTACTAATCATGTCCCTGACAGGTACCGCACACGACTCTAGTTTGGACCAACACTCAAATCGAGCACTGGCCCAGGGGGGTTAATTAATTAATCCTCGGGTTAATTACTCCCTCGGCAAGTTTTTAGTTGTTAGGCAAATGTAGAACCAAGGTCGGGCCTCGCTGGAAAAGTTTTAGCGCTAAGCGGGTTATCGAGGGGGTCACATAACCCCAACCGTGTTAGGAACGCATAATCAAGGAACATAACACCGGTTTATACGGTTCCTAGGGTGGCATGAGTGGAACAAATTACCAAGCGAGAGGCTTAGCCTTCCACCCATTGCCAAGTATATAGATGATTTAGTTAAACAGATTATATGGTGTGATATCCCAACAATAACTTCAACCTGAAGCAATAATCTTCAAATCTTCTCCTGCAACTAGCAATGCTATAAGAGGGGCTGAGCGAAGCTTACGTAGCCAAACAAAGGTTTGCTAGGTTGGGTGGTTAGATAGGTTCATGGTTACAATAGGAGGCTGACAAACAAACATGGGCATCGAGGCAATAAGCTAAAGAGCGAGACATCTAGCAATAGGCAAAGATAGTAATGATATCTGGGTCAGGTCATCTTGCCTGTCGAGTCGTCGATGGGATCGTAATACGGCTCCTCGTACTCAACCTCGGTAGTAACCTCGTTCTCGGTCTCGGCTTCCGGCTCTACTCAACACAAGAACGCAACGAGACACAAAATCAAACAAGGTGCAATGCACAATCAACATGATGGAAGTATGATGCATATATGATGCAATACATGTCAAAGGATGAAGCACACAAGAACAACACAAGACAACAAGTTTAAATGAGGCCGAAATCCACATATAGCGAATCCGGTAAGTCCTCATATGCATATAATGAAATTGGTCCAGATCTGAACAAACCTTAAGTTAAAGTTGTTAAACAGCAAGTTAACATGCACCATGATGATCTACACGAAATTCTAGTCTAGTTTCATATAAAGTTTGTTTAATTCGGAGCTACGGTCTAGAAGATATGACCAAAACAAGACAAGCATGGCAACGGTGCAAGATGCACCCCATACATCAAGCAAACACACTCCAAACATGTTAAAAACATTATATTATGATTCTACACACCAAAACACACAAGTTTCATATAGGACACGCTCAAAATGGAGCAACGGTTCAACACATACACACGAAACAAGATTCAATGCAAAGCTGAAATTAACAGCCACATAGCAACTTTGGGGCAAGAAATATATACTCTACAGTACCCAAACATGATAACAATAAGCATGGACATCAAGTAGACATGTTCTACAGCAAACAACTCCATTGGAGCAACTCCATAGGAGGCATGGATCAATAGCAACAAGCTACGCCAAATTGATCATGTTGTTAAAAACCTAACAGTTATATTTTATAGCAACTTGAGAGCAAGAAATAAACAAGCTACAGCAAGCCATATGAGCAAGTAAGGGCATGGATGGATAGACAATAACATGGACAACAAGGAATGATCATTGGCCACTCCAAAACATGCATGAATTTGTCTAGGGCATCAAGCAAACATAGCATCAGGATATGACAGATTCCAGACTTAGCAGAAATTTCACTAAGTATAAAACGGTTATGTTGGCATGGCATGTTTGCAAGCATGTTTAAGTCGCCTCAAGGCATATCATGGAAAGTGGTTTGCACCACATCAAAGACCATATGATGGAGATTCTAAAACATATTAACATGTGACATGGAGACAAACACATCAATAGCAACGAGCACTTCAAATCACCATCTCTTAACATGTTTCATAACTTAACAGCCACATGCACCTTTGCAACCAAGATTAACATGTCAATATAAACCCTAACAAGGATGCTACAGCAACCAACATGTAGAGCATTTCATAAGGAACATTTTGACATATCATTTGCTTCATTTGGATAAACATGCACCTAGTTATCACATCTCAAACATGGCATGAAAATAACAAGTTACAGCAGTTCATAACAAGTAGCACTCTTGTCACGAAGATTAAGACATCTAGATGATCTCAAACGAGCATGCCACAATGGAACAAAATGTAGTGCACATCACCACGATCATTTTGACATATTATTTGCATCATTTGGATAAGCACACAATTAGTTACAGGTGGTCAAACATGCAACATTATTAACACATGCCAGGGACTAATCTGTAAATATGCAGTTATTCGAGAAAAAGGAAAAAACGCCTGGCGGGAAAAAAACAACATGGGCTAGATCTGGGAGGCCTAGGCCTCACCTTGCGGGCCGTGGCCCAGGTGGAGAAGGAGGGAGGCCGGGCGGAGGAGCTGGGCCGGCGGAGGCTGGCTGGCCCGACGCGAGCTGCGACCATCCCCGTCCAGCTCCCGATCGAGCGACCGGCGGCGAGCTGAGCCGGCGGACGGCGAGGATGGATGCCGGCGGTGGGAGGACCGGATATGACCGGGGCGAGGCCGGCGGCGTGGGCCCTTGCGGCGGCGGGCGCTCGGCGGCGGGGATCCGGCGGGGAGGCGAGCTGGCAGTCGACGGCGATGGCGCGGCGGCGCGAGGCACCCGACGGCGGCGGGGAGCACCGGAGGCGAAGGTGGCGAGGGCGCTGGCGGCGGCAGCGGTTCGGGCCGAGAGGGCCCCTCGCGGGCCTCTCGGGCCCTGGCCGGCGGGGAAGTGGGCGCGGGGCGCTGACGAATAGCCCGCTGCCACGTGGCGCGGCGGGGGCAAGTCGGACACGTCTGGCCGGGGTTGGACGTGTCCGGCGGCTGCGGAGAGGAGTTGCTAGGGTTTCTACCCGAAAAAATGGAGGGGTGTGGACGTTTTTATAGGCATACGGAGCTAGGAGACTCCAAATGGGGAGAGGTTTTCGGCCACGCGATCACAATTCGACGACCGAGATGATGGGAAGGGTTGTGCTGGGTTTGTGGGCTGTTGTTGAGGGGGTATTGGGCCTTAAAGAAGAGGTTCTTTTAGCCCACTAGGTTAACTGTTGGAGTACCAAACGAACTCCAAACGCGACGAAACATGACAGGCGGCCTACACGTACCAAAACAACATCGCTCGACAAGTCTCGCGTCATTCCGGGAATGTTACACGGCCACACCCGGAAGAAGGACTCGGGGATGCCACGGGCACGTGTGAGAGCGTCGGAACTCGAAACGGACAACGGGAAGAGACGAGTGGAACCGGGTGCAAGTGACAACACAAATGCAATGCAATGCACATGACAACATGACATGGATGAAATGCACACACGCACATGACAAAACAAAGAAACCCGAAATGAAAGAAGAGCCCAGAATGGAATTGATGAAGTCAAAGTTTCATATATTGCCATATTTGGAAAGTGTTACATCTGGGGCCTTACAAACTCTCCTATACTACGAAAAGATCTCGTCCCGAGATCTAGGACTGGAAGAAGGAAGGATACTCGGAACGAAGGTGATCTTCTCATTCCCACGTAGCTTCTCGGTCGGTATGGTGTGACCACTTAACTTTCAAGAACTTGATTGACTTGTTGTGGTCTTGCGCTCAGTTTCTTCAAGAATAGCAACGGGGTGCTCACGGTAAGACAAGTCTTGTTGAAGATCAATCTCCTCGAACGGAATGGTGCGTTCAGGTGTCTTGAAGCACTTGCAGAGTTGAGACACGTGAAACACATCATGAACATTTGCAAAGTTGGATGGAAGCTCAAGTTGATAGGCTAGATCGCCTCTTTTGCCAAGGATGTTGAAAGGGCCCACGTATCTCGGAGCAAGCTTCCCTTTGATACCGAATCTTTGGGTTCCTTTCATAGGAGAAACACGGAGATAGACATGATCCCCAATGTCGAAAGCCAAATCACGATGCTTGCCGTCATAGTAGCTCTTTTCACGCGACTGAGCGGCCTTGAGATTCTCACGTATGACTTTGCACATTTCTTAGGATTCTGAGATCAAGTCATTGCCAAGAAGTTGACGTTCACCAGTCTCGGACCAGATGAGAGGGGTAAGGCACTTTCTGCCATAGAGGATTTGAAACGAAGCTTTGCCGGCACTTGCTTGGAAACTGTTGTTGTAAGAGAACACGGCAAACGGAAGGCAATCTTCCCACTTCATGCCAAAAGAGATGACACAAGCTCTGAGCATGTATTCGAGGATCTGGTTCACTCTTTCGACTTGACCACT
Source organism: Secale cereale (assembly GCA_902687465.1). Taxonomy (NCBI): domain Eukaryota; kingdom Viridiplantae; phylum Streptophyta; class Magnoliopsida; order Poales; family Poaceae; genus Secale; species Secale cereale. The sequence continues at coordinate 325,500,642 of LR738714.1, read as the reverse complement.
AGTCTGAGGGTGAAACGCAGTGCTGAAACGGATCTTAGTGCCCATGGCTGACTGAAAGGAGTCCCAGAACTTGGATGTGAACAAACTTCCACGGTCTGAGGAGATAACTTGAGGAATGCCATGTAATGACACAATTCTAGAAGTGTACAACTCTGCCAGCTGAGCTGCATTGATGGATTCTTTGACTGGAAGGAAGTGAGCTACTTTGGTTAGCTTGTCAATCACATCAAAGATTGCATCATTCCCCTTCTTGGACTTGGGAAACCCAGTGACGAAATCCATTTCAATGTGGTCGAATTTCCACTCGGGAATAGGAAGAGGTTGGAGGAGACCGGCGGGACGTTGATGCTCTGCCTTCACTCTTCTGCAGACATCACATTTATTCACGAATTAGGCAATCTCCCTTTTCATGCGAGTCCACCAGTAAGATTGCTTGAGGTCTTGGTACATCTTGGAACTTCCGGGATGAATCGAGAGGAGGGAGTCATGTGCTTTGTTCATTATGAGCTTCCTGAGATCACCCTTGGGAACCACAAGTCTGTCCTCAAAGAACAAGGTGTCTTTCTCATCAACGCGATAGCACTTGTATTTGGGAGTACCCTTTGCAATACCATGTTTCACTTTCTGCACCATAGCATCACTGAGTTGGGCCACACGGATCTGATCTTCCAAGGTAGGAGCAACTTTAAGATTTGCAAGAAAGCCTTGCGGAACAACTTGGAGGTTGAGCTTCCTGAATGATTCACAAAGCTCAGGCTGGAACGGCTTGAGAAGGAGACTATTCCAATATGCCTTTCTGCTCAAGGCATCTGCAATGACATTGGCCTTGCCAGGTGTGTATTCGATGCTTGGATCATACTCTTGGATCATTTCAACCCAACGAGTCTGGCGAAGTTTCAGGTTCGACTGTGTGAAGATGTACTTCAAGCTCTTGTGATCGGTGAAGATGTCCACTTTTCTGCCCAACAGAAGGTGTCTCCACGTGATCAAGGCATGTACGACTGCTGCTATCTCGAGATCATGTGTGGGGTAGTTCTTCTCATTTGGCTTCAATTGACGAGAAGTGTATGCCACAATTTTCTTGTCTTGCATTATAACACCACCAAGTCCTTGAAGAGAAGCATCACAGAATACTTTGTAGGTCTTGGACTCATCCGGAGGAGTAAGAACCGGAGTAGAGATGAGCTTTTCTTTGAGTGTTTTGAATGCCACATCACAATCCGGAGACCAGTTGTACTTGACATTCTTCTGCAGCAAGTTGGAACGAGGCTTGGCAAGCTTGGAGAAGTTCTCAACGAACCTTCTGCAATAGCTAGCAAGACCAAGGAAGCTTCGGAGTTGCTTGACGTTCTGAGGGGGTTCCCAGTTGACAATCGCTTCAACTTTCTCGGGGTTGACAGAAATACCCTCAGCAGAGATGATACGGCCAAGATATAAGACCTTATCGAGCCAGAATTCACATTTGGAGAACGTGGCATAGAACTTGTGTTCACGGAGTCTGTCGAGAACCAAACGGAGGTGCTTGGCATGATCCTCTTCATTCTTGGAAAATACCAAGATGTCATCCAGATAGACGAGAACAAATTCGTTGGTGTAGGGGTTGAATATGTAGTCCATCATCCTCGGGAAGGTGGGTGGAGCATTTGCGAGGCCAAAAGACATGATTGTGTATTCATAAGAGCCGTAGCTTGTTCTGAATGCAGTCTTGTGAATATATTCTTCACGGATACGGATCTGGTGATAACCCATCCGGAGATCGAGCTTTGAGAACACTTTTGCTCCTTTGAGCTTCTCAAACAATTCATTGATGTTGGGTAGCGGATACTTGTTCTTTATTGTCTTCTTGTTCAATGGCCGGTAATCAACGCAAAGGCGCTCCGTGACATCCTTCTTCTTGACAAATAAGACACCACAGCCCCAAGGAGAAGTGCTAGGCCTAATTAGACCCATACGCTCTTGCTCATCGAGTTGTTTCTTCAGCTCCTTCAACTCATCAGGGGAAAGCTTGTACGGACGCCGGCATGCTGGCTCGGTACCGGGCTCGAGTTCAATAAGGAATTCAACTTGATGATGCGGAGGCATGCCTGGAAACTCTTCAGGGAAAACATCTTCATATTCATTTACCACTGGAATTTGAGAGATGACATTAATCTCGCCCTTGTCATTGAGAGAGAATAGCCTGATTGTGTTATCTCGAGAGGCGAAGATAATCACATCTTCGTCGGGATGAGTAAGCTTGACTTCCTTATTTGCACAATCAATGTGAGCATCATGCTTGGAGAGCCAATCCATCCCAAGAATAAGATCAATGTCGGAGTTGCCGAGAATAACCGAAGAAACCAGAAAAGGGTAATCACCCATGTAAATAGATACATCCGGAGCAAAGTTGTTGGAGTTTATTAGCAAACCCGAAGAAAGCACAGACATTGGACTAGGCAAATTTTGCAATGGCATATCATGTGACAATGCAAAAGGTCTTGACATGAAAGAATGTGATGCACCTGAATCAAAAAAAGACTTTTGCAGGAATAGAGTTAACTGGAAGGTTACCAAGTATCACATCTGAAGAATTCTCTGCTTGAGCTGCATTCATCAGATTCACTCTTGCTGACTTGGGGTTGTGCTTGACAATAGCAGTGCTGACAGGTGGAGGAGGCGGAAGGCGCCTTGGGTTGGGGCACTTGTTAGCATAATGACCCTTCTGAGAGCACTTGTTGCAAACCACTTCTGAGAGAGGACGGTGATAAGGAGCACTTGACTTCGAAGCTTGAAAGTGATTCTTTGACTGATTGCTTGGGTTGGGTGGGTGAGAGAAACCACGGCCACCAGAATGCTTGTTGTTGTTGTTGGAAGGTCGGATCACTGGAGGAGGTGGAGCCAAAACTTCTGTTGCTTTGCAACCACTTGTGAAGAAGAGGAGGAGTGAACAGTGTCTCTGATCCTCTTTTTGGAAGCTTCCATCTTGAGCTGGGCTGCCTCTTGCTTAAGTGCCATGTTATAGAATTGATCAAATTCATCAGGCTCGAACAAGGTGAGAGCTAGTTGGAGTTCATCCTTCAGACCACCACGGAACAGATAAATCTTGCTCTTGGCATCTGGATGTCTTTCTTGGCATAGCGGGCAAGGTTCTGGAACTTGACATTGTATTGATAAACAGACATTGAGCCTTGCTTCAGGTTGCGGAATTGCTCACGCATACCTTGGATGACACTTTTGGAATGTGGTGAGAGAGACAATCCTTGCATAAGTCAGCCCACGAGATTTCACGTCCTTCTCTGGAATCTTTGTACTGCTGCCACCAATCAGCGGCTTGGTCCTTGAGTTGGAAGGCAGCAAACTTCACATAGTCCTCAGGTCTCACGTTACTGCACTCGAAATGCTTCTTGATATCTATTATCCAGTCTTCAGCATCTAGAGGGTCCACACAGTAACTGAATGCCTTTGGTTGGTTTGCCAGGAACTGGTTGAGTGTAGCAAAGTGAGGTTGGTTGAACAAATTGCCTTGGCCTTGGTTCCCATGACCACCTTGATTTGCTTGATTTGCTTGAAAGTTCTGCATCATTTGCATAAGCATCTGGGTGTTCTAGTTCGTTGCTTGCATAATTGCTCTCCAGGCCTCAGACGGAGGAGGAGGGGAAGGAGGACGATCAGGAACTTCTTTACCCTCTGGGTTAGTGTTGGGAACCATTTTAGGAGCCATCCTGAATGAGATGACAACTATTAGCCATTGATTGAGAAAATATATAAGCTGAATCAACGGCTAGAAATTGCAACATAAGTCTTCACAATAACATTCGAACAAGATGAACGAATGTAATCCACAGTTTAATGATAACAACAATCTTCACGAGAAGCCACTTGGGAGAACAAAAGGTAAATAAAAACAACAAGGAGCGGATAGAACAAATACAAGATAGAAGCTTCGTTCGACATATTCGTGCTGAAAACTTATGGAACGTGTTACAAAAGGGATTTGCAATCCCCGGATCATCATAGCCAAGGACCCTTTAAGATGCAACTCCCGAACGGAACAACGCCCATAAAACTACTTCACTCAATGTAGAACCCCGAACTCCATATCATGCATTCGTTGGAAGAATGCCTATGAACTACTAGATTAACCCACCTATTGATCTCCGAAAGTTTCCAATTATGCAATCAGGTGTTGGGGATACAGGGGAAGCATCGCGCACTCAACTCTAATCCTACATCCAGCTGTATCCATCCTTCAACACATAACCAATTATTTCCGGAAACCATCTACCTCGGACCTTCGAAACGCATCTGCTATACAAGCTATGGCAATACTCCCGAACTACCTCCCCAGTACTGGGTGATGTCGGGGTTATCTTGCCACTAACCGCATAGGAGAGTTTTCGATGTAGGCCGTCTTAAGTATTCCAGAACTGTTGCGATATATTTGTGACGACAACACCTCGGAGCTCAACTCCCCGGGACACTTCCACAACCCCTAAATGACAGGAGGAATCGAGAACAATGTTCTCGTCACAAAGACATCGGAACAATCCAAACAATACTCGTGTGATCCTAAAAAAAATTGTGAAATTTTGAGAGTAGAAGAGACAAGTAATCGTCAGGAGTCCTCACCAGAGTGAAAAGAGATGAGGAGCAAAAAGAAATCCTACTCTCCGATATATATATAGGACTCAAAACATTTTCAAGTGTGTGCCTAGACTCAACCGTCAACGATTCGATCAATCAGTGGGGGCTTCTAGGTCGGAGAAGGCTCTGAATACTAACTTGTAATGCCCAGTATGGGATTATACCTCCTACATGTCGAGGCATGACTTAAAGGTATAAGCCCATACTATAATGATCTCAAGTATGGTATCTTTGCACGACTCACGTAAAATAGGGATGAAATTGCAAAAGGATAGTTGGCTTACACTCGCCATGTCACACAATTCATTACATAAGCAAATCATCATCCAAATAACATCACAGTCCTACTACGGACGAAGATCCAAATGAAAGATACCAAATACATAAACCCACAAGGTCCGAATCGCCCCTAGTAGAAGCCACTACTGATCATCGGGATAGTGCACATAGTATCGACTACGTTCTTCATCGAACTCCCAGTACAGCTCGGTGCCGTCACCTGTGTAGTCCACCATAGTACCTGCATCTGGTGTTGTGTAGAATCTGTGAGCCACGGAGGACTCAGCAATCCCGTTCCTGGGTAACAAAACTATCTAAGCCTTGGGTGTGGAACAAGGCTGAAGAAAATAAAGGTTGCAGCTGCACTAGCACTAGCTTACGTGTTTAGAGCGAGAAGAGAAGTGCCACGAGCGTCAAAGTGATCACGAAGTGATCCTATCTAAGCACGTCAAACATAACCCCCACCGTGTTCACTTCCCGAACCCCTTTCGGAAAATGACCGTCACGGTTACTCACGCTGGTAGTGTGTTCTGATCATGGTGTCAAGTTTTCTACAACCGGATATTAACAAATTCCCATCTGCCACATAACCGCGGGCACGGCTTTCGAAAGTTCAAAACCCTGCAGGGGTGTCCCAACTTAGCCCATTACAAGCTCACGATCCGCGGAGTCGCAACTCCAAGGTGGGAAGGCCCGAGTATTCTCGGAATCCCGTGCTCAAGATATCCCGACTAGGGTAAAACTAATCCAGCAAGACCTCCCGACGTGCCGACACCCTGACAGTAGCCGCGCGTATCTAGTCTCAGGCCACGACCGGATGAGCACACCGTACAGTGACCAAAACCCAAGTTGCCAAGGGGGGTACCGCACACGACTCTAGTTTGGACCAACACTCAAATCGAGCACTGGCCCAGGGGGGTTGATTAATTAATCCTCTGGTTAATTACTCCCTCGGCAAGTTTTTAGTTGTTAGGCAAATGTAGAACCAAGGTCGGGCCTCGCTGGAAAAGTTTTAGCGCTAAGCGGGTTATCGAGGGGTCCCATAACCCCAACCGTGTTAGGAACGCATAATCAAGGAACATAACACCGGTTTATATGGTTCCTAGGGTGGCATGAGCGGAACAAATCACCAAGCGAAGGGCTTAGCCTTCCACCCATTGCCAAGTATATAGATGATTTTGTTAAACAGATTATATAGTGTGATATCCCAACAATAACTTCAACATGAAGCGAGAATCTTCAAATCTTTTCCTGCAACTAGCAATGCTATAAGAGGGGCTGAGCGAAGCTTACGTAGCCAAACAAAGGTTTGCTAAGTTGGGTGGTTAGACAGGTTCATGGTTACAATAGGAGGCTGACAAACAAACATGGGCATCGAGGCAATAAGCTAAAGAGCGAGACATCTAGCAATAGGCAAAGATAGTAATGATATCTGGGTCAGGTCATCTTGCCTGTCGAGTCGTCGATGGGATCGTAAGACGGCTCCTCGTACTCAACCTCGGTAGTAACCTCGTTCTCGGTCTCGGCTTCTGGATCTACTCAACACAAGAACACAACGACACACAAAATCAAACAAGGTGCAATGCACAATCAATATGATGCAAGTATGATTCATATATGATGCAATACATGTCAAAGGATGAATCACACAAGAACAACACAAGCAAACAAGTTTAAATGAGGCCGGAATCCACATAGCGAATCCGGTAAGTCCTCATATGCATATAATGAAATTGGTCCAGATCTGAACAAACCTTAAGCTAAAGTTGTTAAACAGCAAGTTAACATGCACCATGATGATCTACACGAAATTCTAGTCTAGTTTCATATAAAGTTTGTATAATTCGGAGCTACGGTCTAGAAGATATGAGCAAAACAAGACACGCATGGCAACGGTGCAAGATGCACCCCATACATCAAGCAAACACACTCCAAACATGTTAACAACATTATATTATGATTCTACATGCCAAAACACACAAGTTTCATATAGGACACGCTCAAAACGGAGCAACGGTTCAACACATACACACGAAACGAGATTCAATGCAAAGCTGAAATTAACAGCCACATAGCAACTTTGGGGCAAGAAATATATACTCTGCAGCACCCAAACATGATAACAATAAGCATGAACATGAATTAGACATGTTCTACAGCAAACAACTCCATTGGAGCAACTCCATAGGAGGCATGGATCAATAGCAACAAGCTACGCCAAATTGATCATGCTGTTAAAAACCTGACAGTTATATTTTATAGCAACTTGAGAGCAAGAAATAAATAAGCTACATCAAGGCATATGAGCATGTGAGGCCATGGATGAATATACAATAACATGGACAACAAGGAATGATCATTGGCCTCTCCAAAACATGCATGAATTTGTCTAGGGCATCAAGCAAACATAGCATCAGGATATGACAAATTCCAGACTTAGCATAAATTTCACGAAGTATAAAACAGTTATGTTGGCATGGCATGTTTGCAAGCATGTTTAAGTCACCTCAAGGCCTATCATGGAAAGTGGTTTGCACCACAGCAAAGACCATATGATGGAGATTCTAAAACATATTAACATGTGACATGGAGGCAAACACATCAATAGCAACGAGCACTTCAAATCAGCATCTCTTAACATGTTTCATAACTTAACAGCCACATGCACTTTTGCAACCAAGATTAACATGGCAATATAAACCCTAACAAGGATGCTACAACAACCAACATGTAGAGCATTTCACAAGGAACATTTTGAAATATCATTTGCTTCATTTGGATAAACATGCACCAAGTTATCACATCTCAAACATGGCATGAAAATAACAAGTTACAGCAGTTCATAACAAGTAGCACTCTTGTCACGAAGATTAAGATATCTAGATGATCTCAAACAAGCATGCCACAATGGGACAAAATGTAGTGCACATCATCACGATCATTTTGACATATTATTTGCATCATTTGGATAAGCACACAATTAGTTACAGGTGGTCAAACATGCAACATTATTAACACATGCCAGGGACTAATCTGTAAATATGCAGTTATTCGAGAAAAAGGAAAAAAACGCCGGGCGGGAAAAAACAACATGGGCCAGATCTGGGGAGCCTGGGCCTCACCTTGCGGGTCGTGGCCCAGGTGGAGAAGGAGGGAGGCCGAGCGGAGGAGCTAGGCCGACGGAGGCTGGCTGGCCCGACGCGAGCTGCGGCCGTCCCCGTCCAGTTCCCGATCGGGCGACCGGCGGTGAGCTGAGCCGGCGGACGGCGAGGATGGATGCCGGCGGCGGGGACGGGGCAGATCCGGCGGGATCTGACGATGGGAGGCCCGGATCTGACCGGGGCGAGGCCGGCGGTGTGGGCCCTTGCGGCGGCGGGGATCCGGCGAGGAGGCGAGCTGGCAGTCGACGGCGGCGGTCGACGGCGATGGCGCGGCGGCGCGAGGCGCCCGACGGTGGCGGGGAGCACCGGAGGCGTAGGTGGCGAGGGCGCTGGCGGCATCGGCGGTTCGGGTCGGGAGGGCCCCTCGCGGGCCTCTCTGGCCCTGGCCGGCGGGGAAGTGAGCGCGGGGCGCTGACGAATAGCGCGCTGACACGTGGCGCAGCGGGGCAAGTCGGACACATCCGGCCAGGGTTGGACGTGCCCGGCGGCTGCGGGGAGGAGTTGCTAGGGTTTCTACCCGAAAAAATGGAGGGGTGTGGACGTTTTTATAGGCATAGGGAGCTAGGAGACTCCAAATGGGGAGCGGTTTTCGGCCACGTGATCACAATTCGACGACCGAGATGATGGGTAGGGTTGTGCTGGGTTTGTGGGCTGTTGTGGAGGGGGTCTTGGGCCTTAAAGAAGAGGTTCTTTTATCCCACTAGGTTAACCGTTGGAGTACCAAACGAACTCCAAACGCGACGAAACTTGACAGGCGGCCTACACGTACCAAAACAACATCGCACGACAAGTCTCGCGTCATTCCGGGAACGTTACATGGCCACACCCGGAAGAACGACTCGGGGATGCCACGGGCACGTGTGAGAGCGTCGGAACTCGAAACGGACAATGGGAAGAGACGAGTGGAACCGGGTGCAAGTGACAACACAAATGCAATGCAATGCACATGAAAACATGACATGGATGAAATTGTAGGATCGAAGAAGGTGAGAGTGTCTATAGGGGGGTGATTAGACTACTCGACAAGATAAAAATTCTGTCTTTTATCAAGAACAGATTTTGACAGTTTTTGCATAGCACACAAGTCAAGTAGCACACTACACATGCAATTCTAGAGTATGGGCAGCGGAAAGTAAATTGCACAAGTAGTAAAGAGAGGTGGAGAAGATCAAACGCAATTTGGAGACGCAATGATTTTTCTCGTGGTTCCGATAGGAGGTGCTATCGTACATCCACGTTGATGGAGACTTCAACCCACGGAGGGTAACGGCTGCGCGAGTCCACGGAGGGCTCCACCCACGAAGGGTCCACGAAGAAGAAACCTTGTCTATTCCATCATGGCCTACGCCCACGGAGGGCTAGCCTTACTCGGGGTAGATCTTCACGAAGTAGGCGATCTCCTTGCCCTTACAAACTTCTTGGTTCAACTCCACATCTCAAAGACGGAGGCTCCCAAGCGACACCTAACCAATCTAGGAGGCACCACCCTCCAAAAGGTAATAGATGTTGTTGATGATGATGAACTCCTTGCTCTTGTGCTTCATATGATAATCTCCCCAACACTCAACTCTCCTCACTGATTTGGCTTTGGTGGAAGAAAGGATTGAGTGGAAAGCAACTTGGGAAGGCTAGAAATCAAGTTTCATATGGTAGGAATGGAATGACTTGATCTCAACACAAGGGTAGGTGGTTCTCTTCTCAGAAAGTGTAAGGTAGGAGTGGTAGTTCTTTCTGATGGCTCTCTCCACGAATGAAGAGGGGGTGGAGGGGTATATATAGCCTCCACACAAAATCCAACCGTTACACACATAATTGAGCAATCTCGGTGAGACCGAAGTGGAAACTCGATCAGACCGAAAGTTCAAATATAGTGAACGTTGGGGTTTTCGGTGGGACCGAAAATACCATCTCGGTGTGTCCGAAAGTGTAAATGATATGAACGTTGGAGTTTTCGGTGGGACCGAGAAAGAAAACTCGGTTAGACCGATTTGAGAAAGGACAGGAACATGCCAGTATCGGTGAGACCGGAAATGCAATATCGGTGAGACCGATTTGAGCCAAGACAGAAGCTTGCCAATCTCGGTGAGACCGATAATGCAAACTCGGTTATTCTGATATGATGTCAAATGGTTACAGAAGGTTGGCAGTCCAGTTTCGGTGAGACCGATCTCAAACTCGGAATGACCGATTTTTCTAGGGTTTGGAAAATGGCTGAAGTGGTTCATCTCGGTGGGACTGAGTTGGAAGAATCGGTTTGTCCGAGATTACTTATGAGTGTGTATAGTAGTGAAAGTTGCTGATAGATGAAGGAGCTAAATCACTAAGCACTTTGAGCAACCAGATCATCAACACAACCTCATCCCCTTTTAATAGTATTGGCTTTTCCTATGGACTCAATGTGATCTTTGATCACTAAACCAAAAAGGAGTCTTGAGCTTTTGCCAATGCTTGCCTTAGAATTTTGAGGGGTCCACTTCTTCAGTCATTGCCATAGCCAATGTGATTGGATTTCCTGAAACATACTTGATAAAAGCATTAGTCCAACCACAGAGTATGTTGTCATTAATTACCAAAACCACCCAGGGAACAAATGTGCTTTCAATCTCCCCCTTTTTGGTAATTGATGGCAACACACTATAATCACACTAAACAAGACATCAAAGCTTATTGAAAGAAAGACATAATTATCACGAAAGCTTTGACAAGCATGTAGTATACAGGCTCCCCCTACAAGTGTGCAAGATTTTCATAGATTATAGTTTTGGACTACCTCAAGCACACAAGAGAGATAAGCAAGATGTGCTACATGCAGCTTGGCTATATGCATCAGAGCAGATGAAAGGAAATGAGTGATAATGCATATGTGCATGGTGATTTCTTGCAAACAAGTATTTACAAGCAAGTCACCATCATGCACATTCTGCAAGATGCATATACTTACCTTGAGGTTCCTTGGCATTGTACCTGAAGGGATAAACTTGGGAAAACAAGGTTAGATAACACAAGAGTATTCCTTCAACCAACTGCAAGAACATCAAGAGTACCAAGCCAGGGAGGACATGTATAAAGAGTGTCTCATATTGAGCACAAGCTTGAATCAGCAAACATGTCTCCGAAACTAAAAGATTTTCAATGAACTCTGAGAGATTTTGCTTTCCATAAAGATATCAATTGTGAAGATTCCTCTCCCTTTGAGTTCTCTCAGAACAAGGGGTGTGATGGAAAGAGCTAAATCAAAAGAATGATGCCAATTGAGAATGATGTCCAAATGTAAAATACGACAAAGCTTTGATGTGATTCTCTCCCCCTTAAGATAAGATTGCTTTTCTTCTTCCCCTAAGTCTTCTCTTCTCCCCCTACTCCCCCTAAGTCTTCTCCCCCTTTGACATCAAGTGCCGAAAAGGACAGCAAACTAGGAAGGGCAGGAAAGATGGAAAGAAAGAAGTGGGATCCTTAAGAATCACAACAGGGCAAATAAGAACACGCATAGAGAAACAATTTGAATTTAAATTTGAGTCTTCTCCCCCTTAAGATTTAAATTTGAGTGGAGCTGCAGAAGTTGATGTCCTGGAAGATAAATCGGTGACACCGAATTAGATGGATCGGTGAGTCCGAATCCTTTTCGGTTAGACCGAAAATTTCAAATCGGTGACGCCGAGTTTATTCCAAGGAAATACAGAAATAATTCAGCTCACTTTGCGAGGAATGTTTCAAAAGATTTGCAATGAATTTGTAAAAGATTTTCGAGGAATTGATCCGAGCCAGAAGGATATTCAAAGAAACATAAGAAAAGAAATAAAAAGGTTTCTAGATGATGTTTTTTTAAAGGAAACTCAATGAGAGAACATAAGAGAAAATAGAAAGACTCCAAAACATATGTACTTCATCTAGATAAAGGTCGGCGACAAGGTCACCTATGTTTGAGTATATTGACTTAGGAGTCAAATGAGGACATTTGATCATAGGTCATACTCATCATTTAAGCTCAAAATGGGGTTGCCATTTTTCGATTAAGCATTTGATGTGATCACATCTTATGAAGCTGCTTGTACTCATGACTTTGAGCAAAGCTCCTTAAAGATGTGAACAACATACCTTGGGTTTGTTGATGCTTTACTTATGTAGGTAAGCTCGATGTAGGTGCTCATTGAATGTGAAGTTGGAGCGCCATTTCTACTTGTGTAGTTCATCTTCCTACATGGGTTAAGCAAGGAAATACTCAAGAATATCCAAGATGACAAGAGTGAAATACAAGATGTATAAGATGTCAAAAAGGATATGTAGAATTTTGTTCCTTGAACTCAACATCCCAAAGGGCTGGATACTTGGTTAATGACAAGATTACTCATTTTTTGAGTGTGTGGTAATCTTGTGGAATGTAGATCATCCAAGTACCTGCAAGGAGTTAGATGCAATACAAGGAGGCAAATGTGTCCAAGACATATGATTATCATCATAAGAGAAATATCAAGGATTTGTCAAGTAGGCTCATGCCTTGCATGCATCAATGGAGTTATCACTCCAAGTTTGAAGCATCAATGATGTTCAACTCACTCCTCAAGCGACAAAACACCTTCTCATCAAGAGGTTTTGTAAAGATATCAGCAAGTTGTTTGTCAGTACGAACATGCTTAAGATTAATGTCACCCTTGGCAATATGATCACGAATAAAATGGTGACGAACTTCAATATGCTTTGTTCGAGAATGTTGCACTGGATTGTGTCCAATTTTAATAGCACTCTCATTGTCACAAAGCAAGGGAACATGTCTCACATGTATCCCATAATCCTTTAAGCGTTTGTGTCATCCATAGCAATTGAGCACAACACGAACCAGCAGCAATATATTCTGCTTCGGCAGTGGATAATGATACCGAATTTTGTTTCTTGGAGGACCAAGATACAAGGGATCGACCAAGGAATTGACACGTACCCGAAGTTGACTTTCTATCAACCTTGTCACCGGCATAGTCCGAGTCGGAATAGCCAACAAGGTCGAAAGAGGCCCTCTTAGGATACCAAATGCCAAAGTTTGGTGTGTGTATCAAGTATCTCACTATCCTTTTAACAGCTTTAAGATGACATTCTTTAGGGGCTGCTTGATATCGCGCACACATGCATACACTCAACATTATGTCAGGACGAGAAGCACAAAGATATAGTAGAGAACCAATCATAGATCGGTAAACCCTTTGATCAATGGGTTCTCCATCTTTTGTCAAGTCATTGTGTCCACTTGTAGGCATGGGGGTACTCATACCTTTGCTTTCTTGCATGTTGAACTTCTTGAAGAGATCCTTGGTGTACTTTGTTTGTGAGACAAAGGTACCCTCCTTAGATTGCTTGATTTGCAACCCAAGGAAGAATTTGAGTTCACTCATCATGGACATCTCATACTTCTCCGACATGAGCTGTCCAAACTTCTTGCTAAAATGGGGGTTAGTTGAACCAAAGATAATATCATCAACATATATTTGGCACACAAATAGTTCACCATTAACCCTTTTTGTGAACAGCGTTGAGTCTATCTTTCCAATTTCAAAACCTTTTTCAAGAAGAAAACTAGTCAAGCATTTGTACCAAGCTCTAGGAGCTTGTTTAAGACCATAAAGAGCTTTGTGCAATTTGTAAACATGATTAGGCTTTTTGGGATTCACAAAACCGGGAGGTTGTTTCACAAATACTTCCTCCTCAATTTCACCATTTAGGAAAGCACTTTTGATGTCCATTTGATAGAGAGTAATATCATGGTGATTGGCATAAGCAAGAAGAATGCGAATGGACTCAAGTCTAGCAACGGGGGCATAGGTCTCACCATAGTCCATACCTTCGACTTGTGTGTAACCTTGAGCTACGAGACGAGCCTTGTTGCGGATGACTTGTCCATCTTCATCTTGCTTGTTCCGAAACACCCATTTGGTTCCAATGATGTTTTGATCATCGTTGGGCTTCTCTACCAAAGTCCATACCTTGTTCCTCTCGAAGTTGTGTAGTTCTTCGTGCATAGCGTTCACCCAATCTGGGTCTTCAAGTGCTTCTTCTACCTTCATAGGTTCAATACTAGAGATAAATGAGTAATGTTCACAAAAGTTAGCTAAGCGAGTTTTAGAGCGAGTAATTCTCCCGGAGTTGATGTCGTTCATCATTTGTTCCACGGGATGATTCTTCTTGACTCTTGCTCGGACTCGGGATAGCTTTTGTTGATGTTGTGGCTCAGCTTCCTCATCATCTTCATCTTCCTCTTCTTCTTCTTCATTGTTGTTGGTGTTGTCTTGAGGTGGTGGAGAAGGAGGTTGTGATGGATCTTCTTGATGCACTTCCTCATCTTGGTGAGTTCCACTTGTGGAGGCCTCCATGTTGCCTTGAGGTTCATCTCTCCGTGAGGTAGGTGGCTCCACATATGTAGATGAGGTACTCTCCTTCACTTCCATGGGACGGATCTTTCCAATAGATAAATCTTGGATAGCTTCCGATGGGTCCTTGTCTCCTACATCAATAGGCATTTGCTCTACTTGCGAGCCATTAGATTCATCAAACTTCACGTCTACCGTCTCTTCAACCTTTCGGGTGAAATTTTTGTAGACACGGTAGGTGTGGGAGTTTGATCCATAACCAAGGAGAAAGCCTTCATGAGATTTAGGAGCAAATTTAGACCGACGATGCTTATCAAGGATATAGCATTTTGAACCAAAGACACGAAAGTATCCCACTTGGGGTTTGTTACCGGTGAGGAGCTCGTATGATGTCTTGCCGAGGAGCTTATGAAGATAAAGCCTGTTGATAGCATGACAAGCTGTCTCGACCGCTTCTCCCCAAAAGTGCTTCGGTGTCTTGTATTCATCAAGCATCGTTCTCGCCATCTCTATGAGCGTTCGGTTCTTCCTCTCAACAACTCCATTTTGTTGAGGAGTGTACGTAGCCGAGAACTCATGTAGAATTCCTTCCTCATCGAGAAAAGAGTCTACATTGGCGTTCTTGAACTCCGTTCCATTGTCACTCCGAACTTTCTTGATCTTTACCTCAAATTGATTTTGGGCCTTCCTGGCAAAGGTCTTGAAGATTCTTTGAACCTGCGATTTATCATCAAGGAAAAATACCCACGTAAATCTGGAATAATCATCAACTATAACTAGACCAAAGGAGTTACCACCAAGGCTCTTGTAAGCATTGGGACCGAAAAGATCCATATGAAGAAGCTCAAGCGGTCTCCTTGTGGTCATGATGTTTTTCACGGGATGACTTCCACCAACTTGTTTTCCTGCTTGACAAGCACTACAAAGTCTATCTTTGTCAAAGAGAACATCTTTAACACCAAGAATATGATCACCTTTGATTAGCTTGTCTAGATTACGCATACCAACATGTCCAAGCCTTCTATGCCATAACCAACCTTTAGAGGATTTAGCAATGAAACAAGCTCTAGGTTGGGCTTTCTTAGTGAAATCAACAATATATAGATCACCTCTACGGATACCGGTAAAAGCCATGTTTTGATTATCACGACGAAAGACTTGGCAATCTACTCTGGTGAATAGCACATTGAATCCAAAGTCAGCTAATCTAGACACGGAAAGTAAATTGTATCCAAGAGATTCTACAAGCATGACATATTGAATAGAGCTATCATGAGATATGGCCACCTTACCAAGGCCAAGTACCTTACCCTTGGAGTTGTCTCCAAAAGTCACATACTTGCATGGACCATCGTTCTTTGCAAGCTCTCGAAACATGTCTTTGTCTCCGGTCATGTGGTCGGTGCATCCACTATCAAGAATCCACTCTTTTCCGCCGGACATGTAGTCTCTCATATTTGCCATAAGATTGAGACTCTTCATGACCTTGTCTAGCTCGGTGTCCGAATCGGAGTAATCATCATCATGCTCATGCTCATCATCATATTGACCCATAGATTGTTCATCATCAACACCTAGGTCAAATTGATAAGTACTTGCATTAGTTTGGTCAATGCGACAATAATCTTCGGAATGCAATGCAATAGCATTTCTAATGATAACATTGATAAGACCGGGATCACCCTTCTTTTTCATAAGATCACGAAGCTCAAAAAAGCATTTATCAAAGTTGGGATCATTGGGGTGCAACTTATCAAATTCAATAGTCTTGTGTAGAATTTCATCAAGACTTCTCAAAGAGTAGTCCGGATAAAGTTCTTCCAAGAATTTCCACATAGCATAGGCGCACTCAAAGTTTGTAACAAGATTAAGCAAGTCATCAGGTAACCCTCTAATGATAAGATTTACAGTTCTAAGGTTACGAAGCAAATCAAGCTCTTCATCCATGGTAGGGTGCAAGGGATTAAAAGGAGGCACATAGGGGGTCTCAACATATTTGCACAAATTTTACATTTTAAAGATACTAAGAATTTCAGACCTCCAAGAGTTATAGAACCTTCCATTAAGAACAGGCACTCTATGGCTAACACTCCCAAACGTAGACACGTCCATAGGATCGAAGAAGGTGAGAGTGTCTAGAGGGGGGGTGATTAGACTACTCGACAAGATAAAAATTCTGTCTTTTATCAAGAACAGATTTTGACAGTTTTTGCATAGCACACAAGTCAAGTAGCACACTACACATGCAATTCTAGAGTATGGGCAGCGGAAAGTAAATTGCACAAGTAGTAAAGAGAGGTGGAGAAGATCAAACGCAATTTGGAGACGCAATGATTTTTCCCGTGGTTCCGATAGGAGGTGCTATCGTACATCCACGTTGATGGAGACTTCAACCCATGGAGGGTAACGGCTGCGCGAGTCCACGGAGGGCTCCACCCACGAAGGGTCCACGACGAAGCAACCTTGTGTATTCCATCATGGCCTACGCCCACGGAGGGCTAGCCTTACTCGGGGTAGATCTTCACGAAGTAGGCGATCTCCTTGCCCTTACAAACTTCTTGGTTCAACTCCACATCTCAAAGACGGAGGCTCCCAAGCGACACCTAACCAATCTAGGAGGCACCACCCTCCAAAAGGTAATAGATGTTGTTGATGATGATGAACTCCTTGCTCTTGTGCTTCAAATGATAATCTCCCCAACACTCAACTCTCCTCACTGATTTGGCTTTGGTGGAAGAAAGGATTGAGTGGAAAGCAACTTGGGAAGGCTAGAAATCAAGTTTCATATGGTAGGAATGGAATGACTTGATCTCAACACAAGGGTAGGTGGTTCTCTTCTCAGAAAGTGTAAGGTAGGAGTGGTAGTTCTTTCTGATGGCTCTCTCCACGAATGAAGAGGGGGTGGAGGGGTATATATAGCCTCCACACAAAATCCAACCGTTACACACATAATTGAGCAATCTCGGTGAGACCGAAGTGGAAACTCGGTCAGACCGAAAGTTCAAATATAGTGAACGTTGGGGTTTTCGGTGGGACCGAAAATACCATCTCGGTGTGTCCGAAAGTGTAAATGATATGAACGTTGGAGTTTTCGGTGGGACCGAGAAAGAAAACTCGGTTAGACCGATTTGAGAAAGGACAGGAACATGCCAGTATCGGTGAGACCGGAAATGCAATATCGGTGAGACCGATTTGAGCCAAGACAGAAGCTTGCCAATCTCGGTGAGACCGATAATGCAAACTCGGTTATTCCGATATGATGTCAAATGGTTACAGAAGGTTGGCAGTCCAGTTTCCGTGAGACCGATCTCAAACTCGGAATGACCGATTTTTCTAGGGTTTGGAAAATGGCTGAAGTGGTTCATCTCGGTGGGACTGAGTTGGAAGAATCGGTTTGTCCGAGATTACTTATGAGTGTGTATAGTAGTGAAAGTTGCTGATAAATGAAGGAGCTAAATCACTAAGCACTTTGAGCAACCAGATCATCAACACAACCTCATCCCCTTTTAATAGTATTGGCTTTTCCTATGTACTCAATGTGATCTTTGATCACTAAACCAAAAAGGAGTCTTGAGCTTTTGCCAATGCTTGCCTTAGCATTTTGAGGGGTCCACTTCTTCAGTCATTGCCATAGCCAATGTGATTGGATTTCCTGAAACATACTTGATAAAAGCATTAGTCCAACCACAGAGTATGTTGTCATTAATTACCAAAACCACCCAGGGAGCAAATGTGCTTTCAGAAATGCACACACGCACACGACAAAACGAAGGAACCCGAAATGAAAGAAGAGCCCAGAATGGAATTGATGAAGTCAAAGTTTCATATATTGCCATATTTAAATAGTGTTACTTCTGGGGCATTACACTTCCTTCCTCTCCGAGTTTCGTTCGGTTTCACATGAGAACGGGATTCTACCTCAGAGAGATACGTTATGCATTCTTAGGTACATCGAATGTGATCGTGGGAAGGAGAAGACGGAGGTTCGAGCATCCATGGAGCAAGACTATGAAGAAGAGGCCAAGGAGAAGGAAGGAAAGGAGTCCCTAGACACCCCGGGTGCCCGGACGAAAGGACCCCGGGTGCCCGGACCCAAAGGCAAGGGGAGGGCCGAACCCCCTGGACACCCCGGGTGCCCGGCCATCTCGGCCCCGGGTGCCCGGCCGCTGCCTGGGCTGCACCCCAGCCGGCCCCAAATGCCCGGGCCACACCTCCCCAGCCGCCATCTGCCACCCCGGGTGCCCGGTCCTCCATACCCGGCGTCCCTGACCAGTCCGGGTGCCCGGCCGGGTTCACCCCGGGTGCCCGGACCCTTCCCCCGTGGCTACGTTTTTTAGGGACATTTTAGTCCTTTGTACCCCTCTTTCCCCAAGTTTCGTCCCTAGCCTTTATATACTCTTTCCCTAGCTTATTTGTGGGGTTCGCAAATTATTTTAGAACACCAAAGAGAGCTTTGCTCCTTGTATCTCCCTCTTGGGGATCAAGACCCCTCTTTGGGAAGAATCCTTGTGGGTTGCAAGACCTCCCAAGGGACAAGATCATCAAGACCTCACCTCTTCTAGGAGTGGGAAGAACTTTACCTTTGTGCTTGTTTCCTTGGATTGATCTTGTAATCTTGTGGTTCTCTTGTATGCTACTCTAGTGGATGTGATATTTGGGTTTGTTTGAGAGATTTGTGTCTTGTGTTCTTGAGTGTTCTTCCTCTTTCCCCCCTCTAAGTGTGAAAAGATCCCCTCTAGGGTTTCACCCTACAACATCTTGGTATCATGATCAACATTGATTCACATCTTGGAGTCCCATCCCCCCCATTTTCTAGCTTGATTTTGTTGTGTTCTTGCCCAATTTCGAAAATCCCCACAAAAATAGCCCAAAAAAATGTATTGCAATTTTTTGGATCTTGTGAGATTTGGTTGTTTTGGTCCATGGATTTGATGTTTGGCTAGTGGATCTAGCCCCTCCCCAACAATGCCCACCCTTCCCACCACGAAATCCATCGAATTTGGCCTTTCCCCAAAGATTTCCGCCCAAATCGGCCACCACCGGGCACCCGCACCCCCAGGCCACTTTCCCCTGACCACCCCGGACACCCGCACCCCCCACCTCCGGGTGCCCGCACCCCTACGAATCAGCCCAACTACAACACCAAATTGACCATAACTTCCACCTCCCAAGTCCATTTCTGGTGTTCTTTAGCTCGTTTGGAAGCTCTTGACACCCCCCATCCACATATATCAGTACCACCACCATTAGCCTCCATCCAAAAATCAACACAAAAACACCCACCTTCTACATTTTATCGATTTCGAGTTGCGATTTTGCGTTTCCTAAGGTGTTTCGGCTACCTAGTAGGGGGCAGCTGTACCGCCCGCGCGGTACTACCGTTGCTACTACCACTTATCTTCTTGCTTCTGTAGTCCCTCGCTGCCTCCATGGTAGTAGAGTGGTAGTAGGGGGCGATAGTACCGTTGTATGCAGTACTACCATCCTACTCTCCCTCTACCGCCGCTAGTTCTTTGTGTCCTGTGACACTAAGCGGTAGTGCCGCTTGTGAGGACGGTGGTACCACTCTGGTGGCACGACCGCACCTAAACTTATATTCTCTCAGTGCTACACCTAGAACTACCGCCCTAAGCAGTTGTACCGCTCACCTGAGCGGTAGTACTGCTTGTGCGTGGGCTGAAGGCATATCCGTTCGATTTGGGAGGGCCTATAAAAGGGGGTCTTCTTCCCCATTGGTTTTATCCTTTTAGCTTGGCTTCTCCATTGTTGACCTTCTTCATGCTTTCCATCTCTCAATCCCTCCAATGATTCTTGCTATTTCTTGAGGGAAAAGAGAGAGGATATCTAGATCTACGTTTCCACCAATCACTTTCTCCTCTATGTGAGGGGAACCATTTGGATATTGATCTTGGAGTTCTTTGTGTTCTCTTATGTGTTCTTCCTCTAATTTTCCTCCATAGCATTAGTGTTGAGAAACGTAGTAGAAATAAAAAAATCGCACCTACGATCACCCAAGAACAATATGAAGGTGCATAACGGGTTGTGATCAACGATCACTACCGACTCCAGAGTGCGGCGGAAGTAGACGAGTCCTTGTAGATCGTACTTGAAGTCCCTCGAACGTTGATGACGATCCCGCGAACCGCCCTCGAACGATCCTTCGAACTGAAGACCGAAAGCACGACCTCCCTACTTGGTTGCAAGCGTATGGTCTTCACGATCCGGCAGCGCTTCGCCGTCCAGAGCTAATTGTCGCTGGATAATTAGAGGGATGAGATTAGAACCACACATGGCTTCTAATTATGAGGATTAGAGGTGGCTAGGGGTAGCTCTAATTAGATGAGGACCAACTAGAAGTAGAACTAGATCAACAAGAGGAGGCTCCCAAAACTTGTGTGTTCAAAGGGTGGAAATCCTCTAGTATGTCTAGGTTGAAGGGGGAGAGGAGGGTTGCCCCCAAGGAGGGAAAGCCTCCTTGGGGTGCCACACAAGGGGGGGAGTCCACTCCTCCCCTAGTAGGATTCGGCCCCCTTCCTTAGGGAAGGGAGGCGCCTACTCCACTTGGGCCCTTGTGGCCCAAGTTTCCTTTCACCTCTTGGCCTTTTTAGGCCCATTGATATTTAAATTAAATATAAATGTTCTAAACATTTTCAGAGCATTATATATATATATATATAATTTAACATCACCAAAAACATTTTCCACCTATATATATATTGATCGGTAATACCCGGTATTCACCGAAACACTTCTGGTGACCCAGAAACGCTTCCGGAACCTCTCGGAACTATTCCGGATATTAATGAAACAATTTCACAAATACATTCTCGTCACTCCTGCACTACTAACACTCAGCAGATTATGATCACCTTAAGCTTGTGATCCCATAGGTTCGGTAAATCATAGACATGAACGAAACCCCTTCGTTCACTGACCGATAGCAGAACCATGGACATCCATATCGGTCCCTATGGTCACACGAATGATATTCGAGTGAACCTTTGGTTATCATATGATGTTCCCCTTGCTTCGTGATACTTTACAAAACCTGGTGTGCATCGGTATCCTCTTGAGTCATCACCATGCTCACTATACCGTTGCTCCCGTTTACCGGTTTTGTTCTTCTTTCTCGTTAGTGTGTTTCGGCATCCTTGTGATGTAGTCACCTGTGTTTGGCCAGACGATGATGGATGCCGTCACACTGAGAGGGCCATAAAAATGTCTCTCTGTCACTTGTTAAACTTTCTGGTGAGCCTGAAAGTTGTCGTTTTTATCCCCTTGTTACAGATGATGTTTGAGCAACCCCGAAGCCCACCGTCTGGTAGGAAGTGACCGAGACACTCTCATGGTCCTAGAAACTAAAACACATGCTAACACTCTGTGTTAATACAATTGAATCTAGACGATATTAACTCAATTCATAACAAACAAGTTTGGGTCGATTCAATATGACCGTTCTTCCAATGTCATAAACTCAATGTTGTTTCAGGATCATCGTTACACTTAAAGATATCCTAAGATACGGAAAACATGATAACCAACAGCACTTGAGCTAGTATTAGAGGCGAGACTAGGAACCTTTATTTTATCTGTTTATCATTACACACGTGCATATGAGTTTTCCACTCAATCGCATATTCCAGGATCATAGCAGTTATAGCATAAAATGTAAACTCTTAATTATGAATATTGAAATATAATAATACAAATATTATTTCCTCTAGGGCATATTTCCAACAATTAGTTGTTGTGGTGGAATTTAGGATAAAGGGACTTGGGCACTCTGTGTGCCTTCAACATTGCATTTGGTGCATCGGTTTGAGTTCTCCATGGTAATACGTGCAAGTAACAAGTTGAGAACCTTATTACTCTTGGGTGCCCTAGACGGTTGGTGGTGTTTGGAGCTCAATCATTGTGGTGTAAAGCTCCACGCAAGTGTCGGGGTCTCAAATTAGGTTGTGGAGATCGCCCTGAGCAATTTGTACGGGCTCCGGTGACTGCCCCCAAGGGTTGCCAAAGTGTACGAGTTCAGTGACTGCCCACAGGGGTTGCCAAAGTGTACGATTTCGGTGACCGCCCCAAGTGTTGCCATTTGTACGGGTTCGGTGACCACCCTCAAGGGTCCCTTAGTGGAATCACGGCATCTTGCATTTTGCGAGGGTGTGAGGATATTACGGTGGACCTAATGGCTTCTTGGGGAGCATTGTGCCTCACACCACTCCAAACGGAGATTAGCATCTGCAAGGGTGTGAACTCCGGGATACATCACCGTCTTTGCGTCCCTCGGTTATCTCTTACCCGAGCCCTTTAGTTATGCACTTTACTTTGTGATAGCCATAGTGTTTCATGCTATATATCTTGCTATCACATAGTTGTTTATCTTGCTTAGCATAAGTCGTTGGTGCACATAGTTGAGCCTAGTTGTTTTAGGTTTTGTGCTTGACAAATTAAACGCTAGTTTTATTGCGCATTTTTTCAAGCTTAAACCATAATTATTTTAAAGCGCCTATTCACACCCCTCTAGGCGACATCCACAATCTTCCAGCTATCATCTTATATTTGCACAGTTTGGGTGCTCATTACTGTAGGACTAGCTATTTTATTTTAAGTTTTTCTTTATATCACAACAGCTTGGTGATTATTGTATTATGTAATGGCCAATGTAGTAGTATTTATTCATGAGTTAGTCAAGTCTTGTAGGCTCTTGCTGCTTTTACCAACTTAAAAGTTATTTCTTAAGCATGCCTCATATGTTGTGTGCTGGTATCTTACCTGCCATTGCCCGTAGGTTCACCCGATCGGCTTTATTAACGGGTATCTAACTTTACAACATGGATCATATATTGGCTTAGTCATTATTTCTGCTTTGTGAGTTTGTGCATCTGTTGTACTTACTTCAGTCTTGAGTGCAGATTTGTTGTTAGTTTCATCAAGGATCGCACATCTAAAACAATTAATTGGCATTACTTTTGCTACATGTTCCCTGTTATATAACTTGCTTTCTTCAAGACAAGAAAACCATATATAGCTTTTAACTATAATGAAATCTTCCATGGGTTGTGTTTTCCTTGACTATAATAAGATGTTTCAGTATTTCGTTGATGTAAAAATGTATATTTTGTAATTACGCATATCTCAGAATTCTGTTGCTACATAATAAATGCATTAGGTTGTTTTAATTCCTATATCATTTCTTGTGATCATGTTTTTCTTGCTATTAGGTACTTGCCACTCCTAATATGAAGCCTATTTGTTTTATTCATTGTTTCCAGCTAGAAAATAGTTGTAAGGGCATTTGTTGTTCATGAAATGTTTTAAAATTTCATTTGCAATGATATATTGTTTCCGAGGTACTTATTTGGTTTCTCTGGTTTGTTGCAAGTTACTCGGATCTCCTAATGCATTCAGTTCTTTTATTTGTCCATGACAAACATTGTAGTCTTCAAACATCTGTAAAGTATGTTTATTATAAAATTATCTCAAGTGTGCATGCATCATGGTTTGATCGCTCCTCTGTAGTGTGTTGTGTGTACGTGTATTTGCCACCAATTATGTATCTATCCTTGCTCGTTCTGATGCACGCAGGTCACTGGAGGAGAGGGAGTCTGGCTTGTGAGTTTCGCTGATGCGTGCACAAAGGTGATGCCAAACTCTGAGGAGATACCGAATACGTACTCGGAGGCGGTGCTTCCAGGAATGCCAATGCCTCCAGCTATCATCAACCTGTTGTTAGCCCAGCAAAACGGTCTCTCTCCCAGAGGCAGCATCGAGCTATGCTCACGGCACGCTGCTGGCTTCGACACCTCAGGAATTTGAATGCAATTTTATTTGTCTGCATGATGTGTCCGTAATGACATGTGCTACTTAATATATGGCCTTGGTACTTTAAAAAGAATGTTTACATATTTTTTTTCATCTCAGCGCCAACACACGTGAGTTCAACCAGTACTCGCCTATCGATGGATCAACGAAAACCAAACTGAAACCACATGACACATGTGGTAAGCAATCCAAAAAATAATTTTTAATTAAACAAAGGCCAAACTAAAAAATTGTCCCTTTGGAACTGAACGCCGGTGGTGCTCCACCCCCAACATGGAAGCCCAAGAATTTGTCAGGCTTTAACCAAGCCGTTGCCCACACCCACTCCCACTTGGGTCTGATTAAACACATTGGAGATGGTGCAAGCACGAGAATTTGGGATGATCCCTGGATACCTTCAAACCTAAATTTAAAACCAATTGTAAGACTTACTTCGTCGGATGATACACTTGTGGAGGAATTGGTGAACCCGATTACATGAGAATGCCTGGTAACTCCTCCGGAAATACATTGGGGTAATCCTTCACAACTGGTACTTCTTCTTGAACAACTCCCGAGAGTGCATTCACGTGCGTCTTCCGGGGTGTGTGCCTCGACACATACTTGATACTCTTTCCTTCTGGGGTGGTGAGAAGAATTGATCTACTAGCGCAGTCGATGTTTCCTCCAAACTTGGATAGCCAATCCATACCTATGATTACATCCAAACCCTAGGATTCCAAAATGATGAGGTCCGTGGGAAATGCATGTCTCCCAATGGTCAATGGCAATTGATAGCATCCTCGGCTAGCCATGTACTCTGCTCCAGGGGAACTTACTAACATAGGCGTCTTAAGGGCTCCGGTGGGCAAATGATACTTTTCCACAAAACCCATTGATATGTATGAATGAAATGCACTAGTGTCGAAAAGAACAAGGGTGGTAAATGAACGAACTAAAAACTTACCAACCACTGCATTAGGCTACTCGTCAATCTCCTCCACATTGACGTGATTCACCTGTCCTCTGGTGAAAGGGTTGGGCTTCTTTCCTGAACTTCCGTTGCCATTTCCATTCTTTCCCTCAGGACACTCTATGGCATAATGTCCAGTCTTCCCGCACTTGAAACAAGTAATGTGACTCAAATCTCTCTTAGCGGGCATGGATGGAGTGGAATGGTTTTGGTTGTTGTTTCCTCCATTCCCATTGCCATTCTTGGGGCCACTATGGTTGTGTGAACTTCCTACATTGTGAGAATGGCCTCCGGTGGTGGGATGGTTATGTCCTCCTGAGTATGGGGTATAACGGGGCTTCTGCTGGGCTCCAGAGTTAAACTTCCTCGATCCATACTTCCTCTTGCGGGTCTCAATCTGTTGCTGCTTTCCTTCAATCATGATGGCCTTGTCTACCAACTCTTGGTAATTGCTGTAGGTGGCTACCATCGGCTGCATGCTCAACTCATCGTTGAGTCCCTCCAGAAACTTATCCTGGTTTACGGCGTCAGTGGCTATATCATCTGGCGCGTAGCGAGCTAACTGCCTGAAATCATCCACGTACTACCCCACAGTATGGTTTCCTTGGCGCAAGTTGCAAAACTCACGCTTCTTCAGGTTCATGGCTCCAGCTGAGACATGTGCAGTTCGAAAGGCTTGCTGAAATTGATCCCAAGTAACTGTATCAAGTGGATAGGTGGCGGTGTAGTTCTCCCACCAAGCGGCTGCTGGTCCCTCAAGCTGATGTGCGGCAAAGCGCACTCTTTCTGCATCTATGCATCCTGCAGTTGCTAGCTCTCTTCCCATCTTGCGGAGCCAGTCATCTACAACAATTAGCTCGGTGCTACTAGAGAACACCGACGGATTCAACCTTAAGAATCGGGTCAGGTTGTCATGGGGAGGCAGAGGTGGGTTGTTGTTGTTGTTGCCTTGGTTCTGAACACGTAGTAGCATCAAAGTGTTCTGCTGCTGGATCAACTGAGTGAGCTCAGGTGGGAACTCAAATCCGGGCTCACGTCTCGGAGGCATATGAGGGGTTTAGAGGGATGAGATTAGAATAGAGTGAGGTCTAGGGGAAAATCACTACCCATATGCACATGAGACAAACAATTTCATATCATATCACTCAATTCAATCAAGGTCACACAAAAGATCCTAATACAAAGCTAGTGAACGATTTCTAACTACTTGGAAGAATACTAATGATTACAAGGTGGTCGTCTAATCACTATCATCGGAAGACTCCATGATATCTGCTCCAGCTTCGTCTTCATAATCACTTTCATCGCTGTCGGTGCCGTCTATCAGAATGTAGTTCTCCATATGAATACCCATCTCTGGTTCTGGCTTCACCGTGTTTGTTCCAACCTTCTTCTTAAGTGCTTCATTCTACTCCAATAGTATGGCGATTTCCTCTTCGTATCCATCACGTACTGTCTTGAGTTCCTCTTCTAACTCCACGTTATGTGTCATCACCATCTTGGTTTTCAGCATGAGCGTGCACATCTGGTTCTCCTAGCGTCGAATGTGTTGGTCCATATCCTGGATGAATGATGCAATAGATCCATCCTTCCTGGTGCGAAGCATCTCCCACTACTCATCTCGACGTCCACAAATCTAGTAGATGGTATCTTCAAGATCCTTGTTATAGACTTCACATATTCGTCCGAATGTGATGTGAGCTGCCATACTCTTTCCCAAGTTCCATGTAGGTGCGTCAAAGGCAAGCTCAAGGGGTTCCGTGACTGACGTAATAGTCCTTCCAGGAACACTAACTTTGATCTTCCAACATTCCTCTTCCGACAATGTTGCATAGAAATCTCCGGTGGTACGTGGTATTCCAATGTGTAGGTATCTAGTGACTTCCTTCAAGTGTCTTCCAAAAGGGGTGTCATCGTTTGGCTGAGTGAACTTGCTCCCGGGGTCTGACATCTATAGAATAGAAATAGAGAAGAATTAGAATGAGTAGAGAAGAGCATCATGTGGCTTATCCTAGTGGTCGCGTCCTACAGTCAACGTGTGCTCTGATACCATCTCTATAGCGACCTTGATCCGAATGGACCAGAGTCTCTGTGCTCAGTGTCATCACTGGATTGGTATGCTGACACACAGTACTTCGAGGATTTATAGCAGAGTTTCAATCACACTTTATTACATCAAAAATCCTCAAAAGGAGTCTTATTACAATAATATGGCTGAAGGCCATCTAATAACAATAAACTAATATGAAATCTTGCGGATGCATCGAAGATTAGTTGAGTCCATCCAGCTCCATGGCAAACATTGAGTGTGTGACAACGACCTAATAGCACCTTATTCTTCGCTGGTAAACTCTGCAACATGAAACGTTGCAGCCGTGTAGGTCAGCACATTGAATATGCTAGCAAGGACACACTGTAGCAAGTTATAAAGAACAAATGTCTACAACTATATGCATATTTGGCTGGTGGAGGCTGTAAGGTTCAATTTTTGCATAAAGCTAATTTTTTTCTACAACAAAGAATTAAATTTTATTTACTACTCAGTTGTATTAAGCAATATTGAGAATGGTTCCTCCATCTCAATCCCAAATTACCAAAGTCATTAATAACCCAACATATTAATTAAATAGAGTGTTGAGATCAGTCCATAATTCAAATACCAGGATACTCAAGATGTCCATAACGGGGGACACAGCTACTCATGAATAGTTTGTACACTCTGCAGAGGTTTGTGCACTTTTCCCCACAAGACTCGATCTCCTCCGCTTAATTTCTCGCACTGCATGGTGTTTGAGAAATGGATGACCGAGACACAGTATTTCAGAAGCATTTACTCTTTACCCCGCATGGACTGGTACGCCTACTTTCCCCTACATCTGCTAGTCCACCACTGAAAGAGCTCACACCACATACTCAACTATGCCAAAGCCCATAATGGCATGTGGCTGCACACGGAAGTTTCTAGGCATGAATGATATATGATCCCTTTGAGCCTGTGTGGCATTCCATAGGATAATCACACGAGTCCTCCAGGATCTCCTAGGACAATTCTGGATTCTCCAGGTGCCCTGCAACCAATCCACCCAGTGGTGTATTAAAGTTACCACCTTAAACATTCCCTTAGTTGTTATTACACTCACAACTTCCATGAAATCGCACATACCAATCCACGTCTACAAGCATAACAAAGCGTATATTCCCTTGGGTTGATTTCAAGTCATTGGGTTCCTACCTCATGAACTACTAAGCAATACCACATGTGATCAAGTCCTACTCATGCAATCTTTGAGGATAGAACTAATGCAATAAAACTGGGTATTGGAAAGTATGATCAAAGTATGAACTTGCCTTGCTGACGATCGTTGAAACCTAGTGACTCGTAGTAGCATGTATCACACTCCGGAAATTCTATCGCAATCAAACAATAGCATACATAAGCAATCATGCAACAGAATTGAAGAACAGATCTCGAAAGAACTCGAAAAAAAAAAAGCAAACTTCTCTTGTAACAGAAAACAATTTCTAACAGTACCAAAATTAAGTGAATTTGGCCTTATCAGAAAGTTTAGGTCAATATCTTCGATTTGCAAAAAGAATCAACTCAAACGGAGTTACGAAACTCAAGTTACGATCAAAAGAAGTTTCAAATACAAATTTGCTTGAATTCAAATTTTAAAACTTTCAAAAACAAGTTTGAGTTGCACTACTGCAAAGATAAGATCGAAACGAAGAAATTGGTGTTGGTTTCACCTAATTCCGACTAACGAGTAAAAAGTAACGGTCGTTTGAAAACCAGGGACTGATCTATAAAAAAATTATCTATGGATAGGTCCCTGACGAAAATTAACAGAAAAAGAAAAATCTAAATAGCGAACGTTCGTTTTTCTAATCTAAACAGCGGACGTTCGCTGCTTAATAAAACCTAGAAAAATGACTCTAGGTTTTCTAAAAAATCGATCTAGGGTTTAAAAAAACGAAAACAAAAGCCGAGAAAAGACCGGGCGGTCTTACCGGTTCGGCCAGCGGGTCGGATCGGGCGGCGAGGTAGCGGCACTGCGCGGGCGCGAGGGGAGGCGGGCACACGAGGCGGCGCCTACATAGCGGCGGCAGCTGCGGTAAGCGGCGGTGGTGAGGGGAAAGGGGGTCGGCCGGGTGGCTTATAAAGGCCGGGGGGTCGGCCCTTTCTTGGCCGAGGTGTCGGCCAGCGGTGGCGGCGGCTCGGACTCTGACGGGAGTCCGGCTCGGCCACGGGAGAGAGAGGCGGTGCGGGAGCGGGCCGGCTCGGGCGGCTCGGCTTCGGCCCAGTCGGCTCGGGCCAAAGTTTTTTTATTAAACTCGCAAAACGACGAAAAAATCAAAATAAAATATAAAAAATTCTAAAAATTTCAGAAACAATTTTCTCCGTTCCCACCTAATATTTGGGACAAGATGAACATTTATTCTGAAATAAAAATGCCTAAAATAAAATAAACTTTTTAATGCAATTTTTAAAATAAATAAATTGCAAATAAAATCCAATAAAATTATTTTTACTCAAAATTCAATTTCCAATATTTTTATTCTGTTTTTGAAGTAGTCATATTATCTTCTCTCATTTATTTTAAAATACTGAAAATGAAAATTGGCAAAAATAATATTTGATCCAACCTCACTGGTAAAATAATAAAATAGTGGGTCCTCTTTGGGAAAACTTCCAACTCTCACACTTGGGTCCTTCAGTTGCTTAAAGTTTTTGAATCAATTTTCAAATAAACAAAAATTCAAAATGCTCAAATGATGGATGCATATGAATGATGTATGTTAACATCCAAATTGAAAATTGGGATGTTACAGTTATCAAGTAATTCTGTTAACCACAAGACACATTCCTCCACTCACCATCTACCTTTGTTGATGAGATTTTAGATATAAGCCCTATAAACCAGAAAGGAGGGAGTAGTACACTTGATAATGTGCTGCTACCGTCCAATATTCACGTGTTGTGGTTTCTAGAATAAAAGAAGAGGTGCTTACTATGGGAAAGGTGAAGTGATGGTTGCTTCATCCAAGAAACTTACTCTAGGAATATTGGAGTACGAGCGGATTCAGTGAAGAGTGAAATGATGGTTGCTTCGTCCGAGCAACTTACTGTAGCAAAGCTGGAGCTCTATGATTTGACTACTCACTAGTCATTATTACTGTGGTGCAACGACTGGGGTGAATATCCCCTACAGTTGTGCACTCAATATTGGTGCATGGCACGTGGACCTGGATGCAGGATGTCCCACATGTCAGCGAATCATAGTTGAATGGTTTGTGGCTTTGCTATCAAGCTTCCAGGATTTGTTTATATGTATGCATAATTTTCCAGCATGATGAAATTGTATTGTATTGTAATGCTATGAATGTTTCAACTTTGATTCCTACAAAATAAAAAGGTTTCAACTTTGGTTTCATGTGTCATCTTGCCTCAAGGTTGTCTCGTTACAACATTCCATCAAATACAAATGAAACTACCATGGCTATTAATGCATCTCAATGGTTTGCAGATCAGCGCCAATATTTGCATCACAACTGAAGACAAAGTTGTGAGAAGGTGTACAAGTAAAGAAAAATATAAATTGATCGACGTTGTCCGTAGGCATGGTTTCATTTCCTGGCCACGGTGTTCATTGGGTGGCAACTAGTTTCATGCAACTCTGTAGCCAAGAAAGAGGTGTATGGAGGACATCAAGATCTGATCATTTTGTGCAGTTCCACTAAAATCGAGCTGATCATCCCTAGCTGCAAAGATATTGAATAGGTGTGATTACAATAATAGTGGCACTAGATGATGAAACAACATTCATCCAGATCCCAAACCATAATCGATGGTGCTTTATCTATATAGCGGGGTGAAAGCCTATTTTGAGAGATGATGAAACATACACAAACAAATAGAAGTCGATCACCTTTGCAAGATCTCTTAAGACTAACTACTTGTTGGAGTATTTTTTTTTTAAAAAACTTGTTGGAGAAGATTAGGCTCGAAGTTGGATGTGCAGGATAGAACAAAACCAATCTTCCTTCGTACAATCGCACTAAAATGTAGAAGCATCATACGAGCCATAGAATCAATGGGCAATCTACGGGTCGTATGATCGATCTGCCAAACATGGGCCGTACTATTCATGGACCAATAACATACCGCAATATGGGTCGTAAATGGGCTAAAACGGGAATCGTCTATTTATGGCCTAACCATAATAGGTCATTAATAGGCCACTATGTATAATAGATTTAATTCTATCGACAGGCATAACAGGTCGTTAATGGGCCATATTAGATGATGCTGTGAAAACGGCCCAATGGAATATTGGGACACAAACGGGCCGACTGTGTCCATGGGCTGAATTTGGCCCATCAGCGGAATAGGACAATAACAGAACGTCAGTAATCGAGTTCTGGAAATGAGTCCAAGAATAAATGGGCCCTTAGAAGGCCGAAAGATAACACGGGCTGGAAACGGCCCAACTGAATAATGGGTCCTTAATGGGTATAAAGTGATATATTGTTCATTATGGGCTAGTTTCAACACGGGTCGTTAAAGGGCCAAGAGTTACAAATGGCCTCATATGGGCCGAAAGATGGATACATGGGCCAGAATTTATAGCAGGCAGGAATCATATTAGATGGCCCACACTACGCTACTGGCCCTAATTTGGATATGCCATAATGGGGAGTGAGTTAGCTGGTTGTAAATGGGTTATACGTGAACAAACCGTTAACAGGCTTTCCGTGGGCAGGTCAGATACCTTTTGACCAAGTCAAGCGGGCTGGCCTTTTAACCTAAATGGATCACTGTTGGGCCTTGCCATGTGTCGACGTATCAAAGGCCTGTCCCGTACATTCATTGGATGACATATGTACCAACGCGGAGCTGACACGTGGTTCCTTCGACCAATGATAATTTTACACGTGGAAAATTGCCATTGGTCGTTGTTGTTAACGGGTTATCGGATCCAAAGCCGGACCCAATAGCCTAACAACGACCCGTTACGGTGGATGCCACGTGTCGGTCACCCTTGATGAAAACACTTCCATGACGGGGTATTTTTCGTCATGGAAGTGGACACTTCCGTGATGATAATTTTAGTATTGTCATGGAACACTTCTATGACAGCACATGTATGATTATCTTGATTCTGTCATAAAATCGTCATGGAAGTACATGCATGACAAAAAACGTGACCTACTATGACAAAGACATATCATCACAGAAGTGTTTTTTTGTAGTGGTTTAATGTGTATTATTTTATTGTTGCATTTTTCCATGCCATGCCTCGTTAAACCGTACATGCATCATACTTGATTATACTTGCGTGTGTTACCTGTGTTGTTTGCTTCTTTCCGGATATGCTTTTAATCGATAGTTCCCCGTAATGTTGCAAAGTGTGAGGATTCATTCGATTACGCTTGATCATCTACTTCATGGACTCGGTCTTTTTCCGAGCGGGGTTTTAGGCAAGATGACCATTACCTTTGATATCACTACTATCTTTGCTTTGCTAGTTGTCTCGATGCTTTCGCTATGTCTCGATCCCTGCCACTTGTAGGTCAGCCTCTCAAATTGCCATGAAACAACCTCTAACCTTCCACCATCCTAGCAAACCGTTGTTTAGCTATGTTACCACTTTGCTCTGCCCCTCTTATAGTGTTGCTAGTTGCAGCTGCAGTGAAGGTTGTTCCATGTTGGGACATGGATATCATGGGATATCAAAATATCTCTTATTTAATTAATGCAACTATATATTTAGTAATGTGTGGAAGGCTCGGCCTTTTGCGTGATGTTTTGTTCCACTCATGTCGCCTTAGTTTTCGTCATACCAATGTTATGTTCCTTAATGAGCACTCCTAACCTGTGTGGGTTTTATGGGGACCCCCTGATCACTCGTCTTAGATTAAAGCTTTCCTAGAGAGGCCAACTTCTTCCGTGGTGTTGTGGACCCTGAATCGGTGGAGATCTTGGCCTGCAAACAAGCTCTTCAGGTGGCGCAGGAGATCAATGCCGAGAAGATCCACGTCGAGCTTGACTCTCAAGGTGTTGCCCGGATGCTGAATGACCCACACAAGGAACTGTCAAGTCTTGGTCCGTGGATACAAGAGATTAAGTTGATGCTTGCATATTTTTTCGATTATAGAGTGTCCTGGGTTCATCGTTCTGCTAATGTTGTCGCGCATAAGTTAGCTAGAGTCGGTGTCGGTGATGAACTTTGTAAGGTTTGGTTGGGGCTTACCCCAGACTGTGTGCTGGATGTAATCTCGGATGAGATTCCGAACGCATATGACTGAATAAAGCGGCCACATTGATCCTAAAAAAGAGTACATGGCATTGTTAGCACGTGTACAAGGTGATGGAGTATTGGGAGGGGGCCTTATCGCTCAGTCAAATCTGCCAGTAACCTGCTCTAATTCCTCGGCACGATCGATGTGTGCTTCTTCTTGTTTTTGCGATTTACTAATAGCAACTCTAGCAGACCCCGCATCCCGCCCCGGCCCGCAAAATAACCACAAAATTGCGGGTCGGGGCGGGAAAACCTGCCCGATCAGACCCAGCATCCCGCCCCCGCCCGCAAATATTTTTGCGGGGCGCGGCAAATCTTCTCCCCAACCTCTATCTTCACGGGCTGGGAGGCCGACCTGAGCTCAACCCCTATCCGCAGCGAGATTTGGTGGGAGGGACATTTCCGCGCGCCCTTTCCCGCTCCCCCACCCTCTTCCATGGACGACCCCATGCTGCCCCCCGTCACCGTCAAGGTTGCGCACACTCCTTCCCCTCGAGCGGATCTCGTCGCCAGCCATGTTGGCCCTGCCGTCGCCCAAGAAAACGCAACGCCTGCCCGCAAGCGGCAGGGCAACGTGGTCATGCAGGGCGGGAATCCGGCTGCCTCGCCGGATGGCCCGCGCTTCGGGCGCCAACGCCGCAGCACGATCCCGGCCGGCGACGGAGAAGGTCGGCAAGGTCGCGGGCGTAAAGCGGATGAAGATTACGACTTCAAAGAAGTCGCCTTCTTCATCCTCTCACTCCATCCCCCCGCAAGGAGGTGCTCCGGCGATGCCGTTCAATGGTGCAACTCCTCCCACAAGCGAGGTGTTCGATGAAATGGCCGGAAGGTATGCGTCTTCGGTCATGGAGATTTCCTTTCATTTTCGCCATTATCTCCGATAGCTTGTGACTTGTTATTGTTCATTATAGCGGTGGTTCAAACTATGCAACTACCGAGTTTGTGAACTTGTTGGACATGAATGCGGTTGACATTGATCAAGCCCCATTCACCGCATTCAACTACAATGAAACGAAGGGCGGCGTGGATGATCATGGTTGTGCGGGCGAATTGGAGGAGATCGAAGCGGAAGCGTATGAGCAATCGCAAACAAAAGTTGGGAAAAGCATAAGATCGAAGAACTACACGATCTTGGAAGATCAAGCTTTGATGAAAGTATGGAGTGCGGTGTCTCTTGATGCATGCACGGGTACTTCTCAAACCGCCAAGAGATATTGGCAAAGGATCGAAGATCAATACTTCCGCATTATGGCAAGCATCCCAATAGGACTCCACGCACGTTTCGGTCACTTCAAGGGCGTTGGGAGAATATCAAACCAATGTGCAGCCATTGGGCAGCTTGCTTGGAGCAAGTACGCAATGCACCTCCAAGTGGCACCATGGAGTCCGACTATGTGAGTTTG
Source organism: Secale cereale (assembly GCA_902687465.1). Lineage (NCBI taxonomy): Eukaryota > Viridiplantae > Streptophyta > Magnoliopsida > Poales > Poaceae > Secale > Secale cereale. The sequence goes on along the minus strand of LR738714.1, from coordinate 325,465,746 downwards.
TTTTACCTTTGTTCAAGTTGTGCATCATCATATTTGCATCATGGGAAATGATTGCATCACTTTGTTCACATTTTGTAGGACAAGATTGCTCAACATAGATACAAGGACATGGAAGTTTCGGAAGGCAAATTCTTCAAACTAGAGCATTGTTGGCAGTTGCTCCAAAAGTGCGACAAATGGGCGTTGATCGACAAAGAATCCCCACCAAAGAGAGGCTCACTTACAAAAATGGATGAAGATGAGGATGATTATGGCCCAAGAAATTTGCACAAGCCCGATGGCGACATGAAGACCAAGGAGAAGATGAAGAGAGAGCAAGAAGCATCGAGCTTGAGGGAGAAGATTGATGCCATGGTGCAATCAAACGAGTCGATGTTGTTGAAGTCGTTGGAGATCAAGAAAGAGTTGGCCGAGAAGAGGGCAAAGGAGAAGCAAGAAAAGTGGCAATTGCTCAAAGAAGAGGGGTTGCGCAAAGCTGCCATTGAGGAGAGAAGAGCGCGCGCTGCAGAAAACAAAGCCATGTCCAAGCTGCTCGTCGAAGAGAACAAGATCATGTCAATGAACCGCAATGACATGGACGATCTCACCAAAACATGGCATGATATGGCAAAGAGAGAAATCTTGAAGAGGAGAATGGTTTCGTCGGCCGGTACGTGCTACAGTTTCGGAGATGTTTTTTCCGCTCCATATAGTGGCAATGTTGATGATTTCGGTGCGAGAGTTGGAACAAGCGCCGGAGATGGATTCGGTGGTGGAGATGAAGTTCAAGATGGACTCGATGGCTTGGAGTAAAGATCGACCAAGATGATACCGGACATGGGCTCAAATTTTTGCAGGGCCCTCTTTTATGTTTGCCGTAATGAACTTGGCTTTTATTTGTGCGTAAAACTGTGTTATGTCGTTTGAATTTGAACTTGTTTGTGAAAGCCTATGTCAAATGCGAGATTTGCAGTTTTTCTGTTTTGGGGGTCGTCGCGGTGGTGCCCGAGCAGAACCCGCAGAAGCCGACCCGTAAAAAAGCATATTCCGTGAATAAACTTTTATGCGGGTCTGATTGAGGGGTCTGCATTTGTGGCCGTCCGTGTCGGCCCGTAAAAGCGGTTTTGCGCGAACTGCAAACGCCTTTTGCGGGCGGGATGCGTGGTATGCTAGAGTTGCTCTAATATAGTCACGAACGCTACGGACAAATCAACTATGCTGGGTCAACTCCATCACGGAAACTTCATATATATATTGAGCTCCAGAAGCAAACTTGACCGGCATTAATAAAGTTTATCAGGCACTACCACCAAGAAAAACCGGATATGACGAGGATATATACATACACGCATAGCTGCCTCGTGCCTTCTCACCAAACTTAGCCGTGTCGTGTCGCAGCAGCCAGGCAGTACGCGGCAAGCGACAAGTCCACCCCGAACGCCTGAGGCTACGCACTAGTACATGTGGAGACAGCCCCACCAGCTAGGTCAGTCACGTTCCCGGCGCGTTTTATAAAACCACTCGGCCCAACAAGCAATAGAACTGCACTACACAGCGCGAGAGACCGACCGGCCGGAAGGAGATGAGCTACTACGGCCAGCAGGCCCGTACAATGGACATGTGAATGGTGTGCGCCTGCACAGGGCCCCTAGATCAGTGGAGCCCCAGATTTGTATATACTTAGTACTAGTATTTTTAGTAATTGGCAAAAATTAGTGCAAAACAGGTTGGATAATGGTGCAGCATGCCAGCGAGCCCCACAATGAAGTAACTCGTCTAACCCCCCAACTTGCGTTCCCAAGAGAAGGTGGTGGGACTGCACGAATTAACAACTGGGCAGCACGTCTCTCTTTTCTCTTCGTCTTCTTCACAACGCAGCCGCCGTTCCTCTTTCCCAGATCGTGAATCAATCTCCGGTTCTTCACTAGCATCCGATGTTCCGTTCTCAATCTCCCAGCTATTAATTTTATTGCGATTTCTCAAAATTATCCGTTGCAATGAGCAGTGCAATAGGTAACGTCTACTTCTAATCTCCATCTATTTATTTGGTTGGTGTTTTGTTCTTCTCAATTCTCAAATCGGGCCTGCAAATCCGTGTTTCACTACCTCCTTCGTTTCCAGTTGCCGCCTTGCCGGTCCTGCGACCCACGTGTGTCAGAATGAAGTGGAGCCTAGATCCCTAGAGGCCCTACTCTTCACAGAGATTCGAGTGCTCGGCAGGCCAAACGAGGCTATGAGTTCTTAGTCGTCAAAGCTGTTGCGTCTCCTCCCCGTCTCCCCCTATCTGCTTCTCTCATCAATCAAAACAGGTTTTCATTCCTTTTTGACCGCAAGTTCAATTTTTAGTTCCGTATATGTCGCTTAGTTTACTTTCTGCAGTGTCCTCTAGAATTAGAAAGTGCCCATCATGATATGAAAAACAACAAAAAAAAGAAGAAAAACGAGAAACTAATTGAAGAATTTATCTCAAGGAACTAATTGAAAATGACATCTTGGAGAATGTATCTTATGAGGAACTAATTAAAGAATTTATCTCAAGGAATGCAAGAAGGATGTCACGCTTCTGCTAGATAATGTATTATTTTTTAGTTTCTAGAATCACTTTTGCGACAAGATGTTATTCAGAAGATTGTACTATGTACCAACATGATATATAATAGTAATAATAATAACAATTAGATTTTGTTTTCCTCATCGCCACTTGCTATGCCGAGGGCCCATTTTCTCAGTTTGCATCGGGCCTCCATTTTCCCTGGTACGGCCCTGACGGCCAGCAGCAGGCGCCCGTCGGTGCCCCGCCTCGGCAAGGTATGATAGCCTCCTTCCATCGACTTCTCCTTCTACCTTTTGCCCGACGGTTGAACAGAATTGACCTTGCATGATGCGTGGACCTTCAATTCTCCAGGTTACCCGCTGCAGGGGTACCCTCCGGCCAGTTACCCGCCGGCCGGATACGGCCAGCAGGGCAACCCGCCCCAGCAGCAGCAGAACAGTGGGCCTTCCTTCATGCAAGGATGGTACGTACGACACTTCCTCTGTTTTAATTTCGATCCACACTAGTTGCTCAAAGAGTTACAAACTTATAGCTGGGCTCATATCAACCTGGGTCGCCGCCGGCGAGTTAGCTAGCTGCTAGGCACGTTTCCGACGGCGTCTTGACGCGCGAGCTACTGTACCATGGAAAAGGCGAGACCTCGACGACCTGTCAACGGCAAATTAATGGCATAGAGCGCGCCTATGATCAATATCGGTCAAACGGAACGTACGAATCCTACCTATTCGTATCTCATATTCGTGCCCGGAGATTTTATTGATGAAATCAAGAGCCTTTTTTTGTGACGATCAAAACATATGATCTTCATGTTGATATCTTCTCCGGCGGACAGACAAGATACAAAAGGCAAATTCATTTGCTGTCAAGGCTTCTCAAGTACTCCCTTCGTTCTAAAATTCTTGTCTTATATTTGTCTAAATACGGATGTATTTAATACTAAAATGTGACTTGATACATCTGTATCTAAACAAATGTAAGACAAAAAATTTGGGACGGAGGAAGTAGTATAGTAGTACTCCCTCCGTCCGGAAATACTTGTTGGAGAAATGGATAAAAATGGATGTATCTAGAACTGAAATACATCTAGATACATCCATTCTACACAACACCAGATGCAGGTACCATTGAGAACTACACAGCTGGTGGTTCGGAGTTGTATTGGGAGTTCGATGAAGAGCGTGGGCGTTACTATGTGTCTTACCCCGAGGATCAGTAGGGCTCTTACTAGGATGATCGGGACCTTGTGTTGCTTTATTTATGGTATCTTTCATTTGGATCTTCGTCCATAGTCGGACTCTGATGTTACTGGATGATGTATGTTAATGTATTTCATTGTGTGACGTGGCGAGTGTAAGCCAACTACTCTTTTACATTTCCATCCCCTCTTTTACATGAGTTGTGCAAAGATAACATACTTGAGATCATTCTAGTATGTGATTATACCTTGAAGTTGTGCCTCGACACGTGGGAGGTATAGTCACATACTGGGCATTACATTTGTTTTGCTGGAGGCGCCAAATCCTGCCGCCACAATACATATTTCCTGCATTGCTAGGTACTTCGAGGTTGAATCGGTTCAGCCCAGTTTATGATTGCGTGTGGGACAGAAAACCACATCAGGAAAGTGAAAAAAGAAAACGAGATTATGTCGGAGTCCTACATGTGAGCTCACTTCAATTCCAAATTGTCCTCAATACTTTATTGGGGACGTGGGCATCCTTTCCTTGCTCTGATCGAGCGTCGCGACGAGCTTGGAGACCTGCAATCAAGGAGCCAACTGTCAGTTGTCTAGCATGGATTTCTGGACGTGATTGTCACCGCGAGACTCTTCTGCTTCTGCGGATTGCAGTCTGTGTTCCATCGTTCCGCAATTATCTATCGTATGCATACTGCTGTTGCTACGGATGTCTACTGCGCCACGATATTCCGTCCGCAATGGTGAACTCGGTTAATGGCGAGAATTCAGTAGCTACTGGAGTCCACCCGAAGGAGCATGTGCTTCCAACCTTTGCTGATGATTTGGCTCCTAATGTCCAAGCTGGCTTTGACAGTACGTGCGAGTACATTAAGCAAATCCATGATTCTTTGGTCGTGCTAATTGCAGGCTTGTCTACCTGGATTGATGCATTGGGAGATGTTGTTCCCCGTGCATAGGTGCAGCCGCCCCCTGTTATACAACCCCGTGACATGCTACCACGCCGCCATACTGATGTTCCTGCTCGCCGACACGGAACCCATGGACATGCTGATGGTGAAGACCTTGAGGATGACAGTGATTATGCACCACAACAACGACCTTTTGATGCCCGTCTTGCAGGTGCTCATCATGCTCTGCAACATGATCGTAATAGTGTTGGTCAAGCTGTTTGTGTTCCCATTGATGATGGTGGTATTGGGCGTGTCAAGCTATCCATCCCTCCTTTCTCCTGTGACCGCGGACCTGATGATTATTTGGAGTGGAAGATGTGTGTGGATCAGATTTTTGCTACCCACCATTATACTGAGGAGAAGAGACTTCAACTTGCTATAGTTGAATTCACCGGTTACGTGCTGATTTGGTGGAGTCAAATTTTGCCTATGCCAAACCGCCCCATGTCTTGGATAGGTATGAAAGAACACATGCGACGTCGTTTTGTTCCTGAACATTACAAGCGTGATATGTAACACCCCATATGTGATACTTTCCTATAATGGCAATAAAGCTTTCTCATTTTGATCCTTGTCCTTATCCTTGGGGGTTCTTGTCTTTTGAGCTCATTTTATTTTTGCATTGCCATGCCATTTTATTTTATTCTGCATCCATGCATTGCTTTCATCATCATGGCATCATAGTTTACTTTCTTGTTGTGATGTTTGCGTGAGACCCTTGTGATGTTGTGAGTATGGTTCTAGCTATGTCTTGCCATAACCCTAGAATCCCCCTCCTTTGTTTCCCTCTTCTTCTTCTTCTTCCTTTTTCTTTTCTTTCCTTTCTTTACTCCATTGTGCAAGCCACCTAGCCAAGCCCATTATTGTTCTTTCTTTTCCTAAAAATCTTGCACCATGTCTACAACCTCTCTGCCAAATATCACCCCATTTGGTATTGATTTGGTTGGGTTCAAAAATGACAAGAGTTTGAACCGTATTCAAACTCCTTTTATTTTTCTGCCTCTAAAAATGTCCAAGTCAATTTTATTAAATAGGGCATAAATCAAGGAGCATGGGGATATTTTCTTTTTCCCCTAACTCTTTTTCTTTAAGCCTGTGATTTTATTTTTCTTTTCTGTCTGAAGAAAAATGGAAAAGGAAAGAAGTCAGCAGCTCAGCAGTGTCCTGGGCCTCCTCTTTCTCCTTCCCCCAGGCCCAGTCTTTCCCCTCGCACTGCGTGGCCCATCTCTTCCCCGCAGGCCCGACCGAGGCGCAGCAGTCGCGCCTTCTCCCTCCCACGCGCCTGGCCCCACCTGTCATCCCCCCATCTCCTTCACACCTCCCGCGTCGCCGTCTACCTCCGTCTCTGCTCCAAAGACAGAGCGCTCGCGCTCGCGCCGTGAGCTTCATGGACGCCGAGGTCGCGTCGTCTCTTTTCCCCCCCTTTTAAGCCCGCAGCCGCACCCTACGGTTGCTCCTCCTTCCCCCCTTTCTCCTCCACCGCAGCCAGCAGCTCCACCCACTCCTCTCCTCTCTGCAGTCGCCATGGCCGCCCCGCGCAAGTTTCCGTCGCCGGTGTAGGAGCTCGCCGTTCTTCCTCTCTGTCGACCCTGAGCACCCTGGCGTCTTCCCCGAGCCGCTTCGACGCCGATCCGAGCCCGAGGACAAGTTCCACGACGTCCTCTTCTTCCTCTTCTTCTCAGGACAAAAACGCGTCAAGGTTCAGAGCTCGCCGTCGTCGTCTTCAGCTCGTCTCCGTCGGCTTCGTCCTGTCCAAGGGTAAGGAGGTACTCCCTGCTCCTCCCTGCATTTTTCTCATCACCGTTGGTCCCCTGTACTCGTCGTCGTAGCCATGCCGTCGTCGTGCTCTCGGTGCTCCCCATCTCTCTACACTTGTAGCTGTCGCTCGCTTCAGTCAGTCGCATACGCCGTAGCTTCGCCGCTCTGGACCCGCAGCTAATCGCGGTAGCTCCGCCGCACCTTTCCGCACGTCCGCCGCTCGTCGCCGACCCTGCCTAGGCCCTTGCGCCGCGTAGAGCTCCACCGCCGCAGATATGGCATTTGCTCACCGCCATCGTCGTAGTGGTTGCTAGGCGTTGCGTATGCCTCGAGTGGATGTGGTACTCCTCCAGGAGCACTCCGCCCACCTCCGCCGTCTCTCTAGGTTGCCAGAGCAGCTCCGACGAGCCTCTGTATTTCTTCAGTCAGGGGCTTCTTCAGTTACCTCTTCATGCATCGCTCCTGTTATCTGTCAAGATTCGAATGCTAGTGCAGTGGCTTGTGTCTCCGCCAGATAAGCAGGGGGTTTTGAGTTTGAATCCGTGCGGGGCAGTGGGCATTTCGCCCCCTTTTTGTTTTCCCTGAGAGGATGACAGGCAGGCCCCACCTGCCACCCTCACTGTGTATCTCCAGCCCCCGCGCGCACCCGCTGGCGCCAGCTCGGCGCAGCCGGGCCCCCTTGTTAGTGGCTCTGGTTAGCGTGAGCCTGGGTCACTTTGACCCCTGCGCTTATTGTTTTCTTTTCTGTTTTTCTTTTTCTTTTTCTTTTTCTGCATTTTCTTGTTTATTTTAATATCTGTTGAAATATGCTTCTGATGAAAATGAGTTGTATATGAAAAGTGCTTAGAATTTTATGTAGATTATGAATATGATGTTTGTTGCCATGTTTAAAAACATTTAAAATGTTGTTTGAATTTATTCTTGTTTTAAATAGGCTAAAACTTGTAAAAATCATAACTAAATATCTACAACTCCAAATTTAACAAACTTTATATGCATTTGGGGTGGAAAAATGTGTAGGATATTTTGGTGTTGTTGTTTAGCATGTTTAACAACCTTATACCAGAAGTTTTTCAGATCTGTCCAAAATGCATTTAACTAATATTGGGAGTTTCTGGAAAATGTTGTTGGTTATTTCCAGCCCATTTAATTGTGCTAGCATGCTGCTGTAATATTAGTTGCACCCTTGCCATGTTAACCAACTCCTTTAAAACTTGTTGGATGCTTGTTTGAACAACCTACATAAACTTGATAGTTGTTCTTTTGTTTGTTTCCTTCTTGTGAGTGCTCTTGTTTGACTTTGATGATATTGCACTCTTGTGACCCTAGGCCATGCATCATATCTACTCTTGTCCTTGTTCATCATGTTCATGCATCATGTGCCTGAGCATTGCATTATGATTGACTGTGTTCCGTTGTTGTATGTTGTGTTTGGTTAGAGCCCGGTGACGATACGGAGTACGAGGTTCCTACCGAGGTTGAGTTTGAGGAGCAAGGTTACGATCCCTCCGTGGAATCAACAGGCAAGATGACCTTACCCAGATATCACTACTATCTTTGCCTATGCTAGATGTCTCGCTCTTTAGATATTGCCTCGATGCCTATGTCTGTTTGTCAGCCCTCCTATTGTTGCCATGAAACTCTCTAACCACCCACCTAGCAAACCGTTGTTTGGCTACGTAAGCATCGATCAGCCCCTCTTATAGCGTTGTTAGTTGCAGGTGAAGATTTGAAGATTCTTGCTTCATGATGAAGTTATTATTGGGATATCACAATATATAATCTGTTAAACTAAATCACCTATATATTGGTAATGGGTGGAAGGCTAAACCTATTGCTTGGTGTTTTGTTCCACTCATGCCACTCTAGGAACCGTTAAACCGGTGTTATGTTCCTTGCTTTTGCGTCCCTAACACGGTTGGGGTTTATGGGCCCCCCTCGATAACCCGCTTAGTGCTAAAGCTTTTCCAGCAAGGCCCAACATTGGTTTTACATTTGCCTAATAACTAAAAACTTGCATAGGGACTAGCTACCCCGAGGACTTAATAAACAACCCCGGGCCAGTGCTCCTCATGAGTGTTGGTTCAACCCAGAGTCGTTTGCGGTACCCCCCCCCCCCTTGGCAACTTGGGTTTGGTCACCGTACGTTGTGCTCATCCGGTCGTGGCCTGAGACTAGATACGCGCGGCTACTGTCAGGGTGTCGGCACGCCGGGACGTCTTGCTGGATTAGTTTTACCTTTGTCGGAATATCTTGAGCACGGGATTCCGAGAATACTCAGGTCTTCCCACCTTGGAGTTGCGACTCCGCAGATCGTGAGCTTGTGATGGGCTAAGTTGGGACACCCCTGCAGGGTTTGATCTTTCGAAAGCCGTGCCCGCGGTTATGTGGCAGATGGGAATCTGTTAATATTCGATTGTAGATAAGTTGACACCATGTTCATAATACACTACCAGCGTGAGTAACCGTGATGGTCTCTTTCCGAAGGGGTTCAGGGAGTGAACACGGTGGGGTTATGTTTGACGTGTTTAGTTAGGATCACTTCATGATCACTTTGATGATCGTTGGCACTTATCCTCTTCTCGCTCTAAATACGTAAGCTAGTGCTAGTGCTGCTGCAACCTTGTTTTAAGCCTTTTCCACACCTAAGGCTTTGATAGTATTGCTACCCGGGAACGGGATTGCTGAGTCCTCCGTGGCTCACAGATTCTACACAACACCAGATGCAGGTACCATTGAGAACTACACAGGTGGTGGTTCAGAGTTGTATTGGGAGTTCGATGAAGAGCGTGGACGATACTATGTGTCCTATCCCGAGGATCAGTAGGGCTCTTACTAGGATGATCGGGACCTTGTGTTGCTTTATTTATGGTATCTTTCAGTTGGATTTCGTCCGTAGTCGGACTCTGATTTTATTTGGATGATGGATGTTAATGTATTTCATTGTGTGACATGGCGAGTGTAAGCCAACTACTCCTTTACATTTTCATCCCTTCTTGTACATGAGTCATGCAAAGATACCATACTTGAGATCATTCTAGTATGTGATTATGCCTTTAAGTCGTGCCTCGACACGTGGGAGGCATAGTCACATACTGGGCATTACATGATATGTACCACAAGTTGTAGCGGCTCACTCAAGGTAATAAATCGGTGGATGACTATTATAAAGAGATGGAGTTGCTGATGATACGCACAGGAACAACTGAGGACCCGGAGGCCACTATGTCTCAGTTCTTTCATGGGCTGAATGTTGAGGTGGAGGATCATGTGGAGATGGTGGTCTACTACAACATCCAAGATCTTGTGCACCAAGCTGAGCGTGCAGAGCAACAGCTCAAACGCCGCCAAGTTCCAGCTAAGAACACATGGTGTCATTCCCCCACCATGGCGGCTGGTTCTAGCGCTAAATCAGCACCTTCTACACGCTCCAACAATTTTTCCCATGGTGAGTCGCCAAAATCAGGAGTGTCCAAAGCTGCGTCCACTCAATCCACTGCTGGTATAGAGTGCTTTACTTGTGGGGGCCGAGGACACATGAGGCGTGATTGCCCTAATACAAAAAGGGTGATGCTCAGACAAGATGGATATGTGTCTGCTAGTGATGATGACAAGGATGTTGATCCATCGAGTGAGAAGGCTGAGGAACTTGAACATTTGGACGTGTATCCAGAGAACGCTGTTCCTAATTGCACTAACTTGATGGTGTACCATGTGCCTGTGGATCACATAGAAGGACAAGGGCAGCGCTGGAATATTTTTCAGACCCAATGCACCGTTCAAAACACTACCTGCAAGCTGATTATTGATGGTGGAAGCTACACCAACATTATCAGCAAGAGTTTGGTGGATTCTCTCTCGTTGCCTACATGGAAACACCCGCAGCCCCATTGTGTTTAGTGGTTGTATAATTCTGGGAAGCTGAAGGTCACAGGTAAGGTGTGTCTTACATTTTCTGTAGGTACTTATGAGGACACGGTCGTCTGCGATGTTTTGCCTATGGATGCATGTCATGTGCTGCTAGGCCGACCATGCCAATTTGATAGGCGTTCCACTCATGAAGGCAGATCCAATGTTTATTCCTTGTGGCATAAAGGGAAGCGTCATGTTATACATCCTATGCTTGACAAGGATATCAAAGTGGATACGGTTGCTGTGAACAAGAAGGTGCAACACATTAAGGCGAAACCGAGGATGGTTTCCTCTCAAGTTGGGGGGCATGATCAGGGGAGGATATCTATTGCTCCTAATATTACACCACGGCATGATATTCTGAAGCCTAGATCCTTTTGCTTTGCAATTCCTCCTACGAATGAGGTGCAGCCCAATTTTAGAACACCACCAATGTGTTTCGGCAAGGCCAAATAGTAGTGGCTTTATATCCAGGCCATGTCTTGGGCCATAGAGTTTTATTTCTTAGTTCTGGTATTTTAATTCGGTTGGGCCTGTCCAATCCATATGTTTCTTTTTTGTTTTAGGGTTTACCTATATAAGTTAGCCGTCGGCTATTGTAATAGGGGAGTTGAATTTTCGAGTTAAGAATAGACAGGAAAAATGTCCCAAGTCGGGGACGCCTATATCGCTTGTTTTGCTTGCTGACTCGCAAGAATCTGTTCTACGGTTTGAGGAGTAGATTTAATCTGCTCAACAATCAAAGTTATTTGATGGTTCTATCATTCGCCATGAAAGATTGGGCCAAACACCTTAAGATCTGAAAGTGCGTTATATCGACTAGAGGGGGGTAAATAGACGATTTTATGAATTCTTCACTGAGGAATTTGTGGGTGAGGAAATTCCTTAGCGAAGAACTACTTGCAGCGGAATAAGTGCTAAAAAGTAAACATAGCAGAACACAAGCATGGTCATCATGATGAAATGAAGACAAGCACAGAGTACAGAAAGCGTAAACACAGGATAACACAGGATGAAGACAAACAGACTGAAGAAATTGAACTGAGTAAATTGAGAAAGTCTTCAGTCAAAATCTTCAAACAGATATGAACAAGCACACAACACAGTTATGAGGAAATGAAAGAGTTGAGGAAATAGAACCAGTAAGCTTGGTGAAGACAATGATTTGATAGACCAGTTCCAACTGTTGTCTTAGTTGTACGTCTGGTTGGAGCGGCTAGGTATTTAAACCTGAGGACACCCAGTCCGGACACACAGTCCTCACTGTATTCTCCTTGAGCTAAGGTCACACAGACCTCGCCCAATCACTCGTGGTAAGTCTTCAAGTGACTTCCAAACCTTCACAAACTCGGTCACTCGGAAATCCACAATTCCTCTTGGATGCTCTAGACCATGACGCCTAACCGTCTAGAAGAAGCACAGTCTTCAAAGGTAACAAGCATCGGATCCACACAGGATCAATCTCTTCAGTGATGCTCAATCACTTTGGGTTTGTAGGTGTTTGGGTTTGGGCTTTCCTCACTCGATGATTTTCGCTCAAAGTCCTCGGAGGATGGGATGCTCTCAAATGACAAGTGTCAGTTTCTCTCGGAGCGGCCAACCAGCTAGTGGTTGTAGGGGCGGCTATTTATAGACTAGGGAGCAGCCCGACATGATAAGACATAAATTCCCTTCAATAATATGATCGTTAGGTGGGTAGATATTTTGAGACAGCTGGCGCGTAGCACAGTAACGGTCGAAAATTTGAGTATCAAATTCCTCAGGGCTATCATGTTCCTCACTGTGTAGGCAATCCGCACTGGCGAATTCCTAACTCCTCAGTTAGAACAAATTCCTCAGAGACTAGAAGAACTTCGTCTCTGTCAATAAAGAATATGACTGAACTGTATGTGATTTCCAATTGCTTCATTCGAAGGGATTGGTAGGTGTAGGATTTTGAGTTGAGCATCACATGAAAATGTTTCCTTAGTATTTCCTCGACCCCCTTTAACAGTACGGTGTTTCCTATGACTCAAGAAAGAGAAAATGAAACTACAAAAACAAAAGTCTTCACCCTTCATGTTCCTCAAATGAGTACCAAGTCTTCAAGGTCACACCAATTTCTTCACTTTCAAAGTCTTCAGAAAGTCTTCAGAAATCCAAAGTCTTCAGTTGAAGAACTTCATTTTTAGGGGTCGAGTTTCTCTGTAAATATCAAACTCCTCACAGACTTATAGACATGTGTACACTCATAAACACATTAGTATCTTAACCTATAAGTCTTCAATACACCAAAATCACTAAGGGGCCCTAGATGCACTTACAATCTCCCCCTTTTTGGTGATTGATGACAATATAGGTTAAGTTTTCAACGGGGATAAACATATGAAGTGTAAATACTGATATTGAGAAGTTTGATTGCAAGATATAGAAAAACTCCCCCTGAAGATGTGCATAGTGAGGAATTTGCTTTTGAAGCGATGCACACTTGAGGAGTAGAATCATGGAGATCTCCCCCTATATCTTGTCATTCATACACGCATTTGACATATAATATGAAGAACTTGAAATGCATGATGAAATATGGTGACTGATGTAATTCAGCATGTGTGCATAAACATTAATGAGGAATAAGCATGCAGAAAAACCACAGCAAAAGTATAAGGCCACCATAGAGTTTGTTTACAACTCGATCCAGCAAAGTCATCATAAGAACGAGAGTTGTAACTTAGCAAAAAAATGCCCATATAAATAGACCCGCTTGAAGATTAACTCAAATTTCTCCCCCTTTGTCGTCGAATGACCAAAAGGATCGAAACTGAGGACTAACACCCCTGAAGAATCTCAAGTTGATGAAGGAGCGCCAGCGTTGTTGGGGTCATTGGTTGATGTAGGGCCTGCCGCAGTGTCGTCCAAGTCTTCATGCTCGTCGGTGTCGCGCGATGAAGAATAGGAGCTGGCCACCAAGGAAGGAACCTTGACCTTCTTGTATTTCTTCGGTGGAGGAGCAGACCAGTCAAAATCATTCTTGAGACCCATTTTCTTCAGATCTTCTTCGCTATAAATGTGAGACAGAACACCCCAGGTACGGTTGATGGTTTCATGGAGGTAGTAATGGTTTTTCTTCACTGCATTGTGGGTAGCAGTCATGTTGTGAAGAATTGAACCAAACTGACGCTTGACCCATTTGTGATTGCGATCAACCTTCTGGTGAAGACTGAGGAGAAGCTCACAATCAGTCATGTCCCTGGGAGCTGTGCCTTGAGGATTTTGCTTGGGTGCGTTGGCGGCAGAGTCATGGGTGGCAGAGTCGTCATTGGTGGAGTAGGATGTAGCTTTGCGAAATTGATCATCCAATGGACAAATGCCTTCATCAATAACAGCAGAAGACTTGCCCTTATCATCAGTTGAGGAAAATGTCCGTTTGAGGACTTCAATCGGGGGCAAGTAGCTGTAATGGTTCAGTGTATCAGCTATGTAGTTGAGTGAAGACCTTGTTCTGATGAATCTCATAATCCACAGAGCATAAGGCTTCAACTCAAATGGTGAGATTGCGACATTGGCCAGAGTCCTCATGAAGAAATCATGGAAGTTGACGGGGATGCCATGAATGATATTGAATAGCAGATTCTTCATGATGCCAACGACTTCTTCTTCATTCGAGTCGTGGCCCTTGATAGGACTCAATTTCTTCGTCAGAATGTGATAGACAGTCCGAGGCACATATAGTAATTCCTTCACGAGGAATTTGGTTCTTGGGGCCTGACCTGGCTTCAATGGCTTCATCAGCACTTGCATATAGTGATCTGTAAGCTCAGGCTCTTGGTACATGCAACGAGCAGCTTCAAGGGGAGGACTGAGAGGCAAAGCATGAAGCAATTCAGTAGCTGGTGCCTTGTAGTGAGTATTTTCAGTCATCCGGTCCAGCACCCATGAATTCACATCTTCAGAGTCTCCGGTGATGTGCAGCGTTGCAAAGAATTGAAGAATGAGTTTTTCATTCCAATCACAGATGTCAGTGCAGAAATTTAACAGTCCAGCGTCGTGAAGAACACTGAGGACTGGCACGAAGCACGACAGAGATTCCATATCCACGTGAGGAATGTGCTCATGATCGAAGACTTTGTCTTTGTTGAATAGCACTGAGGAATAAAAATTGGTCTGGCTGGCAGTCTAGAAACGCCTCTTCCTAATGGGAGCAGAGTCATAGGGGTTGTAATCAGTGAAGAATACGTGCTCGCCGAAGAAATCAACAGTCTTGAATTTTTGCTTCCTTGAGAATGGATCCTTTGGCTTGGGTTGAGGAGTGTTAGTCAGTTGCATCACAACCTCAGGAATCGCAATCTCGGGTTCTTCAGGCTGAGGAATTTTTGGTTCCTCTTCAGTGGCAGTCTGTGTCTTCAATGATTCAGCAACAGTTTCTTCGGCACTAGGGGCTGGAATGTCTTCATGTACAGACGGAGTGGGGTGAGTTTCTTCAGAGCCCAATGGAACAGTATGTGCTGGGGACTGAGGGATTTGTTGCAATGGCATGAATAGAGGGGAGTTGGGATGCTGACTAACCCAAAAATCATCATTCATCAATGGAGTAGTACTCCCAATGTCCACGTCAGAATTTTGTTCATCCAGTTCCTCAACACCGGCCTCATCAGCAGTGAACTGAGACATAGGCGAGGAGACATTTGGTGTTGAAGGGATTGCATCCACTTCAATTTTTTCATCCATCTGTTCTGAGGAAGCAGCAGAGATAATGTCTTCATTGGATTCACTTGGAATCACATAATCTTCATCAAAAAGAACAAGGTCCTTTGATGGCATGGTTGAGATAGGAACAACATCAATTGGGTTGTCAAATGAGCTAGTCAATGGCTTCATCTTCTTCGGGGCTGAAGAATCTGATGAAGTTGATGCCTTCCTTTTCTTCACAGTTTCACGCTCTGTAGCCTTGGTCTTCTTCACATCTGATGCAGATGGAAGGATTGGAGTTTGAGTAGGCGCAGGAGAAGTCGAGGAATTTGGTTGAGTTTCTTCATTCACAACTGATGCAGTTGTCCTGACTTCTTCATTTTCTTCAGGCGCACCACTAGTGGATGCCCTGGCAATTTCTTCAGCGGCTGGGACACAGTCATCAGCCCTGGAACTCATATTTTCTTCGGCAGCCTGATTTTCATCAGCGGTGCTGGCGTGCTCTTCTATTGGTTGAGCTGATGCTTCGGCTTAAGGAATTTCTGGTTGCGATGGAGCTTCAACCTTTGAAGTTAATTTCTTAGTTAGTTTTACAAACCTGACCTTTGCTCCTTGCCAATCAGCATAGTAAGCATTGAAGTCATCCTTGAGGCCTTTGATTTCAGCCTGGTTCTTCACTAGTTCTTTAGTTGTCATAGCGACAACATTTTTCTTCAGGTAGCGCTCCTTCCTGTACTGAGCTTTCTTCAGCTGCCTGGCCTTCTTAAATTTCCATTTCTCTTCTTTAATGAAGGCAGTCAAAATATGACTTTGACCAGCTGTGAGGTTCATCTCAGGCAAAGGTGTGTTGGGATCCTTATGCCAGAGATCGATGAAGTCTAGGATCAGCTTCGGATCCAAAAACAGTGGCACATTGCTTCGTTTGGCTCTAGCGGCCTTGACTTGTCTGTCTTTGATGATTTCGGCTAGTTCTTCATCATCAGCCTCATCATCATTAGAGGGCACGTGGAAGGCGACCTGCTTTTTGTGAGGACTTGGTCGAGGACCTCGTCCAGTAGCGGCCTTTCTCTTCAGTAGAGAGGAGACAGCTGAGGAACTTGCAGAGGCTCCTGAGGCAATAGATATGCTAGTAGTCCTTTGGCACGTGGCGAGATGCACTGGTGCAGAGGATCTGGTCGGAGCAGCCAAAGACTTTGGCGGAGGTGCTGAGGACTTTGGAGGAGCAGGAGCAGTTTGAGGAGTTCACCGTGAAGGCTTTGAGGAATCTAGCCATGAGGGCATTGTTGGGGAACTTGGCCTTGAGGGCATTGAAGGTGGAGCACTTGGCTTATGTGCAGGCTTCTTTGCCATGGCCTTTTTCGGCTTGCTAGCAGAGGCCTCAGCAGTGGCAGCAGCAGCAGCAGAGTCTTCGTTGAATTTCCTCACTGCTTCTCTTGCTTGTCTGGCCAGCTTGGCCTGGCGCTTGGCCCATTCATCAGGATAATCCTCACCGCGCTTGAGGCTAGGGGAATCTGCTTCTTGGCCAGGTGCCAATGGAGGTCTTGGGCATGGAGGATTGAGTGCGAATTTCTTCATGTACTTGGGAGTTACATACATGTACTCCCTCCCCTCTCTTGCCCATCTCCTCTCTATCCTCTGTATGTGCACCTTGCATTGATTTTTGTCCTTTTTCCCAAACTTGGCCTCATCAGGAGTGCAGTAATCCGCATATATGTCATCAGGGATTTCAAAATCAGTGTTAATCTCAGGCCGCTTTCCTCCCTTTTGTGGCTTCTTTCCATCAGCCATTTTCTTCAGATGAGAAATTTGAACAATGGAATTCTCTGAAGAAGTATGCAACTTTTCTTCGAGGAACGCTGCAAATGAGTTAAGTTGATGAGAACCTAGTGATTCAGCAGCGGACATGAGTACCTGTGAATAGAGTATAGTTGCGAGGAATTTTGAGAGGTCCTATGCGTTCTCAAAAGGTTTTGCAAAAAGAACAAGTTTGAGGAAATTGACCACATGAGTCTTGAATAATTTCACTAAGCGTTCTTTGTCTTAGGTTCCAGAGTTGTATAGATTGAGAATCCACACAATTGAGGAATTTTGAAGAAAAACATAGCTTAGAGAAATGAATCAAGAACAGATGACATGTGAGGTGTTTAGTGTGTGAATATTTGAAGAAAAACACCTTTGAGGATTTTGTAGAAATCATTTGAATCAAGGAGGGCAGTAAAAGTAACTTTTAATTACCCTGGACGAAGAACACGACGAACTGGGAAGTGGAGATGTGAAGTTCATCGGTGCAGATCTTCCACGCCCTAACTTGGCTGAGGAAGGCAGCTACGGCGGCGGCGGAGTGAAGAAATCCGCGGCCGGCGCGAGTACGACGGCGACGAGGTCGAGGCAGTGAAGCTCTTCCTCACCGGCGACGATGAAAGTAGCGGCGGCGCTAGGGTTTGTGAAGCTCGAGCAGGAGTGAGATCGAGCGGAGTAAAAGAGAAGTGAGGAAGGGGAGGGGTATTTATAGCCACGGTGAAAAACTGCTCGCCCGAAGAAATTGGACAAACATGCCCCTGACCCTTCTCATTCGCTTGACATGTGTCACCCACATACTGAGATGTGGAGATCGTGTGAGATCGTGGGTGAATAGATAAGTATTATCGTGGGATGCAGAATGATTTGAGCGGCAAAACCGAAAATTTTGGATAAGATAAGTTCTAACGTTGCGTTCGCAAATTCTTCAGCTGACAAGGACACAATGAAGATTTTGAACGAGTTTCAAATAGAATGCACATGAAGAATTTGTGAATAGAATGGGTTGAGTTTAGCATAGGGGGGGAAGGGTCTGATCACATTCACTTAGCAGGAAAAACAAGTTGAAGAATTAGCAATAAGTGAATGTTGTATAGGACATAAACTCATATATATATATATATATATATATATATATATATATATATATATATATATATCCAATGAAGAAAAATGATGGAAAAGGTGAAGACAATGCAAAGTTGAAGAACAAGAACAAGTGAGGAATTTCAAAACAAAACAAAAACTCAAATTAAAGATTTTTCAACTTTGGTGGTGGCGTGACCCACCGTATAAGAATGCTGATTTCAGACACCGCGTACAATTGTCATAGGGTTCTGAGAATCAAATTATTCGTTAATTTCTTCACACTTAGAGTGTTATTCTTCATTGATTGAAGAAAAACATTTCTTCATGTGTTGCACATCTAAGTCATCAATTTTGCATAAGTGCTAGGATGAGTGTCCTATTCAAGGAACATTCGAAGATTCTAAGATATTTAGCTCACACCGCAACTTGCTAAATCTCTTCTCATCCAAGGGCTTTGTGAAGATATCGGCTAGTTGTTCTTCAGTCTTCACATGCTCAATAGAAATGTCGCCCTTCAACACATGATCACGAAGAAAATGATGACGAATCTGAATGTGCTTTGTCTTCGAGTGTTGAACTGGGTTGTGAGCAATCTTGATGGCACTCTCATTGTCACAGAAGAGAGGCACATTCTTCACGTTGGCGCCATAGTCCTTGAGAGTTATATTCATCCATGGCAATTGAGCACAGCAAGAACCAGTAGCAATGTACTCAGCTTCAGCAGTAGACAGTGATATGCAGTTCTGTTTCTTCGAAGACCAACAGACCAAAGATCTTCCAAGGAAATGACATGTACCAGATGTTGACTTGCGGTCCACACGATCACCAGCATAGTCAGAGTCTGAATATCGAATGAGATCAAAAGCCGAGCCATTGGGGTACCATAATCCAAGTGTTGGTGTGTGAGCTAGATATCGAAGAATATGTTTCACAGCCTTATGGTGTGATTCCTTCGGTGTAGCTCGAAATCAGGCACACATGCAAACACTAAGCATTATATCTGGCCTAGATGCACATAAGTACAATAAAGAACCAATCATGGAGCGGTATACCTTATGATCGAAGTCAATGCCATTTTCATCAGTGCACAGATGGCCATTTGTGGGCATAGGAATTTTGACGCCTTTGCAATCTTGCATGCCGAATTTCCTCAGTACATCATTGAGGTATTTCTCCTGAGATATGAATATGCCATTGCGTTGTTGACGAATTTGAAGACCACGCCCGAGGGGCCTGCTTGAGGCCATAGAGGGCCTTATTGAGTCTGAAGACTTTGTGAGGATTATTTGGATCTTCAAAACCACAAGGTCATTTTCATCTTGCTTGTTGCGGTAGATCCACTTTGTGCCAATGATATTGTGCTTGCGAGGATCTGGACGTTTGACCAGTTCCCAGAAGTTGTTGAACTCGAATTGATGTAATTCTTCTTGCATAGCTTGAATCCGCTCAGGCTCCATAAATGCTTCATCTACCTTAGTGGGCTCTGTGATAGAGACAAAAGCAAAGTGCCCACAAAAGTTAGATAAATTTGAAGCTCTTGAGCGTGTGAGAGGACCTGGTGCTTCAATGTCATCGATGATTTTCTCAATCTGCACTTCGTTTGCAACGCGAGGATGAGCTGGTTGTCATCGATGATTTTCTTTAGCACCATTTTCTTCAGCATTTTCTTCGGGTGCATTAGCTCGACATTCTTCACGTTCTGTAATGAATTCTTTAGCAGATTCTTCGGTCGGAATGACATCCTCAGTAGCCTTGAACTTGATAGTTTCCTCAGGTGCTCGTTCATCTATCACAGAAGGTAGGTGCTCTCTTTGCGAGCCATTAGTTTCATCAAACCGCACATCTACAGTTTCAACAACCTTGTGAAGAACGTTGTTGAAGACTTTGTAGGTGTGCGAGTCCTTTCCATAACCAAGCATAAACCCTTCATGTGCTTTCGGTGCAAATTTTGAGTTGTGATGAGGATCTCTAATCCAACATTTAGCACCGGAGACTTTGAAATAACTCACATTGGGTTTCTTGTCGGTGAGGAGTTCATAGGCAGTCTTCTTGAAGAATTTGTGAAGATATACTCTATTGATGATGTGGCACGCAGTATCAATTGCATCAATCCAGAAACGACGAGGCGTTTTGTATTCATCAAGCATAGTGAGAGCCATCTCAGCAAGAGTCTTGTTCTTGCGCTCCACGACGCCATTGTACTGAGGAGTATAAGAAGCAGATAACTCATGAGTAATACCAAGTTCATGAAGATAGTCATCAAGACCAAAATTCTTGAACTCAGTTCCATTGTCATTTCTGATGTGCTTGATCTTCACACCAAAGTTGGTTGGAGCCCTCGAGGAAAATCGTTTGAAGACTTCCTGCACTTCATGTTTGTAAGTAACAATGTGTACCCATGTGTATCGAGAGTAATCATCAACAATAACAAAGTCATATTGAGATGCATCATTTGAAACTGCAGAATAATGGTTAGGACCAAAGAGATCCATGTGAAGCAATTCAAATGGTCAAGTAGTTGTCATCATAGTCTTCGTTGGATGCTTGGCGTTTGTCATCTTTCCAGCTTCACAGGCTCCGCATAAGTGATCCTTAAGGAATTTGACATTCGTAATGCCAATGACGTGCTTCTTCTTTGCAAGCGTGTGCAAATTCCTCATGCCTGCATGACCAAGTCGTCGATGCCATAGCCAGCCTTCTGAAGCTTTTGCAAGTAGACACACAGCTGGTTGAGGTCCTGTAGAGAAATCAACAATATACAAGTCTCCTCTCCTAAAGCCTTCGAAGACTTTGGAATTGTCAGATTCCATGATCACAACACAACGATACTTGCCAAAGACTACAACCATATCAAGACCGCAAAGCATTGAGACAGACATGAGGTTGTATCCTAAGGACTCGACAAGCATGACTTTGTCCATGTGTCGATCCTTTGAGATCGCAACCTTACCTAGACCTAATACCTGACTTTTTCCTTTCTCAGCGAAGATGATATGCTTCAGATGAGATGGAGATAAGGGAGCATCCATCAATAGATTCTTGTCACCAGTCATGTGATCTGTACATCCACTATCGAGGACCCACTCAGTGGCTTTGGGTTGATCATCCTGCAGATGAATTAGTGCAGCTTACGAACTCATATACTTCATCAATGAAGAATATGACATCAAGTCATCAGATCAATTTTATCAAGCAATGCAACAGATAAAGCAGTATGAGGACGTGAGAAATGAGAGTTCATTTCTTCATGATTAGCATGCGTCCTTTCAGGCACTTCTCAGGTCTCTAACAAATTCTTCAGACGTTTGAGCACGTCTGGAGACCTGACCCTGCAGAAGATATCAGCTCTTTGCTTCACCACCCACATCTGAAGGGGTGGCAAAGAGTTCATCACTCTGTGAGCTCCATATGGGAAAGGTGGCACAGAAGCCAGCCCATTTTGTTTCACATAAGAGGGGTTAGGATAAGCATATGAATAAGCAGAGAACTTCTTCGAGGACTTATGAACATAATGGTTAGAAGAATAATGCTCATATTCATAGCCCTTAGCTCTTCCCTGCGAAACAGAGTTGTTAGCACGATGATATTCATATGAGGACTTTGATCCTTTTGAGGAATTTGATCCACTGAGGAATTTGGTCCGTATGAGGACTTGGATCCATGTGAAGAATTTGGTACATATGAAGAATTTCATCTGCGGTTCCTATTCTTCATAGGTGGTGTCATGAGGACATTCACTTGAAGACTTTCAAGGCACCTTTTGGGAACCCGGATTTTCTTCATAGGGGAACCGTTCCTGCAGTTAGTGCCAACATATCTAGCAAATACTTCACCATTCTGATTTTTGAACAGTTTATAGTTGGAGTCAAATGACTCATCAGAAGAATGAGGAGATTCACATGTAAAGCCAGATAAATTGGATGGATCAACTGGAGGTCCCTTTGCAGCAACCCATGAGGTTTTGGGGTACTACTTAGGCTTCCAATATGTACCATCAACATTAAGTTTCCTCTCAAAGGCAATACCCTCTTTCCTAGGGTTCCTGTTGAGGATCTGTTTTGTAAGCACATCACAAAGAGTCTGATGCCCTTTGAGGCTTTTGTACATGCATGTCATGTACAATTCCTTTAGTCCTGCATCATCAGTGATACTAGCAGTGTCCTCAGATGAGGATTTAGTGATAGCAGAGACAGTTGAAGAATTTGTAGCATTAGAAGCACTTGAACATTCAAGTGAAGAATTATCAGATTCACGTTTAATGCATTTCAAGCATGGAGGAACAAATTCTTCCTGAGAAGCGCTGATTTGTTGAGCAAGTAATGAATCGCGCTCCTTCTGAAGATCTTCATAACTCACTCTTAGCTTTTCAAGATCTTGCTTTCTTTGAAGAAATTCATAGGAAAGCTTCTCATGATCAGATAAGAGAGTGTTATGATGACCTTGAAGATTGTCAAACCTAGACTGAAGTCTTTGAAGATTTCAGTCAAGGTTTTAGTGCGATCCATTTCTTCACCCAACATATCATTACTTTTATCTAGCATGTTTTTAACCTTTTTAAAAGCCTTTTGTTGTTTCACAGCAATCTTAGCAAGTTTAAAATAGCTGGTCTTGAGGTTTTCATCAGATTCATTCTCACTTGATTCAGAGGAGGTATATTTGAGTACCTTGGCACCCTTTGCCATGAAGCAATAGGTGGGAGCATAGTCATCATTGCCTTCATCAGCCTTGTTGGTGAAGCCATTTTCTTCAGGGTTGAAGATAGACTTGCTGACGAATGCAGTAGCGAGAGCTAGACTCGCCACACCAGACTCGGACTCCTCAAATGCCTCCTCTTCCTCATGTTCCTCAGATTCAGCCTCAGAGTCCATTTCCTTGCCAATAAATGCCCGGGCCTTCTTGGATCTGCTCTTCTTGTGAGATGAAGACTTCGAGGATTTTGATGATGAAGATTTTAACGATTTCTTCTTCTTCGTGTCATCAAAACTATAATTCTTGTATTTCTTCTTCTTTGATTCCTTTTCCCACTGAGGACAATCTTGAATGTAGTGACCGGGCTTCTTGCATTTGTGGCATAGCCTCTTCTTGTAGTCACTGGATGAGGAATCATTGCTCCTTGAGGATTTTCCAAAGCGACCACATCTTGAGAACCATTGGAATTTCTTCATGAGCAGTGCTAGCTTCTGGCTCAGTTCTTCAGGATCACCAAGGCTACTACCAGAATCTTCACCTTCAGATTCAGAGACGGCATTTGGCCTTCAGGGCACGTGATCTGCCATAGCTCGAACCATAGAGATCTCACTTCTCAGCAAGCTCGAACTCATGAGTATTTAGCCTCTCGAGGATATCAGCGGGATCAAGTGACTTGTAATCAGCACGTTCTTGTACCATCAATGCCAGAGTATCAAATGAGGAATCAAGCGATCTCAGCAATTTCTTCACCACCTCATGGTCGGTGATGTCAGTGGCACCAAGTGCTTGAAGCTCATTTGAGATGTTAGTGAGGTGATCGAAGGTTTGCTGAACATTTTCATTGTCAAGTCTTTTGAAGCGGTTGAAGAGATTGCGAAGAACATCAACTCGAGAGTCACGCTGTGTCGAGACTCCTTCATTGACTTTGGACAGCCTATCCCAGGTAAGCTTAGCAGTTTCCAAAGCACTCACTCTTCCATACTGTCTATGACACCCCGAGACCGGTGCGCCAGGTGTCAATTAGTTATTCGTCGTCGTTGCCATGTCATCTGCTTGTGTGTTGCACCTTGCCATGTTATGCTTCCTATATAGAGTTGTTGTGCTTCCTGTATAGACTTGTCATGCATCATACCTTGCCATGTATTGCATCATATAGACTTGTGTTGTTTTCTGTGCTTCCTACCTTGCCATGTTATGCTTCCTGTATAGACTTGGCATGCATCATACCTTGCCATGTATTGCATCATATAGACTTGTGTTGTTTTTCTGTGCTTCCTACCTTGCCAAGTTTTGCTTCCTGTATAGACTTGTCATGCATCATACCTTGCCATGTATTGCATCATATATAGACTTGTGTTGTTTTCTGTGCTTCCTACCTTGCCATGTTTTGCTTCTTGTATAGACTTGTTGTGCATCATATGTAGACTTGTCGTGCATCCTACTTGGTTGAGCATATTGTCATGTTCTTGTGTTGTTTTTCTGTGCTTCCTACCTTGTCATGTTATGCTTCCTGTATAGACTTGTAGTGCTTCCTATATAGAACTGTCTTGCATCATACTTGGTTGAGCATATTGTAATGATCTTGTGTTGTGTGTTTACCGTGTTGCTTGTTTCTTTCCGGTTTGCTTCCCTCGTTAGCTTCGGGTTCGTTCCGGAGTTGTGAGGTTCTATTCGACTACTTCGTGGATCTGTTCTTCTTCCTCGCGGGATCTCAGGCAAGATGACCATACCCTTGGATACCTTTACTATCGTTGCCTTTGCTTAGTTATCTCGATGCTATCGTTACATGTCGCGCTACCCATCTTTTATGTCAGCCTCTCCTTGTTGCCATGAAACCTCTAACCTTTTGACACCTTCCTAGCAAAACCATTGTTTGGCTATGTTACCCGCTTGCTCAGCCCCTCTTATAGCGTTATTAGTTGCAGGTGAAGATGAAGATCGTTCCAGGAGGGAACTTGTTGTTGGTATATCACAATATCTATTATTATTATTAACACACCTATATACTGGGCATGGGTGGAAGGCTTGGCCTTTTGCTCGGTGTTTTGTTCCACTCATGCCACCTTAGGCGCCGATAAACCGGCATTATGTTCCTTGATTTTGCGTTCCTTACACGGTTGGGTATATGGGGACCCCTTGACACTTCGTCTTTGAATAAAACTCCTACAGCAAGGCCCAACATTGGTTTTAATTTGCCTCATAATAACAACTTAATTAATTAAATTTGCATAAGGGGGACGCTCCTTGGAGATTCTTTTCTACATAGCAGGGGGGCCAGTGCTGATGGTGTTGGTCCCAAACGGGGAGTATGTGGGGCCACCTTGGGGAAACCCGAGGGCTGGTTTTACTCGTATAATCGCCCATCCGGACGTGGCCTGAGACGAGATATGCGCGACTACTATCAGGGTGTCGGCACGCCGGGAGGTCTTGTTGGACTTGTTTTACCATTGTCGAAATGTCTTGTGCACCGGGATGCCGAGCCTGATCGGATTTCCCTAAGATAAGGGGTGATGATATTATATTTATCACTTCAGCTGATCGTGAGAGCTTGTGATGGGCTAAGTTGGGACACCCCTGCAGGGTTATGATCTTTCGAAAGCCGTGCCCGCAGTTATGTGGCAGATTGGAATTTGTTAATGTCCGGTTGTAGAAAACTTGACAAAGGATCCGAAGTAAAACACACAACGGTGTGAGTAACCGTGATTGTCTCTTTTCACTTTGAGAAGAGACCACGGTGGGGTTATGTTTGACTCGTAGGTAGTTCAAGATCTTTAGCGATCACTACTAGTTGCGACCGTTTGCGTAGATGCTCATCTTATTCTTGTACTCGTAAGTTAGCCACCATACATATTGCTTAGCCGCTGCTGCAACCTCCCCACTTTACCTCTCCCTACCTATTAAGCTTTGATAGTCTTGTTACCCATGGTTATGGGATTGCTGAGTCCTCGTGGCTCACAGATACTACAACAACAGTTGCAGGTGCAGGTTTCCTATGTCTTGACGTGAGAGCGATGATCGTTTCGTTGGAGTTCTTTCTTCTTCCTCCTCTTCAGTCTTGGGTTAGGTTCCGGGTCGGCGGCCTGGGATAGCAGATGGATGTCTTGTGTTTTTCATGTTTGTATCCGTAGTCGGATACCTTGTATTGATGTTGTTGTATTCATGTGACTTGTATGAATTGTTGTATCCCCTATGTATGTATGTAATGGTACGATGTAATGATATCCATCTTGCTAAGCGCCCGAAATGCGGTTGTGCCCCAATCACGTAAGTGTCACGTGATCGGGATAGAATCGCATCTTGGGCCTGACACTGTCCTTTGCTCAGATGGCCACAAATGATATTCTTCGCTTGAGAATCGAGTTGCTTGAATCTCTTCACATCAGCAGCATTCAGAGAAGGTGCGACTAAGGGAACACCATTTTCCACAACATACCAGAGATTGTTATCAATTGCCTCAAGATGCATTCGCATCTTATTATTCCAGTAGGGGTAGTCCATCCCATCGAAGGTCGGACACCCAGCAGAGACCTTGATCAAACCTGCGGTCGACATAACTAAAACTCCAGGCGGTTAAACCAAAATCACACAAAACAAGGGAGTACCTTGCTCTGATACCAATCGGAAGTGTGTTATATCGACTAGAGGGGGGTGAATAGGCGATTTTTATGAATTCTTCACTGAGGAATTTGCGGGTGAGGAAATTCCTTAGCGAAGAACTACTTGCAGCGGAATAAGTACTCAAAAGTAAACATAGCAGAACACAAGCATGGTCATCATGATGAAATGAAGACAAGCATAGAGTACAGAAAGCGTAAAGATAGGATAACACATGATGAAGACAAACAGACTGAAGAAATTGAACTGAGGAAATTGAGAAAGTCTTCAGTCAAAATCTTCAAATAGATATGAACAAGCACACAACACAGTTATGAGGAAATGAAAGAGTTGGGGAAATAGAACCAGTAAGCTTGGTGAAGACAATGATTTGGTAGACCAGTTCCAACTGCTGTCTCGGTTGTACGTCTAGTTGGAGCGGCTAGGTATTTAAACCTAAGGACATCCAGTCCCGGACACAAAGTCCTCACCGTATTCTCCTTGAGCTAAGGTCACACAAACCTCGCCCAATCACTCGTGGTAAGTCTTCAGGTGACTTCCAAACCTTCACAAACTCGGTCACTCGGCAATCCAAAATTCCTCTTGGATGCTCTAGACCATGACGCCTAACCGTCTGGAAGAAGCACAGTCTTCAAAGGTAACAAGCATCGGATCCACACATGATCAATCTCTTCAGTGATGCTCAATCACTTTGGGTTTGTAGGTGTTTGGGTTTGGGTTTTCCTCCCTCGATGATTTTCGCTCAAAGTCCTCGGAGGATGGGATGCTCTCAAATGACAAGTGTCAGTTTCTCTCGGAGCAGCCAACCAGCTAGTGGTTGTAGGGGGTGGCTATTTATAGCCTAGGGAGCAGCCCGACATGATAAGACATAAATGCACTTGTAATGCCCAGTATGTCACTATGCCTCCCACATGTTGAGGCACGACTTAAAGGCATAATCACATACTAGAATGATCTCAAGTATGGTATCTTTGCACAACTCATGTAAAAGAGGGGATGAAAATGTAAAAGAGTAGTTGGCTTACACTCGCCACGTCACACAATGTAATACATTAACATACATCATCCGAAAAACATCAGAGTCCAACTACGGACGAAGATCCAAATGAAAGATACCATGAATAAAGCAAAACAAGGTCCAGATCATCCTAGTAAGAGCCCTACTGATCCTCGGGGTAAGACATGTAGTATCGCCCACGCTCTACATCGAACTCCCAATACAACTCTGAACCACCACCTGTGTAGTTCTCAACGGTACCTGCATCTGGTGTTGTGTAGAATCTGTGAGCCACGGAGGACTCAGCAATCCCGTTCCCAGTTAGCAATACTATCAAAGCCTTAGGTGTGGAAAAGGCTGAAAACAAGGTTGCAGCAGCACTAGCACTAGCTTACGTGTTTAGAGCGAGAAGAGAAAGTGCCAACGAACGACAAAGTGATCACGAAGTGATCCTAACTACTCACGTCAGACATAACCCCACCGTGTTCACTTCCCGAACCCCTTCGGAAAGAGACCGTCACGGTTACTCACGCTGGTAGTGTATTCTGAACATGGTGTCAAGTTATCTACAATTGGATATTGACAAATTCCCATCTGCCACATAACCGCGAGCACGGCTTTTGAAAGATCAAACCCTGCAGGGGTGTCCCAACTTAGCCCATCACAAGCTCACGATCTGCGGAGTCGCAACTCCAAGGTGGGAAGACCCAAGTATTCTCGGAATCTCGTGCTCAAGATATTCCGACATAGGTAAAACTAATCCAGCAAGACCTCCCGGCGTGCCGACACCCTGATAGTAGTCGCGCGTATCTAGTCTCAGGCCATGACCGGATGAGCACAGCGTACGGTAACCAAACCCAAGTTGCCAAGGGGGTACCGCAAACGACTCTGGGTTGGACAAACACTCATGAGGAGCACTGGCCCGGGGGTTGTTAATTAAGTCCTCGGGGTAGCTAGTCCCCATGCAAGTTTTTAGTTATTAGGCAAATGTAAAACCAAATTTGGGTCTTGCTGGAAAAGCTTTAGTGCTAAGTGGGCTATCGAGGGGGGCCCATAAACCCCAACCGTCTTAGGGACGCAAAATCAAGGAACGTAACACCAGTTTAACGGTTCCTAGGGTGGCATGAGTGGAACAAAACACCAAGCAAGAGGCTTAGCCTTCCACCCATTACCAATATATAGATGATTTAGTTTAACAGATTATATATTGTGATATCCCGACAATAACTTCATCATGAAGCAAGAATCTACAAATCTTCACCTGCAACTAACAACGCTATAAGAGGGGTTGAGCGATGCTTACGTAGCCAAACAACAGTTTGCTAGGTGGGTGGTTAGAGAGTTTCATGGCAACAATAGGAGGCTGACAAACAGACATAGGCATCGAGGCAATAATCTAAAGAGCGAGACATCTAGCATAGGCAAAGATAGTAGTGATATCTGGGTAAGGTCATTTTGCCTGTTGATTCCATGGAGGGATCGTAACCTTGCTCCTCAAACTCAACCTCGGTAGGAACCTCGTACTCCGTATCGTCACCGGGCTCTAACCAAACACAACAATGCAACAACGGAACATGATCAATCAAAATGCAATGCTCAGGCACATGATGCATGAACAAGATGAACAAGGACAAAATAGATATGATGCATGGCCTAGGGTCACAAGGGTGCAATATCATCAAAGTCAAACAAGATCACCCACATGAAAGAAAACAAGCAAAGCACAACTAACAAGTTTATGTAGTTTATTCAAACAAGCATCCAACAAGTTTTAAAGGAGTTGGTTAACATGGCAAGGGTGCAACTACATTACAGCAACATGCTAGCACATTTAAATGGGCTGGAAATAATAAACAACAATTTCCAGAAACTCCCATATTAATTTAAATGCATTTGGGACAGATCTGAAAAACTTATGTGATAAAGTTGTCAAACATGTTATACAACAGCACCAACATATTCTACACATTTTCCACCCCAAATGCATATAAAGTTTGTTAAATTTGGAGTTGTGGAGATTTAGTTATGATTTTTCCAAGTTTAAGCATTTTTAAAATAAGAATAAATTCAAACATCATTTTAAATGTTTTTAAACATGGCAACAAACAGCATATTCATAATCTACATGAAATTCTAAGCACTTTTCATATAGGACTTATTTACATCATAAGCATATTTTTACAGATATTAATTAAACAAGAAAAAACAGAAAAAGAAAAAGAAAAACACAAAACAGAAAAGAAAAGAAAAAACAGGCGCAGGGTCAAAATGACCCAGGCTCATCTAGCCAGAGCCACAGACAAGAGGGCCCGGCCGCGCTGAGATGGCACTAGCGGGTGCACGCAGGGCTGGAGAAACACTTTGAGGCTGGCAGGTGGGGCCTACCTGTGAAAATTAAAAAGGGGGGCGAAACCCACTGCCCCGCACGGAATCGAACACGCGACCTGCTGCTTAACTGACGGAGACGCAACCACTATGCTATCGATCGGATCTCCATAGATAACTGGAGCTATAATTGAAGAGGTAACTACAGGATCAGAAAACAGGGGAAACGCGGGCTCGTCGGAGCTGCTCCGGCGACCAAACGAGGCGGCGGGGGTGTGCGGGGTGCTCCTGGAGGAGTTCCGCACCTACTCGAGGCACCAGCAACACCGAATGAGCACTACAGCGCCGACGGCGAGCAACGATAGAACGACGGGGACGGAGCAACGACGAGACAATGCAGAGGCCTAGGCGGAGCAGCGACTGCATAGGCAGCTCCTACACAACGCGCTGAACTGAACGGACAGCAAGCGA
The DNA here is from genome assembly GCA_902687465.1 of Secale cereale. Classification (NCBI taxonomy): domain Eukaryota; kingdom Viridiplantae; phylum Streptophyta; class Magnoliopsida; order Poales; family Poaceae; genus Secale; species Secale cereale. Next base: position 325,435,747 of record LR738714.1, on the reverse strand, counting down.
CGGCCTAGAGGGGTCGGAACACTCGCCGGGGACGAGGCCCGACGATGACGAGCTCGGGTGCTAGCTGAACTGGGAGCTAGACGGCGTGCAGGAAGAGGCAAAAGGCACGGGGAGGAAGAGGAGCTCACCACGAACACGGAGATGTGTTCGGCTGGCCCAGGCGTGGACGGAGTCGACGACGGCGAGTCTCGAACAGGTACGGGCGCCGGAGTGGAAGAAGAGGAAGAAGACGTTGGCATGGAGGCGATTGGCTCCGCGTAGAGGACGTAGTCGAAGTAGTCGACGACGAGGAAGCAGCTGGACACCGTTGGCGAGGCTGAGGTCGACGAGGGGCTCGCCGACGACGTGGTGGCGCTCTCAGATGCGTGCGGGTATCGACTGGAGCGGCGGATCTGGTGGTGCTTGGCTCTCCAGGCGGCGAGAGGAGGAAGAGGAACCCTAGGGGAAAGGGGAGGACAAGCTGCGGGTTTAAATGCATGGCTCAGATCACGAGACCTCGACGTCCGTGGTCATGGCGCGACGGCGAGCGCGCGCTCTGCTCTGTTTCGCGTGACGGAGGTAGACGGAGACGCGGGCCTGAGAGGCAGACAGGTGGGGCCAGGGGAGAAAAGGCACGGCGCGACTGCGAGCGCTCGGCTGGGCGTGCGGGAGAGAAATGGGCCGTGCAGCTGCGGGGGAAAAGCTGGGCCTGGGGGAGGAGAAGGAGGAAGGAGGCCCAGGCCACTAAGCTAGCTGCTGTCTTCTTTTCATTTACATTTTTATTCAGCCAGAAAAGAAAAGAAAAGCACAGACTAAAATGAAAAGAGTTAGGGGAAAAGAAAAATATCCCCATGCTGAGTGATTTATGTCCTATTTAATAAAATTGACTTGGACATTTTTGGAGGCAGAAAAATAAAAGGAGTTTGAATATGGTTCAAACTCTAGACATTTTTAAACCCAACCAAATCAATTCCAAATGGGGTGATATTTGGTGGAGAGGTTGTAGACATGGTGCAAGATTTATGGGAAAAGAAAGAACATTAAAGCACTTGGATAGGTGGCTTGCACAAAGGAGTAAAGAAAAGAAAGAAAAGAAAAAGGAAGAAGAAGAAGAGGAGGAAGAAGGGGTTTAGGGTTAGCAAGGCATGGCTAGAACCACTCACACAACATCACAAGGCCTCACAGACACTCATCAACAAAAGTAAACTAAGATGACATGATGCCATGATGATGAAGCAATGCAAGGATGCAAAATAAAATAAATGACACAGCAATGCAAAATAAAAAGAGCTCAAAAGACAAGAACCCCCAAGGATAAGGACAAGGATCAAATTGAGAAAGCTTTATTGCCATTATTGGAAAGTATTACATATGGGGTTTTACAAACTCTCCTACACCACAAAAAATATCTCGTCCCGAGATCTAGGACTGGAAGAAGGAAGAATACACGGAACGAAGGTGATCTTCTCGTTCCCACGTAGCTACTCGGTCGGTATGGTGTGACCACTTCACTTTCAAGAACTTGATGGACTTGTTGCGGGTTTTGCGCTCGGTTTCTTCAAGAATAGAAACAGGGTGCTCACAATAAGACAAGTCTTGTTGAAGATCAATCTCCTCGAACGGAATGGTGCGTTCAGGTGTCTTGAAGCACTTGCAGAGTTGAGACACGTGAAACACATCATGAACATTTGCAAAGTTGGAGGGAAGCTTGAGTTGGTAGGCTAGATCGCCTCTTTTGCCAATAATCTTGAAAGGGCCCACGTATCTCGGAGCAAGTTTTCCTTTGATACCGAATCTTTGGGTTCCTTTCATAGGAGAAACATGGAGATAGACATGATTTCCAATGTCGAAAGCCAAATCACGATGCTTGCCGTCATAGTAACTCTTTTGACGCGATTGAGCGGCTTTGAGATTCTCACGTATGACTTTGCACATTTCTTCGGCTTCTGAGATCAAATCATTGCCAAGAAGTTGACGTTCACCAGTCTCAGACCAGTTGAGCGGGGTACAGCACTTTCTGCCATAGAGGATTTCAAAAGGAGCTTTGCCGGCACTTGCTTGGAAGTTGTTGTTGTAAGAGAATTCGGCAAACGGGAGACAATCTTCCCACTTCATACCGAAAGAGATGACACAAGCTCTCAGCATGTCTTCGAGGATCTGGTTCACTCTTTCGACTTGACCACTAGTCTGAGGGTGAAACGCAGTGCTGAAGAGAATTTTCGTGCCCACGGCTGACTGAAAGGAGTCCCAGAACTTGGATGTGAACAAACTTCCACGGTCTGAGGAGATGACTTGAGGAATGCCATGCAAGGAAACAATTCTGGAAGTGTACAGCTCTGCCAGCTGAGTTGCGTTGATGGATTCTTTGACGGGAAGGAAATGAGCTACTTTAGTTAGCTTGTCAATCACTACAAAGATAGCATCATTCCCCTTCTTGGACTTAGGAAACCCAGTGACGAAATCCATTTCAATGTGATTGAATTTCCACTCGAGAATAGGTAGAGGTTGAAGCAGACCGGCTGGACATTGATGATCTGCCTTCACTCTTCTGCAGACATCACATTCATTCATGAATTGGGCAATCTCCCTTTTCATGCGAGTCCACCAGTATGATTGCTTGAGGTCTTGGTACATCTTAGAACTTCCGGGATGAATCGAGAGGAGGGAGTCATGTGCTCGTTCATTATGAGCTTCCTGAGATCACCCTTGGGAACCACAATTCTGTCCTCAAAGAACAAGGTGTCTTTTTCATCAACGCGATAATACTTGTACTTGGGAGTACCCTTAGCAATACCATGTTTCACTTTCTACACCACAACATCACTTAGTTGGGCCTCACGGATCTGATCTTCCAAAGTAGGAGCAACTTGAAGGTTTGCAAGAAAGCCTTGCAGAACAACTTGGAGGTTGAGCTTCCTGAATGATTCACAAAGTTCAGGCTGGAACGGTTTGAGAGGGAGACTGTTGCAATATGCCTTTCTGCTCAAGGCATCTACAATAACATTGGCCTTGCCAGGTGTGTACTCAATGCTTGGATCATACTCTTGGATCATCTCAACCCAACGAGTCTGGCGGAGGTTAAGGTTTGGCTGTGTGAAGATGTACTTCAAGCTCTTGTGATCGGTGAAGATGTCCACTTTTCTGCCCAACAGAAGGTGTCTCCACGTGATCAAGGCATGTACAACTGCTGCTAGCTCGAGATCATGTGTGGGGTAATTCATCTCATTTGGTTTCAATTGACGAGAAGTGTATGCCACAATCTTCTTGTCTTGCATGAGAACAGCACCAAGACCTTGCAAAGAAGCATCACAAAAGACTTAATAGGGCTTGGACTCATCCGGAGGAGTAAGAACCGGAGCAGAAATGAGCTTCTCTTTGAGTGTTTTGAATGCCACATCACAATCAGGAGTCCAGGAGTACTTGACATTCTTCTGCAACAGGTTGGAGAGAGGCTTGGCAATCTTGGAGAAGTTCTCAACGAACCTTCTGCAATAGCTAGCGAGACCAAGGAAGCTTTGGAGTTGCTTGACATTCTGCGGGGGTTCCCAGTTGAGAATAGCTTCAACTTTCTCGGGGTTCATAGAAATGCCCTCGGCAGAGATAATATGGCCAAGATATAAGACTTTATCGAGCCAGAATTCACATTTGGAGAACTTCGCATAGAACTTGTGTTCACGGAGCCTGTCCAGGACCAAACGGAGGTGCTTGGCATGGTCTTCTTCATTCTTGGATAATACCAGGATGTCATCCAGATAGACAAGAACAAATTCATTGGTGTAGGGGTTGAATATGAAGTGCATCATCCTCGAGAAGGTGGGTGGAGCATTTGCGAGGCCAAAAGACATGACCGTGTATTCATAAGAGCCAAAACTCGTTCTGAATGCGGTCTTGGGAATATCTTCTTCACGGATACGGATCTGGTGGTAACCCATCCGGAGATTGAGCTTTGAGAACACCTTTGCTCCTTTGAGCTGCTCGAACAATTCATTGATATTGGGGAGCGGATACTTGTTCTTTATTGTCTTCTTGTTCAATGGTCGGTAATCAATGCAAAGGCGTTCCGTGCCATCCTTCTTCTTGACAAATAGAACACCACAGCCCCAAGGAGAAGTAATAGGCCTGATTAGACCCATACGCTCTTGCTCATCGAGTTGTTTCTTCAGCTCCTTAAACTCATCAGGGGAAAGCTTGTACGAATGCCGACATGCTGGCTCGGTGCCGGGCTCGAGTTCAATGACAAATTCAACTTGACGATAGGGAGGCATGCCTGGAAGCTCTTCAGGGAAAACATCTTCATATTCATTGACCACCGAAATCTGAGAAATGGCATTAATATCGCCCTTGTCATTGAGAGATAATAGCCTGATTGTGTTATCTTGAGAGGCGAAGATAATCACGTCTTCGTCAGGATGAGTAAGCTTGACTTCCTTATTTGCACAATCAATGTTTGCATCATGCTTGGAGAGCCAATCCATCCCAAGAATAAGATTAATGTCGGAGTTGCCAAGAACAACCGGAGAAACCAGAAAACGGTAATCACCCATATGAATAGATACATCCGGAACAAAGTTGTTGGAGTTCATTAGTAAACCCGGAGAAAGCACATACATTGGACTAGGCAAAGCTTGCAATGGCATATCATGTGACAATGCAAAAGGTCTTGACATGAAAGAATGTGATGCACCTGAATCAAACAAGACATTTGCAGGAATAGAGTTAACTGGAAGGTTACCAAGTATCACATCTGAAGAATTTTCTGCTTGAGCTGCATTCATCAGATTCACTCTTGCTGTCTTGGGATTGTGCTTGACAATAGGAGTGCTGACAGGTGGAGGAGGCGAAAGGCGCCTTGGATTGGGACACTCGTTAGCATAGTGACCCTTCTGACCACACTTGTTGCAAGTCACTTCTGAGAGAGGACCGTGATAAGGGCCGCTTGATCTTTAAGCTTGAAACTGAGGCTTGGACTGATTGCTTGGGTTGGGTGGGTGGGAGAAACCACGGCCACCTTAGTGCTTGTTGTTGTTTGGAGGACGAAGCACTGGAGGAGGCGGTAGACAGAACTTCTGCTGCTTGGCAACCACTTGGGAAGAAGAGAAGGAGTGAACATCATCTTTGATCCTCTTTTTGGAAGCTTCAATCTTGAGCTGGGCTGCCGCTTGCTTAAGAGCCATATTGTAGAATTGGTCACATTCATCCCGCTCGAACAAGGTGAGAGATAGTTGGAGTTCATCCTTCAGACCACCACGGAACTGATAAATCTTGCTCTTGGCATCTGGGATGTCTTGCTTGGCATAGCGAGCGAGATTCGGGAACTTGACATTGTATTGATAGACGGACATGGTGCCTTGCTTCAGGTTGTGGAATTGCTCACGCATGCCTTCAATGACACTGGTTGAAATGTGGTGAGAGTGGAAATCCTTGCAGAATTTGGTCCACGAGATCCCACGTCCACCTCTGGAATCTTTGTACTGTTGCCACCAATCAGCAGCTTGGTCTTTGAGTTGGAAAGTGGCAAACTTGACATAATCCTCACGTCTCACGTTACTTCATTCAAAGTGCTTTTTGATGTCTGTTATCCAGTCTTCAACATCTAGCGGATCCACACAGTAACTGAAATACTTTGGTTGGTTTGCCAGGAATTGGTTGAGGGTTGCAAACTGAGGTTGATTGAACAGATTGCCTTGGCCTTGGTTCCCATGACCACCTTGATTTGCTTGGTTGGCTTGAAAGTTCTGCATCATTTGCATAAGCATCTGGGTGTTCTGGTTGGTCGCTTGCATAATTGCTCTCCAGGCCTCAGACGGAGGAGGAGGGGAAGGAGGATGTTCAGGAACACACTCTTCTTCACCCTCTGGGTTAGCGTTGGGAACCTTCTTAGGAGCCATCCTGAGTGAGATGACAATTATTAGCCATTGATTGAAAATATATAAGCTGAATCAACGGCTAGAAATTGCAACATAAGTCTTCACAAGAACATTCGAACAAAATGAACGAATGTAATCCATAGTTTAATGGTACAGCAATCTTCTCGATAAGCCACTTGGGAGAACAAAAGGTAAATAAAAACAACAAGGAGCAGATAGAACAAATACAAGATAGAAGCTTCGTCCCACATGTTCATGCTGAAAGCTTATGGAACGTGTTACAAAAGGGTTTTGCAATCCCCGGATCAGCATAGCCAAGGACCCTTTAAGATGCAACTCTCGGTTGAAACAACGCCCATAAAACCTCTTCACTCAATGTTGAACCCCGAACTCCATATCATGCACTCGTTGGAAGAATGCCTACGAGCTACTAGAAGAACCCACCTATTAATTTCCGAAGGTTTCCGGTTATGCAATCGGGTGTTGGGGATACAGGGGAAGCACCGCGCACTCAACTCTAATCCTACATCCAGCTGTATCCATCCTTCAACACATAACCAGTCATTTTCGGAAACCGTTTACCTCGGACCTTCGAAACGCATCTGCTATAAAAGCTGTGGCAATACTCCCGAACTACCTCCCCAGTACTGGGTGATGTCGGGATTATCTTACCACTAACCGCATAGAAGAGTTTTCGATGTCGGCCGTCTTAAGTATTATAGAACCGCTGCGATACATTTGTGACGACAACACCTCGGAGCTCAACTCCCCGGGACACTGCCACAACCCCTAAATGACAGGAGGCATCGAGAACAATGTTCTCGTCACAAAGATATCGGAATAATCCAAACAATACTAGCGTGATCCTAAGAAAAATTTAGTGAATTTTTGAGAGTAGAAGAGATAGAACATCGCCAGGAGTCCTCACCAGAGCGATGAAGGGATGAGGAGTAAAAAGAAATCCTACTTTCCAATATATATATATATATATATATATATACATATATATATATATATATACATATATATATATATATATATATATATATATATATATATATATATATATGACTCAAAACATTTTATGTGTGTGCCTAGACTCAACCATCAATGATTCGATCAATCAGGGGGGCTCCTAGGTCGGAGAAGGCTCTGAATACCAACTTATAATGCCCAGTATGTGACTATGCCTCCCACGTGTCAAGGCACGACATAAAGGCATAATCACATACTAGAATGATCTCAAGTATGGTATCTTTGCACAACTCATGTAAAAGATGGGATGAAAATGTAAAAGAGTAGTTGGCTTACACTCGCCACGTCACACAATGTAATACATTAACATACATTATCCTAAAAACATCAGAGTCCGACTACGGACGAAGATCCAAATGAAAGATACCATAAATAAAGCAACACAAGGTCCCGATCATCCTAGTAAGAGCCCTACTGATCCTCGGGGTAAGACACGTAGTATCGTCCACGCTCTTCATCGAACTACCAATACAACTCTGAACCACCACCTGTGTAGTTCTCAATGGTACCTGCATCTGGTGTTGTGTAGAATCTGTGAGCCACGGAGGACTCAGCAATCCCGTTCCCGGGTAGCAATGCTATCAAAGCCTTAGGTGTGGAAAAGGCTGAAAACAAGGTTGCGGCAGCACTAGCACTAGCTTACCTGTTTAGAGCGAGAAGAGAAAGTGCCAACGAACAACAAAGTGATCACGAAGTGATCCTAACTACTCACGTCAGACATAACCCCACCGTGTTCACTTCCCGAACCCCTTCGGAAAGAGACCGTCACGGTTACTCACGCTGGTAGTGTATTCTGAACATAGTGCCAAGTTATTTACTACCGGATATTAACAAATTCCCATATGCCACATAACTGCGGGCACGGATTTCGAAAGATCAAACCCTGAAGGGGTGTCCCAACTTAGCCCATCACAAGCTCACGATCTGCGGAGTCGCAACTCCAAGGTGGGAAGACCCGAGTATTCTCGGAATCCCGTGCTCAAGATATTCCGACATAGGTAAAAGTAATCCAGCAAGACCTCCTGCCCTGCCGACACCCTGATAGTAGCCGCGCATATCTAGTCTCAGGCCACGACCGGATGACCACAGCGTACGGTGACCAAACCCAAGTTGCCAAGGGGGGGTACCACAAACGACTCTGGGTTGGACCAACGCTCATGAGGAGCACTGGCCCGGGGGTTGTTAATTAAGTCCTTGGGGTAGCTAGTCCATATGCAAATTTTTAGTTATTAGGCAAATGTAAAACCAAAGTTGGGTCTTGCTGGAAAAGCTTTAGCGCTAAGCGGGTTATCGAGGGGGGGCCCATAAACCCCAACCGTGTTAGGGACGCAAAATCAAGGAACATAACACTAGTTTAACGGATCCTAGGGTGGCATGAGTGGAACAAAACACCAAGCAAGAGGCTTAGCCTTCCACCCATTACCAATATATAGATGATTTAGGTTAACAGATTATATATTGTGATATCCCAACAATAACTTCATCATGAAGCAAGAATCTTCAAATCTTCACCTGCAACTAACAACGCTATAAGAGGGGCTGAGCGATGGTTACGTAGCCAAACAACGGTTTGCTAGGTGGGTGGTTAGAGAGTTTCATGGCAACAATAGGAGGCTGACAAACAGACATAGGCATCGAGGCAATAATCTAAAGAGTGAGACATCTAGCATAGGCAAAGATAGTAGTGATATCTGGGTAAGGTCATCTTGCCTGTTGATTCCATGGAGGGATCGTAGCCTTGCTCCTCAAACTCAACCTCGGTAGGAACCTCGTACTCCGTATCGTCACCGGGCTCTAACCAAACACATCAATGCAACAACGGAACACGATCAATCATAATGCAATGCTCAGGCACATGATGCGTGAACAAGATGAACAAGGACAAAATAGATATGATGCATGGCCTAGGGTCACAAGAGTGCAATATCATCAAAGTCAAACAAGATCACCCACATGAAAGAAAACAAGCAAAGTACAACTAACAAGTTTATTCAAACAAGCATCCAACAAGTTTTAAAGGAGTTGGTTAACATGGCAAGGGTGCAACTACATTACAGCAACATGCTAGCACATTTAAATGGGCTGGAAATAATAAACAACAATTTCCAGAAACTCCCATATTAATTTAAATGCATTTGGGATAGATCTGAAAAACTTCTATGATAAAGTTGTCAAACATGCTATACAACAGCGCCAACATATTCTACACATTTTTCCACCCCAAATGCATATAAAGTTTGTTAAATTTGGAGTTGTGGAGATTTAGTTATGATTTTTTCCAAATTTAAGCATTTTTAAAACAAGAATAAATTCAAACAGCATTTTAAATGTTTTTAAACATGGCAACAAACAGCATATTCATAATCTACATGAAATTCTAAGCACTTTTCATATTGGACTTATTTACATCAGAAGCATATTTTTACATATATTAATTAAACAAGGAAAAGCAGAAAAAGAAAAAGAAAAACACAAAATAGAAGAAAAAAAGGCTCAGGGTAAAATGACTCGGGCTCATCTAGCCAGAGCCACTAACAAGAGGGCCCGGCCGCGCTGAGATGGCACTAGCGGGTGCGCGCGGGGCTGGAGAAGCACCGTGAGGCTGGCAGGTGGGGCCTACCTGTCAGCCACATGCGAAAATTAAGAAGGGGGGGCGAAAGCCACTGCCCCGCACGGAATTGAACACGCGACTTGTTGCTTAACTGACGGAGACACAACCACTGCGCTATCGATCGGATCTCGACAGATAACAGGAGCTATAACTGAGGAGGTAACTGCAGGATCAGAAAACAGGGGAAACGCGGGCTCGTCGGAGCTGCTCCGGCGACCAAACGAGGCGGCGGAGGTGTGCGGGGTGCTCCTGGAGGAGTTCTGCACCTACTCGATGCACCAGCAGCACCTAATGAGCACTACAGCGCCGGCGGCGAGCAACGACACAACGGCGGTGACGGAGCAACGACGAGACGATGCAGAGGCCTAGGCGGAGCAGCGACTGCACAAGCAGCTCCTACACAACGCACTGAAGCGAACATACAGCAAGCGACGGCCTAGAGGGGTCGGAACACTCGCTGGCGATGAGGCCCTACGGCAATGAGTTCGGGTGCTAGCTGAACTCGGAGCTAGAAGGCGCGCAGGAAGGGGGAAAAGGCATGGGGAAGAAGAGGAGCTCACCACGAACACGGAGATGTGTTCGGCTGGCCCAAGCATCGACGGAGTCGACGGCGGCGAGTCTCGAACAGGTACGGGCGCCGGAGTGGAGGAAGAGGAAGAAGACGTCGGCGTGGAGGCGATCAGCTCCGCGTAGATGACGTAGTCGAAGTAGTCGACGACGAGGAAGCAGCTGGACACCGTTGGCGAGGCTGAGGTCGACGAGGGGCTCGCCGGCGACGTGGTGGCGCTCATAGATGCGTGCGAGTATCGACTGGAGCGGATGATCTGGTGGTGCTTGGCTCTCCAGGCGGCGAGAGGAGGAAGAGAAACCCTAGGGGAAAGGGGAGGACAAGCTGCGGGTTTAAATGGATGGCTCGGATCACGAGACCTCGACGTCCGTGATCACGGCGCGACGGCGAGCGCGCTCTCTGCTCTGTTTCGCATGAAGGAGGTAGACGGGGACGCGGGCCTGAGAGGCAGACAGGGGGGGCCAGGGGGGAGAAAAGGCACGGCGCGACTGCGAGCGCTCGGCTGGGCCTGCGGAAGAGAAATGGGCCGCGCAGCTGCGGGGAAAAAGCTGGGCCTGGGGGGAGGAGAAGGAGGAAGGCGGCCCAGGCCACTGTGCTAGTTGTTGTATTATTTTCTTTTCCATTTTTCTTCAGCCATAAAAGAAAAGAAAAGCACGGCCTAAATTGAAAAGAGTTAGGGGAAAAGAAAAATATCCCCATGCTGAGTGATTTATGCCCTATTTAATAAAAATGACTTGGACATTTTTGGAGGCGGAAAAATAAAAGGAGTTTGAATATGGTTCAAACTCTAGTCATTTTTAAACCCAACCAAATCAATTCCAAATGGGGTGATATTTGGTGGAGAGGTTGTAGACATGGTGCAAGATTTAGGGGAAAAGAAAGAACATTAAAGCACTTGGCTAGGTGGCTTGCACAAAGGAGTAAAGAAAAGAAAGAAAGGAAAAAGGAAGAAGAAGGAGAAGAAGAAGAAGAAGAAGAAGAAGAAGAAGAAGAAGAAGAAGAAGAAGAAGAAGAAGAAGAAGAAGAAGAAGAAGAAGAAGAAGAAGAAGAAGAAGAAGAAGAAGAAGAGGAAGAGGAAGAAGGGGTTTAGGGATAGCAAGGCATGGCTAGAACCACTCACACAACATCACAAGGCCTCACACACACTCATCAACAAAATTAAACTAAGATGCCATGATGCCATGATGATGAAGCAATGCAAGGATGCAAAATAAAATAAATGACATGGCGATGCAAAATAAAAAGAGCTCAAAAGACAAGAACCCCAAGGATAAGGACAAGGATCAAATTGAGAAAGCTTTATTGCCATTATTGGAAAGTATTACATATGGGGTGTTACAGCCCTTCAATAATATGACCGTTAGATGGGTAGATATTTTGGGACAGCTGGCGTGTAGCACAGCAACGGTCGGAAATTTGAGTATCAAACTCCTCAGGGCTATCATGTTTCTCACTGTGTAGGCAATCCGCACTAGCGAATTCCTAACTCCTCAGTTAGAACAAATTCCTCAGAGACTAGAAGAACTTCGTCTCTGTCACTGAAGAATATGACTGAACTGTATGAGATTTCCAATGGCTTCACTCGAAGGGATTGGTAGGTGTAGGATTTTGAGTTTAGCATCACATGGAAATTTTTCTTTAGTATTTCCTTGACCCCCTTTAACAGTACGGTGTTTCCCATGACTCAAGAAAGGGAAAATAAAACTACGAAAACAAAAGTTTTCACGCTTCATGTTCCTCAAATGAGTACCATGTCTTCAAGGTCACATCAATTTCTTTACTTTCAAAGTCTTCGGAAAGTCTTCAGTTGAAGAACTTCATTTTTAGGGGTCGACTTTCTTTGTAAATAAACTCGTCATAGACTTGTAGACCTGTGTACACTCATAAACACATTAGTCCCTTAACCTATAAGTCTTCAATACACCAAAATCACTAAGGGGCACTAGATGCACTTACAGGATCTCTACTTGATCCTTATCAGCCGTGGACGTGAGGAGGGCGGCCTCGTCATCCTCGACGGCAGCGACGAGGACGCACCTGGACCATCCAACCCCCCACGCATCGGCGACGCTAGACAGGGGTGCAGCAGAGACGATGGTGGCAGGCAGGACGGCAACGACGACTACACGAACTGCTACAGGTTCCTCGGCATGTAGACGTTCTCAGGGCGGCGTGGCGACGTCGGCGGCGATGGCATGCGTAGTAGAGTAGTTTCTAGTTTACTTTCGTGTTTGTTTTTCTAAAATTTTGTACAAATATCAATGAACCCTCCTACTTTAATCAAATTTGCTTCGTGTTTTGGCCGAATTTGGCCAAGTTTATTTTTGAAAAAATGACATCTGGGGCGGCCTTGGATCAGCAGCTGCGAGACCGTTCGGCCCCACGCCGATTTTTTCGCTGGCGCGCCCTCAGGCAGCACTATTTCAACGCCCCTGGGGGGCGAAGAGTGGAGATGCTCTAAGTCACTCTGGTGTTTAGCGTTAAACATGTTAAGCACTAAACATGGATAGCACCCTCAAATAATTAATATCATGCCTAATATAAACATCGACATTAACCAAATAATTAAATCATATCTAGTATTAACATATAATTTATATCTTGCCTAGATGTGCAATAAAATTAATACTCCCTCTGTTCCTAAATATAAGTCTTTTTAGATATTGCAATTAAAGACTAGATACGGAGCAAAACGAGTGAATCTACACTCTAAAATATGTCTATATACATCTGTAGATAGTTTGTGTTGAAATCTCTACAAAGATTTATATTCAGAAACGAAGGGGGTATATTTCATAATATCAACGTCAACATTAACCATGTAATTATATCCTACTAATGTTAACATGTAATTTATATTTTTGCCTATACTATTATGTAATACTCTTGTCTAACATTAATGTGTGTTGCACGCACACAATTACTAGTCTTTACAAAAAAGAACAAGAATGTAAGGTGTAATGAACCCACTTCTTTTTTTTTGAGGGTATGCCAATGACGTACCTTAGCTTTATAGAAGGGGGGAAAATATGTACAAGAGATTACAAATGCGGTAGTTAGGTGTCACAAGTCGACCCTAACCAAGCCTCCACACCACTCCCTAATTCTACTCGACTACTCTGATACTAACTGTACTCCAAACGCTCATGCTGTGGCCCAGGTCCTCGGATCGTCGAAGATCATGTCCACTATATCCCCCTCGTTGTTGATCGGGCCTGAGCCGAATACCCTTGCGTTCTTTTGCTTCCATAGTGTCCAACAGATTAGCATCACGAATGTGTCAAAGCCTTTCCGAGTTTTCTTATATATTCGTTTCCTAACTTCTGTCCACCATTCCACCAACCTTGAGTCGCTTATTGGGCATAGGTGTTGGGGATCGTAGCAGAAATCAAAAAAATTCTACGCATCACCAAGATCAATCTATGGAGTAAACTAGCAACGAGGGATAGGGGAGTGCATCTACATACCCTTGTAGATGGCGATGCGGAAGCGTTACAAGAACGCGGACGAGGGAGTCGTACTGGTAGCGATTCAGATCGCGGCTGATTCCGATCTAAGCGCCGAACAACGGCGCCTCCGCGTTCAACACACTGATGGCTTCTCGTCCCTCGTTGGTTACCCCAAGTGGAAGGTTTGAGATGCAGTGTAGCGGTAGTTTTCCCTTGGCAAAGATACCAAGGATCGAATCCCCTGAGACTCCGAGGGTCAACAAGAAGGTGTCAACTGCTAGCGGCGCAACTTAGCGATTGACAGGACCTGCACACAGATACAAATAACTTTGCTCCCAACGAGTACAGAGAGGTTGTCAATACCTCCGGCCTTGTCGTTTACAAAGGATCAAACACAAGAGATAATAGTGATAGGTATGAATGCAACTAGTAAGTAAGAACAGGAAGTAAATAGCTGGTGTGATCAGTGATGGTAATATGGACCTGGGTCCCATGATGTTCACTAGTGATGTCTCTCTCCCAAAAGACGATAAAACAGCTAAGCGAGGTAAACGAATTACACCTGGGCAATTGACAGGATTATGTGCGCAAACCAATGCTAACTATGCCGCAAAGAAAGGTAGAGGCTCAAAAGCATGGGCGGTACGCCAAGGCAAGTAGACCGAAATCCATCTGCATCTACTACTAATCATCCACCTTGAGATATCTATCCAGAACATCTCGCTGGTATTAAGTTGCGAGTCCCACCCATAGTGTAAACTCAAAGCAACAGACAACTGCATTAAAAGAACTTTACGTAAAGTAAACAATCCTTGCACCCGCAAGTACAAGCACCTTTGTTTTCCCCCTTGTGGCAACAGCACATCCCCTAGACTCATGTTTCTGTCACTCAAGCTAGTCATCGAGGGGCATGAACCCACAATCAAGCATAACGTTCCCTCTTGGAGTTACTGCCTACTACTTGGCCAAAGCAATAAACAGCAATGGAGAACATGCAAGAATTACTCAAGAACATAAATATAAAAGAGGTAAATCAAATATATTACTCACACACAATCTGAACATAATCTCATAATCCATCGGATCCCAGCAAACTCATCATAGCAACAGCATAAGGATTACATATGTGCCTCGATCATGTAGGGCAGCTCACGAGGTCTAATCGGTGAAGAACAAAGAGGGGAGGAGAACATCACATAGCTACTGGTCATGGACCCATGGTCCAAGGGAGACTACTCACAACTCATCCGGGAGGCGTCCATGGTGGTGGAGAAGCTCCCGGTGGTGGTCCTCCCCTCCGGCAGGGTGCCGGGAAGAGTTCTCCTGGTGCTCCCGATCTTGGAAGCACGGCGGCGGCGGAACAGAGATGAGATCGCGAAAAAGGGTTCCGTCCTCGAGGGTTTCGGGAAGCGGTGTAAATATATGCCAAAGGGGGGCGTCAAAAGAGGCTAGGGGGGCCCAGACGCCCTGGCGGCGCGGCCAGGAGGGGGGGGCCTCTGGTCGCCTGGAGCCCTGGTGGCCCCCCTCTGGCCCTACTTTGGCCGCATGGAAGCTTCCGGAACGCTGATTTTTTATATATTTTTCCCGGGATTTTTCTGGCAATTTACGTAATGGGAAAACCTGAAAAACAAAAACAGCATAAAACAGAAACTGGCACTGGGGTGCACTGAGTTAATAGGTTAGTCCAAATATGATCAAAAGTGTATGGAAGTGCATAAATATCATAGCAATATCACACAAAAGAGGCATGGAGCAAGCAGAAATTATAGATACGTTTTGGACGTATCAACATCCCCAAGCTTAATTCCTGCTCGTCCTCGAGTAGGTAAATGATAACAAGCATAATTTATGTGGTGACATGCTACCAACCATATAAGAACTTTTCATAGTCACATGACAAATGCTTACTGAGACAATGAATCTTTAGTAATTAAGTTGCCTCATGAGAATATCACAAAGAACTAAAAGTTTTACAATATGATACTGAAACACTCAATAGATTTGTAGTGAGCATGGTGTGCAAACATGACAAAGTGATACCTCGCTTGCCCCCTTTAGTGAAGCAAAACATAAATGCAGGGGCACCTCCGAAGTTTTAAATGACGACTAGATACAATGATTTCAGAATAAACGATATCATAGTCATGCAGAAGACAATGGTACTTTGGGACAATGCACATTACACTCAGAATGACAATCATGCTCTCAATAGTTGGTGCTTTAAAGAAGGTGGAGACTCTCGAACCGTGGCTTTTGATGGCAAGGTTGAAAACCCGTGGTCAGAAACAAAAACTAAGCATGTACCCAAGCTCTTGGTTTTTTAAAAACAGAGGTAAAATTATTTTTTTGGAATATGCATATTTCGTCAACGAATGCTAGTAGATAACTCAATTACTTCTCGAGCTGGACAAGTTTCGAGGAACGGCTCCCGCACGAGGACGATCACATTCTCTTAATCTCCTTTGTTTATCACTGCCAAAGTTTTTTGATTTCTCATGAACAAAGCGTGAAGGAGGGTTTGTTTGTTGTATATTTTTTTAATGAGCCGGGCGCACTCTTTGCCAGTTCCTTCTCGTATTAGGGGTTTGCACATTAGACATGCAATCCCGGGGTGAAGCTTGTCCAACCTAAAAAGATCATGAATTAACTACTACTTCCTCATGAGCTAAAACAGAGGCACAAAAGAGAAATGCTTTTTTTTATTAATTTCGAGATGGTACACGATAGTCTTCGTTAGGAATGGCAGGTAAATACCATGTATAGGAAGGTATGGTGGACTCATATGGCATAACTGGTTTAAAGAATTTTGGATGCACAAGCAGTCAGTCCGCTTAGTACAGGCGAAGGTTAGCAAAAGACTGGGAGCGACCAACTAAGAGAGCAATGACGGTCATAATCATGCAGAGCGACAAAGCAACATTGAATCGGGCATGGAAGTTATATCGCTACTCAGAAATCAAAGATCATCAAGGCTTGATAGACTTTCTTTACAGTCTTAAATATGCGTGAGCATATGCCAAGTCAATCAAAATAAATTCTTGGAGGAAGATATCACTAAACCATACCACATCATAGGCAAACAAATCATGTTGGTACTTCAATAACACATTAAGAACCCCCCAGCTATTTGAGACTAACCATAAGAAAACATGAACTACTAAGCACCATTATGCACATAGCATTTTTATCATAGACGTATCAACCAGTGCAACAGAAGCCAACTCTCTTAACAAGATAAGAATGATAACTCAAGAGAGTTCCAGCAACCAACTAAACAAAAGCTCTTTAAAAAGAAAAGCATGAAAACTAAGAGCTGAACATGACAGTAGCTATTGAAAGACAAAGAACATACACAGCAAAGATAAACATGAAAATTCTATGTTAGGTTCTAGGTTGAAGTGGAGCGTGTTTCTCTCCCACACAAAGAAAGATGGGTTCCAACTTGTTATGAAAAGCAAGCAAAGCTAAAGAAAACTAAAAAGGAAACTAAAATCAAGACGCTCCAAGCATAGCACATAACACATGAAGTGATTAAAATATAGTGGAACGAAAGACGAACTGATAATTGTTGATGGAGAAGGGGATGCACGGGGGCATCCCCAAGCTTAGACGCTTGAGTCTTCTTGAATATTTCTTGGGGGTGCACGGGGGCATCCCCAAGCTTGAGCGTTTGACACTCCTGAATCTTTTTATCATCTTCCCTCGCACACTTGAAAACTCCCTTCATACATAACTCATCATAATCTGATTAGCGAGGTTAGTACCCATAATAAAATAATTTTTCCTTGCTGAAAATAAAGATAATCTTGAAGGTCTACTGTTTCTCAAGATTGCCAAAAGGTTTTTGCAAAGAAAAAGCAAGCTCAAGGTTTGCAAAACGAAGGAAAGGCAAAACAGGACAGAATCTGTGAAAAACAGACCAGCAGGTAGTAAATAATTTTTTCGGGACACTTCTGCAACTCAAATCAAAAAACTCAGAACAGATGCCCGGAAGCCAATTGTATAGAGCACGCTTTCGAAAAAATTCAGACCAAAACGATGATCTGGTGATTTTATACGAATTTTTCTGTCCAAGGACAAAATCTGTTTCCTGGACAGCACGTCACAACTTTTGAACTTTCTTGCAATCAGAGGCTAAACTTGGCACAAATCTGAAAAGTAAAGATACAATGATGATGCTACTGTAGTAACAAACATCAAGACCACTAAAACTGAAAGAACAAACTGAAAGCAAAGATAACAAGGGTTGTCTCCCTAGAGCTCTTTCTTTATAGCCATAAAGATAGGCTTAAGACTTTAATGATGCTCTCGTAGGAATAAGAGTTGAAGAACAAAAGAGAGCATCAAGAAGCAAATACCAAACACATTTAAGCCTAACATGCTTCCTATGCATAGGAATATTGCAATACAATAATTCATTGAAGCACAAAGCAATAAGCATAGGAAGACAAAACAAGTGCAGCTTCAAAACCTTCAACATAAAGAGAGGGAACTTGATATTATTGAAATATCTATAAGCATATGTTCCCTTCTCATAATAATTTTCAGTGGGATCACGAATAAACTCAACAATATAAGCATCACATAAAGCATTGTTACCATGATCCACATGCAAAAAGGTATCATTACTCTTCATATAAGCAAAATCTTTCTTATTAGGAATAGTAAGAGTAAAGCAATCATAACCATCAAGGTAATCATTGTATTTAGGAGGCATATCATAATCATAATAAATTTTATCCTCAATAGTAGGTGGACTGGAAACATCATATTCATCATTGTAATCATATATAGGAAGCAAAGTATCATCAAAGTAAATTTTCTCTTCAAAAGTTGGGGGACTAAAAATATCATGTTCATCAAACGTGTCATCCCCAAGCTCAGAGCTTTCCATGTCATTAGCAATATTGATATTCAAAGAAAGCATACTAATAACATCACCACCATCATGATTGTTATGCAAATAATAAAGTTCCATAGGTTTTTTAATTTTCTCTTCAAACACATCATGTCCCAAAGCAAGGTAGAGCTTATAAAGCTCTCTCATATTTTTGTTGTTTTCCATTAAGCAAAACTAGTGAAAAGACATAAAGAAAACTGAAAGGTAAACTAACAAGACTAAAAAGCAAAGATAAAAGATAGCGTGCAACTCCCCTATCTTGAAGAGTGGAGTCCCCGGCAACGGCGCCAGAAAACTTTGCTTGATGGCTTCTCGCCCCTCGTTGGTTACCCCAAGTGGAAGGTTTAAGATGCAGTGTAGCGGTAGTTTTCCCTTGGCAAAGATACCAAGGATCGAATCCCCTGAGACTCCGAGGGTCAACAAGAAGGTGTCAACTACTAGCGGCGCAACTTAGCGATTGACAGGACCTGCACACAGATACAAATAACTTTGCTCCCAACGAGTACAGAGAGGTTGTCAATCCCTCCGGCCTTGTGGTTTACAAAGGATCAAACGCAAGAGATAATAGTGATAGGTATGACTGCAACTAGTAAGTAAGAACAGGAAGTAAATAGCGGGTGTGATCAGTGATGGTAATATGGACCTGGGTCCCATGATGTTCACTAGTGATGTCTCTCTCCCAAAAGACGATAAAACAGCTAAGCGAGGTAAACGAATTACAGCTGGGCAATTGACAGGATTATGTGCGCAAACCAATGCTAACTATGCCGCAAAGAAAGGTAGAGGCTCAAAAGCATGGGCGGTACGCCAAGGCAAGTAGACCGAAATCCATCTGCATCTACTACTAATCATCGACCTTTAGATATCTATCCAGAACATCTCGCTGGTATTAAGTTGCGAGTCCCAACCATAGTGTAAACTCAAAGCAACAGACAACTGCATTAAAAGAACTTTGCGTAAAGTAAACAATCCTTGCACCCGCAAGTACAAGCACCGTTGTTTTCCCCCTTGTGGCAACAGCACATCCCCTAGACTCATGTTTCTGTCACTCAAGCTAGTCATCGAGGGGCATGAACCCACAATCAAGCATAGCGTTCCCTCTTGGAGTTACTACCTACTACTTGGCCAAAGCAATAAACAGCAACGGAGAACATGCAAGAATTACTCAAGAACATAAATATAAAAGAGGTAAATCAAATATATTACTCACACACAATCTGAACATAATCTCATAATCCATCGGATCCCAGCAAACTCATCATAGCAACAGCATAAGGATTACATATGTGCCTCGATCATGTAGGGCAGCTCACGAGGTCTAATCGGTGAAGAACAAAGAGGGGAGGAGAACATCACATAGCTACTGGTCATGGACCCATGGTCCAAGGGAGACTACTCACAACTCATCCGGGAGGCGTCCATGGTGGTGGAGAAGCTCCCGGTGGTGGTCCTCCCCTCCGGTAGGGTGCCGGGAAGAGTTCTCCTGGTGCTCCCGATCTTAGAAGCGCGGCGGCGGCGGAACAGAGATGAGATCGCGAAAAAGGGTTCCGTCCTCGAGGGTTTCGGGACGCGGTGTAAATATATGCCAAAGGGGGGCGTCAGAAGAGGCCAGGGGGGCCCAGGCTCCCTGGCGGCGCGGCCAGGAGGGGGGCGCCCCCTCTGGTCGCCTGGAGCCCTGGTGGCCCCCCTCTGGCCCTACTTTGGCCGCATGGAAGCTTTCGGAACGCTGATTTTTTATATATTTTTCCCGGGATTTTTCTGGCAATTTACGTAATGGGAAAACCTGAACTACAAAAACAGCAGAAAACAGAAACTGGCACTGGGGTGCACTGAGTTAATAGGTTAGTCCAAATATGATCAAAAGTGTATGGAAGTGCGTAAATATCATAGCAATATCATACAAAAGAGGCATGGAGCAAGCAGAAATTATAGATACGTTTTGGACGTATCACACATGTGCAGCCCGGTGACGTCTCCCACGCCTTGATCCAGCAAGGAGAGAGGGAGAGGTTGGGGAAGACTCATCCAGCAGCAGCACGACGGCGTGGTGGTGGTGGAGGAGTGCGGGACTCCAGCAGGGCTTCGCCAAGCACTGCGAGAGACGAGGAAGGAGAGAGGTAGGGCTGCGTCAATCGAGAGAGGTCAAACCGTGTGTTGGGCAGCCCCAAACCTCAAGTATATATAGGGGGAAGGGAGGGGCTGCGCCCCCACCTAGGTTTCCACCCCTAGGGGCGGTGGCCAGCCCTAGATCCCATCTAGGGTGGCGGCCACGGGGAGAGGGAGAGGGGGGCGCACCAGATTGGGCCCTAGGGCCCATCTGCCCTAGGGTTTGCCCCCTTCCCCTCTTGGAGGCGCCTTGGGCCCTGGTGGGAGGGCGCACCAGCCTACCTGGGGCTGGTCCCCTCCCACACTTGGCCCACGCAGACCTCTGGGGCCGGTGGCCCCACCCGGTGGTCCCGGTACGCTACCGATAGCACCCGAAACTTTTCCGGTAACCAAAACGGGACTTCCCATATATGAATCTTTACCTCCGGACCATTCCGAAACTCCTCGTGACGTGTGGGATCTCATCCGGGACTCCGAACAACATTCGGTAACCACGTACAAACTTTCCCTATAACCCTAGCGTCATCGAACCATAAGTGTGTAGACCCTACGGGCTCGAGAACCATGCAGACATGACCGAGACAACTCTCCGGCCAATAACCAACAGCGGGATCTGGATACCCATGGTGGCTCCCACATGTTCTACGATGATCTCATCGGATGAACCACGATGTCAAGGATTCAATCAATCCCGTATACGATTCCCTTTGTCTATCGGTATAGCACTTGCCCGAGATTTGATCGTCGGTATCCTGATACCTTGTTCAATCTCGTTATCAGCAAGTCTCTTTACTCGTTCCGTAACACATCATACCGTGATCAACTCCTTGATCACATTGTGCACATTATGATGATGTCCTACCGAGTGGGCCCAGAGATACCTCTCCGTCATACGGAGTGACAAATCCCAGTCTCGATTCATGCCAACCCAACAGACACTTTCGGAGATACCCGTAGTGCACCTTTATAGCCACCCAGTTACGTTGTGACGTTTGGCACACCCAAAGCATTCCTACGGTATCCGGGAGTTGCACAATCTCATGGTCTAAGGAAAAGATACTTGACATTTAGAAAAGCTTTAGCATACGAACTACACGATCTTGTGCTGGGCTTAGGATTGGGTCTTGTCCATCACATCATTCTCCTAATGATGTGATCCCGTTATCAATGACATCCAATGTCCATGGTCAAGACACCGTGACCATCTGTTGATCAACGAGCTAGTCAACTAGAGGCTTACTAGGGACATGGTGTTTGTCTATGTATCCACACATGTATCTGAGTTTCCTGTCAATACAATTCTAGCATGGATAATGAACAGTTATCATGAACAAGGAAATATAATAATAACCAATTTATTATTGCCTCTAGGGCATATTTCCAGCAGTCTTGATGCGGAGCATCCTATGGACATCACCATGGCAAGAGTCCGTTCGGCAAGTGACACGTGCGACCTATACTTCTTATACATAAAGGTGAATCTTCTCCTTTACACGTGTTCACTTGACCCCTTCGAGGATGGTATACTACTTGACACTCCACTCGTGTGCATGCATAGGTATTGTCGGAGCTTCACGAATGTCAAGGAGGAGTGCAAGCGCCAAGGAACGACTAGACCATCCGCGAGGGAAGCGTGGAAGAGAAGACGGAAGAAAGGAGAAGAAGACGGAGTGGCTGCTGGAGTCAGGCCGGATGTCCGGACGTCCATCCGAATCATCTGGACCCAGCCGGATCATCCGGATCCTCCCCCGGATCGTCCAGGTAATTGCGCCGAAGGTACCCGAAGGCTTCCACCGAAGCCGGATCATCCAGGACTCGGTCCGGATCATCCGGACACCCCGACGCCCGGATCATCCGGGACCCCGTCCGGATCATCCGGCCTTGCCTGCGCGCATGTATCCGGGCCGAGGCCCATGTACCTATTTCGCCCCTCACTTACCCCTTCGTGGCCCTAGACTATATATACTCCTCCACCTCCACCATTTTAGGGCAGCAAATTTGATAGCTCATTTTAGACTAGAGCTATGCTCATCTATGTGGTTCTACTCGTACGAGTGACCGCGGCCCCTCTACGGAGAAGATCCACACCGGATTCAAGACCTCCTTCACGGAGAAGATCCCGCGGGATTCAAGACCTCCTCTTGGAGATGAACTCTACCTTGTATCTTTCCCTTTGTTGTTCATGTACCTTGTGATCTTGTGTGTTTGATTGTCTAGTGGATGTGTGATTGGACTTGTTCTTGAGTGTTTTCCCTCATGATTCCCCTTTGTGTTCTTCGTGTTCATCGTGGGTTTCCCTCCTCTTCGTGAAAGATCGGCCTAGAACGGGTTGACCCCGCATCATATGGTATCATGAGCCACGGTTTCTCACGAATTTGGAGCCTCCCCATCGTTTTCTAGCCTGGTTTTGTTGTGTTCTTCCCCAAATTCAAAAATTCCCCACCAAAAATAGCCCCAAAGTTTTTTGTGATCTGTTGGTTTGATGAGATTTTGTTTAGTTTGATCCATGGATTCGCTTGGTTTCAAGTGGATCTAGCATCTCCACAAGTTTCCCCACTTTCCATCCACGAAATCCTCTCAATTTTGAGCCCAAAACCATCCATTTCCGCCCCCAAATTCATCCCCGCGAGGAAATCCCGAGCGGAGTTGACCCGGCCGGATCATCCGGATGTTCTCCCGGATCATCCGGACACCTCCCGGATGAGCTGGACAATCTCCCGGACGTCCGTGTAATTCGCGCACCCGAAAAACAGAACTGGAGCTGACGAACCCGGATCATCCGGACGTTTTCCCGGATCATCCGTACAAAGCCCGGATGAGCTGGATTTTCTCCCGAATGTCCGGGTAACCCTGAAACTGACGCGGCTGAAATTTTGTTTTGGCCATAACTAATTCATCCGGAGTCCGTTTTTGATGTTCTTGAGCTCGTTTTGAAGCTCTTCACATCCCCCATCGCACAAAAATACTACCTTCATCATTTGATGTCACACCCTGATTTTCATATCACATTGCTTAAGCTAATTTCCATGTTAAAAATGTGGATTTGCAAAAACTTTTGAGTATTTTTGACTTTGCTTGATTTGACTTTTGTCTGCTGTTTGCTAGTGCTCTAAAAATCAAATAAATCCTCCAACTCTTATACTTCATCTCCTTGACCCAAAACCTTTTCCCAATGATCATGCCATGTGTATAGACCAGTATAGAATTTTCTTATAAAAATATTTTGGCCAAATGGTATTTTCTAAAATTAGTTTTCCAAAAACCCCTGAATTGAGGTTTGCACTGCAAGTACCTTATTTAGGGTGTGAAAAATCTTTCAGAACGTATATTTGAATCCTATTAGGTATTGGACTCCCAGAAACCACAAAAGTATGATTTTAAAAGTTATTTTTATATTTTATTTAAAAGCATTTTCTTAAGGCCAGAAATGGTCTTAAATAGGGAAAATTATTTAATCAGTTCAAAAATATTTGCCAAAATTCAGGGAGACTCATAGGACATATATTGTCCATATATAAGAGTTTCAACACATGGTCATGTTCAAAATATTGGACAAATCCTTCCAAAGCCCTTTCTGGATATTTCAAGCTTTTGAAATATTTACAAAGGAAATATTCTCCAAAAATTCCAGGGAAATTCTATCATGTCATATATGACATATTTGATGATCTTGCAAAGCCTCATGCCTTGAAGATCAAGGAAACATCATCTAATCCCCTCACAACCATTCTGTCCATATTTGAAGTTTGAGCAACTCTACATTATCAAACTTGTCCAAATGCTCTCAAATTTGGTGCACATGCTAGAATGGCCTAATAAGGCATCTAGACCAAATGGCACAAGATTTGGAATAGAGCAACTTGATCAGATCACCCCAAAACCACTTCTGTTCAAATTCATATTTGAACAACTTTACATTGTCAACTTTTTATCTGGAGCCTCAAACTTTGTGGGCATGTTCTTAACCCCAAATGATGATGCTACACCAAGTGGTGCATCAAGGAGAGATGAATTGCTTGACTCAAACATGGTGAAACCATTTCTGTTGATTTCTAGGGTTCACCAAAGTTACATTGGCCACTTTGCACAAATGATCTCAAATTTGGTGTAGGGGCCTAATTATGTGTGACATTTGATCCTGTTAAGTCCCATGCCAATTGGAGGTCATTTGTTTCCCCAAAACCTGATCAAACACCTTCTGTCCAATTACCAAAACAAGTGGTTGGACCGCTTTTATTATTTCCCTTTACCCCAAATTCTTAGCACAGCTTCCCCTGATCATACTCTACCCCGAGTAACTTCTCTATGGCCCCAGCTCAATTATTGGAGGGGGTAAAACCCCAATTTACACTGCTGGATAGCATTTTTTACCTTCTCCATCACCTCCCTCCTCAACCCAGTGGCTCCCCAGGGTATCCAAGACCACAGAGCATTTCTTTACTCCCCCCTGACCTTCTAGACAACTTTGGGCGGGTTGGACACGACCAGAGCGACGAGGACGTGGCCATGCCAGCCAAACGGGTGCTCTGGAGCATGCTACAGTGCTCTGGCGCACTGTAGCCTCGCCCAACCAGGAGCCCCCGACCACCTCGGGCCTCCTCCTCGTGTCCCCCGAGGTCCCCTCGACGTCCGCAACCTGCCGGGCTGTCGGTCTTATCCTCCCCTGCCCTCCTCCTCTCTCCACGAGCATGCTCGAGCGCGTCCATGGACAACGCTCACGGTGCACCGTGGCTGCAGCTATAAAAAGCCTCCCCCCGAGCGCCCTTCGCCTCTCCTGGACCCTCCTCTCTCCCGTGCATCTCCTAGACATGCCCCCTCTTCCCCTAGTGCTCTCTTTCCCTCGCCATGGCCGCCATGGTCGCCGTCGGACTCTGCCCGGCACTGGTGAACCAGGGCCTCTCCTCCTCTTCCTTGGCCACCAGGAGAACCGCAGCAGACCGGCGGAGCTCCCCGACCCCTCGCCGCTCCTTCCCGTGCCCCGTGGTGTCCGCTCCACCAACACCCGACGAGGCCGCCGCCATGGTCAGGTGCAGGAGGTGCTCCGGCTCCTCCCTGCCGCCCCAAGGGGCTTCCCCGACGCGCCGCTCCCCGAGGAACCCTCCGGTGGCCTCGGCCTGGCCAAAGGTGGCCCCTGCCACCGGGGACGGGCGCCGGCGTCGCGCGGCTCCAGCCTCCCCTCCCCTCTGTTGCGGGAGCGGGAGGAGGAAGAAGACCCTGCGGGGGGGGCCTACCTGGCAGCGACCCGGCCAGCAGGGCCCAGCTGCTTAAGTGGAGGCGGCTTCGGCGTAGCCCGCCTCCCTCGCGCGAAAACGCACCCCCCGAAAACCGCCTCCGACGTGGCCCCCCTGCACGCGAGCGGCCGAGCCGCTGGGCCGGCCCGCGAGCTATCCGTCGCCCCGCACACTGTATAAGGTTGAACCCTTATTCTTTTCCTTTTTCTTTATTCTGCCAACTTCAAAAATGCCTAGATAATTCAAATGAACTCCAAATTGCATGATTCAAATTTCCTATGGCTCCATAAATCATGCTCTATCACATGGTGCAACATGCACATTATTCCAGAAACTTTTCCTACACAAATATTTATCAAATGCCTTTATTTCATTTCTGTGATAAACTTTAGAAAATCACAGAGAGCTCAATATTGATCCAAATGCAGTGATTCAAGTTCCTAGATGCTTGTCATGTCCAAACTTAGTTTTGGAACATTTTTATTAATACTTTTTGTACCCCACCAAATATTGAGCCATTTCTTCATATTTATCAGCTTTGCAAAATCCTAGGAAATTCATTTCAAATCCAAATCCAGTGAAACCAACTCCTAAATGCTTCTAAAATCATGACTTGATGATGGGTACCTTTGCTCATCATTCAAGGAAATATTTCTGTATACTTCTTCCAAATCCATAAACCCTTTGGTTCCATCATACTGAAATGTTCCAAACTACCTATTGATCCAACACATATGAAACCACCTTGGTCATTTCTAATATGACCAGAGGTATCCTAGAAAAGTCCAACTCCTATTTTTAGAGCACTTTTATTGTTGCTTTGATTGTGTTGCTTATTATGATTGTTTCCATCGTTAGTTGACGTAATAAACGGAGTATTCGGAGATGGACCAGAAGATTTGAAGACTCGGAAGAATAAGGCAAGCAGCCCTTTGACCATGTTCAAGTGACCTTTTTATGCATGTCTCATAACACCTTATTATTCAATGCATCGGAATCATGTTGAGGTGGAAACCACCTTGGTTGCTACCTTTGTTACTTTACTGTTGAAACTTGCATCAAACATGACCCTACCTTCCTATGAGGGTTATGTGGGTGGGAGTAGTTAGGTTGCTTTACTAGTGGCTACGCAAATGGGTCGGGTATATGCATGGTGACGGAGGCAGGATACTTTCAAAAGACTTTTCGAAAACCCCGTCGGGTGCCATTTATGCCCGAGGGAGATGGTGAGATGGGTAACCACTTGATGACGAAGTGGTGTACCGAGGCAAGTGTGTGTGTTGTTTTGAAAACGGATTGGTTTAAGTTGCGACCGTTATTCCAACCTTACATGCGCAACCACTCTACCCTTATATGGGAAAGGGCATTATTAATTACCTAGGTCGATACTAGCATGGTGCCCGCATTACTAGTGACGGGAGTGACATGAGGTCACTCTCGGGACGGGGTCGTGCTTGGATAGGCGGCCATGACTGTTTTCATAGGGCACCGGACACACCGTTGGTACCCCGTGCTTGTGATATGTGATGAATACGGAGCGAGTCTCCACAAACCTTGAGATGTGAAATGTTTGGCACGGGGCTGCTACCAATCGAGTAGACTCTATGTTAGTGTCGTCTAGGGAAAGATAGTGATCGGGTGCTTAACCCGGGTACTTGAGGTACCGCGGGTCGTGGATGACACGGAAGTTCCCCGGATCTAGTGGGTAAAGTGTGCAACCTCTGCAGAGTGTAAAACTATTCGAATAGCCGTGTCCACGGTCATGGACAGTTGGGTAACCGCTCTTGGGCTACGTCCAATGTTTGCGAAACCTGGTGTGCGTGTGTGAGGAAACAACATGGTTCAGAGATATTGTTGATGTGATTGTGAGAAAGTCTCAATGAGCTTGAACATGAGTTGGTTACAACTCTTTCTCGATATTGATGTCTGTGACTTCCTGATACTTGTTACAGACACATGCATATCCACGTCATACGTTGATCATACTTGCATATGAAAAACTAGCTTTTCGCAAAACTGCCAACCTAGCAGTAGAGCCTTGCATAATTATTCTGTTATCACACTTGGGTTGCTTGCGAGTACATTCAAAGTACTCATTGGCTTGCCACTGGTTATTTTATTGGCCAGGCATGAGAGCACAGGTTATGATGAAGATTTCTTGGTGACGAGCATGCGAGCTAGGACGCTTCCCAGTCAGTATGCCTGTAGGGTTAAAGGCAGATGGCATGGGTCCATGTTGTCGTTGAAGATTTCCGCTGCGATGATATACTCAAGACTTGACCATTATGGTCCTATTTGTGTAATACGGTATATTTGGATGTAAGACTCTTGTTATTCAGCTTCTGTGTGTTCAGTGAGCATTGATCTCTGGGATCACTGTACACGTGCATTCGGTGATCACGACTTATGAGTCGGGGTCCCCACAGAGCTGGTATCAGAGCCATCGTGACTGTAGGAAGCCTTAGTTAGCATGGTCGTTAGTTAGGGTAAAACTATTTCCAAAAACTATTACTAGTTTTCAAACCTATCTATACTTCTCTTCCCTTCTCAGTTTTTCGAAAACTAGGCTATACTCGATCTCTTCCCCTTCAAAAAACTTGGTCGCTAGAACCCTTATGCCCCAGACCACTGGATTTTCTGTAATCCTCGTGGAGTGCACCTTGGCAAACACTCACCCACCACTTTTGCACACAAGATTGGTGACACCACGACAAGATGATATCAACAGAAAATCCATCCTCGATGAGTGAGGACATGAAGACCCGGAAGATGGTGCAACCCTAGCCTACAATGACCATGGCATAGGTTATGCAAAGTCATGATATGCAACGCTAATAGAGTAATCCTGTCACTACCGTTGTTGTATCGACAACCACCGGTGGATGAGAACCTTGCCATTTGGTCCGCCTAACTATGGTGAGCAGGAAAACGGTTCTCTTCATCCCCCGCTCTTGGTGTCGATGTTTTCATCAACGAAACTGACATGTTGGACCTCTATTATCCCTTGTTATTGTCATTGCATATGGATTGCCTACCTGGTACCCTCGACGCCCCAGAAGGCACAAGGGAATCATCATGATTAAAGAGACAAGAGAAGACCAAGTCAACGCCAGCCACAAGGAGGCACCTTCACTACATCACCTCATCAGGCGAGAAGTTGTTGAAGATTCTTCAGGCTCAACTGGATCATTCATCAAGCAACTACAAGGGACATGGCAACACCTGAGGAAGCCCAGAAGAGTGCACGAGGCACAAGTCACGACACTGAGTCCGAGAACCCCTAGGGTAGGATGAGTCGTGTACCCCCTATGCGTAGTCGAGTCCATATGATGGTTCGAATAGAACCATGATTGTGTGTTGTTTGCTTTTATTCGTTTGTGTTTTGATATAAGTCGCACTTTTGCCCCAGGCAACAAGTGCATGGCTATATCACCTTCCTTGCCTTGTTTCTTTTGTTTCGGCCTTTTTGCACCTGTTTGTTTCACCTGCATTATAGAACCCCCTTTAGGCATTTTCCCTCCTCTACGCTGCTTCTTCCCTCTATTCTCTCTCTCCCCAATTGAAGACCCGCAAGACAAGATGCACCAAGGATTCTACCTCGACAGCCAATTGGCACTGAAGACTTCTGCTACAACCTCCACGATCAATTGCAACCCCGTAGAGTTATGTTTAACCCTCCAGACCAGTAACCCCATTCCTAGACCCTTTGAGACTTCCCGAGACACTCCAGCACGAATCCTTAACCATGTGCCTAACCCATGGTAGAGCGAGAGAACATGTTAAGCCTTTGTAACCTTGCACAACACTGGGCTCGTAAAGGAACTAGTGGACACGATGAGTGAGCACATTTTTCATCCTAATATAGCACGAGGTCTGACGATGCCATAGATAGACCAGTTCGAGGATATTGGACAGATGACTTGGTGGTTTGTATCAGTGACTTCGAGGAATTATCTGAGACCTTGATGCATTGTGAGGTTTTCATATTGGTGAGATCATGACTTTGGGGAAGCATGTGGAAGTACCCGTTGGCCATGAGACTTGGATTTATGTAGGTGATTCTGGTTGGTATAGATGCTGGATATGTCTGCATGGTTCGGAGTAAGATTGGATTTAGGCCTATGATTCTGATTATGATATCATGCTTCTCGGTGGTCAATAACCTAGGAGATTGGATTATTTGTCAGAGTTGACTTAGAGATCTATATAGTCGTGATCTTGGAGTTTACTGACCCGGATGATGAGAATTTGGTGGACTTACTATCGTGATGCATAGTCCTTCCGAGTATTTGGGGATTATAGGGACTTGAGATTTTGTGGTATACCATAGACGTCGGATTTGTAGAAATGTTGGATTATGTGGAGATTGATGGGAATTACCGGGCTATCGGAGTTGATCTATAGGAAGGAAACAAAATCTTGGAGTGGCATATGACGTGTTTCCTTAGATTGGTGATGCATTATCGTGAGTCTTGCAAGATTAGGTTGAGTGCTTGGATTGTGGAGTTTAATTTAAGCTCAGCAGCATGTATGATCTACCTTTGGATTTTAGAGGTAGACGTACATATGGATTTGGGGATCTTAGACAAGTATAATTTTGTTAGACCGTCTCTTGAGAGTCATGAGGATATGTATGGCAATGAGTGGTGATTGAAGTTGGTCTATGCGAGAGATGCTTTTTCGTTTGGAGTACTAGATAGAGCTATTGGCATCTCAGAAACTGTGCTTAAGGATAGGATGATATAAGTTCACTCACTCACTAGAATCCTTGAAACCCTTAAGCCCCACCGAGCCACCACCTGGTCAGATTCTGACCGCAGGGCCTTGACTCAGAGTCAGGAAGGCCTCTGCAAATACTCAACCGAGACCACCACCAATACCCTAGCTTACCTTGCGTACCCCTTAGACCTCATGGAGTAAGTGGACAAGTTGGGTAACATCATTATTTGATGGCCTACTTGTCTGCCGGAAGACAAAGAAGAGACGGACAGCTGGGTAGAAGACATTTGAAGACCGCCCTGAAGGAAGATCTACACCGACCACCGTCATCAAGAAGAAAACTTCCGCGTTGAAGACCGGGCGTATCTGCAAACCACTCCTCTCAAAGGAGCCGAGCTTTTCCGTGTCGAAGGAACGCTCACACCAAGATTGTATCAAGACTTGAAGGCACGATTCTGGTGGCACAGGATGAAAGAGAGATTGCAACCTATGTTGCAAAGTGTGATGTGTGCCAAAGGGTCAAGCTGGATATCAGCGACCCGCTGGATTGCTTCAACCACTCAAGGTTCCTGAGTGTAAGTGGGATAAAATCGGAATGGACTTCGTCACTGGATTACCAAGGTCGGATAAGAGGACATGGCTCTATCTGGGTCATAGTCGATCATTTGACCAAGGTAGTCCATTTCATTCCTGTCAAGACCCCTTATGATGGCAACCGGCTGGCAGCTCTCTACATCGACCGAATCGTAAGTCTTCACGGCATTTCCCAAGGAGATTGTGTCAGATCGAGGAACCCAGTTCACCTCAAGGTTCTGGAAGAAGTTCCGAGAAGCCTTGGGAACCAAATATCTTTCAGCACGGCTTTCCACCCCCAGACCGGAGGTTAGACTGAACGAGTCAATCAGATTCTCGAAGTCATGACTCCGAGCCTGTGTCTTGGCATATGGAGCTAAGAGGGAGGAATTGTCTCCCTTTTTGCCGAGTTCTCCCATGATAACAGTAACCAGTCGAGCCTTCAGATGGCACCATTTGAGGTGTTGTACGGACGCAGATGCCGCACACCCCTCAACTGATCAGAGACTGGAGTAGGGCTAGTCTTTGGACCAGATATTCTCCGCGCAGCGGAAGAGCAAGTCCAACTAGTCAGAGAACGTTTGAAGGCAGCCAAGTCAAGGCAAAAGAGCTATGCTGACACTCACCGTCGGGACATGAGTTTCCATATCAGGGGCCACGTGTACCTGCGGGTAACTCCTCTGAAGGGAACCAAGCGTTTCCACGTCAAGGGGAAGCCCGCACCAAGGTTCATTGGACCCTTTGAGATCACTGCAAGTCATGTAGTAGACGGCTTCCCAGCTAGATCTACCACCTGAGATACCCTCCGTGCACCAAATCTTCCACGAGCCCCCACTCTGGAAGTACTTCTTACCTCCTAGCTAGCCCGATGCCCGCAAGGACATCGATCACCGAGCCTTTGGCAGCTAACCCAACCTAACCTATGCAAGAGACCCCTCAGCAACCTCCATCAAGGAAGGCATCAAGCAAGAAGCCATACCATCAAGCACTTCAGGATTCCAAGGAGCACCGCTCGGAAGCAGAACCAACAAGAAGAAGTGAAGACTACCCCGTATCCAAGACTCCACTTTTCTTTCCACGCCTAGTCTGGGAATCTCGGGGACGAGATTCTTGTAAGGGGGTAGGTGTGTCACACCCTGATTTTCATATCACATTGCTTAAGCTAATTTCCATGTTAAAAATGTGGATTTGCAAAAACTTTTGAGTATTTTTGACTTTGCTTGATTTGACTTTTGTCTGCTGTTTGCTAGTGCTCTAAAAATCAAATAAATCCTCCAACTCTTATACTTCATCTCCTTGACCCAAAACCTTTTCCCAATGATCATGCCATGTGTATAGACCAGTATAGAATTTTCTTATAAAAATATTTTGGCCAAATGGTATTTTCTAAAATTAGTTTTCCAAAAACCCCTGAATTGAGGTTTGCACTGCAAGTACCTTATTTAGGGTGTGAAAAATCTTTCAAAAAGTATATTTGAATCCTATTAGGTATAGGACTCCCAGAAACCACAAAAGTATGATTTTAAAAGTTATTTTTATATTTTATTTAAAAGCTTTTTCTTAAGGCCAGAAATGGTCTTAAATAGGGAAAAATTATTTAATCATTTCAAAAATATTTGCCAAAATTCAGGGAGACTCATAGGACATATATTGTCCATATATAAGAGTTTCAACACATGGTCATGTTCAAAATATTGGACAAATCCTTCCAAAACCCTTTCTGGATATTTCAAGCTTTTGAAATATTTACAAAGGAAATATTCTCCAAAAATTCCAGGGAAATTCTATCATGTCATATATGACATATTTGATGATCTTGCAAAGCCTCATGCCTTGAAGATCAAGGAAACATCCTCTAATCCCCTCAAAACCATTCTGTCCATATTTGAAGTTTGAGCAACTCTACATTGTCAAACTTGTCCAAATGCTCTCAAATTTGGTGCACATGCTAGAATGGCCTAATAAGGCATCTAGACCAAATGGCACAAGATTTGGAATAGAGCAACTTGATCAGATCACCCCAAAACCACTTCTGTTCAAATTCAAATTTGAACAACTTTACATTGTCAACTTTTTATCTGGAGCCTCAAACTTTGTGGGCATGTTCTTAACCCCAAATGATGATGCTACACCAAGTGGTGCATCAAGGGGAGATGAATTGCTTGACTCAAACATGGTGAAACCATTTCTGTTGATTTCTAGGGTTCACCAAAGTTACATTGGCCACTTTGCCCAAATGATCTCAAATTTGGTGTAGGGGCCTAATTAAGTGTGACATTTGATCCTGTTAAGTCCCATGCCAATTGGAGGTCATTTGTTTCCCGAAACCTGATCAAACACCTTCTGTCCAATTACCAAAACAAGTGGTTGGACCCCTTTTACTATTTCCCTTTACCCCAAATTCTTACCACAGCTTCCCCTGATCATACTCTACCCCCAGTAACTTCTCTATGGCCTCAGCTCAATTATTGGAGGGGGTAAAACCCCAATTTACACTGCTGGACAGCAGTTTTTACCTTCTCCATCACCTCCCTCCTCAACCCAGTGGCTCCCCAGGGTATCCAAGACCACAGAGCATTTCTTTACTCCCCCCTGACCTTCTAGACAACTTTGGGCGGGTTGGACACGACCAGAGCAACGAGGACGTGGCCATGCCAGCCAAACGGGTGCTCTGGAGCACGCTACAGTGCTCTGGCGCACTGTAGCCTCGCCCAACCAGGAGCCCCCGACCACCTCGGGCCTCCTCCTCGTGTCCCCCGAGGTCCCCTCGACGTCCGCAACCTGTCGGGCTGTCGGTCTTATCCTCCCCTGCCCTCCTCCTCTCTCCACGAGCACGCCCGAGCGCGTCCATGGACAACGCTCACGGTGCACCGTGGCTGCAGCTATAAAAAGCCTCCCCCCGAGCGCCATTTGCCTCTCCTGGACCCTCCTCTCTCCCGTGCATCTCCTAGACATGCCCCCTCTTCCCCTAGTGCTCTCTTTCCCTCGCCATGGCCGCCATGGTCGCCGTCGGACTCTGCCCGACACTGGTGAACCAGGGCCTGTCCTCCTCTTCCTTGGCCACCAGGAGAACCACAGCAGACCGGCGGAGCTCCCCGACCCCTCGCCGCTCCTTCCCGTGCCCCGTGGTGTCCGCTCCACCAACACCCGACGAGGCCGCCGCCATGGTCAGGTGCAGGAGGTGCTCCGGCTCCTCCCCTGCCGCCCCAAGGGGCTTCCCCGACGCGCCGCTCCCCGAGGAACCCTTCGGTGGCCTCGGCCTGGCCAGAGGTGGCCCCTGCCGCCGGGGACGGGCGCCGGCGTCGCGCGGCTCCAGCCTCCCCTCCCCTCTGTTGCGGGAGCGGGAGGAGGAAGAAGACCCTGCGGGGGGGCCAACCTGGCAGCGACCCGGCCAGCAGGGCCCAGCTGCTTAAGTGGAGGCGGCTTCGGCGTAGCCCGCCTCCCTCGCGCGAAAACGCACCCCCCGAAAACCGCCTCCGGCGTGGCCCCCCTGCACGCGAGCGGCCGAGCCGCTGGGCCGACCCGCGAGCTATCCATCGCCCCGCACACTGTATAAGGTTGAACCCTTATTCTTTTCCTTTTTCTTTATTCTGCCAACTTCAAAAATGCCTAGATAATTCAAATGAACTCCAAATTGCATGATTCAAATTTCCTATGGCTCCATAAATCATGCTCTATCAGATGGTGCAACATGCACATTATTCCAGAAACTTTTCCTACACAAATATTTATCAAATGCCTTTATTACATTTCTGTGATAAACTTTAGAAAATCACAGAGAGCTCAATATTGATCCAAATGCAGTGATTCAAGTTCCTAGATGCTTGTCATGTCCAAACTTAGTTTTGGAACATTTTTATTAATACTTTCTGTACCCCACCAAATATTGAGCCATTTCTTCATATTTATCAGCTTTGCAAAATCCTAGGAAATTCATTTCAAATCCAAATCCAGTGAAACCAACTCCTAAATGCTTCTAAAATCATGACTTGATGATGGGTACCTTTGCTCATCATTCAAGGAAATATTTCTATATACTTCTTCCAAATCCATAAACCCTTTAGTTCCATCATACTGAAATGTTCCAAACTACCTATTGATCCAACACATATGAAACCACCTTGGTCATTTCTAATATGACCAGAGGTATCCTAGAAAAGTCCAACTCCTATTTTTAGAGCACTTTTATTGTTGCTTTGATTGTGTTGCTTATTATGATTGTTTCCATCGTTAGTTGACGTAATAAACGGAGTATTCAGAGATGGACCAGAAGATTTGAAGACTCGGAAGAATAAGGCAAGCAGCCCTTTGACCATGTTCAAGAGACCTTTTATGCATGTCTCATAACACCTTATTATGCAATGCATCGGAATCATGTTGAGGTGGAAACCACCTTGGTTGCTACCTTTGTTACTTTACTGTTGAAACTTGCATCAAACATGACCCTACCTTCCTATGAGGGTTATGTGGGTGGGAGTAGTTAGGTTGCTTTACTAGTGGCTACGCAAATGGGTCGGGTATATGCATGGTGACGGAGGCAGGATACTTTCAAAAGACTTTTCGAAAACCCCGTCGGGTGCCATTTATGCTCGAGGGAGATGGTGAGATGGGTAACCACTTGATGACAAAGTGGTGTACCGAGGCAAGTGTGTGTGTTGTTTTGAAAACGGATTGGTTTAAGTTGCGACCGTTATTCCAACCTTACATGCGCAACCACTCTACCCTTATATGGGAAAGGGCATTATTGATTACCTAGGTCGATACTAGCATGGTGCCCGCATTACTAGTGACGGGAGTGACATGAGGTCACTCTCGGGACGGGGTCGTGCTTGGATAGGCGGCCATGACTGTTTTCACAGGGCACCGGACACACCGTTGGTACCCCGTGCTTGTGATATGTGATGAATACGGAGCGAGTCTCCACAAACCTTGAGATGTGAAATGTTTGGCACGGGGCTGCTACCAATCGAGTGGACTCTATGTTAGTGTCGTCTAGGGAAAGATAGTGATCGGGTGCTTACCCCAGGTACTTGAGGTACCGCGGGTCGTGGATGACACGGAAGTTCCCCGGATCTAGTGGGTAAAGTGTGCAACCTCTGCAGAGTGTAAAACTATTCGAATAGCCGTGTCCACGGTCATGGACAGTTGGGTAACCGCTCTTGGGCTACGTCCAATGTTTGCGAAACCTGGTGTGCGTGTGTGAGGAAACAACATGGTTCAGAGATATTGTTGATGTGATTGTGAGAAAGTCTCAATGAGCTTGAACATGAGTTGGTTACAACTCTTTCTCGATATTGATGTCTGTGACTTCCTGATACTTGTTACAGACACATGCATATCCACGTCATACGTTGATCATACTTGCATATGAAAAACTAGCTTTTCGCAAAACTGCCAACCTAGCAGTAGAGCCTTGCATAATTATTCTGTTATCACACTTGGGTTGCTTGCGAGTACATTCAAAGTACTCATTGGCTTGCCACTGGTTATTTTATTGGCCAGGCATGAGAGCACAGGTTATGATGAAGATTTCTTGGTGACGAGCATGCGAGCTAGGACGCTTCCCAGTCAGAATTCCTATAGGTTTAAAGGCAGATGGCATGGGTCCATGTTGTCGTTGAAGATTTCCGCTGCGATGATATACTCAAGACTTTACCATTATGGTCCTATTTGTGTAATACGGTATGTTTGGATGTAAGACTCTTGTTATTCAGCTTCTGTGTGTTCAGTGAGCATTGATCTCTGGGATCACTGTACACGTGCATTCGGTGATCACGACTTATGAGTCGGGGTCCCCACATTTGACTCCATCAACATTTGTCAAATTTGACAAGTTTGTATAGGACTTCCATCATATAATTCGCATAGCCACCATAGCCTTCCAAAACCTAACCCATTTTGTCCACCATAGCATTTGTGGTTGCTTGAGTAGTGATTTGAGTCTCCTAAGGTGTTTAGGCTACTTAGGGACGATTGCTTCTTCATCAACCACCACCACCACTTCCGCATACACATTGCCCACTATATATTTCCGCCACCCAAACCTAACCCAATTTTGTTTGAGCTTGTTTGAGTTGTGGCTTGTGTCTCCTTAGGTGTTTAGGATACTTAGCGACGGTCATGATAACTCCGACACGCATAACCCATCATTCCACTTCCGCTTTGCCGAGTGCATAACCACCACCGCTTTCCCGCTACCACCATTTGACATTTGTCCTTGAGATTTTGAGTTGTGGTTTTTCCGTTTCCTAAGGTGTTTCGGCTAATTAGGAACGGGTCTACATCAAGAGCACCACATCTCATCATCATCATCGGACGGTAACCTCGACGACATCATTGTATATTCCCCTTGCAATTGCATTGTTAACCCCTAGCCCATTTTGCGTCACTTGCCTATCGAGACTAGCCTTTGAGTATTGCCGGCAACGTTACTTGTGCACATTAGTGATCCGCCCTTCCATTGCATACATACCATATCTTGGTATCATCATATCATCCCTTGTGTCACAAGATTGTTCCCGCATATACACAATTGCTATCTTGGTTTGTGCATTTCGCATTGTGGCCATACCAAAAAAAAAAGAGAATAAACTTTTAAGCAAAGAAAAAGAGCCACAAAGAAGCTTGTAAGCAAGAGCCATAGCATCACAAAATATCATATCATACTTGATCATCTTGGATCATCTTGTGCTAAAAGCACTGGAACATCATACATATAGCATACTTGGGATAGAAGTCGTTGCATTTTGCTTAGTAGGTTGTGCACAAGTTCGTATCCGCCTATTGTGCAATCGCGCTAGCGTCTCTCTAGTGTTGTGCAACAAGAGTATTTTCGTGGATTCCATATTTTGGCTCACCCCTTGGTTGCACGACCCCACTTATCTATCCGTGTGTGTGTTTCCTTGTGCCACCCATATTTCTATTGGTCTACTTGTTTCATTTGCAAATTTATGAATCTCTTTCAACATTATTGACTCTTGCTAACTTTTTGCATCAAATTTTTGTGCCACTTATCCTAACCAAGCCACTCGATAAGCTATACTTGATAGGTGTGAGTGAACAAGTCCGGTACCAATTCTACTATTCTTTCATTTCACATTGAGTGAAATGGGATACATCCTCAACATTGTGAAAAGGTAACTTGGTATTGTTTATCTCATCTCCTACTCACCTTTGCTGGAGTCTTGTGATGGATAGGCAAAGCATTTCATCTACTTCGGTCTACAACAACAACGACGAGTTCGATGCCATGACGAACCACTTGTGCGCCAACATGGATGCTCAAATGAAGGATCTCAAAGCTCTCATCAAGAACCGCAAGAGGTCTCCCTCATCTTCGAGAAGACGCTCAAGTGCACATCCTTCCAAGCTACCATCACCGGCAAGATCTCATTGGCATCGGCATCATCAACGACAAGAACGTGAAGGTCATGAGCTCAACACCAACAACCACTCAACGACTTCACTATGTACCTTGGCATCTTCGCCAAGCGACTTCAAGGCATCTTTGCCTTTGGATATGTGGCATCTTCGCGCACAAGCACCTCAAGATTATGCTCAAGAGAAGCTTCCCAATCTCAAGTCCGCGACTTCCACGAGCTACTACGACCTCGACAACGACCACGAGATTCATTTCTATGGGACTCAAGACCCCGAGGAGTATCTCGAGTGGGAGCGCAAGATGGATGACTACCTCAAGCTACATCAAGTTCCCTACGAAGATCAAGTGAAGTGCGCCACGAGAAACTTCCACGACAACGCGTCAACATGGTGGCTTCACACACCTTCGACGAGCTTCAACGTGAATTGGCCCAAGACGAAGAAAGCTATGCGGCGAGAGTTCGTGCCTCCCACCTACACGGAACATCTTCTACGCCAATTGGAGAACACCATACAAGGATCCAAGTCCATCGACAAGTACTTCAACGAGATGAAGAATGCCTTGTGACGAGCCGGCGTGGACAACCCCATTTCGATGAAGCTCCACTTCATGATGGGATTGCACAACGACATCTACAAGACTATCTTCCTCGAGAACTACAAGTCCCTCGACGACAACTACATTGGTGCTCTCAAGGCGGAACAAGAACTCATGAAGGCCAAGGCTTCTCCACCGCAAATACACTTCTCGAAGACCAAGCTCCAAGACGGCGAGCATGAGGCTAGTACCACCATGATGTCCAAGCCCGACGAGCTCCGAGACGATGCTCCCACGTTCGACTTCACCGCCATCCCTCTTTGTGGCATTGATGATGTCGAGTCTACTTCGACTCTTTTTCAAGACGGTGCGGCGACGACTACGACTACGAAACCATTCGAGGACCAAGCTGTGAAGGCGAACGACATGGTGACGAGCATGGATGATGCTTCCATCTTTGGAGGCGAGAGTGATGATGTGCCATCTTCGGCCTTCATCCACGGCGACGGTGACGAGATGGTTGAGCATGGGATTTT
Organism: Secale cereale; assembly: GCA_902687465.1. NCBI lineage: Eukaryota > Viridiplantae > Streptophyta > Magnoliopsida > Poales > Poaceae > Secale > Secale cereale. Next base: position 325,396,255 of record LR738714.1, on the reverse strand, counting down.
CACTCCGAACACGGCGGCGTATGATGACTTCAGTGACTTGTGCCACCATATTGAGAGTGAGAGCGAGTTCACCACTAGCCCCATATATGACGAGTTGCCCCAATTCCCATGTGAGGAGAGCCACAACCCCCACCACTTGAGTGAGATGAGTGACTCCACCATATGCGACATTGAGTGCACCTATTTTGAGGGAGTGAGTGAGCCACCATATAGAGAGAGTGAGATGGTTGATACGGCATGTGAGGCCACTTCCTACACTAACGACTTGACCTCTACCTCTATTGTGTCTTCTCATTTGGTGCTAGGTCCCATATATGATGACGCGCCGATCCTCGACGACTTCGTCCTTTTTATGGACAAGACGATGGCCATGGTGGAATATGATGCACCCCCACATGGTTCCATCAAGATGAAGATGATGACCACCATTTGGTCTTTCCCACCTCACCTACACCACATGAGTGGAATGAGAAAGGTAAAAAAGGTGAAGGTGATGCTCTCGTCCCACTAGTGGACTATGGTAACATCGATTGCTTGCATGATGTTGATCCACCTATTGCCATGCTTCATTCTAGTATGATTTCCCCATGAGATGATTTACCCATTTATGATGAGTTTGATGATTGCCATATGGAGTCTATTAGTTGTGATGCCGTGTTGCATAGGATTTCTTGTGATATTCTCTCGGTCACATCATGTTCGACAACCCGCTTGACTTGTCGTATGCTACGCATGAGATCAATAATCTGTCCTATTTGCAATCTCATCGTAGTGACTATGCATATGCCATTAAGATAAATCCAATTTGCACTTATGGCATAGATGACAAGCCCATGGTTATTGGCATTTGTTTTTCTTGTGATGACATTGATATGCTTCCTTTGCATCATATCCATCATATGCCATGCCATGATTACCTAGCTTGGGATATGCATTGTTTTGGATGTTGTTCCACTTCTACATATTATGCTTCCACTATTGCTCATGAGGCTCATAGTTTCCTCGTACATTTTAGGAGATTTTGACCCATCCCATCCATTGCATGATCCCCATGCTTGTGTGCACAATATGCTCCCCATGAATGAACATGCTATAGATGTGCCATATAATTGTATGCTCAATTTGCATCCACATCATGCTATACACAATAATTATTCATTCATGATGGATGACATGTTCTTATACCATGCATCAAATTTCTTTGAGCGATGCTCATCTTGTGCTAACTCACACATGCACATACACATCATGATGGATGATGTGTACATTTACCACGCGCACAATTTCTTTGGTTTGTGTCTCTTTTGTGTAGGTACCCATCCATACTCGTCAACTTCACAAATGCACGAGTTGACGAAAAGAGCTCTATAGAGCAACGATGACTTGGGATTCCGTGGATTATCTTTCCCACTGCTCCCTTTGTGCAATGACTTCGCGCATTTCTTCTCCATGGCACTCACATGGTTATGGGTTATTGTCCATTATATCTCTTATTCCCACCTTGCCATGTTTACTTTGCATGATATGCTCATTTATATGCCTTTGTCGTGCATTTGTGCCCCGTGCTTCGCATTACACATGATGATTGATTCTCATACTTGTATGTGTATTTGCAAGCTTGGTGGAGATATTGCTTCTAATTGCCATGTTTGCTTTGTGCCAAATGCCTATGATGATACCTTGTGCATGCTATGTGCTCGTGCTTGTGATATGTCATGTGCATTGCTTATGCCTACTATTGGCTCACATGACATTATTGCTATGAACTCATCTAGTGTGTTGCATCTTCGCTCCACTAGTTCGCACGACATGATTGATATGCTTGCTTATGTTGCATCACCAATGATTCATACTTGCTCCTTTCATGCGGTTGATGTCAACCATTGCCATGCTTTGCACATGATTGATATTGCTTGTTGTCATATGTCTCCACATGTTGCCTCTCTCATGCTATATGATTGTCCATGCATTGAGCGCAACCATGATTTTAGTCTTGCCAATGAGATTTCCCCCATAGCATTCTCGCATTTATTTGGAGGTTTTGACATATTTCTTGTGAAGCATGCTTGTCTTACCTCTTTGCACCATATGCCTAGTGCCATGAATATAGCCATTGTTGCATCATCTTATTCATGCACTTTTGCTTCTAATGGTTATGTGCAAGAGAAGAGAACCATCATGATGGATGATGTGTTTATCTACCATGCGCATACGTTCTTTGTTTTGTTGTGTGCATGTGTAGGATACTTGGACTTCGTGTCGACTTCCACTTCATGTGAGTTGACCATTCGAGCTCTTGAGAGCGAACCACCTTTGTTCACGACGCTTCTTCATCGCACTTGCTTGTGCTTCGGTATTGTGAAGGACGCACAAGGACACACTTTCAAGGTGATATCCTTCTCTTTCGAGACACCCAAAACCAAGAGCATGGATATTGTGGATCACACTACATGTGTGGCTTGCACCACGAGACTTATTTGTCATCTTGGACCCCTTGATTGCACACATGTTAGAGATCTTGCTTTGACTTGTCATTGTCACATTGCCATGCTTCATGATATATATGCCTTGTGTGTTGCATCCAATTTATTGCCTACTTGCTCATATCACATGTTTGGTTGCACCAATGTCATCCCTTCACATATGCCATGTCCCTTTGCTTGTCACATGCTTGACTTATTTGCCTCACACATGTCGAACAATTGCTCTTTCTATTGTGTTGAGAGCCACACTATTTTCACTACACCCTATGCACGTTATGTTTCGATTGTCTGTCAGGACCCCGATCCTAAGTCACACAGGTCTAGCCGGTAACACATCATATCGTTTTGCGGCCTCACGCGCGGTATCCCCACGGGTGCCACCTTACCTGGCCCGGGACCGTTTGCGCATTTTGGCACACGTATATGATAGTGTCGCTAGCATTCATATGACAGAGAACCCGGGCCGACATGACTAGTTATAAACCAAAAGTGGCACTAAATTACAGAGACATGCATTCATGACCCAGCAACGAACGTGTCGGTCATCAACGTATGAACCCAAGTCGTAGCAAGCTACAAGGACTTAAAGGAACAACGCGTGACATTTCCCCTAAGGGACAGACACAGGAACGAAGAAGGACACATGCCGGCCAGCCTAAGTGTTCCGGAGCAGTAGCAAGCTACCAAGACTCAGTGGAAGCACTAGGAGACATTTCCCTATAAGGTAGGCTACCAAAGGTAAACAACTAGGTGCCGGATCCCACACATAGCAATACACATTACACGTACGCATAACATGCAAGTATGTGCTATACAACAAGGCATCACAACATAACTCAACAACTCATATAGATAAAGGCCCAGAAGAGCCATCATAGCATTTATTACAATCAGAGGTCACATGACCCAACATACAGAGCATACAGGCAACGGAAGCATAACATGTCTGAGTACAGACAACTACAAATGAAAAAGGCTGAGAAGCCTGACTATCTACCAGACCCTCCCAAGGGTACAAGATCGTAGCTGAGGTAACAAGCTAAACGTCGAAGTCCACGCGGAACCACTAGCAAGACTGAAGTCTCTCTGCAAAACATAAATTAAGCAAACATGAGTACAAAGGTACTCAGCAAGACTTACGTCAGAACTAGCTACATATGCATCAGTATCAACAAAGGGGGTGGTGGTGTTTGACTGCAGCAAGCCAGCTTTGACTCGGTGGCTATCCTAAACTACAACTGTAAGTAACTCTTTTGAGGTGGCGCACACGAGTCCACATATTCACCAATCAATACACCACTATGGATCCGCTCCCGTCTCCCTACGAGAAGGCCATCCATAGCACTCACGCTTATCTCGCGTTTTAGGGTATCCACTTTCACTTGTCTATGAACTGTAATAGGCAACCCAGAAGTCCATTTCCGCGGACACGGCTATTCGAATAGATTATATTTAACCCTGCAGGGGTGTACTTCTTCACACACGCTCTCACCACTTACCGCTGTCTACACGACATGTACTCGGCAACCTTCAAGCGGAGGCCCAGCGAGGGTGTCGGCCACGACCTGACTAACCACACAAGTCTCTCGTCCAGGTTTATCGCCTATTTGGGTTCCATCCGTGGGGAGATCCGGCCGGGGTGTCGCTCACGGCCCCAAACGATGTGTACAGGGTTCCCGCATCACCAAACGGGCAATCGGTACACCGTGCCACGTACCTGCCGTGTCACAGCCCACCCCGAGGGTCAGCGCTGCGCACGACCTCCAGTAAACTACAAACACCAGAAACTAGTTGCAACTCCTGGACAGAGATCATGTTGATTAATAAGTCGAGAGAGTCAATTAAGGATCCCAATGTGTGGTAGTAGCTGTTTCATGGACCAACCAACACAGAACTCAGTTCCTGAGGACGGCTGCAATGAGACAACCCACCATGTACTCCTACATGGCCTCTCATCGCTACCTTTACCAAATCGTCTTCACACACTAGCTCTCAACAGTAGGACATGTTCACCACATTCCAATTCATCCCCGATGAATCAGACCTGACACAACTTTAAGCAATAGCAGGCATAACCAGAAAGCATGAATGAGTAGGCACAACATGGCTCAAACAACTCCTACTCATACTAGTGGGTTTCAACTATTTACTGTGGCAATGACGGGTCATGCAGTGGAAAGGGGTTCAACTACCGCAGCAGGTAACAGTTGAAGCGTTGTTGTCCTAATGCAGTAAAAGAGAGCAAGAGCGAGAGAGTGGGATTGTATCGGAATGCTCAATGGGGTTTTGCTTGCCTGGCACTCCTGAAGATAACATTGAGTCTTCATCGGTGTCATCGATCACATCGTCGGAACACGTCTACTGAAGGGGACAAGCACCGGCAAACAAGAGAGAACACAATCAATGCGATGCAACAATATGATGCATGAACATGACATGGCAATATGTTGTTGATTGAGCTAATGCAACTAGCAACCATGTTAAATGAAGTTGGTTTGAACCAAGGTTCAAATTCAAACTCCATATGTGATTATTCAAATGCCATTTATTCAAATTGTCCTAAACAGTGGCTGTAAGTTATTCAAACATGCATGAAAATGCCATAAACAGATTCCTTGGATTTTTCTGATCATTTTTCATATATAAATTATTTTCATCTGAGCTATAGTTTATTTTCTATGATTTTTAGAAGTTTTGGCTATTTTCTGAAATAAATAAATCATTTCTGATTTACTTAGAATTCCAGAAAGGCTTTATGACATCATAGTGACGTCCTCACTACGTCAGCAAGTCAAAGGCGCCAGCCCAGGTCAAACCTGACGGCTGGGACCCACAAGTCAGTGTCTAAACTAATTAACTAAATTAGTTAGCACTAAGTTAAACCTAACTCTAATTAACTTGGGGCCTGGGCCCACACGTCAGTGAGCCAGGGCTAATCCTATTTTAATTAAACCTAACTAGGTAATTAGTAGGAACTGTCCCCACACATCAGTGAGTTAGCGGTTGACTAAGGGCGTGGGGCCCATATGTCAGTGACCCGGGGTGGTCAACCCCCCGGTCAAACAAGTCAGACGCGCTGGCGACTCGACGCCGGTGAGGCGAAACACGGCGGAGAGGCTCGGAAATCCTCCTCCGGCGACCAAATGGCCGGCGGAGGGCATCTACGTGGAGCGGGGACTCATGCGCATCTAGTGGAGGCGTCGGTGTGTGCTGGGGTGGCCGGAGATCGTCGAAACGGAGCTCGCGGCGGCGCTGGAGTTCGGGCTCCGTCGTGCGCGAGGCTGCAGTGCGCGGAGAGGCCAGCTGAGGTGATCTGCATGCTCCTGGGAGCTCCAGGAGTCCATCTACGTGCTCGGTTGCGGATGAAACAAACCATGTCCGCGGCAGCGACATGGCCGGCGGGCGGAAGCTTTCGGCTCCGGTGGGCAGCGGGGCTACGCGGTGCAAAAGAAGCGGGGAAGGGAGGGGTTCGGAGCAGGAGCTCACAGAGAAACCGTAGGGAAGGCCAGCGTGCTCGGGGGCGTCCTCGATGGCGCGAATCGAGCGGCGGCGATCGCCGGCCGTGGCGATGAAAACGGCAAAGGTGGGGTGGCATCGGGGCACCTGGCGTCGCGTGCGTCGTCTTAGAGCTTCACGGAGCCGAGGCGGAGCTCATGGGCTAACTGGCCGGGCGTGGGGATGCTGGTGGCCGCGGCAACGGCGAACGGCGGCGACGGCCGTGTTCGGTGGGGGAAAACAAAGGGGGGGAGAGCGTTCGGGGGGAGAGAGGGAGAGGGGCAGGGGTTCTGGCGTCTCCGTGGCGTCGTCCAGAGGCATCCAGGGGGGAGGAGGAGGCAGGCACGCAGGGAGGAGCTGGCGCGGCTCGGCGGCGCGCCTGGCACGCAGCTGCTTCTCCTCCTGGCAGGAGGAAGAAGACAGCGCTGCCCCTGGTGGGCCGGGCCGCTACAGCGCTGGGCCAGTTGCAGGTAAGTGGCCGCCAGTTAACTGCTCTCTCTCTCTTTTATTTTTGTTTCTGTTTTCTATTTTTCTTTCTTTGTTTTATTTTCTTTTGCCACTGTTTTGAAATTTAAACAATTTCAAACAATGCCCAAAAACTCCTCTGAACAATTTTATGTTGCTAGATGGACTTTTCCAAAAGCACATAAAATATTTCAAAGTTATTTGAAAATATATTCTATATATTATGAATATAGTTCCAAATTCAAATACAATAATAAATTAAATTCCATGCCCAAAATATTCCACAGAAATGTCCATTATTTTTGGTTTGCTGCAAAAGCCTTGCCAAAAATATCCAACAATTATTAGGAACATTTTGGAAACATTGAATGCAATTTTTTTGACTGGACCTATTTGGAATTTGAAGTGCTAGGGTTTGAACAATCCCAATTTCAAGTTTCCTTTGAAAATAAACATGATGACATGATGATCAGGCAAGGACCACAGGGGTTGATCTAGGGATGTGACATTGTCTTGCACTTGACCCATGTGTTTAGACACTTCATTTTACTTGGTGTTGTGAATGATTCTTATGCCTACCATAGACCTTTCATTGAGCGCTTTATGCATGCTTGCTATGACCATGAGGTAGATGTGTATTCTCTTGTCACACATATTTGCATCACTACCTCCCAATTGCATACTTGGCCCCAAGATATATTTTCTTGTGCTCAATTGATGCGCTTACATGCCATGCCACAACCCTTTGTCACACCCTATGCTATGCTTGATGACAACACTTGTTGGGTGAATCACCTCTTGAATGCTTGGTTTTGCACTAACGCTAACCACATTTTTTTTCCAAGTGTTTGTTATCCTTGCCCCTTTTGAAGGAATTACTAGACGGTGCAACATTGGAGAGTGCCCATGTAGATCTTCGAGATGATGAGTACTTCGTGATCGTCCACATCTACACGACGAGCCATCTCTTTCCCATGGTGATTTTGTTTCCGATCCGAGGTCGGATCTTTTCCAAGGGGGAGGGGATGATGCGGAGCATTCTATGGACATCACCATGGCAAGAGTCCGTTCGGCAAGTGACACGTGCGACCTATACTTCTTATACATAAAGGTGAATCTTATCCTTTACACGTGTTCACTTGACCCCTTCGAGGATGGTATACTACTTGACACTCCACTCGTGTGCATGCATAGGTATTGTCGGAGCTTCACGAATGTCAAGGAGGAGTGCAAGCGCCAAGGAACGACTACACCATCCGCGAGGGAAGCGTGGAAGAGAAGACGGAAGAAAGGAGAAGAAGACGGAGTGGCTGCTCGAGTCAGGCCGGACATCCGGACGTCCATCCGGATCATCCGGACCCAGCCGGATCATCCGGATCCTCCCCCGGATCGTCCGGGTAATTGCGCCGAAGGTACCCGAAGGCTTCCACCGAAGCCGGATCATCCGGGACTCGGTCCGGATCATCCAGACACCCCGACGCCCGGATCATCCGGGACCCCGTCCGGATCATCCGGCCTTGCCTGCGCGCATGTATCCGGGCCGAGGCCCATGTACCTGTTTCGCCCCTCACTTACCCCTTCGTGGCCCTAGACTATATATACTTCTCCACCTCCACCATTTTAGGGCAGCAAATGTTATAGCTCATTTTAGACTAGAGCTTTGCTCATCTATGTGGTTCTACTCCTACGAGTGACAGCGGCCCCTCTACGGAGAAGATCCACACCGGATTCAAGACCTCCTTCACGGAGAAGATCCCGCGGGATTCAAGACCTCCTCTTGGAGATGAATTCTACCTTGTATCTTTCCCTTTGTTGTTCATGTACCTTGTGATCTTGTGTGTTTGATTGTCTAGTGGATGTGTGATTGGACTTGTTCTTAAGTGTTTTCCCTCGTGATTCCCCTTTGTGTTCTTCGTGTTCATCGTGGGTTTCCCTCCTCTTCGTGAAAGATCGGCCTAGAACGGGTTGACCCCACATCAAGTCTCCCACTTGCACTAGAGTCAATAATCTAGTTCACATCGCCATGTGATTAACACTCACAGGTCACATCGCCATGTGACTAACATCCAAAGAGTTTACTAGAGTCAATAATCTAGTTCACGTCACTATGTGATTAACACTCAATGAGTTCTGGGTTTGATCATGTTATGCTTGTGAGAGAGGTTGTAGTCAACGGGTCTGCAACATTCAGATCCCTATGTATTTCGCAAAACTGTATGTCATATCGTAGATGCTGCTACCATGTTCCACTTGTTGCTATTACAAACTGTTGCTCCATTATACGTATCCGGTATCTCTACCCAGAGTTATCCGGATAGGTGTTAAGCTTGCATCGACGTAACTCTTTACGTCGAACTCTTTATCACCTCCATAACCGAGAAATATTTCCTTATTCCTCTAAGGATAATTTTGACAGCTATCTGGTGATCTACTCCTGGATCACCTTTGTACCCTCTTGCCAAACATGTGGCAAGGCACACATTAGGTGCGGTACTCGGCATGGCATACCGTATAGAGCCTATGACAAAAGCATAGGGGACGACATTCGTCCTTCCTCTTTCTTCTGCCGTGGTCAAGCTTTGAGTCTTACTCAACTTCACACCTTACAACTCAGGTAAGAACTCCTTCTTTGACTGATCTATTTTGAACTCCTTCAAAATCATGTCAAAGGTGTGTGTTCTTTTTGAAAGTATCATTAGGCGTCTTGATCCATCTCTATAGATCTTGATGCCCAATATGTAAGCAGCTTTATCCAGGTCTTCCTTTGAAAAACTCCTTTCAAACAACCCTTTAAGCTTTCCAGAAATTCTACATCATTTCGGATCAACAATATGTCATTCACATATACTTATCAGAAATGTTGTAGTGCTCCCACTCACTTTATTGTAAATACAAGTTTCTAACAAACTTTGTATACCCAAAAACTTTGATCACTCCATCGAAGCATATATTCCGACTCCGAGATGCTTGCTCTAGTCCATGGAAGGATCGCTGGAGCTAGAATACCTTTTAGCATCCTTAGGATCAACAAAACCTTTATGATTGTATCACATACAACCTTTCCTTACGAAAACTGGTAAGGAAACTTGTTTTGATATCCATCATCCAGATTTCATAAATGCAGCTAATGCTAACATGATTCCGACGGACTTAAGCATCGCTACGGGTGAGAAAATCTCATCGTAGTCAACTCATTGAACTTGTGAAAAACTCTTTGCCACAAGTCGAGCTTCATAGACGGTGACATTACCATCCACGTCCGTCTTCTTCTTAAAGATCCATTTATCTCAATGGCTTGCCGATCATTGGGCAAGTCCACCAAAGTCCATACTTTGTTTTGATACATGGATCCTATCTCGGATTTCTCGGCTTCTAACCATTTGTCGGAATATGGGCCCGCCATCGCTTCTCCATAGTTCGTAGGTTTATTGTTGTCCAACAACATGACATCTAAGACAGGATCACCGTACCACTCAGGAGTAGTACATATCCTTGTCGACCTATGAGGTTCGATAGCAACTTGATCCGAAACTTCATGATCACTATCAATAGTTTCCTCTTCGACACTCGTAGGTTCCACGGAAACATCTTTCTGTGTTACACTACTCTCCGGTTGAAGTGAGGGTTCGACAACCTCATCAAGTTCTATCTTCCTCCCACTCAATTCTTTCGAGAGAAACTCCTTCTCGAGAAAGGACCCGTTCTTAGCGACAAACATTTTTGCCCTTGGATCTGAGATAGAAGGTATACCCAACTGTTACCTTTGGGTATCCTATGAAAATATATTTGTCCGCTTTGGGTTCGAGCTTTTTCCGGCTGAAGCCATAAGCATCGCAGCCCCAAACATTAAGAAACGACAACTTTGGTTTCTTGCCAAACCATAGTTCACACAGCATCATCTCAACGGACTTAGATGGTGCCCTATCTAAAGTGAATGCAGCTGTCTCTAATGCATAACCTCAAAATAATAGCGGTAGATCGGTAAAAGACATCATAGATCGCACCATATCTCATAAGGTTCGATTACGACGTCCGGACACACCATTACGATGTGGTGTTCCAGGTTGCTTCAACTGCGAAACAATTCCACAATGTCTTAAGTGATTGCCAAACTCATAACTCAGAAAATCTCCCTTGATCAGATCGTAGGAATGTGATCTTCTTGTTATGATGATTCTTAACTTCACTCTGAAATTGCTTGAACTTTTCAAACGTTTCAGACTTTTGCTTCATCAAGTAAATACACCCATATCTACTCAAATCGTCAGTGAAGATGAGAAAATAACGATATCCACCACATGCCTTAATTCTCATCGGATTGCACACATCAGCATGTATGATTTCCAACAAGTCACTTGCCCGTTTCATTGTACCTGAAAACGGGATCTTAGTCATCCTGCCCATGAGGTATGGCTTGCATGTGTCAAGCGATTCAAAATCAAGTGACTCCAAACATCCATCAGCATGGAGTTTCTTCATGCATTTTATGCCAAAATGACCTAAGTGGCAGTGTCACAAGAAAGTGGTACTATCATTATTAACTCTACATCTTTTGGCATTAATATTATTATCATGTGTATTACTATGATCAAGATTCAACAAACCATTGGGTGCATGATCATACAGGTATTATTCATGTAAACAGAATAACCATTATTCTCTAACTTAAATGAATAACCGCATTGCAATGAACATGATCTAATCATATTCATGCTCAACGTAGACACTTGATAACATTTATCTAGGTTCAACACTAATCCCGAAGGTAGAGGGAGCGTGCGATGGTGATCTTATCAACCTTGGAAACACTTCCAACACACATCATCACCTCACCCTTAGCTAGTCTCCGTTCAGTCCGTAGCTTTTGCTTCAAGTCACTAATAATAGCAACTGAACCGGTATCCAATACCCAGGTACTACTAGGAGCACTAGTAAGGTACACATCAATAACATGTATACTTTGTTGAAGTTGCCAGCTTTCTTATCTACCATGTATTTGCGGTAGTTCCGCAACCATGTGACCGTTCCCCTTACAATAGAAGCACTTAGTCTTGAGGTTTGGGTTCAACCTTGGGTTCCTTCATTAGAGCGACAACTGGTTTGCCATTCATGAAGTTTCCCTTTAAGCATGATGACATGATGATCAGGCAAGGACCACAGGGGTTGATCTAGGGATGTGACAACTCACCCCTACTAAACAAGAATCTCGTCCCGAGATTCAGGACGTGGGATAAGAAATCAAAGGGGACACTAACTAACGCAAACTTCATGATCCAAGTGTCCTCCATATAGGTGTTGATTGCTTGCCTCATGTTGATCCTGGCTTCCTCGCTTTCGAGAGCTTTGTCCAAACGGTGACGATGATAGAAACTCTACAAAATTGATCTTCTGAAAGATCGAACAACTCAAGATCAACTCATGGAGTGAGACGTTGAGACATCTCTTGAGCTGAGACACGGAACACACATCCAATGGGATGGAGTGAAACAAACGATGAAGATTCACTTGACGGCAATAATTCCACACCTAAGGTGATGGTATCGATACCACAAGACGGGGCACCTTAGAGAGGGTGACTCGTAGAGTTATTCCCTTAAGTGGCAAAAAGAATTACTTTTGATATAGAGAACATTGAAATTCCCTATACCAGCCTAAGGCAAATACAATCGATCGTTTGACGGAGTCCAAAGGAATGACATTCTCCATCTAGAATGGATGATGTGGACTGCCTTGTAAAAGACAATGCCAATGTTGATTTTGCTTATCATCGGAAATGAATGGGACCCATGGTAAGACCACTTTTGAAGATAATCCTGAACAGCAGTGATTGAGAACGGTAACCCATGGAGAATTGGCACATTGGCGGTGCAAGCTGGGAACAAAATGCAAATGCTGGGAATGATTCTGGTAACTGGGAAGATTCCCAACAGTAGAGAGTAAATCTACTCTTGAGGGGTTATAGCATAACCAAGAGCACTGGGAGCAATCCCGGTGAGTGCCGGTGATAACACCTAGTGTTTGTGCGTGCTCTCAAGAACTTGAGCATTCCCATATTCATCAAGGTTTTACCAATATCTGTGCCAAGGATCCTGGCAACACCACATACTACCATGATGAATAACGATGGACGATGCAGATGCAAAGGAAGATAACACTTTCCTAGATTTCACCTTAGCGGAGCCAAGGGGCAAAATCTGGATGATCGACCGAGAGAAATTTAGCACTCCGTTTCTAATGTTCTCCTTGATGTATTAGCGTAAACCATTCATAGATATGTTTGGTATCTTGAACATCAAGTAAAGGTCGGACTTCGGGAGCACAAGAATCCATAAGGAACAACTAGGGAGTAAATCCTACGAAATCCTTATGGGGAGGTGGCCAGCTTCTGCAATCAAGATTCTACAACGATAGGTCTTCCGGCTAGGTGTGTTGGCCACGACATTCACTTTACCGGTAATCGAGAGACCAATATTATAGCTCTTGGGAAAATGCACCAACCATCATATCTGCCTGAGATTCAGTTCTGGTTGGTGTCAGGATGTTCCAGACTCATCTAGTCTAGATGGAAAAATGAAAGTTTGCAACACAATTCGTCGAGACGACGTTGCGAGATTCTCGGGAATGAACTACGATAGCAAGCTCCAAAACATGAGCTGGTTCTGCTACAAACCTGTGAACATGTTGTCCAAGACAAGCATGACCACATAGCAGTCTTATGATAAAACACTACCGAGTTCTGGTTGGGAACCATCGTCTAGGATATCGAAGTCCTTACATAAGTCATATGATTAGTTCTTATGATGGAACTTTTCTCCTTGAACAAATCAATCAGTGGCTTGGGGTGCTAGGGATACATATAGAGTGAAGGTTGCAAGTCTCCAAACCACAGAATACTTCTCACGTATGCATGACTGACTTGGGATGATTCCACAGGAAGCAAAACAAACTTTCTCAACTCACGGTGGCAACTTACATCAATTACACATGAATTAGGGAAAGTTTCTTCTCTCATCCAACATATACCTCATGAACGGAACACGGAGGCAATGCTTACAAAGTTTCCAACACTAGCTTAATGTCCTACAAAATCATGGAGAAGATAGCAGTGTTGCTGATGGGCTCAACAACAATTCATCCAGGTTTCCATGGAGATGGAATTCCATAATTATGTGGACAAGTGATAGTATTGGTCAGACCAATAGATGTAATGGTGTATGCTCGAGGGATCAACCACGAGTAAGACAACATTAAGAACATCGTTGGTTCTGATTTGATTTGAGGATAGCCCACACTCAAATCAAAGTTTTAGTAACACAATAGATCCAACAATTGATCACGAGGATCAATCGATCAAGATATCATCTTTCTTCAACACACACACAAAAGATATCCCTTGGAAGGAACTAAGTCAAGCAAGCTTTTATCTTCCAACTCTCCAAGTTGTTGCTTAGCTTAACCAACTAGTTCGGGGTATCCAACACAGATTCTTGGAGAAGTGGTGGTTTATAAGAAACCAACTTGATCACGAACTCAACATAACAGTCAAGAGACAACCTGGTAATACTTCCGAGAAGATATTCGGGAAATCACGAACCACCGATATGTTACTAAGCTCGAGAACAATCTTGCTTTTCAGGGCAAGACGATATGATCAAATGAGCGAGGGATTGACACAATCCTAACTCATTGATCGAAGAGTGCACCAGGGAAGTGGACTAGGTAGCACGATCAACCTTAGGGTGATGATTCAATAATCAACTCGCTAAGGATGAGGTTGTTGTCCTTTAACTACCAAGCAACGAAGTTGCTAGGAGTATTAATTTCACACATCACGATTCACTTGTCAGCATTCCGGTTACAATAACATGGAAACCGAGGGATGAACAGTAATGGCAAGAAGTATTACTACATCAAGAATTCATAAGAGATAATGCAATTCTCACGACATTCTTAATATAAAGATGGTAATACTCCAGGATAGAACCGTTTAGAAGCTGCATTAGCATTCTTCATCTGCGAAGTACAACTTCTTTGACCTAATCTGGGATATGGATAGGGTACTGGAGTTTGTTTCTCCTAGTCATTCCGAGATAGAATGAATTGACGGATCACAAGAGTAAAAGGCATCGATGAACACGAGTGCACAACTACTCCTGACTATCAATTGATAGACGAGGGTCATAATACAACTAAAAGGAGACAACTCAAGGAACATATAACTTCTGAGTTGTGGATGCATAGGTTAGTATGTTGAACGAGTTCCACATATTTCTTCCGGATAACCCATGCAGAAAGGTAGGACTGGCAGAGTCACAATATGAATGGAGTACTACTCAGGAGCACTCTGGTTGTGATCTTTTGGTTCGGGAGAACTTCTGCCAAGGATGGTTCATGGTATTGGAAGAACGATAACCACTGTGACGCCCGAGACCGACGTCCCAGAAGATTCCAGAAGCTTCCCGAAGATTCCAGATGTTCCGAGTTGCCCGGGTGTTCCTTTTGTGCTTGTGTTTTTATTTTTTGCATTGCATCATGTCATCATGTCATATTTATTTTTTTGCATCTCAACCTAAATAAATCGTGTGGACCTTCGGTCCATTTAAATCGAGGGAAGGCGACTTCTCTTTATAACATATAAAAGCCTCCTAATAATTATGGAGCTATATTAATAAATATTCCCTTCGTTGGAATTAACCCAACACACGTGCATAATTTCTTCATGCCTTTTTCACCTCAAGTTCTCCAACTAAACCTTCCCTTTCTGTTGGAACTATTTTTGTAAGGTGGGAATTAATCCGTAAAGCCTTATAAAAATGTCCATCTTTTTATTCTGTTCGTTGACTCTTTTCTTTTATTTTGGCTCTCTCCTTTTTGTTTTATTTCTGTCTAAGAGTTAAAACAGAGAGCAGCCAGCCTTTCCAGGCCCAGGCCCGTTTCCCTCTGGGCTCAGCCACCTCTTCTCTTGGGCCTCATCCCCCCTCACTTCGGCCCAGGCCACCTCCCTGCGCCGAACCCTAGCGCTAGCCACTCCCTCGCTAACTCCCAGCCGCCGCCAGTTCCCTCTCCCCTCGTTCGCCCCTTCTTCGATCCCCTCTGCCTTTGCCTCTGTCGCCAGCGACCCGACCTCGAGCGCCCTTTTCTTCCCTCGTCCAGGAGCACGGCGCGTCCCTGCCTTGTCCTCCGCGCCCGTCCCTCCGCCGTGGCCTGCGGCCTCCCTCCGGCCAGCCATGGCCACCGCCAGCCGCCGCCGCGCCAAGGCATCCGGCGCCCGACGCGCCCCAACCTCCGTCCGCGCCTCCTCGCCCTGCTGCCATCCGGCCTCGCCGTGGTCGCCCTGTCCCGAGCGCCCCGGAGCCAGCCTCGCCTGGCCCGAGCCCAGCGACGCCTCAGCGCCGCCTCCATCGCTCTTCCCCCCTGCTGCATCTCCCGTGGCTCTCCTCCGGCCAGAGGCCCTGCGCCTCGCTCCCTTCCCCGACGCAGGAGCCCCGCGGCCCCCGAGCCCCGTCCTCCTCAGCGGCGCCGTCCTCTGCGCCCGTCCCAGGCCGCAGCGACCCTGCCCCGTCGACCCCGCAGGCGCCCTTCCCTCCAGCAAGCGCGGCCAGGAGCTCCAGATCGGCCTCCCTCCGTTCCGGCCACCGAGCGCCTCCAGGCCCCGCAGGCCGCCTTCCTCCGTCGCAGAGACCGCAGACCGGCCTCTTCTCGCTGTTGCCCTTTTTGTTGTTCCTGTGCGTTTTGTGTTGTTTTGTTTTGTGTTGCCGTGTGCTATTGCAAATGTCCAGGCACCGTTCGTTGACCAAGTGGAGACCGGAGAAACGGAGATGCATCGAGTTCATCTACGGTAAAACTGAACGTCTACGGAAACGAGCACCCCTACGCGAACGTGTACCACGACGATCAAGTACCACTACGGCCGAACGTCTACCGTCGCCGAGTACCACTACTTCCTCTACCGTCGCCCGAGAACAACTACTTCCCTCTACGGCCGTGTACAACTACTTCCTCTACTTCCACTACGTCCCTCTACGATCTCGAACCGTCCCGAAACGAGTGTTTCGAAGGTATAACCCCGAGACGTGACCCGTGGATGCAATGCTTGTTGTGTTGTATGAAATGTGTCCCCTTGTGTGCTTCGTGCCCGTTCCACCTTTTGTCATGTTCCTCGGTTGCCTCGTCACCGACTCGTGGGAACCCGGCAACGGGATCGCCCACCTTTCATCTTGTTCAACTCGTTCACTCCACCTTTTGTTTTGCACCGGTTCCTCACCGAGATACCGGAACCGATATGATGCGTTGCATCATTTTCGGATCATGCCGTGGCACCTTTTCGTTCCACCACGGTGACAAATGCTTCTTATCCTCTTAAGTCAACCTGTTAATAAAATTGCATAAACTTGTTCATGTCATCCGCATCATATTAACAACCTTATATATGTGTGAATTGTTGTTTGCTTATAATTACTAAACATGCTCATGGGGTTTTTTCCGGACTTGTTGTTGTTATTTCCGGCCTCATTTAAATTGCCTAGTTAGTGTAGTTTCTTTATGCTTCACCTCTTGCCATGCTAAAAACATTTAATCTTGTCTTGTAAATAACGAGAGTCAACTAAATAATTAATGTGGTGTTTCGTCAATATGCAACTCGTTGCATATTGATCTCCACTTAACTTGTAGTATTTGTTTGTGCACTTGCCATGCCTTGCATATTTAAACCGGACATGCATCATTCTTGTTTGTGCATCGTATGCCATGTTTATGATTTGTGTGTTTACCGTGTTGTTTCTTTCTTTCCGGTTGCTTCTCTTGTTAGCTTCGGTTTCGTTCCGGAGTTGTGAGGATCCGCTCGACTGTTGCTCCGTCTTCTTCTTGGTTCCGTTCTTCTCCCTTGTGGAATTCCAGGCAAGATGACCGAACCCGGATACCATTACTATCTTTGCCTATTGCTAGTAGTCTCGATCTATAGTTTTGCCTCGATGCCCATGTTTTTCCTGTCAGCCTCCTACTTGTAACCAATTGCCATGTTTAACCACCCTACCTATGCAAACCGTTGCTTGGCTATACGTAGGCTTGCTCAGCCCCTCTTATAGCATTGTTAGTTGCAGGTGAAGATTGAAGATGCTTGCTTCATGTTGAAGTTTGGTTGGGTTATATCACACTATATAAATGCTTAAAATAATGAAATCATCTATATACTGGCAGGGTGGAAGGCTAAGCCTTTTGCTTGGTGTTTTGTTCCACTCATGCCGTTAGGAACCGTATAAGCCGGTGTTATGTTCCTTGATTTTGCGTTCCTAACACGGTTGGGGTGTATGGGACCCCCTTGATAAACCGCTAAGTGCTAAGTCTTTTCCAGCAAGTCCCAACATTTGGTACTATTTGCCTCATAATAACAACTTAATTAAATTAATTTAAATTTGCATAGAGGGTCGCTCCCTCGAGGATCCTTTATTTCTACATAGCAGGGGGGGCCAGTGCCGATGGTGTTGGTCCCAAACGGGGGTTCTGCGGGAACCACCACGGGGAAACTCGAGGTTTGGGTCCTGTAGAATCGCCCATCCGGTCGTGTCCTGAGACCTAGATACGCGCGGCTACTATCAGGGTGTCGACACGCCGGGAGGATTTGCTGGATTAGCCTTACCTTAGTTCGGTTTAACTTGAGCACGGGATTCCGAGAATACTCGGGTCTTCCCAACTATGGAGTTGCGACTCCGCGGATCGTGGGCTTGTAATGGGTCAAGTTGGAACACCCCTGCAGGGTTTGAACTTTCGAAAGCCGTGCCCGCGGTTATGTGGCAGATGGGAGCTTGTTAATTCCGGTTGTAGATAACTTGACACAATGTTTCAATACACTACCAGCGTGTGTACCGTGACTGTCAATTTCCGAATAGGGATTCGGGAGTTGAACACGGTGGGGTTATGTTTGACCGGCTTTAGCTAGGATCACTTCGTGATCATCCTTCGACCGATGCTCTTCTCTTCTCGCTCTCTATTACGTAAGATAGTGCTAGTTGCTGCTGCAGACTCTTGTTTTTATCCTTCACCTCATATTCTTTTCTTCAGCCTTGTCCTCACCCAAGGCTTAAATAGTCTTGTTACCCGGGAACGGGATTGCTGAGTCCTTTGTGGCTCACAGTTACTTCACCACACCAGTTGCAGGTTCAGCCGAGTTCGATGCAGGAGTTGGACCAGTTCTTCACCAGGAGCTTGTTGAAGAGAGTTTGGCTGTTTGCTTGTGACGTTTCGATGTTCAGTAGTGGTTTCTACTAGGATTCGATCCTGACCTGTGGCTTTATGTTGTTTTGGTATCTTTCTTTTGGATCTTCACCCGTAGTCGGGTTGTGATGTTCTGAATGATGATTGTTTATGTAATGTTTTGTGTGAAGTGGCGAGTGTAAGCCAACTATCTCCTTTTGCTTTTAATCCCTCTTTTACATGAGTTGTGCAAAGATACCAAACTTGAGATCATTCTAGGATGGATTTATGCCTTTAAGTCGTGCCTCGACACGTAGGAGGTATAACTCCATCCTGGGCATTACAAGTTGGTATCAGAGCCTTCTCCGACCTAGAAGCCCCCACTGATTGATCGAATCGTTGACGGTTGAGTCTAGGCACACACTGAAAACTTTTTGAGTCCTATATTATATCGGAGAGTAGGATTTCTTTGCTTCTCATCCCTTTTCTCTCTGGTGAGGACTCCTGACGTCTACTCTTGTCTCTCCTATTTTCAAAAAATTGCACCAAATTTTTTTTAGGATCCCGCGAGTATTCTGGGATTGTTTCGATGTTCTTGTGACAAGGATATTGTTCTCGATGCCTCCTGTTACCGAGGAGTTGAGCTTCGGGGTATCATTGACACAAGCATATCGCGACAGTACTAAATACTTAAGACGGCCGACATCGAAAATCTCTCCTATACGGCCAGTGGCAAGATAACCCCGACATCACCCAGTACTGGGGAGGTAGTTCGAGAGTATTGCCATAGCTTGTTATAGTGGATGCTTTTCGAAGGTCCGAGGTAAACAGTTTCCGAGAAAGACTGGTTATGTGTTGAAGGATGGATACACCTGGATGTAGGTTTAGAGTTGTTTGCGCGGTGCTTCCCGTGTATCCCCAACACCTGATTGCATAACTGGGAATTTTCGGAAATCTATAGGTGGGTTCATCTAGTAGTTCTAGGCATTCTTCCAACGGATGCTTGATATGAAGTTTGGGGTTCTACATTGAGTGAAGTGGTTTTATGGACTTGTTCTGATCGGGAGTTGCATCTTAAAGGGTCCTTGGCTATGCTGATCCGGGGATGACAAAACCCTTTTGTAACATGTTCCATGAGCTTTCAGCACGAAGATGTCGAACGAAGCTTCTATCTTGTATTTGTTCTATCTGTTCCTTGTTCCTTTTTATTTTCATTTTTGTTCTCCAAGTGGCTTCTCGACATGTTGATGTACCTGCGGAATTCATTCGTTCGATCCTCTGTTCGAATGATATTGTGAAGATCATGCTGCACATCTACCCTTTGTTCTTGTTTTGATTCTGGTATTCGAGTTGCTTCAATGTCAAATGTTGATTCCATACCTTTCCTAATCGGTGTTCTCATACTTCTATGGGAGTGCTATTTCTTCTTGATCATCAAGATGGTCATATTAAATTCTTTTCAACCGATGTGCCTTCTCTTCAAGTTTTTTCATACGGACGTCGTTGAGAAATCTGACGATTGTCTGTTTCATTCATCCCAAGTTGTCTTTGTTTTCCCCACCCTCCCACCCTTTCTTCTTCCTGGAGCAATAAATTCTCAATGAAGTATCCATTTTATTCATGTGATGGTTCTTCATTCTTTTCCTTCAATGTTCTTATTCCGGTGATTTATCGTCAAGATGCTCAAGAGCTTCAAGTTCATCATTCTTTTGTTTTCTCATTCTGCCGGTGGATGTAATTCAAGAATTCGGTGTTGATCTTATCATTTTCCTTTTTTCACAATGCTTTCTTATTCCGGTGCACCAATTAATCATTCTCCTCTTCCTATTCATATCCGGAGTGCTGAAGATTCATAATTCCATTCTTAATCCGTTCAAACTATTTTGAGGTTGTTATCTTACTCAAGCCTTTTAATTCAACCGGTGCAATATCTCTTAAGCAATCTTTTCAACGGTGATTTCTTTAGTGGGCCCTAACCCACAGGTCTTTCCCAGGATCTTACCTGACTCTTCTAATTTTTCCGGAGTTGTACTCAAATTCTTTTCAAAGTGTGACGTAAGAATGATTTCCATCAGTCACATGCCTTCTTCAAGTTTACTTTCAAATTCTTTTTCATCATTGGTTCAATCTTCCAATTCTTCAACCCGGAGTGCTCATCAATTCTTATGGCATTTCTCGTCTTCATCCTCAACATTTGAAGACCGGAGAAGTGTTTCTCTTAACCTTGGCCGTTCTCTTGAAGATTCGTGGTTCTACCTTCTTACCTTCCTCATTATTGTTTTGATTGTGAGGAATTCTTTTATGCCATCCGAAGCATTTCATGAATTCTTTTCTTTGTGATCCTCCGAAGGCCATCATTCAGAATATTTCTTCGTTCTCAGTTTTCAACTTCATCCTCCAAATATTCTGCATTGATGTCTCTTCGTTCGTCTCCATATTCTTACGGTGGTTCATTCAAGATTATCCTTCCGTTGTTATCGTTTTAATTCAATTGTTCTTTTTCACAATCCTACCGGTGGTTCATTGAGGAATTACCCAAGCTTGTGCTAGATCTCTCTTTAATTCTTTCCAACGAGAATAAGTAGTATGCCAAATCCTTGGTTGTCATCAATTTAAATTGGTGAAGGAGATGCATAACATAATTCTTATTCTTATTCCTTCAAGGTGATTTAATTCTTTTGTCTGGAGCTTGTTCATCATATCATATTCTCGCTTCTAAGTTGTTCATCTTGTTTTCCGGAGATCCAAGCTATTTCATTAATATCATTTCAAAGCTACATCTAATTCACCGCATGCCTTGAATCTTATTCTTTTCATCTTTCACTTCTAATGTTTTCATCACCGGAGTTTTCATGGTGGTTCATCATGTTTTAATTCATCCTCGAAGTCTTCAACAAGATTCTTGTTGGAGCTCAAGCTTTCTTCATCATGCTTTCCAATTGCAATCCTTCTACCTTATCTTTTCAGATGGTGTTATGTCATTCTTGACAAATTCCTTCATGTTTCATGATTCACGAGTTATCAAGAATGAGATATTTAAACCCATCATTTTCTTTGTTCAGGAGATCTTTTCAACCCTTTCATTTTATCTGTTGGAGTAATCTTGGGTTGTATTTCACCTAAAAGCTTTCCCTAAGGATTGTTGATATTATGGTGCTTATGAATGACCCAAGTTCTTCATTTATCATTCCGGTGAAATAAGTTTTTCATCTCCTTTTTGATCTCAATCCAATCAAATGTTCTCCTCAGTGGCTGGTTGTCACCTCTTAATTTTGAGATGTTTTCCATAATCCCACATCAAGTTTATTCTTTCGTTGTTGAATTTCCAACAATTCCGTTCAGCCTTCTTCGTAAGGATGTTTTCATATTCATTCATGGGAGAAGTTGTCATTTTTCTTCTCCGTTCATTTCTTTCATTGAACTTGATTCTCTATTCTTTCATTCCGGAGGCCTTGTGATATTACTCTCTTCAACCATCATCTCGTTTTATCGAGATCTTGTTCTTTTCCTTGTTTATCTTTTAACTGGAATGTTGTCACCTACATTCTAGTTCCCTCATCTTATCTAGCTTTCCTCTCTTTTAACCGGAGTGCTGTCTGAATCTTTCTTACACCTTGTGCCATTCTTTTAATTGTTTCGGAGGCAACATGTTGTTCTTTTCATCAAGTATCACTTCATCTTCTCAAGTTCATGTTTATTCCTTCCATTTTTCAGACGGAGTGCTGCCGAAATTCTGTCATTCTTATTCCTTGGCTATACCATAGCGGTTTCTTATTCTTTTGGTTCGTAAGCTCTTGTTTCATGTCTTTCAACCTATAAGGTTCTTATAATGCTCCTTGCTCCTCTTTTCTAACGGAGTGTTTTCATCTTCGTTCATCTCCGTTGTATTCTTCTTTCAATTTGCTCAACCTCTCAAGGTTCTTTGGTTTCACTCGTTTGTTAAAGAAGCAACTTTGTTTTACCTCTTCCTCTTCCGTTTTTACCCGGTGATATCTCTAGGATCTCGGGTCGAGATCCTCTGTTAGTGTGGGAGAGTTGTGACGCCCGAGACCGACGTCCCAGAAGATTCCAGAAGCTTCCCGAAGATTCCAGATGTTCCGAGTTGCCCGGGTGTTCCTTTTGTGCTTGTGTTTTTATTTTTTGCATTGCATCATGTCATCATGTCATATTTATTTTTTTGCATCTCAACCTAAATAAATCGTGTGGACCTTCGGTCCATTTAAATCGAGGGAAGGCGACTTCTCTTTATAACATATAAAAGCCTCCTAATAATTATGGAGCTATATTAATAAATATTCCCTTCGTTGGAATTAACCCAACACACGTGCATAATTTCTTCATGCCTTTTTCACCTCAAGTTCTCCAACTAAACCTTCCCTTTCTGTTGGAACTATTTTTGTAAGGTGGGAATTAATCCGTAAAGCCTTATAAAAATGTCCATCTTTTTATTCTGTTCGTTGACTCTTTTCTTTTATTTTGGCTCTCTCCTTTTTGTTTTATTTCTGTCTAAGAGTTAAAACAGAGAGCAGCCAGCCTTTCCAGGCCCAGGCCTCGTTTCCCTCGTTTCCCTCTGGGCTCAGCCACCTCTTCTCTTGGGCCTCCTCCCCCCTCACTTCGGCCCAGGCCACCTCCCTGCGCCGAACCCTAGCGCTAGCCACTCCCTCGCTAACTCCCAGCCGCCGCCAGTTCCCTCTCCCCTCGTTCGCCCCTTCTTCGATCCCCTCTGCCTTTGCCTCTGTCGCCAGCGACCCGACCTCGAGCGCCCTTTTCTTCCCTCGTCCAGGAGCACGGCGCGTCCCTGCCTTGTCCTCCGCGCCCGTCCCTCCGCCGTGGCCTGCGGCCTCCCTCCGGCCAGCCATGGCCACCGCCAGCCGCCGCCGCGCCAAGGCATCCGGCGCCCGACGCGCCCCAACCTCCGTCCGCGCCTCCTCGCCCTGCTGCCATCCGGCCTCGCCGTGGTCGCCCTGTCCCGAGCGCCCCGGAGCCAGCCTCGCCTGGCCCGAGCCCAGCGACGCCTCAGCGCCGCCTCCATCGCTCTTCCCCCTGCTGCATCTCCCGTGGCTCTCCTCCGGCCAGAGGCCCTGCGCCTCGCTCCCTTCTCCGACGCAGGAGCCCCGCGGCCCCCGAGCCCCGTCCTCCTCAGCGGCGCCGTCCTCTGCGCCCGTCCCAGGCCGCAGCGACCCTGCCCCGTCGACCCCGCAGGCGCCCTTCCCTCCAGCAAGCGCGGCCAGGAGCTCCAGATCGGCCTCCCTCCGTTCCGGCCACCGAGCGCCTCCAGGCCCCGCAGGCCGCCTTCCTCCGTCGCAGAGACCGCAGACCGGCCTCTTCTCGCTGTTGCCCTTTTTGTTGTTCCTGTGCGTTTTGTGTTGTTTTGTTTTGTGTTGCCGTGTGCTATTGCAAATGTCCAGGCACCGTTCGTTGACCAAGTGGAGACCGGAGAAACGGAGATGCATCGAGTTCATCTACGGTAAAACTGAACGTCTACGGAAACGAGCACCCCTACGCGAACGTGTACCACGACGATCAAGTACCACTACGGCCGAACGTCTACCGTCGCCGAGTACCACTACTTCCTCTACCGTCGCCCGAGAACAACTACTTCCCTCTACGGCCGTGTACAACTACTTCCTCTACTTCCACTACGTCCCTCTACGATCTCGAACCGTCCCGAAACGAGTGTTTCGAAGGTATAACCCCGAGACGTGACCCGTGGATGCAATGCTTGTTGTGTTGTATGAAATGTGTCCCCTTGTGTGCTTCGTGCCCGTTCCACCTTTTGTCATGTTCCTCGGTTGCCTCGTCACCGACTCGTGGGAACCCGGCAACGGGATCGCCCACCTTTCATCTTGTTCAACTCGTTCACTCCACCTTTTGTTTTGCACCGGTTCCTCACCGAGATACCGGAACCGATATGATGCGTTGCATCATTTTCGGATCATGCCGTGGCACCTTTTCGTTCCACCACGGTGACAAATGCTTCTTATCCTCTTAAGTCAACCTGTTAATAAAATTGCATAAACTTGTTCATGTCATCCGCATCATATTAACAACCTTATATATGTGTGAATTGTTGTTTGCTTATAATTACTAAACATGCTCATGGGGTTTTTTCCGGACTTGTTGTTGTTATTTCCGGCCTCATTTAAATTGCCTAGTTAGTGTAGTTTCTTTATGCTTCACCTCTTGCCATGCTAAAAACATTTAATCTTGTCTTGTAAATAACGAGAGTCAACTAAATAATTAATGTGGTGTTTCGTCAATATGCAACTCGTTGCATATTGATCTCCACTTAACTTGTAGTATTTGTTTGTGCACTTGCCATGCCTTGCATATTTAAACCGGACATGCATCATTCTTGTTTGTGCATCGTATGCCATGTTTATGATTTGTGTGTTTACCGTGTTGTTTCTTTCTTTCCGGTTGCTTCTCTTGTTAGCTTCGGTTTCGTTCCGGAGTTGTGAGGATCCGCTCGACTGTTGCTCCGTCTTCTTCTTGGTTCCGTTCTTCTCCCTTGTGGAATTCCAGGCAAGATGACCGAACCCGGATACCATTACTATCTTTGCCTATTGCTAGTAGTCTCGATCTATAGTTTTGCCTCGATGCCCATGTTTTTCCTGTCAGCCTCCTACTTGTAACCAATTGCCATGTTTAACCACCCTACCTATGCAAACCGTTGCTTGGCTATACGTAGGCTTGCTCAGCCCCTCTTATAGCATTGTTAGTTGCAGGTGAAGATTGAAGATGCTTGCTTCATGTTGAAGTTTGGTTGGGTTATATCACACTATATAAATGCTTAAAATAATGAAATCATCTATATACTGGCAGGGTGGAAGGCTAAGCCTTTTGCTTGGTGTTTTGTTCCACTCATGCCGTTAGGAACCGTATAAGCCGGTGTTATGTTCCTTGATTTTGCGTTCCTAACACGGTTGGGGTGTATGGGACCCCCTTGATAAACCGCTAAGTGCTAAGTCTTTTCCAGCAAGTCCCAACATTTGGTACTATTTGCCTCATAATAACAACTTAATTAAATTAATTTAAATTTGCATAGAGGGTCGCTCCCTCGAGGATCCTTTATTTCTACATAGCAGGGGGGGCCAGTGCCGATGGTGTTGGTCCCAAACGGGGGTTCTGCGGGAACCACCACGGGGAAACTCGAGGTTTGGGTCCTGTAGAATCGCCCATCCGGTCGTGTCCTGAGACCTAGATACGCGCGGCTACTATCAGGGTGTCGACACGCCGGGAGGATTTGCTGGATTAGCCTTACCTTAGTTCGGTTTAACTTGAGCACGGGATTCCGAGAATACTCGGGTCTTCCCAACTATGGAGTTGCGACTCCGCGGATCGTGGGCTTGTAATGGGTCAAGTTGGAACACCCCTGCAGGGTTTGAACTTTCGAAAGCCGTGCCCGCGGTTATGTGGCAGATGGGAGCTTGTTAATTCCGGTTGTAGATAACTTGACACAATGTTTCAATACACTACCAGCGTGTGTACCGTGACTGTCAATTTCCGAATAGGGATTCGGGAGTTGAACACGGTGGGGTTATGTTTGACCGGCTTTAGCTAGGATCACTTCGTGATCATCCTTCGACCGATGCTCTTCTCTTCTCGCTCTCTATTACGTAAGATAGTGCTAGTTGCTGCTGCAGACTCTTGTTTTTATCCTTCACCTCATATTCTTTTCTTCAGCCTTGTCCTCACCCAAGGCTTAAATAGTCTTGTTACCCGGGAACGGGATTGCTGAGTCCTTTGTGGCTCACAGTTACTTCACCACACCAGTTGCAGGTTCAGCCGAGTTCGATGCAGGAGTTGGACCAGTTCTTCACCAGGAGCTTGTTGAAGAGAGTTTGGCTGTTTGCTTGTGACGTTTCGATGTTCAGTAGTGGTTTCTACTAGGATTCGATCCTGACCTGTGGCTTTATGTTGTTTTGGTATCTTTCTTTTGGATCTTCACCCGTAGTCGGGTTGTGATGTTCTGAATGATGATTGTTTATGTAATGTTTTGTGTGAAGTGGCGAGTGTAAGCCAACTATCTCCTTTTGCTTTTAATCCCTCTTTTACATGAGTTGTGCAAAGATACCAAACTTGAGATCATTCTAGGATGGATTTATGCCTTTAAGTCGTGCCTCGACACGTAGGAGGTATAACTCCATCCTGGGCATTACAACCACGGACCTCGAGGACTATCACAAGGTTACTAATATCCTAAAGGAACGAGCAAATACTAACAACATGAAGTAAGTAGGGTGAAGCTCGGGTTCGAGAACCCAGGAATAGAATACCTAACAACTAAATGGCATCACGGGATGCTTTCGAGAATAATGGCCAGAATCATCACACTGAGAATATAAAGCATTGCTAGATTACTGGGTGATCCTCTAAGACACCTAGGGTCATAGTAATAATTCCAACATATATGTCGAGGTAACGGAGTACCACAACTCACCGTCTAGTGTGGTTAATCTGGCCTAAAAGGACATTAAGAACGGGTAGGAATGATTTGCAAATGCATCAGATTGCTTAGAGACCTGGGATGACTCGGACAGCATAACGGCTGCAAATGCTCGAAAATACTTTTGAGATCCAAGCAAAAAGGGTAGCATATCTACTTATCATCATAATGTCAGGGTTCTGAGACCAACAGTTAAGCAACAGAAGTAGTAGAAACTAAACTGAGGATCGAATCCACAATAACGTGAACCTGATAAAAAGAATGAGAATCCTAGTTCTTAATCCCCGTAGAAAGAAGAAGGTGACTCGGATCAGAAGGGCATAGGGTAAAGGAGTAAAAAGAGCCTTACGTTCCCTTCCACAAACAATTCCCTTACATAACTAAAGAGTTTCTAGACACGACTTCGATCAGTTTGGCTTGCTAATCCTACAGGCAGTCAGGCTCTGATACCAAAGCTGTCAGGACCCCGATCCTAAGTCACACAGGTCTAGCCGGTAACACATCATATCGTTTTGCGGCCTCACGCACGGTATCCCCACGGGTGCCACCTTACCTGGCCCGGGACCGTTTGCGCATTTTGGCACACGTATATGATAGTGTCGCTAGCATCCATATGACAGAGAACCCGGTCCGACATGACTAGTTATAAACCAAAAGTGGCACTAAATTACAGAGACAGGCATTCATGACCCAGCAATGAACGTGTCGGTCATCAACGTATGAACCCAAGTCGTAGCAAGCTACAAGGACTTAAAGGAACAACGCGGGACATTTCCCCTAAGGGACAGACACAGGAACGAAGAAGGACACATGCCGGCCAGCCTAAGTGTTCCGGAGCAGTAGCAAGCTACCAAGGCTGAGTGGAAGCACTAGGAGACATTTCCCTGTAAGGTAGGCTACCAAAGGTAAACAACTAGGTGCCGGATCCCACACATAGCAATACACATTACACGTACGCATAACATGCAAGTATGTGTTGTACAACAAGGCATCACAACATAACTCAACAACTCATATAGATAAAGGCCCAGAAGAGCCATCATAGCATTTATTACAATCAGAGGTCACATGACCCAACATACAGAGCATACAGGCAACGGAAGCATAACATGTCTGAGTACAGACAACTACAAATGAAAAAGGCTGAGAAGCCTGACTATCTACCAGACCCTCCCAAGGGTACAAGATCGTAGCTGAGGTAACAAGCTAAACGTCGAAGTCCACGCGGAACCACTAGCGAGACTGAAGTCTCTCTGCAAAACATAAATTAAGCAAACGTGAGTACAAAGGTACTCAGCAAGACTTACATCAGAACTAGCTACATATGCATCAGTATCAACAAAGGGGGTGGTGGTGTTTGACTGCAGCAAGACAGCTTTGACTCGGTGGCTATCCTAAACTACAACTGTAAGTAACTCTTTTGAGGTGGCGCACACGAGTCCACATCTTCACCAATCAATACACCACTATGGATCCGCTCCCGTCTCCCTACGAGAAGGCCATCCATAGCACTCACGCTTATCTTGCGCGTTTTAGGGTATCCACTTTCACTTGTCTATGAACTGTAATAGGCAACCCAGAAGTCCATTTCCGCGGACACGGCTATTCGAATAGATTATATTTAACCCTGCAGGGGTGTACTTCTTCACACACGCTCTCACCACTTACCGCCGTCTACACGACATGTACTCGGCAACCTTCAAGCGGAGGCCCAGCGAGGGTGTCGGCCACGACCTGACTAACCACACAAGTCTCTCGTCCAGGTTTATCGCCTATTTGGGTTCCATCCGTGGGGAGATCCGGCCGGGGTGTCGCTCATGGCCCCAAACGATGTGTACAGGGTTCCCGCATCACCAAACGGGCAATCGGTACACCGTGCCACGTACCTGCCGTGTCACAGCCCACCCCGAGGGTCAGCGCTGCGCACGACCTCCAGTAAACTACAAACACCAGAAACTAGTTGCAACTCCTGGACAGAGATCATGTTGATTAATAAGTCGAGAGAGTCAATTAAGGATCCCAATGTGTGGTAGTAGCTGTTTCATGCACCAACCAACACAGAACTCAGTTCCTGAGGACGGCTGCAATGAGACAACCCACCATGTACTCCTACATGGCCTCTCATCGCTACCTTTACCAAATCGTGTTCACACACTTAGCTGTCAACAGTAGGACATGTTCACCACATTCCAATTCATCCCTGATGAATCAGACCTGACACAACTTTAAGCAATAGCAGGCATAACCAGAAAGCATGAATGAGTAGGCACAACATGGCTCAAACAACTCCTACTCATACTAGTGGGTTTCAACTATTTACTGTGGCAATGACGGGTAACAGTTGAAGCGTTGTTGTCCTAATGCAGTAAAAGAGAGCAAGAGCGAGAGAGTGGGATTGTATCGGAATGCTCAATGGGGTTTTGCTTGCCTGGCACTCCTGAAGATAACATTGAGTCTTCATCGGTGTCATCGATCACATCGTCGGAACACGTCTACTGAAGGGGACAAGCACCGGCAAACAAGAGAGAACACAATCAATGTGATGCAACAATATGATGCATGAACATGACATGGCAATATGCTGTTGATTGAGCTAATGCAACTAGCAACCATGTTAAATGAAGTTGGTTTGAACCAAGGTTCAAATTCAAACTCCATATGTGATTATTCAAATGCCATTTATTCAAATTGTCCTAAACAGTGGCTGTAAGTTATTCAAACATGCATGAAAATGCCGTAAACAGATTCCTTGGATTTTTCTGATCATTTTTCATATATAAATTATTTTCATCTGAGCTATAGTTTATTTTCTATGATTTTTAGAAGTTTTGGCTATTTTCTGAAATAAATAAATCATTTCTGATTTATTTAGAATTCCAGAAAGGCTTTATGACATCGTAGTGACGTCATCACTACGTCAGCAAGTCAAAGGCGCCAGCCCAGGTCAAACCTGATGGCTGGGACCCACAAGTCAGTGTCTAAACTAATTAACTAAATTAGTTAGCACTAAGTTAAACCTAACTCTAATTAACTAGGGGCCTGGGCCCACACGTCAGTGAGCCAGGGCTAATCCTATTTTAATTAAACCTAACTAGGTAATTAGTAGGAACTGGCCCCACACGTCAGTGAGTTAGCGGTTGACTAAGGGCGTGGGGCCCATACGTCAGTGACCCGGGGTGGTCAACCCCCCGGTCAAACAAGTCAGACTCGCCGGCGACTCGACGCCGGCGAGGCCAAACACGGCGGAGAGGCTCGGAAATCCTCCTCCGGCGACCAAATGGCCGGCGGAGGGCATCTACGTGGAGCGGGGACTCATGCGCATCTAGTGGAGGCGTCGGTGTGTGCTGGGGTGGCCGGAGCTCGTCGGATCGGAGCTCGCGGCGGCGCCGGAGTTCGGGCTCCGTCCTGCGCGAGGCTGCAGTGCGCGGAGAGGCCAGCTGAGGTGATCTGCATGCTCCTGGGAGCTCCAGGAGTCCATCTACGTGCTCGGTTGCGGATGAAACAAACCATGTCCGCGGAGGCGACATGGCCGGCGGGCGGAAGCTTTCGGCTCCGGTGGGCAGCGGGGCTACGCGGTGCAAAAGAAGCGGGGAAGGGAGGGGTTCGGAGCAGGAGCTCACAGAGAAACCGTAGGGAAGGCCAGCGTGCTCGGGGGCGTCCTCGACGGCGCGAATCGAGCGGCGGCGATCACCGGCCGTGGCGATGAAAACGGCGAAGGTGGGGTGGCATCGGGGCACCTGGCGTCGCGTGCGTCGTCTTAGAGCTTCACGGAGCCGAGGCGGAGCTCATGGGCTAACTGGCCGGGCGTGGGGATGCTGGTGGCCGCGGCAACGGCGAACGGCGGCGACGGCCGTGTTCGGTGGGGGAAAACAAAGGGGGGGAGAGCGTTCGGGGGGAGAGAGGGAGAGGGGCAGGGGTTCTGGCGTCGTCTAGAGGCATCCAGGGGGGAGGAGGAGGCAGGCACGCAGGGAGGAGCTGGCGTGGCTCGGCGGCGCGCCTGGCACGCAGCTGCTTCTCCTCCTGGCAGGAGGAAGAAGACAGCGCTGCCCCTGGTGGGCCGGGCCACTACAGCGCTGGGCCAGCTGCAGGTAAGTGGCCGCTAGTTAAGTGCTCTCTCTCTCTTTTATTTCTGTTTCTGTTTTCTATTTTTCTTTCTTTGTTTTATTTTCTTTTGCCACTGTTTTGAAATTTAAACAATTTCAAACAATGCCCAAAAACTCCTCTGAACAATTTTATGTTGCTAGATGGACTTTTCCAAAAGCACATAAAATATTTCAAATTTATTTGAAAATATATTCTATATATTATGAATATAGTTCCAAATTCAAATACAATAATAAATTAAATTCCATGCCCAAAATATTCCACAGAAATGTCCATTATTTTTGGTTTGCTGCAAAAGCCTTGCCAAAAATATCCAACAATTATTAGGAACATTTTGGAAACATTGAATGCAATTTTTTTGACTGGACCTATTTGGAATTTGAAGTGCTAGGGTTTGAACAATCCCCATTTCAAGTTTCCTTTGAAAATAAACATGATGACATGATGATCAGGCAAGGACCACAGGGGTTGATCTAGGGATGTGACATTGTCTTGCACTTGACCCATGTGTTTAGACACTTCATTTTACTTGGTGTTGTGAATGATTCTTATGCCTACCATAGACCTTTCATTGAGCGCTTTATGCATGCTTGCTATGACCATGAGGTAGATGCTTATTCTCTTGTCACACATATTTGCATCACTACCTCCCAATTGCATACTTGGCCCCAAGATATATTTTCTTGTGCTCAATTGATGTGCTTACATGCCATGCCACAACCCTTTGTCACACCCTATGCTATGCTTGATGACAACACTTGTTGGGTGAATCACCTCTTGAATGCTTGGTTTTGCACTAACGCTAACCACATTTGTTTTTCCAAGTGTTTGTTATCCTTGCCCCTTTTGAAGGAATTACTAGACGGTGCGACATTGGAGAGTGCCCATGTAGATCTTCAAGATGATGAGTACTTCGTGATCGTCCACATCTACACGACGACGCCATCTCTTTCCCATGGTGATTTGGTTTCCGATCCGAGGTCGGATCTTTTCCAAGGGGGAGGGGATGATGCGGAGCATCCTATGGACATCACCATGGCAAGAGTCCGTTCGGCAAGTGACACGTGCGACCTATACTTCTTATACATAAAGGTGAATCTTCTCCTTTACACGTGTTCACTTGACCCCTTCGAGGATGGTATACTACTTGACACTCCACTCGTGTGCATGCATAGGTATTGTCGGAGCTTCACGAATGTCAAGGAGGAGTGCAAGCGCCAAGGAATGACTACACCATCCGCGAGGGAAGCGTGGAAGAGAAGACGGAAGAAAGGAGAAGAAGACGGAGTGGCTGCTGGAATCAGGCCGGACATCCGGACGTCCATCCGGATCATCCGGACCCAGCCGGATCATCCGGATCCTCCCCCGGATCGTCCCGGTAATTGCGCCGAAGGTACCCGAAGACTTCCACCGAAGCCGGATCATCCGGGACTCGGTCCGGATCATCCGGACACCCCGACGCCCGGATCATCCGGGACCCCGTCTGGATCATCCGGCCTTGCCTGCGCGCATGTATCCGGGCCGAGGCCCATGTACCTGTTTCGCCCCTCACTTACCCCTTCGTGGCCCTAGACTATATATACTTCTCCACCTCCACCATTTTAGGGCAGCAAATGTGATAGCTCATTTTAGACTAGAGCTTTGCTCATCTATGTGGTTCTACTCCTACGAGTGACCGCGGCCCCTCTACGGAGAAGATCCACACCGGATTCAAGACCTCCTTCACGGAGAAGATCCCGCGGGATTCAAGACCTCCTCTTGGAGATGAATTCTACCTTGTATCTTTCCCTTTGTTGTTCATGTACCTTGTGATCTTGTGTGTTTGATTGTCTAGTGGATGTGTGATTCGACTTGTTCTTGAGTGTTTTCCCTCGTGATTCCCCTTTGTGTTCTTTGTGTTCATCGTGGGTTTCCCTCCTCTTCGTGAAAGATCGGCCTAGAACGGGTTGACCCCGCATCAAGTCTCCCACTTGCACTAGAGTCAATAATCTAGTTCACATCGCCATGTGATTAACACTCACAGGTCACATCGCCATGTGACTAACATCCAAAGAGTTTACTAGAGTCAATAATCTAGTTCACATCACTATGTGATTAACACTCAATGAGTTCTGGGTTTGATCATGTTATGCTTGTGAGAGAGGTTGTAGTCAACGGGTCTGCAACATTCAGATCCCTATGTATTTCGCAAAACTGTATGTCATATCGTAGATGCTGCTACCATGTTCCACTTGTTGCTATTACAAACTGTTGCTCCATTATACGTATCCGGTATCTCTACCCAGAGTTATCCAGATAGGTGTTAAGCTTGCATCGACGTAACTCTTTACGTCGAACTCTTTATCACCTCCATAACCGAGAAATATTTCCTTATTCCTCTAAGGATAATTTTGACAGCTATCTGGTGATCTACTCCTGGATCACCTTTGTACCCTCTTGCCAAACATGTGGCAAGGCACACATTAGGTGCGGTACTCGGCATGGCATACCGTATAGAGCCTATGACAAAAGCATAGGGGACGACCTTCGTCCTTCCTCTCTCTTCTGTCGTGGTCAAGCTTTGAGTCTTACTCAACTTCACACCTTACAACTCAGGTAAGAACTCCTTCTTTGACTGATCTATTTTGAACTCCTTCAAAATCATGTCAAAGGTGTGTGTTCTTTTTGAAAGTATCATTAGGCGTCTTGATCCATCTCTATAGATCTTGATGCCCAATATGTAAGCAGCTTTATCCAGGTCTTCCTTTGAAAAACTCCTTTCAAACAACCCTTTAAGCTTTCCAGAAATTCTACATCATTTCGGATCAACAATATGTCATTCATATATACTTATCAGAAATGTTGTAGTGCTCCCACTCACTTTATTGTAAATACAAGTTTCTAACAAACTTTGTATACCCAAAAACTTTGATCACTCCATCGAAGCGTATATTCCGACTCCGAGATGCTTGCTCTAGTCCATGGAAGGATCGCTGGAGCTAGCATACCTTTTAGCATCCTTAGGATCGACAAAACCTTTCTGATTGTATCACATACAACCTTTCCTTACGAAAACTGGTAAGGAAACTTGTTTTGACATCCATCATCCAGATTTCATAAATGCAGCTAATGCTAACATGATTCCGACGGACTTAAGCATCGCTATGGGTGAGAAAATCTCATCGTAGTCAACTCATTGAACTTGTGAAAAACTCTTTGCCACAAGTCGAGCTTCATAGACGGTGACATTACCATCCACGGCCGTCTTCTTCTTAAAGATCCATCTATCTCAATGGCTTGCCGATCATTGGGCAAGTCCACCAAAGTCCATACTTTGTTTTGATACATGGATCCTATCTCGGATTTCTCGGCTTCTAACCATTTGTCGGAATATGGGCCCGCCATCGCTTCTCCATAGTTCGTAGGTTTATTGTTGTCCAACAACATGACATCTAAGACAGGATCACCATACCACTCAGGAGTAGTACATATCCTTGTCGACCTATGAGGTTTGATAGCAACTTGATCCGAAACTTCATGATCACTATCAATAGTTTCCTCTTCGACACTCGTAGGTTCCACGGAAACATCTTTCTGTGTTACACTACTCTCCGGTTGAAGTGAGGGTTCGACAACCTCATCAAGTTCTATCGTCCTCCCACTCAATTCTTTCGAGAGAAACTCCTTCTCGAGAAAGGACCCGTTCTTAGCGACAAACATTTTTGCCCTTGGATCTGAGATAGAAGGTATACCCAACTGTTACCTTTGGGTATCCTATGAAAATGTATTTGTCCGCTTTGGGTTCGAGCTTTTTCCGGCTGAAGCCATAAGCATCGCAGCCCCAAACATTAAGAAACGACAACTTTGGTTTCTTGCCAAACCATAGTTCACACAGCATCGTCTCAACGGACTTAGATGGTGCCCTATCTAAAGTGAATGCAGCTGTCTCTAATGCATAACCTCAGAATAATAGCGGTAGATCGGTAAAAGACATCATAGATCGCACCATATCTCATAAGGTTCGATTACGACGTCCGGGCACACCATTACGATGTGGTGTTCCAGGTTGCTTCAACTGCGAAACAATTCCACAATGTCTTAAGTGATTGCCAAACTCATAACTCAGAAAATCTCCCTTGATCAGATCGTAGGAATGTGATCTTCTTGTTATGATGATTCTTAACTTCACTCTGAAATTGCTTGAACTTTTCAAACGTTTCAGACTTTTGCTTCATCAAGTAAATACACCCATATCTACTCAAATCGTCAGTGAAGATGAGAAAATAACGATATCCACCACATGCCTTAATTCTCATCGGATTGCACACATCAGCATGTATGATTTCCAACAAGTCACTTGCCCGTTTCATTGTACCTGAAAACGGGATCTTAGTCATCCTGTCCATGAGGTATGGCTTGCATGTGTCAAGCGATTCAAAATCAAGTGACTCCAAACATCCATCAGCATGGAGTTTCTTCATGCATTTTATGCCAAAATGACCTAAGCGGCAGTGCCACAAGAAAGTGGTACTATCATTATTAACTCTACATCTTTTGGCATTAATATTATTATCATGTGTATTACTATGATCAAGATTCAATAAACCATTGGGTGCATGACCATACATGTATTATTCATGTAAACAGAATAACCATTATTCTCTAACTTAAATGAATAACCGTATTGCAATGAACATGATCTAATCATATTCATGCTCAACGTAGACACTTGATAACATTTATCTAGGTTCAACACTAATCTCGAAGGTAGAGGGAGCGTGCGATGGTGATCTTATCAACCTTGGAAACACTTCCAACACACATCATCACCTCACCCTTAGCTAGTCTCCGTTCAGTCCGTAGCTTTTGCTTCAAGTCACTAATAATATCAACTCAACCGGTATCCAATACCCAGGTACTACTAGGAGCACTAGTAAGGTACACATCAATAACATGTATACTTTGTTGAAGTTGCCAGCTTTCTTATCTACCATGTATTTGCGGTAGTTCCGCAACCATGTGACCGTTCCCCTTACAATAGAAGCACTTAGTCTTGAGGTTTGGATTCAACCTTGGGTTCCTTCATTAGAGCGACAACTGGTTTGCCATTCATGAAGTTTCCCTTTAAGCATGATGACATGATGATCAGGCAAGGACCACTGGGGTTGATCTAGGGATGTGACAACTCACCCCTACTAAACAAGAATCTCGTCCCGAGATTCAGGACGTGGGATAAGAAATCAAAGGGGACACTAACTAACGCAAACTTCATGATCCAAGTGTCCTCCATATAGGTGTTGATTGCTTGCCTCATGTTGATCCTGGCTTCCTCGCTTTCGAGAGCTTTGTCCAAACGGTGACGATGATAGAAACTCTACAAAATTGATCTTCTGAAAGATCGAACAACTCAAGATCAACTCATGGAGTGAGACGTTGAGACATCTCTTGAGCTGAGACACGGAACACACATCCAAAGGGATGGAGTGAAACAAACGATGAAGATTCACTTGACGGCAATAATTCCACACCTAAGGTGATGGTATCGATACCACAAGACGGGGCACCTTAGAGAGGGTGACTCGTAGAGTTATTCCCTTAAGTGGCAAAAAGAATTACTTTTGATATAGAGAACATTGAAATTCCCTATACCAGCCTAAGGCAAATACAATCGATCGTTTGACGGAGTCCAAAGGAATGACATTCTCCATCTAGAATGGATGATGTGGACTGCCTTGTAAAAGACAATGCCAAGGTTGATTTTGCTTATCATCGGAAATGAATGGGACCCATGGTAAGACCACTTTTGAAGATAATCCTGAACAGCAGTGATTGAGAACGGTAACCCATGGAGAATTGGCACATTGGCGGTGCAAGCTGGGAACAAAATGCAAATGCTGGGAATGATTCTGGTAACTGGGAAGAATCCCAACAGTAGAGAGTAAATCTACTCTTGAGGGGTTATAGCATAACCAAGAGCACTGGGAGCAATCCCGGTGAGTGCCGGTGATAACACCTAGTGTTTGTGTGTGCTCTCAAGAACTTGAGCATTCCCATATTCATCAAGGTTTTACCAATATCCGTGCCAAGGATCCTGGCAACACCACATACTACCATGATGAATAACGATGGACGATGCAGATGCAAAGGAAGATAACACTTTCCTAGATTTCACCTTAGCGGAGCCAAGGGGCAAAATCTGGATGATCGACCGAGAGACATTTAGCACTCCGTTTCTAATGTTCTCCTTGATGTATTAGCATAAACCATTCATAGATATGTTTGGTATCTTGAACATCAAGTAAAGGTCGGACTTCGGGAGCACAAGAATCCATAAGGAACAACTAGGGAGTAAATCCTACGAAATCCTTATGGGGAGGTGGCCAGCTTCTGCAATCAAGATTCTACAACGATAGGTCTTCCGGCTAGGTGTGTTGGCCACGACATCCACTTTACCGGTAATCGAGAGACCAATATTATAGCTCTTGGGAAAATGCACCAACCATCATATCTGCCTGAGATTCAGTTCTGGTTGGTGTCAGGATGTTCCAGACTCATCTAGTCTAGAAGGAAAAATGAAAGTTTGCAACACAATTCGTCGAGACGACGTTGCGAGATTCTCGGGAATGAACTACGATAGCAAGCTCCAAAACATGAGCTGGTTCTGCTACAAACCTGTGAACACGTTGTCCAAGACAAGCATGACCACATAGCAGTCTTATGATAAAACACTACCGAGTTCTGGTTGGGAACCATCGTCTAGGATATCGAAGTCCTTACATAAGTCATATGATTAGTTCTTATGATGGAACTTTTCTCCTTGAACAAATCAATCAGTGGCTTGGGGTGCTAGGGATACATATAGAGTGAAGGTTGCAAGTCTCCAAACCACAGAATACTTCGCACGTATGCATGACTGACTTGGGATGATTCCACAGGAAGCAAAACAAACTTTCTCAACTCACGGTGGCAACTTACATCAATTACACATGAATTAGGGAAAGTTTCTTCTCTCATCCAACATATACCTCATGAACGGAACACGGAGGCAATGCTTACAAAGTTTCCAACACTAGCTTAATGTCCTACAAAATCATGGAGAAGATAGCAGTGTTGCTGATGGGCTCAACAACAATTCATCTAGGTTTCCATGGAGATGGAATTCCATAATTATGTGGACAAGTGATAGTATTGGTCAGACCAATAGATGTAATGGTGTATGCTCGAGGGATCAACCACGAGTAAGACAACATTAAGAACATCGTTGGTTCTGATTTGATTTGAGGATAGCCCACACTCAAATCAAAGTTTTAGTAACACAATAGATCCAACAATTGATCACGAGGATCAATCGATCAAGATATCATCTTTCTTCAACAAAACACACAAAAGATATCCCTTTGAAGGAACTAAGTCAAGCAAGCTTTTATCTTCCAACTCTCCAAGTTGTTGCTTAGCTTAACCAACTAGTTCGGGGTATCCAACACAGATTCTTGGAGAAGTGGTGGTTTATAAGAAACCAACTTGATCACGAACTCAACATAACAATCAAGAGACAACCTGGTAATACTTCCGAGAAGATATTCGGGAAATCACGAACCACCGATATGTTACTAAGCTCGAGAACAATCTTGCTTTTCAGGGCAAGACGATATGATCAAATGAGCGAGGGATTGACACAATCTTAACTCATTGATCGAAGAGTGCACCAGGGAAGTGGACTAGGTAGCACGATCAACCTTAGGGTGATGATTCAATAATCAACTCGCTAAGGATGAGGTTGTTGTCCTTTAACTACCAAGCAACGAAGTTGCTAGGAGTATTAATTTCACACATCACGATTCACTTGTCAGCATTCCGGTTACAATAACATGGAAACCGAGGGATGAACAGTAATGGCAAGAAGTATTACTACATCAAGAATTCATAAGAGATAATGCAATTCTCACGACATTCTTGACATAAAGATGGTAATACTCCAGGATAGAACAGTTTAGAAGCTGCATTAGCATTCTTCATCTGCGAAGTACAACTTCTTTGACCCAATCCGGGATATGGATAGGGTACTGGAGTTTGTTTCTCCTAGTCATTCCGAGATAGAATGAATTGACGGATCACAAGAGTAAAAGGCATCGATGAACACGAGTGCACAACTACTCCTGACTATCAATTGATAGACGAGGGTCATAATACAACTAAAAGGAGACAACTCAAGGAACATATAACTTCTGAGTTGTGGATGCATAGGTTAGTATGTTGAACGAGTTCCACATATTTCTTCCGGATAACCCATGCAGAAAGGTATGACTGGCAGAGTCACAATATGAATGGAGTACTACTCAGGAGCACTCTGGTTGTGATCTTTTGGTTCGGGAGAACTTCTGCCAAGGATGGTTCATGGTATTGGAAGAACGATAACCACGGACCTCGAGGACTATCACAAGGTTACTAATATCCTAAAGGAACGAGCAAATACTAACAACATGAAGTAAGTAGGGTGAAGCTCGGGTTCGAGAACCCAGGAATAGAATACCTAACAACTAAATGGCATCACGGGATGCTTTCGAGAATAATGGCCAGAATCATCACACTGAGAATATAAAGCATTGCTAGATTACTGGGTGATCCTCTAAGACACCTAGGGTCATAGTAATAATTCCAACATATATGTCGAGGTAACGGAGTACCACAACTCACCGTCTAGTGTGGTTAATCTGGCCTAAAAGGACATTAAGAACGGGTAGGAATGATTTGCAAATGCATCAGATTGCTTAGAGACCTGGGATGACTCGGACAGCATAACGGCTGCAAATGCTCGAAAATACTTTTGAGATCCAAGCAAAAAGGGTAGCATATCTACTTATCATCATAATGTCAGGGTTCTGAGACCAACAGTTAAGCAACAGAAGTAGTAGAAACTAAACTGAGGATCGAATCCACAATAATGTGAACCTGATAAAAAGAATGAGAATCCTAGTTCTTAATCCCCGTAGAAAGAAGAAGGTGACTCAGATCAGAAGGTCATAGGGTAAAGGAGTAAAAAGAGCCTTACGTTCCCTTCCACAAACAATTCCCTTACATAACTAAAGAATTTCTAGACACGACTTCGATCAGTTTGGCTTGCTAATCCTACAGGCAGTCAGGCTCTGATACCAAAGCTGTCAGGACCCCGATCCTAAGTCACACAGGTCTAGCCGGTAACACATCATATCGTTTTGCGGCCTCACGCACGGTATCCCCACGGGTGCCACCTTACCTGGCCCGGGACCGTTTGCGCATTTTGGCACACGTATATGATAGTGTCGCTAGCATCCATATGACAGAGAACCCGGTCCGACATGACTAGTTATAAACCAAAAGTGGCACTAAATTACAGAGACAGGCATTCATGACCCAGCAACGAACGTGTCGGTCATCAACGTATGAACCCAAGTCGTAGCAAGCTACAAGGACTAAAGGAACAACGCGTGACATTTCCCCTAAGGGACAGACACAGGAACGAAGAAGGACACATGCCGGCCAGCCTAAGTGTTCTGGAGCAGTAGCAAGCTACCAAGGCTGAGTGGAAGCACTAGGAGACATTTCCCTGTAAGGTAGGCTACCAAAGGTAAACAACTAGGTGCCGGATCCCACACATAGCAATACACATTACACGTACGCATAACATGCAAGTATGTGCTGTACAACAAGGCATCACAACATAACTCAACAACTCATATAGATAAAGGCCCAGAAGAGCCATCATAGCATTTATTACAATCAGAGGTCACATGACCCAACATACAGAGCATACAGGCAACGGAAGCATAACATGTCTGAGTACAGACAACTACAAATGAAAAAGGCTGAGAAGCCTGACTATCTACCAGACCCTCCCAAGGGTACAAGATCGTAGCTGAGGTAACAAGCTAAACGTCGAAGTCCACGCGGAACCACTAGCGAGACTGAAGTCTCTCTGCAAAACATAAATTAAGCAAACGTGAGTACAAAGGTACTCAGCAAGACTTACATCAGAACTAGCTACATATGCATCAGTATCAACAAAGGGGGTGGTGGTGTTTGACTGCAGCAAGCCAGCTTTGACTCGGTGGCTATCCTAAACTACAACTGTAAGTAACTCTTTTGAGGTGGCGCACACGAGTCCACATATTCACCAATCAATACACCACTATGGATCCGCTCCCGTCTCCCTACGAGAAGGCCATCCATAGCACTCACGCTTATCTTGCGCGTTTTAGGGTATCCACTTTCACTTGTCTATGAACTGTAATAGGCAACCCAGAAGTCCATTTCCGCGGACACGGCTATTCGAATAGATTATATTTAACCCTGCAGGGGTGTACTTCTTCACACACGCTCTCACCACTTACCGCCGTCTACACGACATGTACTCGGCAACCTTCAAGCGGAGGCCTAGCGAGGGTGTCGGCCACG
The DNA here is from genome assembly GCA_902687465.1 of Secale cereale. Lineage (NCBI taxonomy): Eukaryota > Viridiplantae > Streptophyta > Magnoliopsida > Poales > Poaceae > Secale > Secale cereale. The sequence goes on along the minus strand of LR738714.1, from coordinate 325,354,660 downwards.
ACCTGACTAACCACACAAGTCTCTCGTCCAGGTTTATCGCCTATTTGGGTTCCATCCGTGGGGAGATCCGGCCGGGGTGTCGCTCACGGCCCCAAACGATGTGTACAGGGTTCCCGCATCACCAAACGGGCAATCGATACACCGTGCCACGTACCTGCCGTGTCACAGCCCACCCCGAGGGTCAGCGCTGCGCACGACCTCCAGTAAACTACAAACACCAGAAACTAGTTGCAACTCCTGGACAGAGACCATGTTGATTAATAAGTCGAGAGAGTCAATTAAGGATCCCAATGTGTGGTAGTAGCTGTTTCATGCACCAACCAACACAGAACTCAGTTCCTGAGGACGGCTGCAATGAGACAACCCACCATGTACTCCTACATGGCCTCTCATCGCTACCTTTACCAAATCGTGTTCACACACTTATCTCTCAACAGTAGGACATGTTCACCACATTCCAATTCATCCCCGATGAATCAGACCTGACACAACTTTAAGCAATAGCAGGCATAACCAGAAAGCATGAATGAGTAGGCACAACATGGCTCAAACAACTCCTATTCATACTAGTGGGTTTCAACTATTTACTGTGGCAATGACGGGTCATGCAGTGGAAAGGGGTTCAACTACCGCAGCAGGTAACAGTTGAAGCGTTGTTGTCCTAATGCAGTAAAAGAGAGCAAGAGCGAGAGAGTGGGATTGTATCGGAATGCTCAATGGGGTTTTGCCTGCCTGGCACTCCTGAAGATAACATTGAGTCTTCATCGGTGTCATCGATCACATCGTCGGAACACGTCTACTGAAGGGGACAAGCACCGGCAAACAAGAGAGAACACAATCAATGCGATGCAACAATATGATGCATGAACATGACATGGCAATATGCTGTTGATTGAGCTAATGCAACTAGCAACCATGTTAAATGAAGTTGGTTTGAACCAAGGTTCAAATTCAAACTCCATATGTGATTATTCAAATGCCATTTATTCAAATTGTCCTAAACAGTGGCTGTAAGTTATTCAAACATGCATGAAAATGCCGTAAACAGATTCCTTGGATTTTTCTGATCATTTTTCATATATAAATTATTTTCATCTGAGCTATAGTTTATTTTCTATGATTTTTAGAAGTTTTGTCTATTTTCTGAAATAAATAAATCATTTCTGATTTATTTAGAATTCCAGAAAGGCTTTATGACATCATAGTGACGTCATCACTACGTTAGCAAGTCAAAGGCGCTAGCCCAGGTCAAACCTGACGGCTGGGACCCACAAGTCAGTGTCTAAACTAATTAACTAAATTAGTTAGCACTAAGTTAAACCTAACTCTAATTAACTAGGGGCCTGGGCCCACACGTCAGTGAGCCAGGGCTAATCCTATTTTAATTAAACCTAACTAGGTAATTAGCATGATTTGGCCCCACACGTCAGTGAGTTAGCGGTTGACTAAGGGCGTGGGGCCCATACGTCAGTGACCCGGGGTGGTCAACCCCCCGGTCAAACAAGTCAGACGCGCCGGCGACTCGACGCCGGCGAGGCCAAACACGGCGGAGAGGCTCGGAAATCCTCCTCCGGCGACCAAATGGTCGGCGGAGGGCATCTACGTGGAGCGGGGACTCATGCGCATCTAGTGGAGGCGTCGGTGCGTGCTGGGGTGGCCGGAGCTCGTCGGAACGTAGCTCGTGGCGGCGCCGGAGTTCGGGCTCCGTCCTGCGCGAGGCTGCAGTGCACGGAGAGGCCAGCTGAGGTGATCTGCATGCTCCTGGGAGCTCCAGGAGTCCATCTACGTGCTCGGTTGCGGATGAAACAAACCATGTCCGCGGCGGCGACATGGCCGGCGAGCGGAAGCTTTCGGCTCCGGTGGGCAGCGGGGCTACGCGGTGCAAAAGAAGCGGGGAAGGGAGGGGTTCAGAGCAGGAGCTCACAGAGAAACCGTAGGGAAGGCCAGCGTGCTCGGGGGCGTCCTCGACGGTGCGAATCGAGCGGCGGCGATCGCCGGCCGTGGCGATGAAAACGGCGAAGGTGGGGTGGCATCGGGGCACCTGGCGTCGCGTGCGTCGTCTTAGAGCTTCACGGAGCCGAGGCGGAGCTCATGGGCTAACTGGCTGGGCGTGGGGATGCTGGTGGCTGCGGCAACGGCGAACGGCGGCGACGACCGTGTTCGGTGGGGGAAAACAAAGGGGGGGAGAGCGTTCGGGGGGAGAGAGGGAGAGAGGCAGGGGTTCTGGCGTCGTCCAGAGGCATCCAGGGGGGAGGAGGAGGCAGGCACGCAAGGAGGAGCTGGCGCGGCTCGGCGGCGCGCCTGGCACGCAGCTGCTTCTCCTCCTGGCAGGAGGAAGAAGACAGCGCTGCCCCTGGTGGGCCGGGCCGCTACAGCGCTGGGCCAGCTGCAGGTAAGTGGCCGCCAGTTAAGTGCTCTCTCTCTCTTTTATTTCTGTTTTTGTTTTCTATTTTTCTTTCTTTGTTTTATTTTCTTTTGCCACTGTTTTGAAATTTAAACAATTTAAAACAATGCCCAAAAACTCCTATGAACAATTTTATGTTGCTAGATGGACTTTTCCAAAAGCACATAAAATATTTCAAAGTTATTTGAAAATATATTCTATATATTATGAATATAGTTCCAAATTCAAATACAATAATAAATTAAATTCCATGCCCAAAATATTCCACAGAAATGTCCATTATTTTTGGTTTGCTGCAAAAGCCTTGCCAAAAATAACCAACAATTATTAGGAACATTTTGGAAACATTGAATGCAATTTTTTTGACTGGACCTATTTGGAATTTGAAGTGCTAGGGTTTGAACAATCCCCATTTCAAGTTTCCTTTGAAAATAAACATGATGACATGATGATCAGGCAAGGACCACAGGGGTTGATCTAGGGATGTGACATTGTCTTGCACTTGACCCATGTGTTTAGACACTTCATTTTACTTGGTGTTGTGAATGATTCTTATGCCTACCATAGACCTTTCATTGAGCGCTTTATGCATGCTTGCTATGACCATGAGGTAGATGCTTATTCTCTTGTCACACATATTTGCATCACTACCTCCCAATTGCATACTTGGCCCCAAGATATATTTTCTTGTGCTCAATTGATGCGCTTACATGCCATGCCACAACCCTTTGTCACACCCTATGCTATGCTTGATGACAACACTTGTTGGGTGAATCACCTCTTGAATGCTTGGTTTTGCACTAACGCTAACCACATTTGTTTTTCCAAGTGTTTGTTATCCTTGCCCCTTTTGAAGGAATTACTAGACGGTGCGACATTGGAGAGTGCCCATGTAGATCTTCAAGATGATGAGTACTTTGTGATCGTCCACATCTACACGACGACGCCATCTCTTTCCCATGGTGATTTGGTTTCTGATCCGAGGTCGGATCTTTTCCAAGGGGGAGGGGATGATGCGGAGCATCCTATGGACATCACCATGGCAAGAGTCCGTTCGGCAAGTGACACGTGCGACCTATACTTCTTATACATAAAGGTGAATCTTCTCCTTTACACGTGTTCACTTGACCCCTTCGAGGATGGTATACTACTTGACACTCCACTCGTGTGCATGCATAGGTATTGTCGGAGCTTCACGAATGTCAAGGAGGAGTGCAAGCGCCAAGGAACGACTACACCATCCGCGAGGGAAGCGTGCAAGAGAAGACGAAAGAAAGGAGAAGAAGACGGAGTGGCTGCTGGAGTCAGGCCGGACATCCGGACGTCCATCCGGATCATCCGGACCCAGCCGGATCATCCGGATCCTCCCCCGGATCGTCCGGGTAATTGCGCCGAAGGTACCCGAAGGCTTCCACCGAAGCCGGATCATCCGGGACTCGGTCCGGATCATCCGGACACCCCGACGCCCGGATCATCCGGGACCCCGTCCGGATCATCCGGCCTTGCCTGCGCGCATGTATCCGGGCCGAGGCCCATGTACCTGTTTCGCCCCTCACTTACCCCTTCGTGGCCCTAGACAATATATACTTCTCCACCTCCACCATTTTAGGGCAGCAAATGTGATAGCTCATTTTAGACTAGAGCTTTGCTCATCTATGTGGTTCTACTCCTACGAGTGACAGCGGCCCCTCTACGGAGAAGATCCACACCGGATTCAAGACCTCCTTCACGGAGAAGATCCCGCGGGATTCAAGACCTCCTCTTGGAGATGAATTCTACCTTGTATCTTTCCCTTTGTTGTTCATGTACCTTGTGATCTTGTGTGTTTGATTGTCTAGTGGATGTGTGATTGGACTTGTTCTTGAGTGTTTTCCCTCATGATTCCCCTTTGTGTTCTTTGTGTTCATCGTGGGTTTCCCTCCTCTTCGTGAAAGATCGGCCTAGAACGGGTTGACCCCACATCAAGTCTCCCACTTGCACTAGAGTCAATAATCTAGTTCACATCGCCATGTGATTAACACTCACAGGTCACATCGCCATGTGACTAACATCCAAAGAGTTTACTAGAGTCAATAATCTAGTTCACATCACTATGTGATTAACACTCAATGAGTTCTGGGTTTGATCATGTTATGCTTGTGAGAGAGGTTGTAGTCAACGAGTCTGCAACATTCAGATCCCTATGTATTTCGCAAAACTATATGTCATATCGTAGATGCTGCTACCATGTTCCACTTGTTGCTATTACAAACTGTTGCTCCATTATACGTATCCGGTATCTCTACCCAGAGTTATCCGGATAGGTGTTAAGCTTGCATCGACGTAACTCTTTACGTCGAACTCTTTATCACCTCCATAACCGAGAAATATTTCCTTATTCCTCTAAGGATAATTTTGACAGCTATCTGGTGATCTACTCCTGGATCACCTTTGTACCCTCTTGCCAAACATGTGGCAAGGCACACATTAGGTGCGGTACTCGGCATGGCATACCGTATAGAGCCTATGACAAAAGCATAGGGGACGACCTTCGTCCTTCCTCTTTCTTCTGTCGTGGTCAAGCTTTGAGTCTTACTCAACTTCACACCTTACAACTCAGGTAAGAACTCCTTCTTTGACTGATCTATTTTGAACTCCTTCAAAATCATGTCAAAGGTGTGTGTTCTTTTTGAAAGTATCATTAGGCGTCTTTATCCATCTCTATAGATCTTGATGCCCAATATGTAAGCAGCTTTATCCAGGTCTTCCTTTGAAAAACTCCTTTCAAACAACCCTTTAAGCTTTCCAGAATTCTACATCATTTCGGATCAACAATATGTCATTCACATATACTTATCAGAAATGTTGTAGTGCTCCCACTCACTTTATTGTAAATACAAGTTTCTAACAAACTTTGTATACCCAAAAACTTTGATCACTCCATCGAAGCGTATATTCCGACTCCGAGATGCTTGCTCTAGTCCATGGAAGGATCGCTGGAGCTAGCATACCTTTTAGCATCCTTAGGATCGACAAAACCTTTCTGATTGTATCACATACAACCTTTCCTTACGAAAACTGGTAAGGAAACTTGTTTTGACATCCATCATCCAGATTTCATAAATGCAGCTAATGCTAACATGATTCCGACGGACTTAAGCATCGCTACGGGTGAGAAAATCTCATCGTAGTCAACTCATTGAACTTGTGAAAAACTCTTTGCCACAAGTGGAGCTTCATAGACGGTGACATTACCATCCACGGCCGTCTTCTTCTTAAAGATCCATTTATCTCAATGGCTTGCCGATCATTGGGCAAGTCCACCAAAGTCCATACTTTGTTTTGATACATGGATCCTATCTCGGATTTCTCGGCTTCTAACCATTTGTCGGAATATGGGCCCGCCATCGCTTCTCCATAGTTTGTAGGTTTATTGTTGTCCAACAACATGACATCTAAGACAGGATCACCATACCACTCAGGAGTAGTACATATCCTTGTCGACCTATGAGGTTCGATAGCAACTTGATCCGAAACTTCATGATCACTATCAATAGTTTCCTCTTCGACACTCGTAGGTTCCACGGAAACATCTTTCTGTGTTACACTACTCTCCGGTTGAAGTGAGGGTTCGACAACCTCATCAAGTTCTATCGTCCTCCCACTCAATTCTTTCGAGAGAAACTCCTTCTCGAGAAAGGACCCGTTCTTAGCGACAAACATTTTTGCCCTTGGATCTGAGATAGAAGGTATACCCAACTGTTACCTTTGGGTATCCTATGAAAATGTATTTGTCCGCTTTGGGTTCGAGCTTTTTCCGGCTGAAGCCATAAGCATCGCAGCCCCAAACATTAAGAAACGACAACTTTGGTTTCTTGCCAAACCATAGTTCACACAGCATCGTCTCAACGGACTTAGATGGTGCCCTATCTAAAGTGAATGCAGCTGTCTCTAATGCATAACCTCAGAATAATAGCGGTAGATCGGTAAAAGACATCATAGATCGCACCATATCTCATAAGGTTCGATTACGACGTCCGGACACACCATTACGATGTGGTGTTCCAGGTTGCTTCAACTGCGAAACAATTCCACAATGTCTTAAGTGATTGCCAAACTCATAACTCAGAAAATCTCCCTTGATCAGATCGTAGGAATGTGATCTTCTTGTTATGATGATTCTTAACTTCACTCTGAAATTGCTTGAACTTTTCAAACGTTTCAGACTTTTGCTTCACCAAGTAAATACACCCATATCTACTCAAATCGTCAGTGAAGATGAGAAAATAACGATATCCACCACATGCCTTAATTCTCATCGGATTGCACACATCAGCATGTATGATTTCCAACAAGTCACTTGCCCGTTTCATTGTACCTGAAAACGGGATCTTAGTCATCCTGCCCATGAGGTATGGCTTGCATGTGTCAAGCGATTCAAAATCAAGTGACTCCAAACATCCATCAGCATGGAGTTTCTTCATGCATTTTATGCCAAAATGACCTAAGCGGCAGTGCCACAAGAAAGTGGTACTATCATTATTAACTCTACATCTTTTGGCATTAATATTATTATCATGTGTATTACTATGATCAAGATTCAATAAACCATTGGGTGCATGACCATACATGTATTATTCATGTAAACAGAATAACCATTATTCTCTAACTTAAATGAATAACCGTATTGCAATGAACATGATCTAATCATATTCATGCTCAACGTAGACACTTGATAACATTTATCTAGGTTCAACACTAATCCCGAAGGTAGAGGGAGCGTGCGATGGTGATCTTATCAACCTTGGAAACACTTCCAACACACATCATCACCTCACCCTTAGCTAGTCTCCGTTTAGTCCGTAGCTTTTGCTTCAAGTCACTAATAATAGCAACTGAACCGGTATCCAATACCCAGGTACTACTAGGAGCACTAGTAAGGTACACATCAATAACATGTATACTTTGTTGAAGTTGCCAGCTTTCTTATCTATCATCTATTTGCGGTAGTTCCGCAACCATGTGACCGTTCCCCTTACAATAGAAGCACTTAGTCTCGAAGTTTGGGTTCAACCTTGGGTTCCTTCATTAGAGCGACAACTGGTTTGCCATTCATGAAGTTTCCCTTTAAGCCCTTGCCCCTTTTGAAACCAGTGGTCTTGTTAAATCATCAACACTTGATGCTCCTTCTTGATTTCTACTTTTGCGGTCTTAAGCACCGCTAATAGCTCCGGGATCATCTCCATCCTTTGCATGTCATAGTTCATCACGAAGTTCTAGTAGCTTGGTGATAGTGTCTAGAGAATTCCGTTAACCACTATCTCATCTGGAAGATTAACTCCCACTTGGTTCAAGTGATTTTAGCACCCAGACACTCTGAGCACATGCTCACTAGTTGAGCTATTCTCCTCCATCTTGTTGGCAAAAGAACTTGTCAGAGGTCTCATACCTCTCAACACGGGCATGAGCCTGAAATCCCAGTTTCAGCTCTTGGAACATCTCATATGTCCTATGGTGTTCAACACGTCATTGGAATCCCGATTCTAAGCCGTAAAGTATGGTGCACTAAACTATCAAGTAGTCATCGGGACGTGTTTGTCAGGTGTTCACAACATCCACAGACAACGTTGTAGGGGTTTGCACATCGAGCGGTGCATCAAAGATGTAAAGCTTTCTGTGTAGCAGTGAGGACGCTCCTCGGACTACGAACCCAGTCCGCATCAGTGCTTACAATATCTTTCAACTTAGTCTTTCTCTAGGATCGTATTAAACAGGGAGCTACAACGCAGCTATTGGTCTACAACATAATTTGCGAAGACAATTTAGACTATTTTTCATGACAATTAAGTTCATCTAATGAACTCCCACTCAGATAGACATCTCTCTAGTCATCTAAGTGATACATGATCCGAATCGACTAGGCCGTGTCCGATCATCACGTGAGATGGACTAGTCATCAACGGTGAACATCTTTATGTTGATCATATCTTCTATACGACTCATGTTCGATCTTTCGGTCTTTCGTGTTCCGAGGCCATGTCTGTACATGCTAGGCTCGTCAAGTGAACCCTAAGTGTATCACGTGTGTAAATCTGGCTTACACCCGTTGTATGCGAACATTAGAACCTATCACACCAGATCATCACGTGGTGCTTCGGAACAACGAACCTTAGCAACGGTGCACAGTTAGGGGGAACACAATTCTTGAAATTTTAGTGAGAGATCATCTTATTCACTACCGTCGTTCTAAGCAAATAAGATGTAAAACATGATAAACATCACATGCAATCAAATAGTGACATGATATGGCCAATATCATTTTGCTCCTTTTGATCTTCATCTTCGGGGCTCCACGATCATCATCATCACCGGCATGACACCATGATCTCCATCATCGTGTCTTCATGAAGTCGTCTCGCCAAACATTACTTCTACTACTATGGCTAACGGTTAGCAATAAAGTAAAGTAATTACATGGCGTTTTCAGTGACACGCAGGTCATACAATAAAATAAGACAACTCCTATGGCTCCTGCCGGTTGTCATACTCATCGACATGCAAGTCGTGATTCCTATTACAAGAACATGATCAATCCCATACATCACATATATATCATTCATCACATCCTTTTGGCCATATCACATCACACGGTGCATGCTGCAAGAACAAGTTAGACGTCCTCTAATTGTTGTTGCAAGTTTTTACGTGGCTGCTATAGGTTTCTAGCAAGAACGTTCTTACCTACGCCAAAACCACAACATGATATTCCAATTTCTATTTACCCTTCATAAGGACACTTTTCATCGAATCCGATCTGACTAAAGTGGGAGAGACAGACACACGCTAGACACCTTATGCAACTAGTGCATGTCAGTCGGTGGAACCTGTCTCACGTAAGAGTACGTGTAAGGTCGGTCCGGGCCGCCTTATCCCACGATGCCGCTGAATCAAGATAAGACTAGTAATGGCAAGTAAATTGACAAATCGACGCCCACAACTACTTTGTGTTCTACTCGTGCAAGAAACTACGCATAGACCTAGCTCTGATACCACTCTTGGGGATCGTAGCAGAAATCGAAAAATTTCTACGCATCAGCAAGATCAACCTATGGAGTAAACTAGCAACGAGGGAGAGGGGAGTGCATCTACATACCCTTGTAGATCGCAATGCGGAAGCGTTACAAGAACGCGGATGAAGGAGTCGTACTGGTAGCGATTCAGATCACGGCCGATTCCGATCTAAGCACCGAACAACGGCGCCTCCGCGTTCAACACACGTGCAACCCGGTGACGTCTCCCACGCCTTGATCCAGCAAGGAGAGAGGGAGAGGTTGGGGAAGACTCCATCCAGCAGCAGCACGACGGCGTGGTGGCGGTGGAGGAGCGCGGGACTCCAACAAGGCTTCGCCAAGCACTGCGAGAGACGAGGAAGGAGAGAGGTAGGGCTGCGCCAAGCGAGAGAGGTCAAACCATGTGTTGGGCAGCCCCAAACCTCAAGTATATATAGGGGGAAGGGAGGGGCTGTGCCCCCACCTAGGTTTCGGCGGCCAGCCCTAGATCCCATCTAGGGTGGCGGCCAGGGGGGAGAGGGAGAGGGGGGCGCACCAGATTGGGCCCTAGGGCCCATCTGCCCTAGGGTTTGCCCCCTTCCCCTCTTGGAGGCGCCTTGGGCCCTGGTGGGGGGGTGCACCAGCCTACCTGGGGCTGGTCCTCTCCCATACTTGGTCCACGCAGCCCTCTGGGGCCGGTGGCCCCACCCGATGGACCCCCGGGACCCTCCCGGTGGTCCCGGTACGCTACCGATAGCACCCGAAACTTTTCCGGTAACCAAAACGGGACTTCCCATATATGAATCTTTACCTCCGAACCATTCCGGAACTCCTCATGATGTTCGGGATCTCATCCGGGACTCCGAACAACAATCGGTAACCGCGTACAAACTTTCCCTATAACCCTAGCGTCATCGAACCTTAAGTGTGTAGACCCTACGGGCTTGGGAACCATGCAGACATGACCGAGACTACTCTCTGGCCAATAACCAACAGCGGGATCTGGATACCCATGTTGGCTCCCACATGTTCCGCGATGATCTCATCGGATGAACCACGATGTCAAGGATTCAATCAATCCCGTATACGATTCCCTTTGTCTATCGGTATAGCACTTGCGCGAGATTCGATCATCGGTATCCTGATACCTTGTTCAATCTCGTTATCGGCAAGTCTCTTTACTCGTTCCGTAACACATCATCATGTGATCAACTCCTTGATCACATTGTGCACATTATGATGATGTCCTACCAAGTGGGCCCAGAGATACCTCTCCGTCATACGGAGTGACAAATCCCAGTCTCGATTCGTGCCAACCCAACAGACACTTTCGGAGATACCCGTAGTGCACCTTTATAGCCACCCAGTTACGTTGTGACGTTTGGCACACCCAAAGCATTCGTACGGCATCCGGGAGTTGCATAATCTCATGGTCTAAGGAAAAGATACTTGACATTTAGAAAAGCTTTAGCATACGAACTACACGATCTTGTGCTAGGCTTAGGATTGGGTCTTGTCCATCACATCATTCTCCTAATGATGTGATCCCGTTATCAATGACATCCAATGTCCATGGTCAGGAAACAGTGACCATCTGTTGATCAACAAGCTAGTCAACTAGAGGCTTACTAGGGACATGGTGTTTGTCTATGTATCCACACATGTATCTGAGTTTCCTATCAATACAATTCTAGCATGGATAATAAACAGTTATCATGAACAAGGAAATATAATAATAACAAATTTATTATTGCCTCTAGGGCATATTTCCAACAATAGGTCCGTCGTCAAACTCATTCTAGCAATGCAATGGTACCACACTTGTCGCGAGAACACACACTGCAGCAATATATGGTCAACCGTGTCCTCCTCCTGGTCACATATGTAGCATTTTGTTGACCGGTCTTGCAATCCATGCCTAGCCCTCCTATCTGACGTCCACAATCGGTATTGCACTGCAAGCCACATGATTATCTTACACGCAAGTGGCGCCCAACATTTCCATATGGCCTCGAAGGAGTGGAATCTAACTCCTCCCTCGCACAACATATGTTGATGATGTCGTGTAGACTCCCGACAGGTTCCAAGCCGAGATGGGGCGGTCCTCAATCTGAGCATCCAATTGAACTTTCGAGAGGATCTCCCAAAGTTCAATGAACTGGGTTAAACCCTCCGTGCATAGGTCACCCACCATGTCGTTCATCCATGCATGCATGTACATAGCATCTCGTACCAGTCTCCCGTTTGCCACTTGCATACGTACCATCGCCAAAACCAATGGGGCTATATCTACGATGGTTGCGACCTGTAGCCATCGATCTTTCCAGAACAAGGTCTTGCCTCCCGATCCAACCTTCCATTTAACCAGGCTCCCAAAAGCTTGGTGCACCTTTTTGTCCGCGGTCAAGTTGAGACCTTGCCAATGCCTAGATTCATCTGTGCGTCGGAGCCATTCTCATCTTAGCCTTAAAGCAATGACATGCTTAAACATGTCAATGACGCCCAACCATCCCATGTGCTTTGGCCTACATACCCTAGTCTAGGATACAACACATTTGCCTTCATTCACCTCAATGAACCCACTTCTCATCTATATATAACCTTCCCTTTGTACAAACCTTCGCTTTGTACAATTTTGCCAATACTTGGATTTGCAATTATAGTAATCCCGCTGATTCATATTAATTATCGATGATTTAGTATTATCTTTCTCCTTGTTTCCTTGTTTGTTGAGAAATTGACCTTGATTATATCTCATGATTCTCTTATAATATTTGTTCCAACAGCTTGGCCGCGCTTTGTTGTTGTTGTCTCTTGGACGCCTGCTTCTGAGAACAGAGACCACAGTTCTATCCTCACACATGTTGGAACTGATCAACTGTGCCTTGTTACTGAAATGCTACTAGCCTCAATGTTTTGGGCCCTATCGCATTTTCTACTCATTGTTTTGTAAACCTTCACATTGGGATTAATTATTCGGTTGGTTTGGATGTGATGACTACCTCGTTAAATGTTACTGATCCATCTTTTTATTTTCTCATTGTTTGAAAAAATACGAGTAAATTGCACCATTGATATGAGATTTGACGTGTATGTACATTTTTGCCTTAGAGCATGGCAATAGTCAGCTGTTGGCTATAGTATGTTGCCATGTCATTTATAGTCAATCTAATATCCAACATACATAGAAGTTCAAGAAGTACTTCCTCCGTCCTGGTTTGTTGGCCCCCTCATATTTTTAATCATATTTCCACCATTATTTTAACTAATAAAATATGAATTATATATATAAACAATATCATTGAAAACTACCTTCAAATCCAACTATATTTTTTAGTGACATGCATTAATATTTTGCTAATCAAATATGTGCTCAAACTTTGGCCCAAAATACGATGAGGACTAAAGGAGAAGTGCTTGCTTTTTTCAAGTTCGTGCATCAACCACAACGTCTTCCGGATAGTACATGTGGCAATATCTCTGCCATTGGCCAACAATGCTCAGATTTGTCATATCTCTACCATTGGATTGGCTTCATTCAACAACTAACATTAGAAGTTATCCATACACTATATAGTAGTATAGATAATGGTTTTGTTGGGGAACGTAGCATAATTCAAAAAATTTCTACGCTTTCACCAAGATCCAACTATGGAGACATCTAGCAACGAGCAAGTAAGAGTGCATCTACATACCGTTATGTAGATCGCGTGCGGAAGCTTTCGAAGAAGCGTGGATGAAGTAGTCGTACTCTTCGCGTTCTTCGTCACCGATGATCTAGCGTCGAACGGACGGCACCTCCGCGTTCAACACACGTGCGGTGCAGCAACGTCACCTCCTTCTTGATCCAGCAAGGGGGGAGGAGAAGTCGTCAGAGATCTGGCAGCACGACGGCGTGATGACGGATGCAGTGGAGATCGCAGCAGGGCTTCGCCGGGCGCCCTGTGTGGGAGTATGGAGGTGTGACGGGAGGGGGAGAGGCGCCAGGGCAAAGGTGCGGCAGCCCTCTCCCCTCCCACATATATATAGGGGCTAGGGGGGTGCGCCAGGGCCCCTGCAGATCCAATCTGCAGGGGGGCGGCGGCCAGGGGGGTCCTTGCCCCCCAAGGCAAGTGGTGGCCCCCCTCCCCTTAGGGTTTTAACCCTAGGCGCATGGGGAGGTGGGCCACTAGTGGTGCGCCAGCCCAGAGGGGCTGGACACTTCCCCTTGCGGCCTAGGGGCCCCACCGGGATGGGTGGCCCCACCCGGTGGACCCCCGGGGCCCCTCCGGTGGTCCCGGGACACTCCCAGTGACCCCCGGAGATCACCCGTTGGCCGAAACTGGACTTCCTATATATCAATCTTTACCTCCGGACCATTCCGGAACTCCTCGTGACGTCCGGGATCTCATCCGGGACTCCGAACAACTTTCGGGTTTCCACGTGCATTTATCTGTACGACCCTAGCGTTACCGAACCTTAAGTGTGTAGACCCTACGGGTTCGGGAGACACGTAGACATGACCGAGACGACTCTCCGGTCAATAACCAACAGCGGGATCTGGATACCCATGTTGGTTCCCACGTGTTCCTCGATGATCTTCATCGGATGAACCACCGTGTCAAGGATTCACTCAATCCCGTATGTTATTCCCTTTGTCCATCGGTACGGTACTTGCCCGAGATTCGATCGTCGGTATTCCCGATACCTTGTTCAATCTCGTCATGGCAAGTCTCTTTACTCGATCCGTAATCCATCATCCCGTGACTAACTACTTAGTCACATTGAGCTCATTATGATGATGTCTTACCGAGTGGGCCCAGAGGTACCTCTCCGTCATACGGAGTGACAACATCCCAGTCTCGGTTCGTACCAACTCAACAGACACTTTCGGAGATACCCGATGCGTACCTTTATAGCCACCCAGTTACGTTGTGACGGTTGGCACACCCAAAGTACTCCTACGGTATCCGGGAGTTGTACAACCTCATGGTCTAAGGAATAAATACTTGACACCGAAAAGCTTATGCATTACGAACTATACGATCTCGTGTTATGCTCAAGTTTGGGTCTTTTCCATCACATCATTCTACTAATGATGTGATCCCGTTATCACCGACATCCCATGTCCATGGTCAGGAAACCGTGACCATCTGTTGATCAACGAGCTGGTAACTAGAGGCCTACCAGGGACTCATTGTGGTCTATATATTCACACATGTATCGCTGTTTCCGTACAATACAATTCAAGCATGAATAACAGACAATTATCATGAACAAGGAGATATAATAATAATGCTTTTATTATTGCCTCTAGGGCATATCTCCAACAGTCTCCCACTTGCACTAGAGTCAATAATCTAGTTACATTGTGATGAATCGAACACCCATAGAGTTCTGGTGTTGATCATGTTTCGCTCGTGAAAGAGGTTTAGTCAACGGGTCTGCGACATTCAGATCCGTATGCACTTTACAAATATCTATGTCTCCATCTTGAACATAATTCCGGATGGAGTTGAAACGGCGCTTGATGTGCTTGGTCTTCTTGTGAAACCTGGGCTCCTTGGTAATAGCAATAGCACCAGTGTTGTCACAGAAGAGAGTCATCGGGCTTGACGCGCTTGGAATGACTCCTAGGTCGGTGATGAACTCCTTCATCAAGACTCCTTCCTGCGCTGCTTCAGAAGCAGCTCTGTACTCCACTTCACATGTAGACGCTGCCACCACGCTCTGTTTGCAACTGCACCAGCTGACCGCCCCTCCATTCAAAATGTACACGTATCCGGTTTGTGACTTAGAGTCATCCAGATCTGTGTCGAAACTAGCATCGACATAACCCTTTACGACGAGCTCTTCGTCACCTCCATAAACGAGAAACATATCCTTAGTCCTTTTCAGGTACTTCAGGATGTTCTTGACCGCTGTCCAGTGTTCCGTACCGGGATCACTTTGGTACCTCCCTACCAAACTTATGGCAAGGTTCACATCAGGTCTGGTACACAGCATGGCATACATGATAGAACCTATGGCCGAGGCATAGTGAATGACACCCATCTTTTCTCTATCTTCTGCCGTGGTCGGCGACTGAGCCTTGCTCAATCTCATACCTTGCAAAACAGGCAAGAATCCTTTCTTTGACTGATCCATATTGAACTTCTTCAATATTTTGTCAAGGTATGTACTTTGTGAAAGACCAATGAGGCGTCTCGATCTATCTCTATAGATTTTGATGCCTAATATGTAAGCAGCTTCTCCAAGGTCCTTCATTGAAAAACTTTTATTCAAGTAGGCCTTTACATTTTCCAAGAATTCTATATCATTTCCCATCAGCAATATGTCATCCACATATAATATGAGAAATGCCACAGAGCTCCCACTCACTTTCTTGTAAATACAGGCTTCTCCATAAGTCTGTATAAAGCCAAACGCTTTGATCACTTCATCAAAGCGAATATTCCAACTCCGAGATGCTTGCACCAGCCCGTAAATCAAGCGCTGGAGCTTGCATACCTTGTTAGCGTTCTCTGGATCGACAAAACCTTCCGGTTGCATCATATACAACTCTTCCTTGAGGAAGCCGTTAAGGAATGTTGTTTTGACGTCCATTTGCCATATCTCATAATCATAGAATGCGGCAATAGCTAACATGATTCTGACTGACTTCAGCATCGCTACGGGAGAGAAAGTCTCATCGTAGTCAATCCCTTGAACTTGTCGATAACCCTTAGCGACAAGCCGAGCCTTATAGATGGTCACATTACCATCCGCGTCTGTCTTCTTCTTAAATATCCATTTGTTTTCTATGGCGTGCCTATCATCAGGCAAGTCCACCAAAGTCCATACTTTGTTTTCATACATGGATTCTATCTCGGATTTCATGGTTCCAAGCCATTTATTGGAATCTGGGCCCGCCATCGCTTCTTCATAGTTCGAAGGTTCACCGTTGTCTAACAACATGATTTCCAGGACAGGGTTACCGTACCACTCTGGTGCGGAACGTGCCCTTGTGGACCTTCGAAGTTCAGTAGTAACTTGATCTGTTTCTTCATGATCATCATCATCAACTTCCTCCCTTGTCGGTGCAGGCACCTCAGGAACAGTTTCCTGCGCTGTGCTACTTTCCGGTCCAGGAGGGGTGACTGTCACCTCATCAAGTTCTACTTTCCTCCCACTCACTTCTTTCGGGAGAAACTCTTTCTCCAGAAAGCATCCATTCTTGGCAACAAAGACTTTGCCTTCGGATCTGTGGTAGAAGGTGTACCCAATTGTTTCCTTTGGGTATCCTATGAAGACGCATTTTTCCGATTTGAGTTCGAGCTTTTCAGGTTGAAGTTTCTTGACATAAGCATCGCAACCCCAAACTTTCAGAAACGACAGCTTCGGTTTCTTGCCAAACCAAAGTTCATACGGAGTCGTCTCAACGGATTTCGACGGAGCCCTATTTAAAGTGAATGCGGCAATCTCTAAAGCATAACCCCAAAAAGATAGCGGTAAATCGGTGAGGGACATCATAGATCGCACCATGTCCAACAGAGTACGATTTCGACGTTCCGACACACCGTTACGTTGAGGTGTTCCGGGCGGTGTCAATTGTGAAACAATTCCACAGCTCCTAAGGTGTGTGCCAAATTCCTGACTTAAATATTCACCCCCACGATTCGATCGCAAGAACTTTATTTTTCTGTCACGTTGATTCTCAACCTCATTCTGAAATTCCTTGAACTTTTCAAAGGTCTCAGACTTGTGTTTCATCAAATAGATATACCCGTATCTACTCAAGTCATCCGTGAGGGTGAGAACATAACGGTAGCCTCCGCGAGCCTCAACACTCATTGGACCGCACACATCGGTATGTATGATTTCCAACAAGTTGGTTGCTCGCTCCATTGTTCCGGAGAACGGAGTCTTGGTCATCTTGCCCAAGAGGCATGGTTCGCACGTGTCAAATGATTCATAATCAAGAGACTCTAGAAGTCCATCTGAATGGAGCCTCTTCATACGTTTGACACTAATATGACCAAGGCGGCAATGCCACAAGTATGTGGGACTATCATTATCAACTTTACATCTTTTGCCATCTACACTATGAATATGTGTATCACTACGTTCGAGATTCATCAAAAATAAACCATTGACCAGCGGGGCATGACCATAAAACATATCTCTCAAATAAATAGAACAACCATTATTCTCTGATTTGAAAGAATAGCCATCTCGCATAAGACGAGATCCAGAAACAATGTTCATGCTCAAAGCTGGTACTAAATAACAATTATTGAGGTTTAAAACTAATCCCGAGGGTAGATGTAGAGGTAGCGTGCCGACGGCGATCACATCGACCTTGGAACCATTCCCGACGCGCATCGTCACCTCATCCTTTGCCAGTCTTCGTTTATTCCGCAGCTCCTGTTTTGAGTTACAAATGTGAGCAACTGCACCGGTATCAAATACCCAGGAGCTACTACGAGTGCTGGTAAGGTACACATCAATAACATGTATATCATATATACCTTTGATGCTGCCGGCCTTCTTGTCTGCTAAGTATTTGGGGCAGTTTCGCTTCCAGTGACCCGTTCCCTTGCAATAAAAGCACTCTGTCTGAGGCTTGGGTCCATACTTTGGCTTCTTCTCGGCAACAGGCTTGCCGGGCGCGGCAACTCCCTTGCCGTCCTTCTTGAAGTTCTTCTTACCCTTGCCTTTCTTGAACTTAGTGGTTTTATTGACCATCAACACTTGATGTTCTTTCTTGATGTCTACCTCCGCTAATTTCAGCATTGAATACACCTCGGGAATGGACTTCTCCATCCCCTGCATATTGAAGTTCAACACGAAGCTCTTGAAGCTTGGTGGGAGCGACTGGAGGATTCTGTCAACGACCGCTTCATCTGGGAGATTCATTCCCAGCTGAGACAAGCGGTTGTGCAATCCTGAAATCTTGAGGATGTGCTCACTGACAGAACTGTTCTCCTCCATCTTACAGCTGTAGAATGCGTCGGAGACATCATATCTCTCGACTCGGGCATGAGCTTGGAAAACCATTTTCAGCTCTTCGAACATCTCATATGCTCCGTGGTGCTCAAAACGTTTTTGGAGCCCCGATTCTAAACTGTAAAGCATGCCGCACTGAACCAGGGAGTAATCATCACAACACGACTGCCAAGCGTTCATAACGTCTTGGTTTGCCGGGGCGGGAGCGTCACCTAGCGGTGCTTCTAGGACATAAGTTCTCTTGGCAGCTATGAGGATAATCCTCAGGTTACGGACCCAATCCGTATAGTTGCTACCATCGTCTTTCAGCTTGGTTTTCTCTAGGAACGCGTTGAAGTTGAGGGAAACCTGAGCGTGGGCCATTTGATCTACAAGAGATATTGTAAAGAATTTAGACTAAGTTCATGATAATTAAGTTCATCTTAATCAAATTTTAATGAACTCCCACTCAGAATGACATCTCTCTAGTCATCTAAGTGATACACGATCCGAATCGACTAGCCCGTGTCCGATCATCACGTGAGACGGACTAGTCATCAACAGTGAACATCTTCATGTAGATCGTATCTTCTATACGACTCGTGTTCGACCTTTCGGTCTTCCGTGTTCCGAGGCCATGTCTGTACATGCTAGGCTCGTCAAGTGAACCCTAAGTGTATCGCGTGTGTAAATCTGTCTTACACCCGTTGTATGCGAACGTTAGAACCTATCACACCCGATCATCACATGGTGCTTCGGAGCAACGAGCTTTAGCAACGGTGCACAGTTAGGGGAAACACAATACTTGAAATTTTAGTGAGAGATCATCTTATTTACTACCGTCGTTCTAAGTAAACAAGATGCATAAACATGATAAACATCACATGCAATCAATTAAAGTGACATGATATGGCCAATATCATCTTGCTCCTTGGATCTCCATCTTCGGGGCACCATGATCATCTTGTCACCGGCTCGACACCATGATCTCCATCATCATGATCTCCATCATCGTGTCTTGAAGAAGTCGTCACGCCAACTATTACTTCTACTACTATAGCTAATGTTTAGCAATGAAGTAAAGTAATTACATGGCGTTATTCAGTGACACGCAGGTCATACAATAATAAAGACAACTCCTATGGCTCCTGCCGGTTGTCAAGTTCATCGACATGCAAGTCATGATTCCCTATTACAAAAACATGATCAATCTCATACATCACATATATCATTCATCACATCTTCGTTCTTGGCCATACCACGTCACAAAACACATGCTGCAAAAACAAGTTAGACGTCCTCTAATTGTTGTTGCAAGTTTTACGTGGCTTCTATAGGATTTCTAGCAAGAACGTTTCTTATCTATGCCAAAACCACAACGTGATTTGTCAACTTCTATTTACCCTTCACAAGGACCCTTTTCATCGAATCCGATCCGACTAAAGTAGGAGAGACAGACACCCGCCAGCCACCTTATGCATCTAGTGCATGTCTGTCGGTGGAACTGTCTCACGTAAGTGTACGTGTAAAGTCGGTCCGGGCCGCTTCATCCCACAATACCGCCGAATCAAGATTGACTAGTAACGGTAAGAAAGTTGAACAAAACCAAACGCCCACAACTGTTTGTGTTCTACTCGTGCAAGATGCTACGCATAAAACCTAGCTCAGATGCCACTGTTGGGGAACGTAGCATAATTCAAAAAAATTCTACGCTTTCACCAAGATCCAACTATGGAGACATCTAGCAACGAGCAAGTAAGAGTGCATCTACATACCGTTATGTAGATCGCGTGCGGAAGCTTTCGAAGAAGCGTGGATGAAGTAGTCGTACTCTTCGCGTTCTTCGTCACCGATGATCTAGCGCCGAACGGACGGCACCTCCGCGTTCAACACATGTACGGTGCAGCAACGTCACCTCCTTCTTGATCCAGCAAGGGGGGAGGAGAAGTCGTCAGAGATTCGGCAGCACGACGGCGTGATGACGGATGCAGTGGAGATCGCAGCAGGGCTTCGTCGGGCGCCCTACGTGGGAGTATGGAGGTGTGATGGGAGGGGGAGAGGCGCCAGGGCAAAGGTGCGGCAGCCCTCTCCCCTCCCACATATATATAGGGGCCAGGGGGGTGCGCCAGGGCCCCTGCAGATCCAATCTGCAGGGGGGGGGGGGGCGGCGGCCAGGGGGGAGTCCTTGCCCCCCAAGGCAAGTGGTGGCCCCCCTCCCCTTAGGGTTTTAACCCTAGGCGCATGGGGAGGTGGGCCACTAGTGGTGCGCCAGCCCACAGGGGCTGGACACTTCCCTTTGCGGCCGAGGGGCCCCACCGGGATGGGTGGCCCCACCCGGTGGACCCCCGGGGCCCCTCCGGTGGTCGCGGGACACTCCCGGTGACCCCTGGAGATCACCCGTTGGCCGAAACTGGACTTCCTATATATCAATCTTTACCTCCGGACCATTTCGGAACTCCTCGTGACGTCCGGGATCTCATCCGGGACTCCGAACAACTTTCGGGTTTCCACGTGCATTTATCTCTACGACGCTAGCGTTACCGAACCTTAAGTGTGTAGACCCTACGGGTTCGGGAGACATGTAGACATGACCGAGACGACTCTCCGGTCAATAACCAACAGCGGGATCTGGATACCCATGTTGGTTCCCACGTGTTCCTCGATGATCTTCATCGGATGAACCACCGTGTCAAGGATTCACTCAATCCCGTATGTTATTCCCTTTGTCCATTGGTACGGTACTTGCCCGAGATTCGATCGTCGGTATTCCCGATACCTTGTTCAATCTCGTCATGGCAAGTCTCTTTACTCGATCCGTAATCCATC
Source organism: Secale cereale (assembly GCA_902687465.1). Taxonomy (NCBI): domain Eukaryota; kingdom Viridiplantae; phylum Streptophyta; class Magnoliopsida; order Poales; family Poaceae; genus Secale; species Secale cereale. The sequence continues at coordinate 325,333,456 of LR738714.1, read as the reverse complement.
ATCCCGTGACTAACTACTTAGTCACATTGAGCTCATTATGATGATGTCTTACCGAGTGGGCCCAGAGGTACCTCTCCGTCATACGGAGTGACAACATCCCAGTCTCGGTTCGTACCAACTCAACAGACACTTTCGGAGATACCCGATGCGTACCTTTATAGCCACCCAGTTACGTTGTGACGGTTGGCACACCCAAAGTACTCCTACGGTATCCGGGAGTTGTACAACCTCATGGTCTAAGGAATAAATACTTGACACCGAAAAGCTTATGCATTACGAACTATACGATCTCGTGTTATGCTCAAGTTTGGATCTCCTAATGATGTGATCCCGTTATCACCGACATCCCATGTCCATGGTCAGGAAACCGTGACCATCTGTTGATCAACGAGCTGGTAACTAGAGGCCTACCAGGGACTCATTGTGGTCTATATATTCACACAAGTATCGCTGTTTCCGTACAATACAATTCAAGCATGAATAACAGACAATTATCATGAACAAAGAGATATAATAATAATGCTTTTATTATTGCCTCTAGGGCATATCTCCAACAGGTTTTGCCCTTCGAGGATTTTTATTTTATTTTTCAACGTTTTTGAATTATTCATAAATTCCAAAAATATCATCTTTTTATAAATACTAGCAAACATGCCCGTGCATTGCAACGGGAGAAAGAAAAAATATTCAATGTCCTTAGTTAATGAACCCATTCGTTGCAACAACATAAAAGAAAAAAAAGCGCTTTGTTTTACAATTCCATATACAATTTTTCTATAGTTGTACACAATACATCATGGAGGGTATCGACAAATAGCATAAAATATCTATCAGGTTTAATAAGTTGTTGTTGCATGCGATTCATTAAGTTGGATTACGGAAGTTAAATACAATACTAGTTCATAGATAATTCATATGTGGACATCAACTAAATTCAAATATATATGTTTACTTATTAGTTATCATACCAAAAGTAGCTTTCATTAGACATTGCCTCAAACATATGATAAGCGGTTGTAAGAGGTAATGAAATGCTTATGTTAAATTTCCGAACTCTCTACATCAGATCATGAATGTTCTAAGAAGTTGCCCGTGTCAGCGACAATATTGGCTAATTGTATGGACATGAACTCAAGGTCTACATTGTGTTCTCCTTCTGGGCAGCACCTTATTCTTTTTGTTACCTTGCCTATAGGATTGACCTGTTAAGCATTTTACCTAGAATGATTCATGTATGGTTAGAGGTAAGAAGGAAGAACAAAGCAAAAATATACCTTTGAATTTGCAGAACCATACAAAGAAAATGCATGTGAGCATCTGGACTCTTGCTAACAACGACTCTGCCATTTTCACTCCATATGTGCTGCCCTGTTAGCTGCACGTGCAAATAAAAGGAAAATGTTTTGATGAAACAATCAATTCTGTAGAAAATACAGACGCACGGATGAATTGCATATTGTTGCATTGTGTCACCATTATCTTCTGCATGTGGAAGCTACGGCAACAGGAACACAGATGTAGAGCATCTTGCCGTCAGTGGCAAAGTGCGTGCGGATCATCATTGAGCCGTTAAGCTCATCAACCCTACCAAGCACCGGCTCACACGCCCTCGGCACTGCTGCAACACAAGTTTGGATAGATGTACGCTAGGTACATGCACCAAAATAGATTTAGAAAATGCATTTGTACATGGGCACAAGGGTATATGGGCTATGCGCACCACCCAATGACATAAACTTGATTTGGGATTGAAATCGAGCATAACTAAATTACTGCAAACCGTTTAGTTTGCATAGAAAATTCAAGGTACCAATCCCAATACAAGTTTCAAAACATAAATCATGCAATACTGGATACATGACCTGGGGTGTGGCTGAATATAATTCTTAGTGTGATTGGACAGTAAAACGTACAATACATGTTTGTGAGGAATGAAATTGAGCAGAAAATTATATATTGGTTTGCCAATCAGATTGCTTGGAAAATGAAATAGTACCAAGTTACATAAAATGGATTAAATGTACCTATAGATATCTAAGCCTTAAAATTACTCTTTAAAAAATCAAATTATACTTCATGTTGTCAATGTAAAGTCCATAAGCATGTGATGTATAGTATGTGCAGCCGTCAGTGTGTTTACCTCCAGAATTCTCTCTGCCACATCAAAGGTAGGAAATTTTAGCATTCACTTCATCTAAAGTTGTTAGATCTCTGATCCCAATAGCTTTTAGAAGACCAACCATCCATGTCTCCTGCATTGGAAAATAATCAGTGAACATATCAAATACAAAAGTAATGGACATAATGCAGACATCTTCCAATCCACATATTGCAGCGCAAAGAGCATCCAATAACACAGTTATATTATGCATCTAGATGAAAGAAAACTCCACTATTCTGATCCTCACGCAATGCAACATACTCTCTATGTATGTTGCTTTATGCAAAGTACAGTATGCAGATGTTTTTGACCCGCAAATACAGCTACGTATGAAAGTTCAATTCAGAAAAGTATAACTGATTTGTGTTTGATGATAGATTTGCTACCAAACCCCATGGACCAGGTTGCAGTGGCTAAGCCAGGTGATGAGTTCGGATGTTTCTTGGCCTGCACCTGGAACCAAAGAAATCCCACAGATCGGGGGTCAATGGAACCAGAAAAAAACTGCAAGGCCGAGGCCAAGCTGCCGTGTGGTTTGGTGGGCTTCGTCCATCATCCCATGTTGCTCGCCAAGAAATCGGTTGATCGAACCCTTGACGAAGCGACAGTGATGCTGTCCATCATCAGCGGTTTTGTCCTTCCCAAGTGTGGCTAGGGTTAGTCGCACCGGCGCATCTGGCATCAGTACGGGAGGGTGGCAACGCCAGATAGAGAGAGGAATTGCACAGGAGTCCGAAGGTGACTCGCATCAGGAGAGGGTGCGGCCTCGAACGGGGTGGTGTGGCGGCGGCAATTTTGCAAGAGGTGAGGCGAATTTGCTGCCGTGGCTTTGATTTTTCTGTACATGGGGAGGGTCCATGGATGCAAAAAATTGGGAGGAAGAGCCACGGATGAGAAAGACTGCTGCAGAATTTTTTTTGTAAACAAAGGACGACAGGGAACAAAATAAGGACGCTGGCTGGACTTCTTGAACCAATTGATTCTTGCGTCCGAGTATGAAAGGAATAACGACGCTGGCTGTGAATATATAGGAAAGAAATCCTCTTCTCAAAAAAATAATATAGGAAAGAAATCTGAGGTGAGACTGCTTATTAACAGGAGAACCCTTAGTTGTAAAGAACACCAACGCTAGCTTTCCTAGTTGCGCCGTGAGGCACGAAAAGTGAAGGTTCCAAGTTTGATACCTGGCAAGAGTAATAATATTTTGGTCAAATCGTTTTTATATAAAAAGTAGATAAATCTCAGCCATCAATCTTTATGATTAACATAAAATTTAACGGATATAAAGAGATGACAGATAGAGAACTATGAAAGCCTCCGTCCTTTAATATTAGGTAAAGACTTTGGGAAACTTTTCCTGTTTTTTTACAATATGTTAATTATTTGCGTTTTCCTAAAAATGGTTGCATTTATAAAATAATGTTTGAAAGGTTCAGAAAAAAACAACGTTTTACAAAAATTCATAATTTTGAAAATTGTTCGCGTTCTTATAATAAGATACTTATAAGTTCAAATATGTTCAGATTCTTTTCATTTTTAAAACTCTTATTTTTAAATTAAATAAACATTGTATTTTTTATAGACAAGTTATGTGACTGGAATGGCGTATTTTACAATTTTTAGCACTAAACTGAACATCACATGCAAGTTCTATGACTGCTAGTGATATTACGTCAAAACTAGCCAAAAAACAAAACAGAGACAAACAATATCGCCACACTCACTGGCGCGACTGCGAGATGGGCCGGCCGAGCTGCGTTCAGAGTCCATGTTTTAAAAAAAGGACTCCAGAGTCCTGGTGAAGCCCACACCTAGGCCCAACTGAAAAGCAGACGGATGACTGTGGCAGTGTAGCCCAGCCCGTTTCTGCCCGTAGCGCGCAGCAGAAGCGAGGGGAGAATCACTAAAAAAAACAGAAGCGAGGGGGGAGAGAGAGGAGGAGGAGGAGGAGCGAAACCCTCATCTCGAGGTCGTCGAGTTGCGGTAGGGTTTACTGGTTTAGTGGGGATGGGAGGAGCCTCGCCGGCGATAAAGCCTATCGGCAAATCAGTGGTGCACCGGATTTGCTCCGGCCAAGTCATTTTCGACCTCTCCTCCGCAGTGAAGGAGCTCGTGGAGAACAGCCTCGACGCCGGCGCCACCACCGTCGAGGTCGGCCTCAAGGCCTACGGCGAGGAGTGGTTCAAGGTCGCCGATAACGGCAGCGGCATCTCGCCCGGCAATTTCCAGGTACGCACAAACGCAACCCCTCATTCCTAATCTCTGCATCCGTTGTCGTTTTTCCGGCCTGCCATTGGTTGCTGACCGTACCATGCTGCTGCCGTGCCGTTACCTTGTTAGGCGCTCGCTCTGAAGCACCACACGTCCAAGATATCGGATTTCTCCGATCTCAACTCCGTGGTCACCTTCGGGTTCCGCGGGGAGGCGTTGAGCTCCCTCTGTGCATTGGGGAAACTGACGGTCGAGACAAGGACTAAAGATGAGTCGGTCGGCACACATTTGGAGTTTGAGCACTCGGGCGTGGTGACCAGTGAGAGGAAGATTGCACGGCAAGTCGGGACCACCGTAACCATCGAGAAACTCTTCTCCACCTTGCCGGTTCGGGGCAAGGAGTTCAGTAGGAATATTAGGAAGGAGTACGGGAAAGTGATCTCCTTGCTACATGTGAGTTTCACATCTTGTTTTCTGTATTTGTTTTGCAAGTATTAAATGTAAATTTATTTATTTTTGCATGGTGAAGCCTAACTGTTCTTCTTAATCATATTTATCTAGATGCTTTGCTTCTCACAGTAGGATGTTTTATTATTATCTGCTGAAAGTTCCTTCTTTTTTGTTGTTATCTTCCATTGCTAATTTGTCTGGTCTTACCTTCTTTAGGCTTACGCCTTAATTGCCAAAGGGGTCAGATTACTTTGCACAAATACCGTGGGCAAGAATTCTAAAATGGTGGTGGTTAAAACTCAGGGAAGCAGTTCACTGAAGGACAATATCATTACGGTCTTTGGTTTGAACACTTTCAAATGCCTGGAGCCCTTCAACCTGGCCGTCTCTGAGGGCTGCCAGGTAGAAGGTTTTCTTTCCAAGCCTGGACCAGGCACTGGTCGCAATTCAGGAGATAGACAATTCTTCTATGTAAATGGCAGACCCGTGGACATGCCAAAGGTCACCAAACTTGTTAATGAACTTTACAGGAGTTCCAATTCCAGGCAATTCCCTGTGGCTGTCCTAAATTTTTGCATCCCAACCACATCTTATGATGTGAATGTCGCACCTGATAAGAGGAAAATTTTCTTCTCATCCGAGCATACTATTTTGTTATCTTTACGGGAGGCTATTGAAAATCTGTACAGCCCTCAACAATGCAGTTTTTCCATCAATCACATTGAAGATCCTGAAAAGGTATATCACACTGAAGATCCTGTAAAGGAAGATGACCCTACGATTGATGAACCTATTAAAAGCACATATTTAATGGACAAGGAAAATGTTTCATCGCCTGAAAATGATAACTGCAAGGAAGACACCTATAGTGATGATCAGGATCCACCGAAGGATCAGAAAGTGAGTGCTTCTGCAACAAGGGTAGCCACTGGAGCTGCATCTAGAGACATGAGCCCCTTGCCAAGGGGCCCAGACACTGAGGTTGATAGGTCTCCTTGGTTTTCAGCATTGTGGTATGAGCAGACAAAAAGACCCCGTGCTGATTTTAAAAGTAATCCAGTAAGAGAAAATCATGTTAGAACAGGGCTTGCTGCTCAATCCTCCCCTTCAACTATTGTTCAGTCTTCTCTTATGAACTTTCTATCACTAAACAAGAGGAAGCATGAAGACAGTTGCAATCTTATTACTGAAGCTCCAGTGCTGAGAAGGGGTACATGCTCAAAGCAAGTGAGAAGAACAAGTTTAGATGCAAATGCGCCTGGAATTTCAGATGCTAACTCACTTCAGCAAATTAGCCTGTGGGATCATTCTCCCCAACCTTTTGTGCCTAAGAGGACAGAAGTTCCATTACAGCATTCTGAACCACCTAATGTTGGGTCTCGTAGTACTGAGGCGCATCTCCTCAATCCATTTGATGTCAACAGTACAGGATTTGATGTGGTAAGGCTGATTTAATTTTGCAGCGAGACGGTTCTGTCAGTCAGCTTTCTGGGGGAGATTAGACTACTGCTGCCAATACTGTTTTATTTTTGTTTCTCTTCTTCCACTTCTTGCCTTTAACTGTTTGTTCTGTAGCACTCTTCTTAAGTATCTCTGTCTTTTAAAATTGTATTTTGAAGTTCGTAGTAAACTTTTCAACTGTTAGTGAGTTATAGTCATCATTTTTGAAATATATTGCCTGTTTCTCCCCATCAGCTTAAGCTTTTGGGTGAAATGATTAGGTGCATGCAATTCAATATGGTAATCAGAGCCAAGAGATATTGAGTTCAAGACCCGGCCAAAACGCTGTTAATAGTTGCAACTTACGTCGATACCATGTCGACATAGGGAAATATATTGCCCACTTTTCCCCATCAGTTTAAGCTTTTGCGTGAACTGATTAGGTGCATGCAGTTCAATAATTATGAATCTACTTCTGGCATTTTCCACAACTCCTTAGTTTCTCTGACTAGCTAAGCTGTGTTTTGGCGCAAATCAGTTGTTTTTGAAATAAATAAATTTTGATGTGTTCAGTGGGATAGATGAGGTCGGGGTAGACCGAATTTGACATGGGAGGAGTCCGTTAAGAGAGACCTGAAGGATTGGAGTATCACCAGAGAACTAGCTATGGACAGGGGTGCCTGGAAGCTTGCTATCCATGTGCCGGAGCCATGAGTTGGTCACGAGATCTTATGGGTTTCACCTCTAGCCTACCCCAACTTGTTTGGGACTAAAGGCTTTGTTGTTGTTGTTGTTGTTGATGTGTTCAGTGGGATAGATTATATAATGAATGCTGCAATGCAGGATGAACAGAATGATCGATGCCTTTCAAATTTCGGTGTTCCCGATCAATGTTTGAAGGACACTGAACCCCAAAATACACCGTCCAATATTCCTTTACTTGATGGTCATGATAATGACACTTCAGTGTGCTCTACATCAGTATCTTATTCAGTGCAGTTTACAATTGATAAGCTTAGGAGAAGAAGAAAACACAGTTTTGTTGTATCACATGAAAACAGAGTCCATTGTTCTGAGAAAACTGCAAGGTAACACGTATGCTGTTGTTATAAACAAGTTCTGTTGCCATCAGGAGTTTGTTTTTTGACTAGTTTAATTGTCCTCACCTAGGTGTTATAAAGCCGCAACACTGGATAATTATGTACCAAATGACGACGAGGAAAAATCTAATTATTTAGCTGCAGCCACCAATGAGTTGGACAGGTTTTTCAGCAAAGATAATTTTGGAGAAATGAAGGTTCTTGAAATAGCTCCATATTCTTAATATTCTCTTTTTCTTTCAGTGGTTCCATATAATATTATATTTATTAAACCATTTGCCTGATGAATGAGAGTCCTAGGTGAACGGTGATGACTGCCTAATTTCCTTGCAAGATTAGTTTTTCTTTTCTGAAATGACAGGTTAAAACAGTTCTGATGCACTCAATAATTGTGAGGAGCCATAATCGATGGTAGCAAACTAGCAATCATGATTTGTGAAATTGGGTATTATGTCCAATCGGTGCTTTTGGAGTGGTTACAAATAGAATTCGCCATACGTTGTATCCAGAGAGAACTTGATCTATTGGAATTGTAGTATGCTCCTATTCGAGGCAACTGCCTAGTATCATAGGGTCATGTTGCTGTTACAATTTTACAAGCACCTTGCAGATGTGGACTGTACTTGTCAATATTCTTTTCAAGAAATCTGTTGTTATGACCTTGTTGTTTATTTGCTCGAAAGTGACAGTCATCGCTCTTGTATCAAAACATTGTGTTATATGCAGTTATTTCTTAGGATATACTCCCTCCGTCCCAAAATAAGTGACGCAAAAGTGACTCAACTTTGCACTAACTTTAGTGTAAAGTTGAGTCACTTTTGCGTCACTTATTTTAGGACGGAGGGAGTACTAACTATCTCATCTTCAGGTTGTTGGGCAGTTTAATCTCGGTTTTATCATCGGAAAACTGGAACAAGACCTATTTATTGTAGATCAGGTACATCTACATATTTTTTCAGTGTAACAGTGACACCATTATACAAATCCCAAGATATATGAGTAGCACCCCTCAAGGTACCTCATATCAGTAATTATTATTTTCTCTTGTTCTCAAGCATGCTGCTGATGAGAAGTACAACTTTGAGAGCCTGTCACAGTCAACAACGTTAAACATACAGCCTCTTCTTCAGTGAGTAAACAAGCCCCATTATTTTCATTTGTTATTGTTACATGGAACTTCCCAACACCAATTGGTCCCCCAAGGGGGTCCTTGCCTTGGCAAAAATAACATCAACTCCTGAATGGTTATGGTAGGGTGGTTCAAGGAATGACTTTACAACGTCCATGTTTATCCATACCTTCCGTAGATTTTTTTTCTCTCTTGCATGGGAGGAGGGTTTCTGATTGTGTTCTAACGCCAGGCCACTGAGACTTGAACTTTCACCGGAGGAAGAAGTTATCGTATCTATGCACATGAACACTATCAGGTACATTTCCTTTTGTCCTACTACCACGATTCTGACTGCTCAAAAAGTGGATCTAAGTATCTAACAACTTTAATATTGAAATGTGTAGTCTTTAAAGCAGTAACCATCAGTTGCCTGTTTGATCAGATGTTTGGTTATAGTTGCATTCAGTATATGATTCTTCAAAGAACATGTGAAGTATTGTTTCTTCCCCAAAAGCTGTTATTTTGGACATGGGCATGGTCTTCAAACTATTTCTATCAAGACCATTGTTATGAAACCCGTTAAAAGTTGTATCCATGATTCAAAATTTCCTTGCCAAGCTACATGAAACAGATTTTCGGACGTCCATAGTGAAAGTACATTCTGCGAAAGCACTTGCCGAGACTAATATATGCATGTGCTTTCAAGTATCTGATCCAAATATTTTTGTTTGACTTTACCTATGTCCAAAACGACAGCTAATACTTAACCGGAGGAAGTAACACATAACCTATGGTATCCATACATCTGTTGTTGTATTGTTCTTCAAGGGGAAGTTTTCTGCTTATATCTGGTTTTTGAATATCAATTCATGCATGATAAATTATTAATTGCACCAGCTAGGTGTATTTTGACCGGTCAATGGATAACCTTATTTTCGATAAGTGCATACCATCTTGATTCTTGAATCATGCATGGTGCTTCATCCCTCCTGTAGACACGCTGTATTGACAGAAGACATGCTGTATCTTTCTAGTTTTAATTAATAGTGTTTGGAGGTGATTAAATTCTAGGTAGCTGACATTCTTTCTTCTGTCACCTTGTTTCAGAAAAAATGGTTTTGTTTTAGCAGAAGATTTGCATGCTTCTCCTGGCAGTCATTATCTTTTGAAAGCTGTGCCGTTTAGTAAAAATATTACATTTGGTGTTCAAGGTAATTAATTATTCTTGTACCATGTCTGATTTTACGCTCGTAAAAAACTCAAAACTGTAGACTTACTTTCATTTCCCTTGATTTAGATGTGAAGGAGCTGATTTGCATGCTTTCTGACAGTCAAGGTGACTGTTCAATAATTAGTAGCTATAAGATGGATAAAACTGATTCTGTTTGCCCTTCGAGGGTTCGTGCTATGTTTGCTTCGAGGGCTTGCCGAATGTCTACTATGATCGGCGATCCACTGACGAAAACTGAAATGAAGAAGGTAATTACAAAAATTCGGCTGCGGTGACCTAGGTAGATCCTTCTTGAAAAATGCACGTATTTAGTTTAGTTTTTCTGCGACTTAGTGTTTTCAGAAGCATAATCCAATGCTTGCTTTAGTCCATTTGTGCAGCCATTCACTATCCAGAAAGAGGTATTGCTTCAAACGTTGAATTAATGTCTGCTTTTGCACTTCAGATACTGAAAAATCTAACAGGACTAAGGTCCCCTTGGAATTGCCCGCATGGGAGGCCAACAATGCGGCATCTTGCAGATCTGACTAGTATAAAGTCCAAAGGTAAAGGGTTGACCAGTCTACTGCAGCATCCTTTTCTATTTACATGGTGGCTTATTGCAATGCAAAGTGGTTAGCCAGTAGCATAAAGGCGGAATGTGTGGTTGCAAGTTCCAAACATTCCGGACTCACATCTTGTACTTGTACATGACTGCAACTGCCCATATTTACCGCTCTTTGGTTTAGACCTAATATATAAAGGATATCTCATGCTTTCACAGAAGCAAATTGAAGCAGCGCTGGGAAGTTTCATTGCGTAAAAGGAAGCAACATCCTTTGACGCTCATGAGTGTTCTGTCGGCAACTCCTTGGGTTCAGGGGAATATCGCAGGATCTAGGGTGGCGTCTTGAGAATTGTTAAAGTGACTGGCGGTTGCGTGGCTTGTTTTCGCTGCTACTGAACGGTAGAAGGTTTCCTGCTCCTGGTGAGCAGCTTGTATTTTTTGAGCCTGCTAAGTTTGCAGCATATGTTTGCTCACGCGTTGTGTATGTACTAGCACATATGCCCGTGCGTTGCAATGGGGGAGAAAATTGATATGTACTTAAATTTAGGGAACATTGGATGTGCAAGCATGACATATCAACTCATTAAGTAGTTTTAACTGACACAATTGCCTTAAGGGCACTCCCACTATATTTGACCTTATAATCATATGTATTAACCCTAAATCTAGATTGTGAATGTGCAGTCGATGAACATACAACACATACAACATGGCCAAGGTAAACATTGTCGGATTGCAATTATATATTAAGTTATATCATAGTCTCATAATATACTGTCTATCTCATGTTCACCGACAATCCCGCGTACAAAGCATCAAGAATATTGAGACTTAATTCTTCTTTTGTAGAAATGTGAGTTAAATCCTTTATGCTCATCTATAACAAAACAATTGTGTTTATGCTCATCTATAACAAAACAATTGTGTGTCCGTTTTTTCGAGGATAATCGGGACCCACTCCTCACCCTCTATCAAATCATGGAGCGGTTTATTTAAACTGATGAATTTAGTGTAAGAAAATGATAAGTGATTGTTTAATTTGATAAGTAAACAAACCCTCTCATCTAGATTTAAAGTGCTCGAGGGCCAAAACTCTTAAGACCAAGAGACAACCTCGAGCCAGTGGCCGCGTGAAGAAGCAGTTTGCACGTAAATATTACATTTTGGCTGTCACGTGGGATAATTGGGCCCGCATACAATGCACCAATTGGAGGAAAGAAAAATCTATCGCACACATTGGCTGGTGCTCTATAACGATCTGCTGAAGAGATTAAATCAAGCATTTTAGCGAACGACCCAAAAATAATGGACGTACTGATTGCACCTATCTTAATAATGATGGATGGAGGTAATAGAGAGAAGTACGAGCTAGCCCAATCTACTCACTCGAGGTTTCTTTTTCTTTTTTCAATAAATTTTCAGAATATTAAACAATGTTTACATTTTTCAAAATTAGTTCATTTATTCAAAAAATAACCATTTTTTCAAATTTGTTCAGCAATTCAAAAATAGTTTAGTATTCCGAAATTTCTTCACTTCTTTTCAAAAAATGTTTGAAAACTTCAAAAACTCTAATTTTTTCGCTGCAATTTTTAGACAAAAAAAATCAAAGAAATACAATGGCTAGCGACGTTATTAACTCACGGGAGGTCATGTGATTGGTCCCACTTAAGCACAACTTGTTGCTAGCTGTTTCTATGTTTTGCCACTTCCGTTCTTTCCTTTAGCCGCCGTGCTGCAAACCTTACACTAAAGTTGGCCTAGCGTATTGGCTATGTTTGCAGGTGTAGCAACCGGACGAAGAGTTAACTTGTGGAGGATTAGGAACGGGCGGAAAACATTAATCGCACGACGGACGAAAAAACATTCGGCCAAAAAAAAATGAAGAAACAATCCTTCCTTTAATATTAGGTAAATATATGTATCTCAGGCCGACGTAGCCACTTGGTTTTAAATCAAAAAACTGTTTGCCAGGGGATGTGGCAAATAGGTGACGGACACGGATCCACTGGCGTAGCTATACCTGCCTTTCCCTGCCTTTTGGTCGCTGACAGGTGGGGCCCACATTTGGTGGGACCCATGTGTCAGTGTCTCAATGGCAGGATAGCCCACGTCAGGGGATCCTCGTCCTGTCGATACTCCCTCAGGTCGGGTCCGGGTTTACACTCTAGCATGTGTTTCAATGAAAAGTTTGACTGTTAATTTGATCAACAAAACATGAGTTACATGTCAAGAAATTATGTCATTGGATTCACCATTCAAGAGAAGCTTTCAGTGATGTACCCCTTTGTCAGGCCCAAGATGCGATTCTATCCCGATCACGTGACACTTACGTGATTGGGGCACAACCGCATTTCGGGCGCTTAGCAAGATGGATATCATTACATCGTAGCATTACATACATACATGGGGGATACAACAATACATACAAGTCACATGAATACAACAACATCAAATACAAAGCATCCGACTACGGATACAAACAAGAAAAGCACAATGACATCCATCTGCTATCCTAGGCTGCCGACACGAAACCTAGCCCAAGACTGAAGAAGAAGAAGAAGAAAGAACTCCAACACAACGATCAACGCTCTCACGTCAAGTCATCGGAAACCTGCACCTGCAACTGTTGTTGTAGTATCTGTGAGCCACGAGGACTCAGCAATCCCATAACCATGGGTAACAAGACTATCAAAGCTTAATGGGAAGGAGGAGGTAAGGTGGTGAGGTTGCAGCAGCGGCTAAGCATAATATTGTGGCTAACTTACGAGTACAAGAATAAGATGAGCATCTACGCAAACGGTCGCAACTAGTAGTGATCGCTAAAGATCCTGAACTACCTACGAGTCAAACATAACCCCACCGTGTTCTCTTCTCAAAGTGAAAAGAGACAATCACGGTTACTCACACAGTTGTGTGTTTTACTTCGGATCCTCTGTCAAGTTTTCTACAACTGGACATTAACAAATTCCAATCTGCCACATAACCGCGGGCACGGCTTTCGAAAGATCATAACCCTGCAGGGGTGTCCCAACTTAGCCCATCACAAGCTCTCACGATCAGCTGAAGTGATAAATATAATATTATCACCCCTTATCTTAGGGAAATCCAATCAGGCTCGGCATCCCGGTGCACAAGACATTTCGACAATGGTAAAACAAGTCCAGCAAGACCTCCCGGCGTGCCGACACCCTGATAGTAGCCGCGCGTATCTCGTCTCAGGCCACGTCCGGATAGGTGAGCCTACGAGAGCCAATCCTCGAGTTTCCCCGTGGTGGCCCCGCAGTCTCCCCATTCAGGACCAACACCATCGGCACTGGCCCCCCCTGCTATGTAGAAAAAATACCCGGGGACGCGACCCCCTATGCAATTTAATCAGTTAATTAAGTTGTTATTATGAGGCAAAATAAAACCAATGTTGGGCCTTGCTGGAGGAGTTTTATTCAAAGACGAAGTGTCAAGGGGTCCCCATATACCCAACCCTGTAAGGAACGCAAAATCAAGGAACATAATGCCGGTTTATCAACGCCTAAGGTGGCATGAGTGGAACAAAACACCGAGCAAAAGGCCAAGCCTTCCACCCATGCCCAGTATATAGGTGTGTTAATAATAATTATAGATATTGTGATATTCCAACAACAAGTTCCCACCTGGAACGATCTTCATCTTCACCTGCAACTAACAACGCTATAAGAGGGGCTGAGCAAGCGGGTAACATAGTCAAACAATGGTTTTGCTAGGAAGGTTTCAAAGGTTAGAGGTTTCATGGCAACAAGGAGAGGGGCTGACAATAAAGATGGGTAGCGCGACATATAACAATAGCACCGAGACACTAAGCATGGCAATGATAGTAAAGGTATCCAAGGGTATGGTCATCTTGCCTGAGATCCCGCAAGGAAGAAGAACGGATCCATGAAGAAGACGAAGAAGAAGCCTTGAAGAAGAACCATGGGTAGACGAACGAATCCTCACGAACGCAACAGAACAAGCACTAACGAGAAGAAGCAAGCAACACGGTAAACACACCACACGAGCCATGACAATATGCTCAACCAAGTATGATGCAAGACAGTTCTATATAGGATGCACTACAAGTCTAAACAGGAAGCAAAACATGGCAAGGTAGGAAGCACCGAAAAACAACACAAGTCTATATATGATGCAATACATGGCAAGGGATGATGCAAGACAAGTCTATACAGGAAGCAAAACATGGCATGGTAGGAAGCACAGGAAAACAACACAAGAACATGACAATATGCTCAAGCAAGTATGATGCAAGACAAGTCTATATATGATGCAATACATGACAAGGTAGGAAGCACAGAAAAACAACACAAGTCAACAAGTTTAAATGAGGCCGGAAACTACATATAATAAAACCGGTAAGTCCTCATATGCATAGTTTGAAATTAAGTCAGATCTGAACAAACCTTAAGTTAAAGTTGTTAAACAGCAGGTTAACATGCACCATGATGATCTACACGAAATTCTAGTCAAGTTTCATATAAATTTTGTTTAATTCGGAGCTACGGCCTAGAAGATATGAGCAAAACAAGACAAGCATGGCAACGGTGCAAGATGCACCCAAACACCAAGCAAACATACTCCAAACATGAAAACAATATGATATTATGATTGTACATGCAAAATCACACAAGTTTCATATAAGGCACACCCAAAACGGAGTAACGGGCTAAAAGATACACATGGAACAAGATATAACAACAGGCTGAAGTTAACAGCCACATAGCAACTTTGGAGCAAGAAATATATACTCTACAGCACTCAAACATGGTGACAAGAAGCATGGACATGAAGTAGACATATCCTACAGCAAACAACTCCATTGGAGCAACTCCATAGGAGGCATGGATCAATAGCAACAAGCTACAACATTTTGATCATGACAATAAAAACCTGACAGTAATATTTTATAGCAACTTGGGAGCAAGAATTAAATAAGCTACAACAGCTCATATGAGCAAGTAAGGACATGAATGGATAGACAACAACATATACAGCAAGGAATGATCAATGGCTACCCCAAAACTAACATGGATTTGCCTAGGGCATCAAGCAAACATAGCATCAGGATAAGACAGATTCCAGACTTAGTGGAATTTTCACTAAGTATAAAACAGTTATGTTGGCATGGCATGTTTACAAGCATGTTTAAGTCAACACAAGGCATATCATGGCAATTGGTTTGCACCACAGCAAAGAACACATCATGGAGATTCTAAAACATCTAGGCATGTGGCATGAGGACAAACACATCAATAGCAAAGAGCAATTGAAATCAGCATCTCATAACAAGTTTCAGAACTTAACAGCCAAATGCACTTTTGCAACAGAGATTAACATGGCAATATGAACTCAAACAAGCATGCTACAGCAACCATCATGTAGTACACTTCGTAATGAACATTTTGACATCTCATTTGCTTAATTTGGATAAACATGCACCAAGTTATCATATCTCAAACATGGCAACAAAATAACAAGTAGCAGCAGTTTATAGCAAGTAGCACTCTTGCAACAGAGATTAGAGCATCTAGATGAAGTCAAACAAGCATGGCACAATGGAACAAAGTATAGAGCATATCACCATGGTCATTTTGACATATCATTCACTCAATTTGGATAAGTACAGACAAAGTTATCACTATGCAAACATGCACATAAAAAATACACAGAAAAAGGACTTAGCAGATTTGACTTAGGAAAAAAACACAGACTGGGTGCATGATAGTTACGGGACGCTCGGGGCGGGGAATAGGTGGCTTACCCATTGGGCTCGGCCCAAGAAGAAGAAGGCGAGGCAGGCCGGCTGGCCGGAACGAGGAGTTGGGCCGGCCCGTCTGCGGGGAAGGAGGCCGGCCCGGAGGCGCTGGGGCTGAGCTGGCCCACGAAGCGGGAGGAGTCAACGCCCCGACCGGATCGAGCCGAGCTCGATGCCGGCGGACCCGAGGGCGATGGCGGGGACTCCAGCCGGGGCTCCGGCGGGCGGTGGCGGCTCCGGGCGGCGCGGCCGCCGGAGTGGACGAGGCAGGGGCGGCGGGCGGTCGAAGGCCGGCAGGCGGTGAGGTTCCTAGGCGGCGGGGCGGCGCGGTCGCCGGAGGGCGCGGCGGCGGGGTTGACGAGCAGCTGCCAGTGGCGACCGATGTCGAGGAGGCGGGGCGAGGCGAGCGGGAGGCTCGGGAGGCGCGGGCGCTGAGCGCCTGCGGGCGGCGGCGGACGGGGATCGGGCCTCGACGAGCCAGATCTGGGCTCACGGGCCCGCGCGGTGGTGGGATGGCGGCGGGGACAGGTGGCGCCGCGGGAGTGGCTGTGGGCGGCGGCGGACATGTCCGGCCGTCGACGGACGTGTCCGACGGCGCGGAGGGAGAGGGTTAGGGTTTGATCTGCGAGAAATTTCGGGAGGAGCCACATATTTATAGGTAGAGGGAGCTAAGAGTGTCCAAATGAGGAGCCGTTCGCGGCCACGCGATCGTGATCGAACGACCAATAGCATGGAGGGGTTAGAATGGGCTTGATGGGCTGTGTGAAAAGGGAGCTGGGCCAAAAGAGAAAAAGGCTTCCGGCGGTTAACACGGTTAACCGTTGGGCTATCAAACGAGCTCCGAACGCGACGAAACTTGATAGGCGGTCTACCTATGATATAATAAGACCACACGCCAAGTTTCAACCCATTCTGAGAACGTTTTTCGGCCACTCACAAAATTAATATTCGGAGGCGCCGCGGGCGCGTGCAAGTGTGTCCGGGCTCAGAACGGACAACGGAGAGGACGAGGGAACCCAGACGGATGCAAGTTTTGTGTCAGGATCCCGATCCTAAGTCACACCGATCTAGCTGTAACACGTCATATCACTTTGCGGCCTCACGCACGGTAACCCCACGGGTGCCACCTTACCTGGCCCGGGACCGTTTGCGCATTTTGGCACACGTATATGACAGTGTCGCTAGCATCCATATGACAGAGAACCCGGGCCGACATGGCTAGTTATAAACCAAAAGTGGCACTAGATTACAGAGACAGGCATCCATGACCCAGCAACGAACGTGTCGGTCATCAACGTATGAACCCAAGTCGTAGCAAGCTACATGGACTTAAAGGAACAACGCGTGACATTTCCCCTAAGGGACAGACACAGGAACGAAGGACACATGCCGGCCAGCCTACGTGTTTCGAGCAGTAGCAAGCTACCAAGGCTCATTGGAGACACTAGGAGGCATTTCCCTGTAAGATAGGCTACCAAAGGAAAACAACTAGGTGTCGGATCCCACACATACCAAGCATTTCAATCATACACGCAATATGCTCAATATGTGCAAATACAACATTGCATCACAACAGAACTCTATGACTCAAAGTACTTTATTTAAAAGACTCCAAGAGCCATACATAACATATCCATACAGGTAGGGGTCACATGACCCAACACTCAAGTCATACAGTCATACAAGCACAAGCGGAAGCTACATGTCTGAGTACAGACAACTTAGAAAATAAAACAGGCTTGGTGTAGCCTGACTATCTACAAGGCCCTTCACAAGCTCCAGATCTCCGTCTGGGTGTCAAGCTACTCGTCGACGTCAACGTCTATGTAGAACCCATCAGCAGGGGCAGGGTTCTCCTCTGCAACAGTTATTAAGCAAACATGAGTACAAGGGTACTCAGCAAGTCTTACCACAGAACCTATCATACATGCAACATTATCAAGGGGGGTAGTGGAGTTCATAGCAGAATGCCAACTTTGACCTTGGCTATCCTATACTACAACTCTCAACAGATTGCTAGATGTTATTACGAACACGAGTCCACTACTCACCACATCAATACACTACCGAGGATCCTCTTCCGTCATCCTATGGAAGGGCCATCCACGGCACTCACACTTGTCTTGAGGCTTTTAGTACTATCCATCAACTTGTCTATGAACTGTAAGAGTAACCAAGTAGTCCGTACCGCGAACAACGGCTATTCGAATAGATTGATAACCCTGCAGGGGTGTACTTCTTCACACATGTTTTCACCACTTAGCGTTAGCACACGACATGTGCTCGGCAGACTTCAAGCGAAAGCCGACGTGGGTGTAGACCACGACCTAACCAACCACTCAAGTCTCTCGTCCAGGTTTATCGCCTATTTGGGTTCCATCCGTGGGGAGATCCGGCCGGGGTGTCGCTCACGGCCCCAAACGATTTGTACAGGGTTCCCGAGTCACCAAACGGGCAACCGGTACACCGTGCCACGTACCTGTCGCATCACAGCCCACCCCGAGGGTCAGCGCTGTGCACGACCTCCAGTAAGCTATAAACACCAGAAACTAGTTGCAACTCCTGGACAGAGTACAAGGGCAGTCAATAAGTCGAGCGGGGTCATATTTCAGGGCCCAATGTGTGGTAGTAACTGTAACTTGAATCACACACACACAGATCTCGGGTCCTATGGACGATTCCAATGAAACAACCCACCATGTACTCCTACATGGCCTTTCATCGATACCTTTACCAAGCGTATTCCACACTTCCTTCTCTTTTATCGATATGATCATTTCACTCTGATCCATCACCCAGATGAACCAGACCAAACACAACTCTAAGCATAGCAGGCAACATAAGCAAATAGCATGGTGGATCACACATCACATGGCTCAATCAACTCCTACACATGCTAGTGGGTTTCAACTATTTACTGTGGCAATGACAGGTCATGCAAGGGATAGGGTTCAACTACCGCAGTAAGTAGCTGTTCACACGCTGTTGCCTTAATGTAGTAAAAGAGAGCAGGAGCGAGAAGATTGGGTTTGTATCGGAATGATCAATGATTGCTTGCCTGACAAAGTAATTGTCGGGTACTGCTCTTCAACTGGATACGCAGCAGTATCCTCGGGAGCAGGACCTAACACAGAGAATACCGGCGATACAATCATTAACAAACAAATACAACAATATGATGCATGCTCATGACATGGCAAGATGCATGTGTGTTGGCTAATGCAACTAAAACCAGAAGGGTTTGAACCTATTTGAATCAAAGATTCAAATTGGAGTTCAAACTATTATTTAAATAAGTGCATTATCATGTTTTTGATGTATACAGCAAGTTAACTTGTTCAAACATGCATGAAACCAGTGCCATTGGAAAGTTTGGATTTTTCTGATCATTTTTCATATATAAATCTTTTCCATCTGAGCTATGGTTGATTTTATATGATTTTTAAAAGTTTTGGGTATTTTCTGGAATTTCCTGAATTATTTATAAATCTAAAAATCCCAGAAAAACCTTTACTGCGTCAGCATGACATCATGCTGACGTCAGTCAGTCAACAGGGCCAGACCAAGTCAAACCTGACCAGTGGGACCCACTGGTCGGTGTCACAGCTAATTAACTAAGTTAATTAGAGTTAAACTAAAACTAATTAGCTGTCAGTGGGGCCTGGGCCCACGGGTCAGTGACTAAACTAATTAACTAATTAAAATAACAGAAACTTAATTAAACTAACTAATTAGCCAATGGTGGCCCACACGTCAGTGACCCAGGGGTAGTCAAACCCTGGTCAAACAGGTCAAACCCGCCGGCGACGTGACGCCGGCGAGGCCAAGTACGGCGGCGTGCTTCGGAAATCGCCTACGGGGCACGGCTCGAGCTGCGGCTAGGCGCGTTGGAAAGCTCTTTTCATGGCGCGTCGAATGGTGGTGGTCGCCGGACCTGGGGTGGCCCGAGACGACGGCAACAAGCTCAACGGCAGCGACCGGCGTCGGGCGTGTGTGGAGAGGCGGCTGCAGGGGCCTAGGCGATGCGTGCGTAGCACCTTTCGCATCTACGCACTGCGGTGAGTGTGATGGACGGGTGCCAGTGACCAAATGGTCACCGGAGCATCACCGGTGGCGAGCACGGCGGCGGTGCGTTTCGGTGATCAACGGTGCGACGGCTACAAGGTGCAAACAAGGCGGAGGAAGGAGGGGTTCGACGTCACTGCGGTGCTAACGAGCTCGACGGAGGGGTCGGGGACGCGCTGTAGCTTCGTAACGGCGGCGAGGTGCTCCGGCGATCCGAGGAAGGGGACGACGGCGTGGAGGCGTTGCAGGGCTTCCGGCGGCTCGTGGCTCAGCGAGGAGGAAGAGGGCGACGCGGCGGATCTTCTGGACACACTCACGGGGCGAGGGGGTGGCTCTAGGTGCGGCTACGGCGAGCGGCGGCGACGGCGGCTCGGTGATGGAGGAGGAGAGAGCCAGGGGAGGGCGAAGGAGACGAGGGGGAGAAGTGAGAGCGGTCGGGGTAGCTGCGTGTCGACTCGTGGAGTCATCCAGGCCATCGGGGAGGCAGGCAAGCAGCCTGGAGGTGGCCGGGCGCGTGCCGGTGCGCGGCGGCCACGCGCGCATCCTTCTGGCGCGAGGAGGAAGACGATAGAGGAGGGCTGGTGGGCTGGGCCGGCCTGCTACAGGGCTGGGCCCGAGGTAAGTGCTTTCTCCCCTTTTTCTTTTTCCTATTTCCTTTTCTGTTTCATTTCTTTTGCAGCTTTGTTCAATTATTAAAAATGCCAAAACATTTTTATTACTCATGAAACTTGTCATGCCCACTGTATATAATATGAACAGTAGGTAACATTATAGTTCATGATTATTTGAGCATTTAAAATATTTTAAAGTATTTAAATGCCCAAATACAAATACCATATGATTTAATCCAGTGACCTTGGATGTCCTAGAAAATTGTGCACCATTTTTAGCAAAGGTTTGAGACCAAGGCAGAAATGATGAACATTTTTAAAGGGCATTTTGGGTACATTGGAAAATATTTTAGCAAACCCTAGTTGTTAGGAGAGGGGTGCTGGGGTTTCTGTCATTCCCATTTCAAACTTCTTTGAAAAGTAATCATGATGCACACACCAACTAACCCTAATGCAAGTGCTAACTAGGGATGTGACAACTCACCCCCACTTAAAAGAATCGCGTCTCGAGATTCGGGTTCCTCCGGAAAGAGGGTGGGGTACTCAAGTCGAAGACGATCCTCCCTTTCCCAAGTAGCTTCACTCTCGGAATGATGTGACCATTGAACCTTGAGAAACTTGATATTGTGGCGTCGAGTGGTGCGCTCGGTTTGATCAAGAATACGAACGGGGTATTCTCGATATGTGAGATTGTCCTGGAGATCAAGCGTTTCGTGGTCCACTCCGCGGATAGGATCCGAGAAGCAACGCCTGAGTTGAGAAACGTGGAAAACATCATGAACTCTGGAGAGGTGCGGAGGTAGTTCCAGTTGGTAGGCAACTTCTCCTCGTTTGGCAAGAATGCGAAAAGGACCGATGAAACGAGGGGCCAATTTGCCTTTGATACCGAAGCGATGGGTTCCCTTAAGAGGAGTAACCCGAAGGTAAGCCTTATCGCCGACTTCAAAAGTCACAGCCTTATGATGACTATCATATTGGCTCTTTTGGCGAGACTGGGCTGTTTTCAATCTCTCACGAACGATGTGAACTTGTTCCTCTGCTTCCTGGATCATATCCGGGCCAAAGAATTGTCTTTCTCCGGTCTCTGACCAGTTAAGAGGTGTTCGACACCTTCGTCCATATAGAACTTCGAAGGGAGCTTTGCCCAAGCTGGCTTGATAACTATTGTTATAAGCGAATTCGGCAAATGGAAGACATTTTTCCCATTCCATACCGAAAGAAATGACAGAGGCTCGAAGCATGTCTTCCAGAATTTGATTGACTCGTTCCACTTGACCACTTGACTGGGGATGGAAGGCGGTACTGAAGGAGAGATAGGTTCCCATAGCATTATGGAAACTTTCCCAAAATCGTGAAGTGAAAAGACTTCCACGGTCTGAGTTAATCTCCAACGGCACACCATGAAGTGATACTATTCGAGAGACATATAAGTCTGCTAGCTGGCTAGCGGTAATACTCTCGCGAACAGGCAGGAAATGAGCTACTTTAGAGAGGCGGTCGATAACGACGAAGATAGCATTATTCCCTTTCCTGGTCCTGGGAAATCTGGTAATGAAGTCCATACCGACTTTGTCCCATTTCCATTCAGGAATAGCTAAAGGTTGAAGGGTGCCAGCAGGCCGTTGATGCTCTGCTTTGAATCGATGACAAACGTCGCAGTTAGCAATGAATTGAGCGATTTCTCTCTTCATCCTAGTCCACCAGAATCTCTGGCGTAGATCCTGATACATTTTGGTACTACCGGGATGAATCGTGAGAGGAGATTCATGAGCCTCCTTAAGGATTAACTACCGTAGATGGTGGTTCTTGGGAACCACTACATGGTTCTCAAAGAAAACAACACCTCGATCATCCATAGAGAAACTTTTAGCAACTCCGCTAGCAATGTTCTCTTGGAGTCGGGATATACCTTTATCACGCTTCTGGGCAGCTATAACTTGATCCATAAGGGTAGGTTTCGCCACCAAGGTGGAGAGGAATCCTCGAGGAACAATGTGAAGGTTAAGCTTACGGAATTCCTCGTGGAGAAGTGGTTGACTTTGTTGTAACATTAAATTGTTACAATATGACTTACGACTTAGCGCATCAGCCATGACATTGGCCTTTCCAGGAGTGTAGGTGATTCCTAAGTCGTAGTCTGTGAGCAACTCAACCCAACGTCTTTGCCTGAGATTTAGATCCGGTTGGGTGAAGATATACTTCAAACTTTGGTGACCAGTGAAGATTTCACAGCGATTACCAAGGAGGTAATGTCGCCATGTTTTGAGTGCATGGACTACAGCTGCAAGCTCTAGATCATGAGTAGGATAGTTATCCTCGTGTGGACGCAACTGTCGAGATGCGTATGCAATCACTTGACGATCTTGCATGAGAATGCAACCTAGTCCTTGTCGCAAGGCGTCGCAATAGATTATAAAATCCTTGGAAAAATCTGGTGGTACCAGTACAGGTGCAGATGTCAGGCGTCTTTTCAGTTCCTGAAAACTGGACTCGCACTGTGGGGTCCACTCAAACTTTTTATCTTTCTTGAGGAGTTCAGTTAGAGGTTTAGCAACCTTGGAGAAATTCTCGACGAAACGTCGGCAATAGCTCGCTAAGCCAAGAAAACTCCTAACTTGCTTGACCGATTCAGGGGGAGTCCAATCAAGGACGGCTTGAACTCGCTCGGGATTGACAGCAATACCCTTGCGAGAGATCACATGACCTAGATAGGTTACTTCTGGCAACCAAAATTCACATTTAGAGAATTTGGCATAAAGGCGGTGCTCTCGAAGTTTCGTCAATACGAGCCTTAAATGCTCGGCATGATCTTCCTTGTTCTTGGAATAGATGAGTATATCATCGAGGTATACCACGACGAATTTATCCAAATACTCCATGAATATAGAATTCATTAACCGAGAAAAGGTAGTTGGGGCATTGGTTAACCCGAAGGACATAACGGTGTACTCATATTGGCCATAACGTGTAACAAAAGCCGTTTTAGGAATGTCCCCGTTCTTGATTTTGATTTGATGGTAGCCCAACCTCAAATCCATCTTAGAGAAGACTGAGGATCCAGCGAGCTGATCATACAGGTCGTTGATCCTGGGGAGCAGATACTTATTCTTTATGGTGACCAGATTGATAGGTCGGTAATCTACAACCATCCGCTCCGTTCCATCCTTCTTCTTGACGAAGAGGACGGGGCAAGCCCAAGGGGAAGAACTAGGACGGATGAAACCTTTTTGCAAGGACTCATCGAGTTGTTTCTTTAGCTCAGCTAATTCTAGTGGTGCCATCTTATAAGGTCTCCTAGAGATTGGGACAGTTCCAGGAATAAGATCTATCACGACCTCGACATCTCTGTCAGGTGGAATTCCTGGCAGTTCTTCTGGAAAAATATCCGGGAAGTCACGGACTACCGGGATATCTTCGAGTTCTGGTAGAGGGCTAGCATTAAGAGAGTAGAGCTGACGCTCAGCCATTCGAGTCAAGACATTGACTATCTTGCCGGATGGATGTGTAAGTTGAACAGTCCTAGTAAAGCAATCAATCTTGGCGTAATGAGTTGTCATCCAATCCATACCCAAAATGATGTTTATGTCCGAGGACTTGAGAGCGATTAAAGATGCTAGGAAAACAAGTCTATCGACAAGGATTTCATTTCCATGGCTTACCCTAGAGGTTTGCCACTTTGAACCAGGAGTTTGAATAACCATGGAAATAGGCATGTCACAAAAAGTCATGTTGTGTAATCGAGCATAGCTCTCAGATATGAACGAATGGGATGCTCCAGTATCGAAAAGAACAGATGCCGGATGGCAGTTGACGAGAAGCGTACCAAGGACGACGTTAGGATCCTCATAAGCTTCCTCAGCAGAGACATAGTTGACATGACCACGTGCAGTGGGGATTGGCTTGACATAATTCACCTTGCCGGTTGGCTTACCACGGCCAACGGTTTTTCCTGGCTGGTTCTGGGGACAATCACGCATGTAGTGCCCCGGTTCTCCACACTTGAAACATGTCACAGTGGTGGTGCATGGAGCAACATTGGAAGGTGGTCCTCCATAGGTCTTAGCAGGTGCAAACTGTTGAGTTGGGCGAGGCGCCTCATAGGATGGCCTCGGTGTGTACTTGGGTGGCAGAGCAGTGTTAGGAACCCACACACGACGCTTGTGAGAGCCAGAGCCGGATGAGGAACCAAAGTCTCGAGTATGCTTGCGGGTGGCCTCGAAGTCGGTCTGGCCTGTTTCAGCACTGATAGCCTTGTTAACCAACTTCTGGAAGGAAGTGCACTCGTGCAGACGCAGGTCTCGGCGGAGTTCAGGGCTGAGTCCCTTGCGGAACCTCGCCTGCTTCTTGGCATCGGTGGATACTTCCTCAGGTGCATAGCGTGCCAGGTTACCAAACTCGCGGCTATAGCCATCCACAGTTAACCGGCCCTGGGTGAAATTGCAGAATTCCTCCCGCTTGCGATCCATGAGACCTTCCGGAATGTGGTGTTCATGGAATGCCTCACTGAACTCAACCCAGGTAGTGACTTGGCCAGCAGGACGCATAGCTTCAAAGTTTTCCCACCAAAGACTGGCAGGGCCCTCAAGATGATAGGCGGCGTAGATAACCTTGTCAGCTTCGGCCACATGGGCAGAGTGTAGCTTGTGGGTGATACTACGTAGCCAGTCATCAGCATCCAGAGGTTCAGTGGAGTGATGGAACTTCGGTGGACACATCTTGATAAAATCGTGGATTGACACCACGTCATTCCTCTGACAGAACCCAGTGTTCTGCTCTATGCGTTCCAGCAGACGGTTGGTCTCTCTCTTGTTCCGTTCTGCTTCAAGCATGACTTCCACCAAGGAGGGTGGCTGGGGCAGATTCCCATCTCTAGCCCCACTAGCCTCACCCTGCTCCTGAGCAGCAGGAGTGCTGCGAGTGTTGACCATCCTAGGAAAACAAAACAACGGTTTAGACAAGGATGGCAAAATTTGACATAGAAGTGCAGAATGTAATGGATGACACGGAATGCAAGGATGTTCATCCGTACGACATGGTAATATAGAAACTGCTATATATACACCAGTGGTCATACACACCATACATAGTTCAGTACAAGCCAAGGCTAAAGTACAACTGCGGTGAAAGACGATACATCCCATCAGAGGCATTCCAAGCTCCTATACATTATTTAACTACACCTCCGGAATTCAATACACACTAGGTCATATTCCACAAGACGCGCAGGACTGTGGAAATACAACTACTACAATACTACTACAACCACGGCCTAGCTCAGACATTCGCGTAGTAATCCTCGTAAAGATTACCACCGTAGCCTGGAAGTGGAACAGATGGATCTTGGAACTCGTGAGCACTCGAAGGCTGTGGACCATAGGGGCATGGGTGTGGCCTCGGTCCCGATGCTGGTGGTAACCGACGCCCACGTGGAGGTGTAATACCCCCAACGTCATGCCAATCCATGCGATCAGGAAGACGAGTCCGCACGGGGTACAAATCCCGCATGTCCAGATATCCGGCGTGCACAGCAGGTGCAAGCCGTGTCAAAGTAGTCCAATGAGCGGCTCGAGTATTATACAGCTCCATTCGGAGGGCACGGACCTCACGGTCCCTATCCTCCAACATCTGAACAGTAGTCTGAAGCAGTGGCTCTTCATGAGCAGCATCAATATACAGACCAGTGTAGTAGCCTTCCTCTCCGGGAAGCGAAGCTGGCATGTAACAGAACTCAGTGTTCAGCAACAGGGCATGCCTAGCACGGAGAATGGTCATCATCGAATAAGCGGCATCCTGCACTGCCATCTCGATGGTAACCCCGAGTCCATAAGACCAATAGATGGGGTCATTAGCTCCAGGATATGAGGGGTATATCCGGACTGTGCAGAAATACTGACTCTGATTAAAATCCCGGTACTGTTCCTCCACGGTGTATTCAGGATACCAGCGATAACCGGTCTCGGTCAGCACACGGACTAGCATGGCCGTGTGACCGGGCACATTAATGCACCGAGTCAAACGAACCACTTGGTGAGGGATGCGGCCAGACATCTGAAACACGAAATAATGCAAATGCATTAGTATTTCTGGAAGAAATCGGGCAGCATAACAACTGTAAATGCTCAAACAAAGATTTGAGACATCATACAAATGATAGCATAGCCACTCAACAATCCATATCAAGGTTCCGGTCCAACAATCATCATACTAAAAAGGATAGAAACTGAACTGAGGCTTGAAACCAACAATCCTAAGAGTCTACGGATTAGTAACACGTGAACCTAGTAAGGATAAGAGGCCTAGTCCTAAATCCCCGTAGAAAGAATAGACTGACTCAGATCAGAAGGGCATAAGGTAAAGGAGTAAAAAGAGCCTTACGTTCCCTTCCACAATCAATTCCCCTACATATAACTAAGAATTGTTCTAGACTCAACATCGATCAGTTTGGCTTGAGAAACCTACATGCAGTCCAGCTCTGATGCCAACGCTGTCAGGACCCCGATCCTAAGTCACACCGATCTAGCTGTAACACGTCATATCACTTTGCGGCCTCACGCATGGTAACCCCACGGGTGCCACCTTACCTGGCCCGGGACCGTTTGCGCATTTTGGCACACGTATATGACAGTGTCGCTAGCATCCATATGACAGAGAACCCGGGCCGACATGGCTAGTGATAAACCAAAAGTGGCACTAGATTACAGAGACAGGCATCCATGACCCAGCAACGAACGTATCGGTCATCAACGTATGAACCCAAGTCGTAGCAAGCTACATGGACTTAAAGGAACAACGCGTGACATTTCCCCTAAGGGACAGACACATGAACGAAGAAGGACACATGCCGGCCAGCCTACGTGTTCCGAGCAGTAGCAAGCTACCAAGGCTCATTGGAGACACTAGGAGGCATTTCCCTGTAAGATAGGCTACCAAAGGAAAACAACTAGGTGTCGGATCCCACACATACCAAGCATTTCAATCATACACGCAATATGCTCAATATGTGCAAATACAACATTGCATCACAACAGAACTCTATGACTCAAAGTACTTTATTTAAAAGGCTCCAAGAGCCATACATAACATATCCATACAGGTAGGGGTCACATGACCCAACACTCAAGTCATACAGTCATAGAAGCACAAGCGGAAGCTACATGTCTGAGTACAGACAACTTAGAAAATAAAACAGGCTTGGTGTAGCCTGACTATCTACAAGGCCCTTCACAAGCTCCAGATCTCCGTCTGGGTGTCAAGCTACTCGTCGACGTCAACGTCTATGTAGAACCCATCAGCAGGGGCAGGGTTCTCCTCTGCAACAGTTATTAAGCAAACATGAGTACAAGGGTACTCAGCAAGTCTTACCACAGAACCTATCATACATGCAACATTATCAAGGGGGGTAGTGGAGTTCATAGCAGAATGCCAACTTTGACCTTGGCTATCCTATACTACAACTCTCAACAGATTGCAAGATGTTATTACGAACACGAGTCCACTACTCACCACATCAATACACTACCGAGGATCCTCTTCCGTCATCCTACGGAAGGGCCATCCACGGCACTCACACTTGTCTTGAGGCTTTTAGTAGTATCCATCAACTTGTCTATGAACTGTAAGAGTAACCAAGTAGTCCCTACCGCGAACAACGGCTATTCGACTAGATTGATAACGCTGCAGGGGTGTACTTCTTCACACATGTTTTCACCACTTAGCGTCTGCACACGACATGTGCTCGGCAGACTTCAAGCGAAAGCCGACGTGGGTGTAGACCACGACCTAACCAACCACTCAAGTCTCTCGTCCAGGTTTATCGCCTATTTGGGTTCCATCCGTGGGGAGATCCGGCCGGGGTGTCGCTCACGGCCCCAAACGATGTGTACAGGGTTCCCGAGTCACCAAACGGGCAACCGGTACACCGTGCCACGTACCTGTCGCATCACAGCCCACCCCGAGGGTCAGCGCTGTGCACGACCTCCAGTAAGCTATAAACACCAGAAACTAGTGGCAACTCCTGGACAGAGTACAAGGGCAGTCAATAAGTCGAGCGGGGTCATATTTCAGGGCCCAATGTGTGGTAGTAACTGTAACTTGAATCACACACACAGATCTCGGGTCCTATGGACGATTCCAATGAGACAACCCACCATGTACTCCTACATGGCCTTTCATCGATACCTTTACCAAGCGTATTCCACACTTCCTTCTCTTTATCGATATGATCATTTCACTCTGATCCATCACCCAGATGAACCAGACCAAACACAACTCTAAGCATAGCAGGCAACATAAGCAAACAGCATGGTGGATCACACATCACATGGCTCAATCAACTCCTACACATGCTAGTGGGTTTCAACTATTTACTGTGGCAATGACAGGTCATGCAAGGGATAGGGTTCAACTACCGCAGCAAGTAGCAGTTCACACGCTGTTGCCTTAATGCAGTAAAAGAGAACAGGAGCGAGAAGATTGGGTTTGTATCGGAATGATCAATGATTGCTTGCCTGACAAAGTAGTTGTCGGGTACTGCTCTTCAACTGGATACGCAGCAGTATCCTTGGGAGCAGGACCTAACACAGAGAATACCGGCGATACAATTATTAACAAACAAATGCAACAATATGATGCATGCTCATGACATGGCAAGATGCATGTGTGTTGGCTAATGCAACTAAAACCAGAAGGGTTTGAACCTATTTGAATCAAAGATTCAAATTGGAGTTCAAACTATTATTTAAATAAGTGCATTATCATGTTTTTGATGTATACAGCAAGTTAACTTGTTCAAACATGCATGAAACCAGTGCCATTGGAAAGATTGGATTTTTCTGATCATTTTTCATATACAAATCTTTTCCATCTGAGCTATGGTTGATTTTATATGATTTTTAGAAGTTTTGGGTATTTTCTGGAATTTCCTGAATTATTTATAAATCACAAAATCCCAGAAAAACCTTTACTGCGTCAGCATGACATCATGCTGACGTCAGTCAGTCAACAGGGCCAGACCAAGTCAAACCTGACCAGTGGGACCCACTGGTCGGTGTCACAGCTAATTAACTAAGTTAATTAGAGTTAAACTAAAACTAATTAGCTATTAGTGGGGCCTGGGCCCACGGGTCAGTGACTAAACTAATTAACTAATTAAAATAACAGAAACTTAATTAAACTAACTAATTAGCCAATGGTGGCCCACACGTCAGTGACCCAGGGGTAGTCAACCCCCTGGTCAAACAGGTCAAACCCGCCGGCGACGTGACGCCGGCGAGGCCAAGTACGGCGGCGTGCTTCGGAAATCGCCTACGGGGCACGGCTCGAGCTGCGGCTAGGCGCGTTGGAAAGCTCTTGTCATGGCGTGTCGAATGGTGGTGGTCGCCGGACCTGGGGTGGCCGGAGATGACGGCAACAAGCTCGACGGCGGCAACCGGCGTCGGGCGTGTGTGGAGAGGCGGATGCAGGGGCCTAGGCGATGCGTGCGTAGCACCTTTCGCATCTACGCACTGCGGTGAGTGTGATGGACGGGTGCCAGTGACCAAATGGTCACCGGAGCATCACCGGCGGCGAGCACGGCGGCGGTGCGTTTCGGTGATCAACGGTGCGACGACTACAAGGTGCAAACGAGGCGGAGGAAGGAGGGGTGCGACGTAGAAGCTCACTGCGGTGCTAACGAGCTCGACGGAGGGGTCTGGGACGCGCTGTAGCTTCGTAACGGCGGCGAGGTGCTCCGGCGATCCGAGGAAGGGGACGACGGCGTGGAGGCGTTGCAGGGCTTCCGGCGGCTCGTGGCTCAGCGAGGAGGAAGAGGGCGACGCGGCGAATCTTCTGGACACACTCACGGGGCGAGGGGGTGGCTCTAGGTGCGGCTACGGCAAGCGGCGGCGACGGCGGCTCGGTGATGGAGGAGGAGAGAGCCAGGGGAGGGTGAAGGAGACGAGGGGGAGAAGTGAGAGCGGTCGGGGGAGCAGCGTGTCAACTCGTGGAGTCATCCAGGCCATCGGGGAGGCAGGCAAGCAGCCTGGAGGTGGCCGGGCGCGTGCCGGTGCGCGGCGGCCACGCGCGCGTCCTTCTGGCGCGAGGAGGAAGACGACAGAGGAGGGCTGGTGGGCTGGGCCGGCCTGCTACAGGGCTGGGCCCGAGGTAAGTGCTTTCTCCCCTTTTTCTTTTTCCTATTTCCTTTTCTGTTTCATTTCTTTTGCAGCTTTGTTCAATTATTAAAAATGCCAAAACATTTTTATTACTCATGAAACTTGTCATGCCCACTGTATATAATATGAACAGTAGGTAACATTATAGTTCATGATTATTTGAGCATTGAAAATATTTTAAAGTATTTAAATGCCCAAATACAAATACCATATGATTTAATCCAGTGACCTTGGATGTCCTAGAAAACTGTGCACCATTTTTAGCAAAGGTTTGAGACCAAGGCAGAAATGATGAACATTTTTGAAGGGCATTTTGGGTACATTGGAAAATATTTTAGCAAACCCTAGTTGTTAGGAGAGGGGTGCTGGGGTTTCTGTCATTCCCATTTCAAATTTCTTTGAAAAGTAATCATGATGCACACACCAACTAACCCTAATGCAAGTGCTAACTAGGGATGTGACATTTTGAAAACATGAGGATGCAACACACATGATGACATGGCAAGATGCAACACGCAAGAAGATGACATGGCAACAACGACGAATAACTTGCTGACACCTGGCGCACCGGTCTCAGGGTGTCACACCCTCTATAAAGAAATATAAGATCTTTTAGATCAGTAAAGTAGCGATCTAAAAGATGTTATATTTATTTACGAAGCAGTACTTTTCATGATCAACCCTTGCATTGCGACTTTCTTTGAGGCTGAACTCTCGCGCCTAGGCCCTCCTCGCCGTCGGCCACTCCGGCCCTATCGACCACCCTTAGCTTGCCTCTCGCCGTTGGCCACTCCAGCCCCGGCGACCACCCTCAACTCGCCTTGCCCCTCTTCGCCATGGCCTCGCCTGCCCTCTACAACGGTCGTCCCCGCGCGCTGCGCTGGTAGGAGTCTACCCCCTCCTATGCGGGCGCCAGCTCCTCGCGCCGCTCGCCTGCCCTCCTTTTGTGAGGTGCTCTGCTCCCCCTGCTCTGCTTCCCCCTCCGCGTTGCCCTCCCCGCTCGCTGGCGCGCCTGAGTCGCGTGCTAGCTGCGCTTCGAGATCCACAGGGTGGAGCGTGCTGCCTCGCCCCCCTGGATGACAGCTGCGAGATGCCGCGGTCCCGCAAGCGGCAGCTGGATCGACTTTGCCGTCTTCCTCGACCTCGTCGTGCCGGTCCACGTATGCCCCCAGCCCCGCCCTTCGGCGAATGCCCTCGGTGTCTAGATCCCACACCCGACCACAAGCATTCCGAGTGTCGTCGCGACGTCCGTTGTCGCCGATGCCGCTTCTTCGGGCACATTGCGAGCGCCCTCACTCCCCTGCCTCTTCCTATGACGCGCCGCCGACCAAGCATCCCCGCGTCCGCTCCCCGCCTGCTTGGTAAATGATCTCACATATTTAGAAGCAATTTAGAAGCAATTTTTATTGCCTTATAAAGAATAAAAGCAACAGACTACATAATAAAGGTTGTCATCTCAAGGGGCAATGTAACGTGATGTTCTCTTTCACTAAGGGATTGAGCATGCAAACAAATAAGCGCATGGCAACCTCTGGTTCCCTCTACGAAGGGCCTATCTTTTACTTTATGTATTTACTTTATGCAAAGAGTCAAATTTTTCCTTCTATTCCTTTTTATTTTCTCCTTGGCAAGCATCATGTGGTGAGGAAATATCTAGGCACATATGTCCAGTTGAATATAGATAGCATGAGTTATTATTGTTGACATCACCCTTGAGGTGAGTATGTTGGGAGGCAAAACTATAAGGCCCTATCTTTCTTTGAGTCCGGTTGAAACGTTTTGCTCATCGGTACAAGGTGAGTGTTAGCAATCATAGAAGACTATATGATGATTGAGTATGTGGACTTGCCTAAAGGCTCTGACATGTGACCCTTCCTGAAAAGATGATGAATTGTAGTTGCAAAGTTGACTGAGAACATAGTTTGTTGGTTTCTAATAGAGTTTTTGCTTTATACTTCGATTGTGTGATGAACTATTACTTATTCATGGGGAATGTATGATAAAAGTTCTGTGATAAAAAGTTTATTGCTGTTATAATAATCAACATGATGCTTCTATGCCCGTATTTTGTTTTTATCGACACCTCTCTCTCAAACATGTGGACATGTTTTTTCGATTTTGGTTTTCGTTTGAGGACAAGGGAGGTCGAAGCTTGGGGGAGATGATGCGTCCATTTTGCATCATGTTTTCTTACTGATATTTACAATATTTTTATCTAGAATAATACTTTTTGGAGCAGTTCTAATGCCTTTTCTCTCATAATTTGCAAGGTACACACCAAGAGGGAGAATTCCGGTAGCCGGAAATCTGGACCTAAAAAAGCTACGTTAGGCCACCTATTCTGCACAACTCCAAACAAGCTGTAACTCCACGGAGATTTTTTTATGGATTATTTAAGGAATATTGGAGCCAATAAACACCAGAGGGGGGCAACCAGGTGGGCACAACCCACTTGGCATGTCAGGCCCCCCTAGCGCACCCTGGTGGGTTGTGGCCTCCTCGGCCCACCTCTGGTGCCCATCGTCTGGTATATAAGTGATTCTGACCTAGAAAAAAATAGGGAGAAGACTTTCGGGACGAAGCGCCGCCGTCTCGAGGCAGAACTTTGGCAGGAGAACTTTTGTCCTCCGGCGGAGCGATTCTGTCGGGGGAACTTCCCTCCCGGAGGGGGAAATCATCGTCATCATCATCACCAACCACTCTCTCGTCTAGTGAGGGCGATCTCCATCAACATCTTCACCAGCACCATCTCATCTCAAACCCTAGTTCATCTCTTGTATTCAATCTTGTTACCGGAACTATAGATTGTTGCTAGGGGATGACTAGTAGTGTTGATTACATCTTGTAGTTGATTACTACATGGTTTATTTGGTGGAAGATTATATGTTCAGATCCATTATGCATATTAATACCCCTCTGATCATGAGCATGTTGATTATTTGTTAGTAGTTTCCTTTGTTCTTGAGGTCACGGGAGAAATCATGTTGCAAGTAATCATGTGAATTTGATATGTGTTCGATATTGTGATAGTATGTATGTTGTGATTCTCTTAGTGGTGTCATGTCAACCTCGACTACATGACACTTCACCATATTTGGGCCTAAGGGAATGCATTGTGGAGTAGTAAATAGATGGTGGGTTGCGAGAGTGACAGAAACTTATACCCCAGTTTATGCACTATTCCATAAGGGACCGATTGGATCCTAGAGTTTAATGCTATGGTTAGAATATATTCTTAATACTTTTCTCGTAGTTGCGGATGCTTGCTGGGG
>LR738714.1:325087255-325299293 GCA_902687465.1 Secale cereale | reverse complement strand
GTTAATCATAAGTAGGAGGTTTGTTCAAGTAAGAACAACACCTAAGCACCGGTCCACCCACATATCAAATTATCAAAGTAGCGAGCACAAATCAAACCAACGTGATGAAAGTGACTAGATGAAATTCCCGTGTACCCTCAAGAATGCTTTGCTTACTATAAGAGACCGTTTGGCCTGTCCTTTACCTCAAAAGGATTGGGCTACCTTGCTGCATACTTGTTATAATTGTCGTTACTTGCTCGTTACGAATTTCCTTGCTATCAATCTACTTGCTACTTACAATTTCAGCATTTGCAGGCACTACCCTGAAAACTACTTGTTATTTCCTTCTGCTCCTCGTTGGGTTCGAGACTCTTTACTTATCGAAAAGAGCTACAATTGATCCCCTATAATTGTGGGTCATCAAAGACATAGAATGTTGTCGAACTCGTCTTACGCCTCCCGGAGAAGAAAAAGGACAAGCTCAAACTAAGATGGGAGGGCCCCTTCATTATTGACGAAGTACTCACCGGTGGAGCCTATCGCCTTCGAAACGCATCAGACTATCGCCTTGAGCCGAACCCATGGAACGCTGCCAGGCTCCGACGCTTCTACGGATAGTTTGGTAGCACATGTTTTCTTTTCAGTCTAGGTCTTATTCCCTATTTTTATCTTTAAGTTCTCCTCTTCTTTTTTCTTATTTTTTCTTATAGATAAGTATTCAGCTCAACCAAACTATCACAGGGGAGAACATCCTCAAATGTATGTACCTAAAAAAATACTTGGGGGCTTCTATAACAAAGCCCATTACTAAAAAGCATATTGCTCATAATATTTATGTCACCTGTTTCATACAGTTTCCTTGCCACTGTATGCACCTTTATGACTTAAGTTTTTGCCAAGCTGGGTTGCCTGGCTCCTGTGTTTATACCCTACGTTCTCGATTGTTTGGCTAGGGTGTAAAGAGAGCACGTCTGCGATTGTACAACCGGGTAATCCGGACCTGTACCTCAGACGGGTGAAGCCGAAAGCTAGCGTTCTTAAGGGAATCATTGGTCGGCGGAGAACAACGTATTGCTTTTAAGCGCATAAACTTTAAAACTCCACATGATACAACTTCCTACCATCCTTTTTAGGATCAAAGCTTAGGCATGCGTATATATGCATGCTGGCGCAGGGAAAGGAACCCTTAACAGAACTGTTCTATCTGGAAGATGTTTCTTACGTTAAATAGTAATATAACAAATCTCCCCGAACATAGTTTGTCTGTTCAAGCAATTATGACCGGATTGCCTGGTTACCGAACATACCACGTGTTTACCACATGTATAGTATTCGGAAACACTCTATCCCTTGGGTTCTCGGAGGTTAAAGCGGAAGGTCTTCCATGACAATCCTTTAATTAAATTCGGCAGGAGATAAGTTTGATGATAAAGTACATCGTTACATAGAATCAAACGCATATTCTTCATCTATACCATCTATAAGACTGTCTAATTTATAGTCTTGTTGAGAATACTTGGCGGCTGTCTTTACTTGGTCGTATACCAAGCTTACAGGGATTTCTAGCCCGTTAGGCCCTCGAGGTCCAACCCGAGCCATATGGTTCGGTTCTAGTCCGGTGTAGCGTGTCTTAACCATAGCCGAGGCTTCTCGGGCACCTTCTCGACATGTTGATGCTTTCCATAATTCAAAGCGGCGTCGAGCCCCTTTGAATAAACTCGCTAGTTCCTCCATAATTTCTGGAGGAGAATCGGCTGGCCATTGTCAGATTTTGGGTTCCGCAAAACCCTTGAGAGGTTCGAAATCTCCCCAGCGCGCTCACCCTACGATTGCACAGCCTAGCTCGGCGAAAGAACAAGGGACACAAAGGATTATAATGGTTTGGGCCACCTTGCGGTGTAATACCCTACTCCAGTGTGTGTGGTGGATTGCCTTGTACGGTTGAGAATGAACTAGTACAAGGGATGAACAACCTCTGGAGGAGAGGTGTTCTTGGGCTCGGATGAGCTTGTGGTGTTTGTGAGGGTGGAATGGATCCGATCCCGCCTCCTATGGTGGTGGCTAGGTCCTATTTATAGTGGCCTTGGTCCTCTTCCCAAATATCGGTGGAAAGGGATCCCACAACGGCCAAATTTGAAGGGGAACAGCTAGTACAAGTTATCCGTACAAAAGTGGTCTTCGCCTGCCAAAGGCTCTGGTGGTGACGCTGTGCCGGGATCCACGATGACTTCCATTCTGCCGCCCAGATGGTCCTTGGTCTTGTTGCACCGATATGGAAACCTTTGCCTGATTCCTCGGGACTCCGCGCCTGCGCTTGCTCTCTTAGCACCAAAGAGGAAACTGGTACGCTGCGCCCACCTAGCCTTGAACGTCATGGCTCACGTCACGTGAACCTTGCGAGGTGCACCTTGCCTAGATATCTCCGCTCCTCGAGAGCCAACCTAGGGAGACTGCCCCCAGGGAGATCTTGCTGTCGCCCGCCTCACGAGGCTTGGCCCCTCGCGAGGGTCTTGAGTTGCGGTTGCTGAAGTTGGGTCGTACCAGGCCGCTGACGGAGCCACGTTATGGGTCGCAGGCAGGCAAGTCTGGGTACACCCGTTCCTAGGACGCCGACTGTAGCCCCCGGGCCCAAGGTGCACTTGGATTTGGCTTCGAGGCGAAGCCAAAGGGGGCAAGGGCGAAGCGCCACGGGCCCCAAATGCCCGCGGCTTTGGTCGACCCGTGGCGACTTGATTGGATGTGGGCGTCTCCGCTTCCCCACGCTACCTCGGCAACTGCTCGACTTGATGAGACCCTGCTGCATGCACAGAAAAACCATCATTACATGAGATAGTGGAGGCCGTCGGTTGGCCTCCTTCAAGCTATAAATGGGGAGAGGGTGAAGCCCCTGTTGCTCGTCTCCTTATTCTTGTCGCCCGCCTCTTCTTCTTCCTCCCTTCTTCGTCCTCTTGTTGCAGCCTCTATGGCGCCACCAAAGAGGTCCTCCGCCGCGGACAAGGGGAAAGCTCACTTGGAAGAACCTGATTTGCTGCCGCTCAAGAGGGGGCAGGGCCGCGCCCGCAAGCATGTCACTACCCCTGCAGCGGTGCTTCATGCTCATGGGCGTACTCCTTCCGGGGTTGATGCCGCCCTGGGCAGTCGCGTCGGCACCTCTTCCCACGGTAGGGGCCGCTCTCGTTGCGGCAACCCCCTTGCCGCAGAAGGGCGCGTCGTGGTCGCCCTACCTCCTCGGTCAGGCTTCCATTCGTTGGAGGTGCTCCTGGAGTTCGTCGTCTGGTCGAAGAGTCCGGCTGGTGCCTGGCTCCAACTGCCGCGTTTCTTCACCCATGAGTTGTCGGCCGGGGGTCTCGAGGGCCTCTTGCTGCTGCAGCAAAGCATCCTGGGTTGCGGTGGAGATCTCTACAGCGGGTAACGTGGCCCTGGCCCGTGGTTGGCAGACGTTTGGCCGCGCACGCGACTTGGGCAGGCGATGCACCCTCCACTTCAAGTATGATGGCGCTGCGACCCTCTTCATGAGGGTGTTTGGAGCGGACGGTCACCGCGCAGGATGCTGTCCTGAAGATGGCAGCGATGATGACGAGCTCGACCTTGACGACGGTCGCAACGAGGCCGCCGGAGGGCTTGCCCTTGGCGACCGCGGTTCATCCAGCGGCGGCGGCTCCTCTGCCAGCGAGAGCACTAGCAGTGGTGGTTATGACCAACCACCGCGCCGCTGGGCTTGCTTCAAGGTCGGATGTGGGTCATCTCGCCGCCGCGCATCGGTGAAGCGTGAGGAGGGCTCAGACTGAGCTGAGCCCGGGAGGTACTTGAGGCCGGATCTCGTGGGCTGCTGCAGCTGTGCGGCTCGCTTTTGTTCAGCTTTCCTTTTCCTCCTGCATTTTGAAAAAGGGGAGGTAGCCCGGCTGGGGCGTGTAATGAACTGTGATGCCTATGCTGCTATGCTATGTTTTATGTTCTCATGCTATGTTACGATATTCATGTGCCTCGCGAGGGTAGAGGGGTAACTTAGCTTGATACACCCGAGGGTGGTGTGAGGGTGCGTTTTCGGACACCAGGAGAGGTTTTCTTGCTGCCAACGCGGGCGCTACTAGCCTTGGAGGGGGTATCTGCAAAATTTGTTAGGGAATCTGCCGAACACCTTGTTCCTTCCTGCGCGAGTCCTCAGGCGTGTGCTGATCATGGCTTGACGCACCGCGTCGCGGTACCCGGGGGGCACGGACCTGAGGGTGATGCACCGATCACGAGCTCAATGAGGGCACCTCACGAAGATCAAGGAGGCTGATGCTCTAGGGCAAGAGGGTTTCGGCGAGGTGTGTCCCTAACGTGAGCTGGTCAGCGCGCGAACACGGACACTCCTGCCTAGCCCCGGCGCGGGGTGTGTGAGGGAGAATGCCAAGCAACTGTCGTTCTCCCTGAGGGCTGAGGCAAGAAAAAGGGGCAAACAAAACAGAAGGGGGAAAACTCAACCAAGCAACCATGAAGCACGAGAACTCCAAATCCATTGAAAGATCGCAACCAGATACAGAAAGCAAATGAACAGCCGCGTCCGGCACCTAGTCTAGTCTTCTCACCAGCGCGGAGCTAAGTGCTACCACTAGGACGTGGGAGGGAGCCCCCGAGGCCCGAGGGCGGCACTTCGGAGACTCCAGGGCGTGTACAGCCCCACTAATTATTACGTGAGAGTGTCACGGGCGGAAACCTTCACAGGCACTGGGCCTTGCTTCACAAGCACTTGGCTTTCTTCACAGGCACCGGGCCTTGCTTCACAGGCACTGGGCCTTTCTTCATGGGTAGAACTTCCGGAGGTGCTGGATGTTCCAAGCGTTCTGGATAGGGACGCCATCCCCCATCTCCAGGCGTACGGCGTCGGGCCTGGAGACGTGGGCAATCCTAAACGGGCCCTCCCACATGGGTGAGAGCTTGTGTGGCCCTTCCCCGGAGAGCACCCACCTCAGGACTAGATCGCCTACCTCGAGCGTCCTGGAGCGAATGATGTGGCAGTGGTACCGCTGCAGCGCCTGCTGGTACCTTGCTGCTCGGAGCAAGGCTTGACGGCGGCGCTCGTCCCCCAGCGCGAGATCCACCCCGCGCACGACATCCTGGCGTGCCTCGGCAAACACCAAGACCCATGCGGAGCGATGTTTCACCTCATGAGGGAGAACCGCTTCGGCTCCATAGACGAGGAAGAACGGGGTCTCACCTGTTGGCTTGGTGGCAGTGGTGCGGATGGACCATAGCACGGACTGGAGGTTGCCGTGCTAGCCCCTGCCGCAGGCCTTGAGCTTCTTCTTGAAGGTCCTCACCTTGAGGCCTCTCAGGACCTTTGCGTTGGCGCGCTCAGCTTGACCATTGCTCCTGGGGTGTGCCACTGAGGCGTAGCATATCTGCGTTCCAAGGTTAGCACAATATGTTTTGAAGAGGTTGCTAGTGAACTGCGAGCCGTTGTCGGTGACGATGCGATTAGGGACCCCGAACCGGCTCACGAGGCCCCTGATGAACTTGACCGCCGAGCCGGCGAGGATGGTGCGTACTGGCTCCACCTCCGCCCACTTGGTGAACTTGTCGATGGCGAGGTAGAGGTAGAGATAACCCCCCGACGCTTGAGGGAACGGTCCCAGGATGTCCAGCCCCCAGACCGCGAACGGCCATGAGAGCAGGATAATCTGAAGGCCCTGAGCAGGCTGGTGGATCTGCTTGGCATGGAACTCGCAGGCTTCACAGGATCTCACCAACTCTGATGCGTCGCTGAGCCCTGTTGGCCAATAGAATTCGCTAAAAAATGCCTTGCCCACCAGGGTGCGGGTGGAAGAGTGATGCCCGCAGTCCCCACTATGTATGTAGGTTAGTAGCTCGCACCCCTGCTCACTGGAGATGCATCTCAAGGAAACATCATTGGGTCGTTTTCGGTACAACTCACCATCTTGAAGGTAGTATGCTGTGGCCTGCCGGGCCACGTGCTCCGCGTCCTCCTGCTTCTCCCGTAGGGTTCCCCGTAACAGGTACGCCTTGAACTCTTGAGTCCAAAACCCCTCCTGGGGCTCAAGAGAAAGGAGCAAGCACGCTCCTGAGGTCAGGCCATAGGCGGGAGCTCCCGAGGTTGGTGGAGGGGGGAGGTCCTCCTGAGGCAGCGTCAGCACCGTAGCCGGAGGGGCTGCTGAGGGTTTGAAGAGCCGCTCCTCGAAGTTGACGGGCTCCTGTGGCTGGCGCCTGGATGCCCTCTTGGCGATGTCATCTGCCTCGTTCGTGTCACGCGGCACGTGCCGCAGCTCCAGGCCCAAGAATTGTTTCTCCATTTTGCGTACCTGCGCTACGTACGCCCCCATGTGCTCATCCCTTGGCTCGTAGACTTTGTTTGAGAAGTTGACGAGGAGCTGGGAGTCGCCCTTGATGGTGAGGCGCCTCACACCCAGGGCGGCCGTAGCTTTCAGGCCAGCGATCAGGCCTTCATACTCTGCGATGTTGTTGGAGACCTTCTCGCCGTGCTGGAAACAAAGCTGCACGGCGTAGTAGAGCTTGTCCTTGGTGGGCGAGATGAGCACGGCGCCAGCCCCCGTGCCCTGGCATGCGAAGGCGCTGTCAAAGTACATGTCCTAGCCATCCGGTGCTTCACTCCCTAGCGATAGGGACCGGTCCTCACCCGCTTTGGGTTCTGGGGTGTCGGTCCATTCCGCCACGAAGTCAGTGAGCGCGGCGCCCTTGACTACCCTGGTGGTGCTGAACTCCAGCTGGAACGCTTGTAGCTTTATGTTCCATTTGGCGACCCTCCTTGAATCATTGGGGCTCCTCAACACCCTCTCCAACGGGTAAGCAGATACAACCTTGACGAGATGGCCTTGGAAGTAGTGTCACAGCTTGCGCGAAGCTACGAGGAGCGCAAGCAGAAGCTTCTATGGCATGGGGTAGCGTGCCTGAGCGTCGCGAAGCACCGTGCTGACAAAGTACACCGGGTGCTCGACGAGGGTGGGGACCAAACTCTCCTGGGGCCATGGCGCCTCCTGAGACGAGGGGGCCTTGGGGGCTTGGTCGCCGGACATGGCAGTAACAGCTTCAGGAACGTCATCTCGTGGACCTTGGTCGTCGGCTGGCCCTGCCGGAGCCTTAGGAGTATCACCCCGGGGCTGTGTGGTCTTATCCTGGCGATCCTCCCGGACTTCCACCAACGCTGCGCTAGCGGAGTGTGGTGTAGCGGCTAGGTAAAGCACCAAGGGCTCTTGAGGTTTGGGCGCCACCATTACTGGCAGGCTAGTGAGGTATTTCTTGAGGTCTTCGAATGCTGCATCGGCCTCAGGAGTCCACTCAAACGGGCCTTTCCTTTTCATTAGTTTGAAGAAGGGGAGGGCACGCTCTCCCAGCTTGGAGATGAAATGCCCGAGCAACGTCACGGAGCCGCCCAGCTTCTGCATCTCTTTGAGGGTATTCGACAGACTCATCTTTTCTATGGCCTTGACCTTCTTGGGGTTAGCCTCGATTCCTCTGTGTGACACCAGGAAACCCAGTAGCTTGCATGACGGGACGCCGAACACACACTTTTTCGGGTTGAGCCGCAGGTCTACCTTCCGTAGGCTGGTGAAGGTCTCTTCCAAATCTTCGATGAGGGTCTTGGCCTCCCGAGGTTTTACCACGATGTCATCAACGTAGGCCTCAGTGTTCCTCCCGAGCTGCTCTCCCGGGGCGATATGCATCAGCCGTTGGAAAGTTGCTCCTGCATTCCGCAACCCTAACGGCATACAAGTGCAGCAGTATACCCCGCACGGGGTGAGGAAGGCAGTCTTATCGACATCTTGCACCGCCATCTTGATTTGATGATAGCCCGAAAAGGCATCCAGGAAACACAACAAGATGCACTCGGTGGTGGAGTCGACAATCTGGTCAATGCGTGGCAGCGGGAACGGGTCTTGGGGGCAG
This sequence comes from Secale cereale, assembly GCA_902687465.1. Taxonomy (NCBI): domain Eukaryota; kingdom Viridiplantae; phylum Streptophyta; class Magnoliopsida; order Poales; family Poaceae; genus Secale; species Secale cereale. The sequence goes on along the minus strand of LR738714.1, from coordinate 325,291,406 downwards.
GACTTGTTGAGGTTGGTTAAGTCGACACACATGCGCTCTTTCCCACCTTTCTTGGGCACGACTACTAGGTTTGCCAACCATTCTGGATACCGCACCTCACGGATCACACCAGCTTCTTGTAACTTGCAAGTCTCTTGTATGATGAAAGACTACTTCTCAGTGGACTGCCGCCGGGCCTTCTACTTTACTGGGCGCACGTTGGGGCATACGTTTCGGTGATGCTCAATCACCCCCCTTGAGACTCCCGCCAGGTCCTTGGGTTCCCACGTGAACACCTCCTTGTTAGCGTGCAAGAAACCGACCAGCGCCTTTTCTTGATCTGGGGGAAGGCCAGCGCCTACGGTGAAGGCAGCTCCCGACGTCCCGTCTTCATCAACTAACACTTGCTTCGTCTCGGCCCAGTCTTGAGAGAAAAGCTGCTTCTTTTTGGCAGGCGCATCCCCCACGGCCTTCGGAGATGCTTCGCTGGCCGGGCGCGCTGCCGCCACGGCCCTGAAGGTGATCTTGAGCCCCCCCAAGGCCTCCTTGGTATCTCCGGCCACAGTGAGGACGCCATTGCTCCCCGGAATCTTCATGAGGTTGTAGGCTGGGTGAGTTGCTACCATGAACTTGGCTAGGGCTGGGTACCCGAGAATGGCATTGTACGGGAGGCTGATGTGGGCGATGTCAAAGTCGATAAGCCCGGTGCGGTAGTTGTTGCGGGTGCCGAAGGTGATGGGGAGCCGGATCTCCCCCATGGGGTTGGTGGAGCCGTCGACGATCTCGGAGAACGGCCTGGTGGGGCGGAGCCATTCGGGCGACACATGGAGCATACTGAATGCTGATACATCTCCGTCGTATCTATAATTTTTGATTGTTCCATGCCAATATTATACAACTTTCATATACTTTTGGCAACTTTTTATACTATTTTTGGGACTAACATATTGATCCAATGCCCAGTGCCAGTTCCTGTTTGTTGCATGTTTTTTGTTTCGTAGAATATCCATATCAAACGGAGTCCAAACGGGATAATACCGGACAGATCCAATCTCGAAGGGGCTCTCGCCCCTCCACCGCCACGGAGTCCATGGACCAGAGGGAGAACCCTTCTCCCACCTAGGGAGAAGGCCAAGGAAGAAGGAGAAGGAGGGGGGCTCTCTTCCCCTCGCTTCCGGTAGCGCTGGAATGCCATCGGGGCCATCATCGTGTGACAGCGATCTACACCAACACCTCCGTCATCTTCACCAACATCTTCATCACCTTCCCCCATCTATCTACAGCGGTCCACTCTCCCGCAACACGCTGTACCCTCTACTTAAACATGGTGCTTTATGCTTCATATTATTATCCAATGATGTGTTGCCATCCTATGATGTATGAGTAGATTATCGTTGTCCTATCGGTGATTGGTGAATTGCTATGATTGATTTAATTTGCTTGTGGTTATGTTGCTGTCCTTTGGTGCCCATCATATGAGCGCGCGCGTGGATCACACCATTGGGTTAGTTGTATGTTGATAGGACTATGTATTGGAGGGCAAGAATGACAAAAACTTCAACCTAGCGTAGAAATTGATGCATACGGGATTGAAGGGGGACCAATATATCTTAATGCTATGGTTGGGTTTTACCTTAATGAACGTTAGTAGTTGCGGATGCTTGCTAATAGTTCCAATCGTAAGTGCATAGAATTCCAAGTCAGGGATGACATGCTAGCAGTGGCCTTTCCCACATAAAACTTGCTATCGGTCTAGTAACATAGTCAATTGCTTAGGGGCAATTTCCCAACTCTTACCACCACTTTTCCACACTCGCTATATTAACTTTATTGCTTCTTTACCTAAACAGCCCCTAGTTTATATTTACGCTCTCTTTATATTCTTGCAAACCTATCCTACAAAAACTACAAAGTACTTCTAGTTTCATACTTGTTCTAGGTAAAGTAAACGTCAAGCGTGCGTAGAATTGTATCGGTGGTCGATAGTACTTGAGTGAATATTTGTTCTGCCTTTAGCTCCTCGTTGGGTTTGACACTCTTACTTATCGAAAGAGGCTACAACTGATCCCCTACACTTGTGGGTTATCAAGACCTTTTTTGGTGCCGTTACCGGGGAGCAATAGCGTGGGGTGAATATTCTCGTGTGTGCTTGTTTGCTTTATCACTAAGTAGATTTTTTGCTGTTCTAAGTTGTTCTCTATCTTTAGTTATGGATATGGAACACGAAATACCAAAATAATTAGGTGTACTTGCTACTCATGGAGATGGGGAACCTCCTAAAACCCTTGATGCTCATTATGTGAAAGATATTATGTACTACTTTGATAATCCTGAGAAAACCGCATTCAACTATATAATGTGAGTAACGTTGGATCAACGTGAATACTTTAGGGATTATCACTTGACACAAAAAGGGAAACTATTATGGGATCAAATTTATATGTTGCATTGGTATGCTCGGCAACTATGCTTGAGATTTGATTATACTTGTTGCTCTAGGATGAAGGCTCCCCACCTTCCCTTTTCATGCAAATTTAATGATAATGAAACCTTAGCTTCTTATGCTAATGGTATATATGATTATTATGATGTGGAACAAATAGAAGAATTCGTTGCTTTTAAGGGTGCCTATGAAATTGAATCTCTGTTTAAAAGGTATGAAGCTTTTGATGATGATGTTTATAGGCTTGAAATTTTTGCTATATTGAAATATTGCTATGAGAATTATGAATACAATGCCAATATTAATGCGTTTATTGAGAAGGTCTCCGCTGTCCAAGAAGAGACTAATATTTTGCAGGAGTATATGGAAGAAGAAATTAATGATATTGTGAGCTCATTGGATGAAAAAGATGAGGAGGAGAGCGAAGAACAAAAGGAGGAAGAGCGGATTGATCATACATGCCGACCTTCTAATGATAGTAACTCTATATCCCATACATTGTTTAATTTCCCTTCATGCTTACCGAAGGATGAATGCTTTGATGATTGTTATGATCCCATTGATTCTTTTGAAATATCCCTTTTTGATGATGCTTGCTATACTTGTGGCCAAGATGCCAATATGAATTATGCTTATGGAGATGAACTTGCTATTGTTCCTTATGTTAAACATGAGATAGTTGCTATTGCACCCACACATGATAGTCCTATTATCTTTTTGAATTCTCCAACGTACACTATATTGGAGAAGTTTGCACTTATTAAGGATTATATTGATGGGTTGCCTTTTTCCATTACACATGATGATTTTGATGAGTATAATATGCATGTGCTTGCTGCTCCTACTTGCAATTATTATGAGAGAGGAACTATATCTCCGCCTCTCTATGTTTCCAACACGATAGAAATGCAAGAAACTGCTTATACTATGCATTGGCCTTTACTTGATGTGCATTAATTGTTCTTGTATGACATGCATATGCATAGGAAGAGAGTTAGACTTTATTTTTGCATGACACATATCACTTTGTGCTCACAACTAAATGCCAAATCATTGCTAGTTAAAATTGGCTTTGATATACCTTGGGATCCGGGTGGATCCATTACTTGAGCACTATATGCCTAGCTTAATGGCTTTAAAGAAAGCGCTGCCAGGGAGACAACTCGGAAGTTTTAGAGAGTCATTTATTTCTGTTGTGTGTTTTTATAAAGTTTATAAACAAAAAAAAAATAAAGAGGGGAACCTAAAACTTTTTCAAAAAGAAAAGTGAAAGTAAGAAGGACGAGACGAGCACAGTTGAAATGGGGGAGCTCCTTGAACTTTGTTCATGCCCATGGAAACTTTGCAAATCTTAATTACTGAAAAATTTCAACAAAAATAATTATCCCCTTGTACAACTCAATTGTATTATAAAAATAATGTGCCAAGAGTTTCCGTTAGGATGATTAAACTGCTTGTTAGTTTGTGCGGTGCAAAAACAGAAACTTTGGCTGTAGTGCGTGATTTTACATTTTTTTACTGGAACGTCAAAAGGATCTGAAACTTTTTGCAAAGTATTGCTATACAAATTGTTGATTTTTCCTAATTTTACCATAATTTTTATAGTTATAGAAGTATGGTTAATGTTCAGATTACTACAGACTGTCATGTTTTCACAGATTGCTGTTATAGCTTCATTCTTTGCATATGTTTGAATTCTTGTTGAAGCCTCCTTGACTTGGGGCCATAGAATTCTGATAGCATACAATGGGTAATGTTTGTTCATAATTATACAATAATGTTAGAGCAGTACATGATTGGATTTTATTGATCATATGCACTAACCCGGCCACTAAAAGTTCGGTTAAGTTTTGTGTGGATGAAGTGTTCGAAGATCGAGGAGGTCTCGATATGAGGAGAAGGAAGAGATGCAAGAGCTCAAGCATGGGGATGCCCGAGGCACCCCAAGTAAATATTCAAGGAGACTCAAGCGTCTAAGCTTGGGGATGCCCCGGAAGGCATCCCATCTTTCTTCAACAAGTATCGGTATGTTTTCGGATTCGTTTCGTTCACATGATATGCGTAAATTCTTGGAGCATCGTGTGCTTTTTATTTTTATTTTAATATATGCACCATGCTGGTATGAGATAGTCCTTGGTTGATTTATGGAATGCTCTTTGCACTTCACTTATATCTTTTGAGTATGGCTTTATAGAATGCTTCATGTGCTTCACTTATATCATTTGAAGTTTGGATTGCCTGTTTCTCCTCACATAGAAAACCGCCATTTGTAAAATGCTTTTTCGCTTCACTTATATTTGTTAGAGCGAGGGCATATCTTTTGTAGAAAGAATTAAAACTCTCTTGCTTCACTCATATCTATTTAGAGAGTTGACAGGAACTGGTCATTCACATGATTAGTCATAAAATCCTACATAAACTTGTAGATCGCTGAATATGATATGTTTGATTCCTTGCAATAGTTTTGCGATATAGATATGCTAATATGTGGGAGGTACTAGTTAATGATTATGGTTTAGTAAATATATTGGTGTTAAGGTTTGTGATTCCCGAAGCATGCACGTATGGTCTCCTAACTATGTAACCAAATTGGCGCGCATTGTATTTTGATTGTTTATCTTTGCGTGAAGGTCGGGGGCGCGCGATGGTTAACTCCTACCAACCTCCCCCCTAGGAGCATGCGTCGTAGTATTTTGCTTTGAGGGCTAATAGATTTTTCACAATAAGTATGTGAGTTCTTTATGACTAATGTTGAGTCCATGGATTATACACACTCTCACCCTTCCACCTTTCTAGCTACTCTAGTACCACGCAATTTTCACCGGTGCATCAAACCACCTTATACCCTTCCTCAAAACAGCCACCATACCTACCTATTATGGCATTTCCATAGCCATTCTTAGATATATTGCCATGTAACTCCATAGTTCCGTTTGTTATGACACGCACCATCATTGTCATATTGCTTTGCATGATCGTAAGACAGCTAGGATGATGTTTTCATGGCTTTTCCGTTTTTTGATGTCATTGCTATGCTAGATCGTTGCACATCCCGGTACACCGCCGGAGGCATTCATATAGAGTCATATTTTTGTTCTAGCATCGAGTTGTAATATCGAGTTTTAAGTAAATAAAAGTGTGATGGTCATCATTATTAGAGCATTGTCCCGAAAAAAAAAGAAAAAAAAGAAAGGCCAAAAAAAGAAGAAATGCCAAATAAAAAAAGAGAAAAAAGAAAAAAAAAGAAAAAGAAGGGGACAATGCTACTATCTTTTTTCCACACTTGTGCTTCATCATAGCACCATGTTCTTCATGATAGAGAGTCTCCTATGTTGTCACTTCCATATACTAGTGGGAAGTTTCATTATAGAACTTGGCTTGTATATTCCAACGACGGGCTTCCTCAAATGCCCTAGGTCTTCATGAGCAAGCAAGTTGATGCAGACCCACTAGTTTTTCTTTTGAGCTTTCATACACTTATAGCTCTAGTGCATCTGTTACATGACAATCCCTACTCACTCACATTGATATCAATTGATGGACATCTCCATAGTCCATTGATTTGCCTAGTCGATGTGAGACTTTCTCCCTACTTTTGTCTACGACCACCTTCTATGCCACCCATAGTGCTATGTCCATGGCTCACACTCATGTATTGCATGAAGAGTTGAAAAGGTTCGAAAAAGTAAAGTATGAAAACAATTGCTTGGCTGACACCGGGATGGGCATGAGGGGTACCTTGTGTTAAGAAAAGGGAGCATAAAAGACTATATTATTTTGTAGGGATAACATTCTTTAGCATTGATATTTTGAAAGACTTGATTGTTTGTTGGGATGCCCGAGTATTAAATTCTTTTATGTCAAATGATAGACTATTGCTTTGAATTACTCGTGTCTTAATACTCATGCCATGATTAGATTACATGATCAAGATTATGCTAGGTAGCATTCCACATCAAAAATTATCTTTTTTATCATTTACCTACTCGAGGACGAGCAGGAATTAAGCTTGGGGATGCTGATACGTCTCCGTCGTATCTATAATTTTTGATTGTTCCATCCCAATATTATACAACTTTCATATACTTTTGGCAACTTTTTATACTATTTTTGGGACTAACATATTGATCCAGTGCCCAGTGCCAGTTCCTGTTTGTTGCATGTTTTTTTGTTTCGCAGAATATCCATATCAAATGGAGTCCAAATGGGAGAAAAATGGACAAAGATTTTTTTTGGAATATATGTAAATTTTGGGAAGTGGAATCAACGTGAGACGATGACTGAGTGGCCCACGAGGGTGAGGGGCGCGCCCTAGGCCCTCGTGGCCACTCCGTAAGGCGGTTGGTGCCCTTCTTGCGCCGCAAGAAAGCTAATATTCGGGTAAACATCGTGTCCAAAATTCAGCCCAATCGAAGTTACTGATCTCCGGGAATTTTAAGAAACGGTGAAAGGCCAGAATCTGGCAACGCAGAAACAGAGAGAGACAGAGAGACAGATCCAATCTCAGAGGGGATCTCGCCCCTCCGCCGCCATGGAGGCCATGGACCAGACGGAGAACCCTTCTCCCACCTAGGGAGAAGGCCAAGGAAGGAGGAGAAGGAGGGGGGCTGATGTAGGGTGGAACCCTAATCAGCGGATCTTTCACGTTTTGGAGAGTGTCCCACGGAGAAACGGAGATCACAAGGAGGGAAACGGGGAAAACACGAGAGAAAACACTCAAATCAACACGAAGATGATCACACAAGCGCTAGATTCACGATACATAGTCGAGCTACACGATCCAAAGTCAACGTCGGTGGTACAAGGGTAGTCTTCTCCGTGAGGAGGTCTTGATTATCCCGTAGGATCTTCCCCGATGTGGAGGCCTTGAATCCGTAGTGGATCTTCTCCGTAGAGGCGCACGGTCTCGTGGGAGAGAATCCACACAAGTCTGAGAAATGAGCTATCCAACAGTTAACCCTAAACGGAAAGGGAAAGGAAGTATATATAGTATACGGGGCGAATGGGTACACGGGCCTCGGCCCAGGGGATGCACGCAGGCATATCAGGGGCCGGACGTCCGGGCGTCGGGCCGGATGTCCGGGGCTTCGCGGGGCGCCGGATGTCCGGGGTGAGGAGCCGGATGTCCGGGCTGGAGCGGTCTGGTCTCGGGTGCTCTCTGGACAGAGGCGCCGGATTTCCGGGCCCGAGGCCGGATGTCCGGGCCATGCTTGGCCAGATGTCCGGGCCCTGGCCGGATGTCCGGGCCCTGTAGCTTCTGCTGCAGGTGGCTCTGTGGAGTTGATCTTCCAGGGGCCGGATGTCCGGGCCAGGGGGCCGGATGTCTGGGGCCTGGAACCTTCTTCTGCCCTTCTCGATGTAGCATCTCGTCCGTGAACTTGGGGACTTGTCCGTCTTCACGTCCTTCTCCAATGTGGTCTTCTTCACACCTAAGCACACAAAGCACATCCGTTTGAGGTAGCAACCATGTCTCGCAAGATTCGTATGGAAGTAGGGCTAGGAGTGACGTCACCTCGGTCTCGAGAGCTCTAGCACGAGCACGAGTCATTGGTCCTTGAGGCACTTGAGGAGGTGAAGGAGGGTCCATGGGGATGACCTCGGGATGCTCCGCATCATCTCCCCTCCCTTGGGAAAGATCCGACCTCGGATTGAAATCTTCATCACCATGGAAAGGAGAGAGATCCTTGACATTGAAGGTGTCGCTCATGGAGTACTTGTCTCATGGGATATCGATCTTGTAGGCGTTGTCGTTGTAGCGAGCTAGCACCTTGAAGGGTCCGTCGGCGCGAGGTAGAAGTTTGGACTTGCGCTCGTGTGGGAAGCGGTCCTTGCGAAGATGAAGCCAAACAAGATCCCCCGGTTGGAACACCCTTGGTGCCTTGTTGACGTTGAGCTTGGTGGCGAGACGTTGGACTTGTCGCTCGATCATTGCCCTTGTATCTTCGTGCACCTTCTTGAGATAGCTTGCTCGTGCACTTGCGTCCATGTTGATGCGCTCTTGTAGTGGTAGAGGTAGAATGTCCAAAGGGGACAACGGGTTGAAGACGTAGACAACCTCGAATGGAGACTTGCCGGTGGTCGAATGTCTTGCGCGGTTGTAGGCGTACTCGGCGATGGGCAAGCAATGCTCCCATTCCCGGATGTTCCTCTTGATCAACACACGAAGAAGAGTGGAAAGCGTGCGGTTCGTCACCTCCGTATGGCCGTCCGTTTGTGGATGGTACGCCGAAGAAAAGAGTAGCTTGATTCCGAGCTTGGCACATAGTGTTTTCCAAAAGTAACTCAAGAACTTGACGTCCCGGTCCGACACGATCGTTTTGGGCACGCCGTGTAGACGAAGTATCTCCCTACAAAAGAGAGTTGCAACATGTGAAGCATCGTCGATCTTGTTACAAGGAATGAAATGAGCCATTTTAGAGAATCTATCTACCACGACAAGCACGGAATCTTTTCCATTTTGAGTCCTAGGCAAGCCAAGTATGAAATCCATGCTTATGTCTTCCCATGGATGGTATGGAATAGGAAGAGGCATGTAAAGACCATGAGATTGAGCTTTGGACTTAGCTTTGCGGCATGTAGAACATTGGTTGGTGAGGCGTGAGACGTCACGAAGCATCTTGGGCCAAAAATAGTTCTTAGAGAGGGTAGCAAACATCTTGTCGCGTCCAAAGTGTCCCATGAGTCCTCCCCCATGAGATTCCTGCAAAAGGAGCAAACGAAGCGAAGACTCGGGAATGCAAAGTTTATTTGCTCTCATAAGATATCCATCCTTGATGTAGTAATGTTCCCAAGAAGTGTGAGTCAAGCATTTAGCATATGCATTTGCAAAGAAAGGATCATGCTTATATAAATCTTTAATATGCTCAAAGCCAATCACATTTAACTCAAGTTGTGTTACAAGCATGCAGTTGCGGGAAAGCGCGTCCGCCACAACATTTTCTTTGCCCTTGATGTATTTGATGACATAGGGGAAAGACTCAATGAACTCACTCCATTTAGCATGACGCTTGTTCAACTTAGTTTGACCTTTGAGATACTTGAGTGTCTCATGGTCCGTATGAAGAATGAATTCATGAGGTCTAAGATAGTGTTCCCAAACACGTAGAACTCTCACCAAGGCATAAAGCTCTTTATCATAGATGGGATAGTTAAGTTGTGCTCCCGATAGTTTCTCGCTAAAGTACGCAATTGGGCGCTTTTCTTGCATTAGCACGGCACCTATGCCAATACCACTAGCATCACAATGAATCTCAAACGGTTTGTCAAAGTTTGGTAGGGCTAGAAGTGGTGCGTGCGTGAGCAAGCTCTTAAGCTCATTGAACGCGGTGTCTTGCGAAGGACCCCAAATGAAGGGTGCATTCTTCTTGCTCAAAGCGTGTAGAGGCATAGCAATGGTGCTAAAGTCCTTCACAAAACGTTGATAGAAACCGGCTAGACCAAGGAAACTACGCACTTGCATGAGATTCTTTGGTTGAGGCCAAGTTTTAATTGCTTCAATTTTAGTTTCATCAACGTGAACACCTTGAGAAGAAACGACAAATCCTAGAAAGACAACCTTGTCAACGCCAAAAGTGCATTTCTCCATATTAGCATATAATTGTTGTTTGCGAAGGGCTTGCAAAACCAAACGAACATGGTCAACATGTTCCTCAAGCGACTTGCTAAAGACTAGGATGTCATCAAAGTAAACCACTACAAAGACGCCTATATAAGGTCGGAGGACAAAGTGCATAAGACGCACGAATGTGCCGAGTGCTTCCGATAAGCCCATTGGCATAACAAGCCACTCGTATAACCCAAACTTGGTTTTGAAAGCTGTTTTCCACTCATCACCCTCTTGAATGCGAATTTGGTAGTAACCACTTTTAAGATCAATTTGTGAAAAGATGGTGGCACCACATAATTCATCAAGCATGTCGTCTAAGCGTGGAATAGGGTGATAGCGTTTATCGGACGACAATCGGAACACATGCGAAAACTTCCATCTTTCTTAGGCACGAGAATAACCGGAACGACACAAGGGCTTAAGCTTTCACGTACATGACCTTTGTCGATGAGTTTTTGCACTTACCGTTGTATCTCCTTTGTTTCCTCGGGGTTGATGCGGTAGGGGGCCTTGTTGGGAAGTGGAGCACCGGGTACGAGGTCGATGCGGTGTTCGATTCCGCGAAGTGGAGGTAGACCCGGTGGTAGCTCATCGGGAAAGACGTCCGAGAATTCCTGCAACAATTGAGACAACACAAAAGGTGGAGGTGGTGAAGTGTTAGTAGGTTTGGATTACCCTTTGCATAGAAGCACAAGGTGGAAGACGCTCGATGGGTTCTATCACACTTCTCTCATCTCACGTTTTGTGGCAAATAGGACTAGTTGCTTCTTGTCGCTCATCGTGGAGGCGCTCATATTTGGCTTGTGGCTCTCGTTCTCTTTTTGGTGGCTCACTCTCTCACCATTCTCTCCATGATGGTTGGTAGGTAAAAGCTTGTCGGCGGCTACTTGACTTGGAGTCATTGGTCGGAGTACGAATTCCTTGCCCTTCATCTTGAAATGATAGTGATTTGTCCGTCCATTGTGTGTGACTCCACGATCATATTGCCATGGACGTCCAAGAATAAGGTGGCACACGGACATGGGTATCACATCACATTCAAGAGTGTCCTTGTAGGCGCCAATCTTGAAAGAGACTTGCACGGTGTGCTCGACTCGAAGAATTCCGGCGTCGTTGAGCCATTGGACCTTGTAGGGGTGAGGATGCTTCATCTTGACCAAATGAAGCTTGTCGCATAGCTCTTCGCTTGCCAAGTTGTGGCAACTTCCTCCATCGATCATAACCTTGACGGAGCATCCATTGATGCCGGCCTTTGTATGGAAAATGTGACATCGTTGGTCGTCATCTTGTTGATGTTGGAGTGTCAATACTTTGGAGACAACAAGGTTGGGGCTTGAGTCATTGTCGCAAAACACTTGATGGTCTTCTTCTTCATTCACTTGGCGATGCATAGCGACATGCTCAAGTGCTTCCATCTCATCATCGCACATGGAGTCATAAGATCCGTCGTCGTTGATGATCATGGTGCGAACAGTCTTGCACTCAAATGACTTGTGGCCTCGTCCTTGGCACTTGAAGCATTTGATGGAGCTCGTCTTGTTATTGTCTTCGGTTGGAGTTGTAGTTGAGTAAGCTCTTTGCTTGAAGTTGTTGGTAGAAGGTGGACGACTCGATGTAGTCGCATTCTTGTAGCTTGACTTGCCGCCTAAGTTTGTAGAAGGCTTGGTAGAGGTAGGGGTAGTAGCCGAAGTCGTTGAAGCTTGGTTGTAGGAGCCGAAGTTCTTGGAGTTGAACTTGGAGTACCTGTAGTCCTCTTGAACTTGTCGCTCCGCTTTGGTTGCTTGATGTACTAGCTCGAGGAGATTGTTGTATGGTTGGAAGTCCGCAATCTTCTTGATAGGATAGTTGAGTCCATTCAAGAATCTTGCCATAGTTTGCTCTTCATCTTCCGTGATGTTTGCTCGTATCATAGCAATCTCCATCTCCTTGTAATACTCTTCAACGGACTTGGTACCTTGATTGAGGAGTTGTAGCTTCTTGAACAAGTCACGGTTGTAGTGGGTAGGCACAAATCTTGCTCTCATGACTTCCTTCATTTGAGCCCAAGTGGTGATAGGAGGTTCGCCTTTTGCTTCTCTTCTCTCTATAATTTGCTCCCACCAAATGAGAACATAGTCTTGGAACTCAAGGGATGCCATTGCGATCTTCTTCTCTTCATCTAAGTTGTGAAGGCGAAAGATCTTGTCAACTTTCAATGCCCATGAGAGATAGTCTTCGGGATCAATGCTTCTGGAGAACTTTGGCATGGTGAACTTGAGCTTGCCATAGCGATGCTCATCGTTGTTTCCTTGCCTATTGGGAGGGCGGTCTCGATTTTGGCGGTTTGCCATATCTTGTTGCTCTTGTTGATGTAGATGTTCTTATTTGGGTTGTTGCTCTTGCCGCGCTTGAGGAGGAGCTTCTTCTTGCATTCTTGCTTGATGGCGCCTCTCTTGCATCTCATCGCGAAGGAAATCCTCTTCTTGACGAGTGTGTCGAGTGCGGGCTGCCACATTGCGATGTGCATCTTGTAAGGCACATTGCGCCTCCATAGCTTGAGCTTCTCGACGTTGTTGTGCTTGGCGGTTAGCCTCGGCGTCTTGTTCTTCTTGATATTGACGTGCTCGCTCTTGTTGTTGTTGGCGTAGTCGTTGCCGTTCTTGTGCTTGCTCAAGTGTAGCTTGGTTTTGACGACGTCGGCTTTCTTGCTCGTCGAATAGCTCTTGTGAACTCTTGTCATGTAGAGGATGCCGGTGGTCATGTCGAGCTTGACGTGCGGCTTGACGAAGAGTGTTGGACGTAGGTGTACTTGAGTCTTGCGTGGAGTCGGAGTGTCGACTTGAGCAGCTTCGTCTTTGAGAAGATGTTGAGGAAGAACGTCGGTTGATTATCAATGTCCGGAGCTCATTGTATTGAGTAGTCATGTTGGTGTTGATGATGTCGAATTGTTCTTTCGTCCTTGCTTCAAAAGGGCGCGCGTCCTCGGCGACTTGACCAATGTACTCACGCATAGCTTCACTCTCTTGATGTAGAGCTCGTTGGACACCGAAAAGATGTAGTTTGGTGACGTAGTTGTTCGCTTCTTGAGGATCGTCGAAGATCGGGTTGGAAGATGTACTTGGCCTATCCATCATCACAAGCAAGTATGTGAGTGGGATAAAGGAGAAGACAATATCAATGTACCTTAACCGAGGTTGAAAATGGATCAATGATCACTCGATAATGTAACCCGAAAATATCACTATTGGTATCACTTCGTGTCGATTCTCACACCTACAGAAGTAAAGCTTTGAGAGGAGCTTGGTTAGGATGTGGCACAAATTCAATGCAATCGTCAAAGTGACTCGAAAATGTTGAAAATGGTTCACAATTTGCTCATGCAACAAGTAGATCACTAGCAAAAGTAGCACACGGAACACACGCACGGATAGATAAATGTGGTTGTGCAACCAAGGATGAGCGAAAATGTGGTAAACCACGGAAAATGCTCATGTTGCACAACACTAGAGAGACGCTAACCGATTGCTTAATAGGCGGATACACACTTGTGCACGACCTATAAGAGGCAAAACGTAACGACTATCTATCACAAGTATGCTATGAGTGTATGATGTGCCGATGCTTGAGCACAAGATGATGTTGCTATGATGTATGATCTCTTTTGATGCAAGGCGTATGATGCTATTGTCTTTTGCTTTGGTTGGCTCGTTTGCTTAGAAGCTTGTGAGCTCTTTCTTTGGGCACATATGCATGCTTCTCGTATCAAGGTAGCTATTGTGTATGCGGAGCACTCTTGTGGCACACGGAGATATGATGATGCCAAGATGAATGTAGTATGCAATATCTATGACTATCACTAATGTGCACAAGTGTCGTGGCCCGGCAATACTCAAATGGCTAGTCTCGATGGGAAAGCTACGCAAAGATGGTTCATAGGGTGACAATGCAATTGCAAGGTAGGATGAGCGAAGTGTCGTCGATGTTACCGTCCTTGCCGAAGTTGAGCGGTGGTGTTGTCAAAGTCTTGCCGTTCTAGGGTAGCCTAAACATCCAAGGAAACGGAGAAACCAGAACTCAAGTATCCAAGGCAAATGGAGACAAACTTTCAAACTCGGAGCGGGTAAGCGATGGTGGTTGCGGAAGTGGTGATGGTGTGCGGAAGGATGGGTGGGTTACCAAACGAAAATGGCGGTGGAGGAGTGCAAGGTGGGGTGGGGTGGTGGAAAAGTGGCTGCGGGAGGCCGGATGTCCGGGCCAGGGGCCGGATGTCCGGGCCAGGCCGGATGTCCGGGGCACGGGCCGGATGTCCGGGGTGCCCGAGGCCAGGAAAAACTCCTTGCAATCGGTGATTTTGGGGTCAAAATTCGTCGGATTTTGCGGATGAAAATTGGGGAAAAGTGGAGGAAAGCTAGATCCACACGTGGCACAACAAATCCATGGAACAAAGTCAACAAAATCTTGCCAAATCAACAGATCACAAAAAATTTTTTGGGGCTCTTTTTGTGGGGAATTTTTCGAAATTGGGAAGAACACAACAAAAACAAGCTAGAAGACAGGGTGTGGGGCTCCAAAATCGTGATCAACCTTGCTCTTGATACCAAGATGATGTAGGGTGGAACCCTAATCAGCGGATCTTTCACGTTTTGGAGAGTGTCCCACGGAGAACACGGAGATCACAAGGAGGGAAACGGGGAAAACACGAGAGAAAACACTCAAATAAACACGAAGATGATCACACAAGCGCTAGATTCACGATACATAGTCGAGCTACACGATCCAAAGTCAACGTCGGTGGTACAAGGGTAGTCTTCTCCGTGAGGAGGTCTTGATTATCCCGTAGGATCTTCCCCGATGTGGAGGCCTTGAATCCGTAGTGGATCTTCTCCGTAGAGGCGCACGGTCTCGTGGGAGAGAATCCACACAAGTCTGAGAAATGAGCTATCCAACAGTTAACCCTAAACGGAAAGGGAAAGGAAGTATATATAGTATACGGGGCGAATGGGTACACGGGCCTCGGCCCAGGGGATGCACGCAGGCATATCAGGGGCCGGACGTCCGGGCGTCGGGCCGGATGTCCGGGGCTTCGCGGGGCGCCGGATGTCCGGGGTGAGGAGCCGGATGTCCGGGCTGGAGCGGTCTGGTCTCGGGTGCTCTCTGGATAGAGGCGCCGGATTTCCGGGCCCGAGGCCGGATGTCCGGGCCATGCTTGGCCGGATGTCCGGGCCCTGGCCGGATGTCCGGGCCCTGTAGCTTCTGCTGCAGGTGGCTCTCTGGAGTTGATCGTCCAGGGGCCGGATGTCCGGGGCCTGGAGCCTTCTTCTGCCCTTCTCGATGTAGCATCTCGTCCGTGAACTTGGGGACTTTTAGTCTTCATGCCCTTCTCCAATGTGGTCTTCTTCACACCTGAGCACACAAAGCACATCCGTTTGAGGTAGCAACCATGGCTCGCAAGATTCGTATGGAAGTAGGGCTAGGAGTGACGTCACCTCGGTCTCGAGAGCTCTAGCACGAGCATGAGTCATTGGTCCTTGAGGCACTTGAGGAGGTGAAGGAGGGTCCATGGGGATGACCTCGGGATGCTCCGCATCAGGGGCTCTCCCCCCTCGCTTCCGGTGGCGCCGGAGTGCCACCGGGGCCATCATCGTGTGACGGCGATCTACAACAACACCTCCGTCATCTTCACCAACATCTTCATCACCTTCCCCCATCTATCTACAGCGGTCCACTCTCCCGCAACCCGCTGTACCCTCTACTTAAACATGGTGCTTTATGCTTCATATAATTACCCAATGATGTGTTGCCATCCTATGATGTCTGAGTAGATTATCGTTGTCCTATTGGTGATTGGTGAATATCTATGATTGATTTAATTTTCTTGTGGTTATGTTGTTGTCCTTTGGTGCCCATCATATGAGCGCGCGCGTGGATCAAACCATTGGGTTAGTTGTATGTTGATAGGACTACGTATTGGGGGGCAAGAGTGACAGAAGCTTTAACCTAGCGTAGAAATTGATGCATACAGGATTGAAGGGGTACCAATATATCTTAAAGCTATGGTTGGGTTTTACCTTAATGAACATTAGTAGTTGCGGATGCCATCTAATAGTTCCAATCATAAGTGCATAGAATTCCAAGTCAGGGATGACATGCTAGCAGTGGCCTCTCCCACATAAAACTTGCTATCGGTGTAGTAACGTAGTCAATTGCTTAGGGGCAATTTCGCAACTCTTACCACCACTTTTCCACACTCGCTATATTAAGTTTATTCCTTATTTACCTAAACAGCCCTTAGTTTATATTTACGTGCTCTTTATATTCTTGCAAACCTATCCTACAAAAACTACAAAGTACTTCTAGTTTCATATTTGTTCTAGGTAAAGTAAACGTCAAGCGTGCGTAGAGTTGTATCGGTGGTCGATAGAACTTGAGGGAATATTTGTTCTGCCTGTAGCTCCTCATTGGGTTCGGCAATCTTACTTATCGAAAGAGGCTACAACTGATCCCCTACACTTGTGGGTTATCAAATGCTTTCGGGGAGAGCACGTTGAGTCCATCCCGGCCGTCGATGAGGGTCTTGGTTACCTCCATGTGGCGGATTGTGGGGGTGCAGAGCATCGGGAGCGCGCCTGCACCTGCGGTGATCATCGAGTGGTCTCTAGAGTCGAAGGTGAGGTCGGCCTCAGGTGCAGCCTATCCTGGAGGGACCCCCTGCGAGGCTCGGATGGAGCCCGCTTGACGGAAGAACTGCATGACGTGGCGATCTGAGGGCGGCGCCTGAGAGCCGCCGAGGAGGGCCGCGATGGCGTGGGGCGCCAGCGTTGTGAAGCGTGCAGTGAAGAGACCGCGCAACTCCTCCCAGTATGCCACAGATGACTCTGGCAAGCTAAGGAACCAGGCGCGTGGCACACCGGTGAGTGCCATGGGAAGACAGCTGGCCATGACCTTGATGTCGCCGCCGGCCGCTGAAATGGCCTCCTCGTAGGCCTGGAGGAAAACAGCCGGATCTGCCGCTCCGTCATAACGAGGTGGCATTTCCGGCCTAAACCAAGGTGGCGACTGCACCTATCGCAAGGCGGGGGTGCAGGCTCGGTGGTCCGCAACGCTGCCGCGCGCGCCCACTGAGCCGGTCGGAGAAGAGACGCCTGCCATGGGAGCCTGGCGGATGGAGAGAGAGTGGATGGAGAGGCGGAACTTCGGCGCACCCCTACCTGGCGCGCCAAATGTCGGATTTCGGGTTCCGCAAAACCCTTGAGAGGTTCGAACTCTGGGGTGTGCATGAAGAACACTCTCTCCCCAGTGCGCTCGCTCTACGATTCCACAGCCTAGCTCGACGAATTCTAAGAACAAGGGACATAGAGGATTATACTAGTTCGGGCCACCTTGCGGTGTAATACCCTACTCTAGTGTGTGTGGTGGATTGCCTTGTACGGCTAAGAATGAACTAGTACCAGGGATGAACAACCTCCAAAGGAGAGGTGTTCTTGGGCTCGGATGAGCTTGTGGTGTGCGTGAGGGTGGAATGGATCCGATCCCCCCTCCTATGGTGGTGGCTAGGTCCTATTTATAGTGGCCTTGGTCCTCTTCCCAAATATCGGCGGGAAGGGATCCCACAACGGCAAAATTTCTAAGGGAACAACTAGTACAAGTTATCCTGACAAAAGTGGTCTTCGCCTGCCAAAGGCTCTGGTGGTGGCGTCGCGCTGGGCTCCCCGATGACCTCCATTCTGTTGCCTTGATGGTCCTTGGTCTTGTTGCACCGATATGGAAACCTTTGCCTGATTCCTCAGGACTCCGCGCCTACTCTTGCCCTCTTAGCACCAAAGAGGAAACTGGTACGCTGCGCCCGCTGGCGCCCGCATAGCCTTGAACGTCATGGCTCACATCACGTGAACCTCGCGAGGTGCACCTCGCCTAGATATCTCCGCTCTTCGAGAGTCGTCCTAGGGAGACTGCCCCTAGGGAGGTCCTATTGTCGCCCGCCTCGCGAGGCTTGGCCCCTCGCGAGGGTCTTGAGTTGCAGTTGCTGAAGTTGGGCCATACCAGGCCGCTGATGGAGCCACGTCACGGGCCGCAGGCAGGCAAGTCTGGGTACCCTCGTTCCGAGGATGCCGACAGCCATAAAGCCTTGTTCATATTCTTCATGGCTTTTCGAGCTCGCTCGTCTACCTTGAAGAGCTATTGCAGCAGGTCACCTTGAAATCCGGACACCTCTCATTCGGGCCACCCAGTTAACAAGCCTGCAGGAACAGTTTTCGTAAAAAAATTTGAATCAAGGCACTATATTGACAGCTAGGTTCAAGGTCATACTGAATATGCCGCCTTTAATCTTCTTGTTCTCTTTCAAGGTATCCGAGAGTTGGGCTCGCACGTCCTTTAGCTCCTCGGCTAGCTTGATATTTGTATCCTGCAACTCGTTCTTCTCATTTATGGTCTGTGTTAGTACACGTTGACCAGAAGCCGTTCGCCCTTCGACTTGTTCTTTCGCCACCAGAGCAACCCTTAGCTCTTCTTCCAGTTGGTTTGTTGGTCCCGTCGATGCAGTTCAAACAATGTATACTTAAAGATCATTGATTGGAACAGGACCATGCTGTTCAGACGTTATTGTTCTTACCATCATAGCCCTTCTTGGACTTCTTCGAATCTTCTAATTTGGTGGTGACAGTAGTAAGCTTGGTCCGGCATTCCTCCAACTCCTTGGATAATGCATTATTCTTTTCTTTGAGTACCTAAAAACACAACGATCCTTAAACCAGTTGGGCCAACTGCTTTAAGTCTCGGGGGCTACTGACATATGAACATTGAATTAAACACTCACCCGCATATCCTTGGAAAGCCAGTGAGTGGCTCCGACAAGTCCGTCTCGAGCGGCTCGGATATACGCATTCACGGAACTAAGGGCGTTAAACCCTCCTCAGTGAAAGTTGGATCACGCATGGCTTTTTTCGCCGTCGATGATTCATTGCGCTTTCCACCTCGGAATTGGTAACAGATACCTCATCTGAATCCCCTTGAAGAGGACAATCCGGTGTTACACCCGCATCAACCCTAGTCCTTGTGGATGGGCCTGGTGCTGGATTGGTTGGATAGTGACCAGCAGGATCACCGGACACAGTACGGCGTACACTCTTCCTAAAAAGAAAAATAAAGCGGAAAATTATGATCCGGCTCCGCCACTAGACTTATATTAAGAAGTCGTACCTCTTCAATAAAGGAGGGGGATTCGGTGGTGTCTCCGGTCCCCTTTCGCTTCAGAGACCCACCCTGCGCATGCGTCGCCTTCTGGGAAGACAATCTTGATGCAGTACGGCGGGATGAGCGCCACCCCTTTTGAGCATGAGATAGTGCGGAGGGCGAGGCGCACAGGGAATATTCTCTTTGAAGAGGTGTCTCTCGGGTACTTAAGTGAGAGGAAGGAAGAAGGCCAGGATAATCGGCTATAATAGCCACTTCGGTGCCATCATGGCTGGCTTGATAAAAGACTCCATATTTAAGATCTGTACCTATGTCCGGATCTTCTTCGAATCCGGGATGCAAATCTCGAATATGGTCCTCCGACTATGGGATGGGACTATGAATCCCTTCGACCACCATCCTCCACTCTTGTTGGAAGTAACCGAATTCAGTTCAGTTAGTATATCTCAAAATAAAAATCGAGCGAAACTAGCGATCAGAGAAAGGCTTACCCGATCGATGGGGGTTATACATAGAGAAACCTTCCCGACACTTCAAGCGAAAAAAGTCCTCCTTCTCCCCTTTGTAGAGACCATCTAGGATGGCGGCCAGGGCGGCAAGGTTGTCCGAACCCAGTGATACGTCTCCAACGTATCTACAATTTTTGATTGTTCCATGCTATTATTTATGAAGTCTTAGATGTTTAATGGGCTTTATCATTCACTTTTATATCATTTTTGGGACTAACCTACTAACCCAAAGGCCCAGTCCAGATTGCTGTTTTTGTTGCCTATTTTAGGGTTTTGCAGGAAAGGAATATCAAACGGAGTCCGAACGGAATGAAACCTTCGCGGGAGATATTTTTGGAGGAAATCACGCACGATAGACTTCGGGGCCAAGCCAGACGACAGGGGACCCACCCTTTGGCCCCTGGTGCCCCTCTTCTTCCTATATATACCTACGTACCCCAGAAACTCCATACACAGAGAGAAAACCCTAATTCCACCGCCGTAGCTGCTGTTCTCGTGGAGATCCCATCTTGGAGCCTGTTCCGGGAAGGGGATCCATCACGGAGGCCTTCTTCATCATCATCATCGCCCTCACCATGAGTTGTGAGTAGTTTACCACAGACCTTCGGGTCCATAGCTAGTATCTAGATGGCTTCTTCTCTCTCTCTGGATCTCAATACAAAGTTCTCCTCGGTCTTCGAGGAGATCTATTCGATGTAATCTCTTTTTGCGGTGTGTTTGTCGAGATCCGATGAATTGTGAGTTTATGATCAAGGTTATCTATGAAAGATATTTGGTTCTTCTCTGAACTTTTTACGCGTGCTCATAATATCCTTGCAAGTCTCTTCGAATCATTGGTTTGGTTTGGCCTACTAGATCTATAGTTCTTGCAATGGGAGAAGTGCTTGGCTTTGGGTTCAATCTTGCGGTGTCCTTTCCCAGTGACAGTAGGGGCAGCAAGGCACGTACTGTATTATTGCCATCGAGGATAAAAAGACGTGGTTTTCATCATATTGCTTGAGTTTATCCCTCTACATCATGTCATCTTTCTTAAGGCGTTACTCTGTTCGTATGAACTCAATACACTAGATGCATGCTGGATAGCGGTCGATGTGTGGAGTAATAGTAGTAGTTGCAGGCAGGAGTCGGTCTACTTGTCTCGGACGTGATGCCTATATACAATGATCATGCCTAGATAGTCTCATAATTTATTCGCTTTTCTAACAATCGCTCGACAGTAATTTGTTTATAGTCTCATAATTATTCGCTTTTCTATCAATTGCTCGACAGTAATTTGTTTACCCGCCGTAGAATATTGCTATCATGAGAGAAGCCACTAGAGAAAACTATGGCCCCCGGGTCTATCTCTATCATATTACTTTCCGTCAATTAGCCAATTTCTGTTGCCGTTGTTTATTTGCTTTCTTTTCTTTCTGTTTCTATACCAAAAATACCAAAAATATAATTATCGTCTCTATCAGATCTCACTATCGTAAGTGACCGTAAAGGGATTGACAACCCCTTATCGCGTTGGCTGCGAAGTTCTTATTTGTTTGTGCAGGTACGAGGGACTGGCGCGTGGTCTCCTACTGGATTGATACCTTGGTTCTCAAAAACTGAGGGAAATACTTACGCTACTGTTGACATCAGATTTTGGCATGGCATAAAAAGCAAATAAGATGGTCTCAAATGGAAAAGTGCTCTAAGTGAAAAAGTTTCGTATTGTCGAGGTGAACATCATTGAAGTTTGGGCCATCGTCATCCGATCTCATCTCGAGTGCCAAAACTATGCTCAAAGCACTGAGATTTTATATCTAGAGCAGTATTCGGCAGATTAGACCACCAAGACTGCCTCATATGGAAAAACTTTCTGCACGAATTGTCTTCGTCTCGTCGGAACGGTCGATTTTGATAAAAAAATCGTCCCAATCCGAGTTCGTATGCAAAAGTTACAGCCATCCGAACACAACCCTATCACAGAGCCATAAGTGGCGCGCCCCACCAGCCACGTGTCTGATGGGTAACGCGAATAACAGCCTATATTGCGTGACCGTTTTGGCCTAGAAGATGGCTTTAAATCGAAAAACATTCAACATGAAAGTTGTTCGCCTCGTTGAAACGATCTTTTGGGCTCTTTTCCATCCGAGGTCGTTTACCACCTCAAAAATTACCCGCAAGGTACAACCAGTTTAATCCGAACAGTTTTGGAAAGTTCGGACAAAACCAATTCGAGTTTGGCTAGGGTTTTGGACGTGAATCCAAGCCTTTTCCTTGCACGGGAAATCCAGCCACCTCTTATATACCTAAGGGGTGACGGCCGATTGAACAACACACAATCGAACAAACACATCTACTACTTTTTCGTGTTCATCTATCCCCTACCCTTGTATCTTCTTCCTCTTTCTTCGTCTGTTCTTCTTTTGCTGGGCGGCGAACCTCGAGGCCCTAGGGGCAGTCAGGCCGACCTAGGGCAGCCCTTAGCCGCCGCGCGCCCTGACGGGGTCCCTCCCGGGCAAGCGGGGCTTCGGGTCTACAAAAGCGCCCGCTGGATTGTCTTGCGTACCGTGCTTCCGGCGGGTGTCCTTCGACGTGAGCTGCGGTGCATCACCCCCGGTGTCGAGGGTACACGGTGACATGTTCGGGTGCGAACACACTTTTTGGCGACTCCGCTGGGGACGAAGCTTTGAACAGTCTCCAGCCTGTTCTTGCTACGAGGAGAGCGTCATCGAGCGGCTGCAATCTACAACGGTAACATGTATCATCAATCTCCTTACGTAGATGCAAATAGCCATTATGTTGATGTTGCTAGATCTTTTAATGGACATGTCATGTCGGCTAGCCCTAACGAGCAAAGGCCGACTAGTTATTCCATTGGAGAAACTTGGAATTCACAGAACCGCGTCATGCAACTTATGAATCTGAACTTTCATGCATTGGCAACACCTTTTAATATGCCGATGAATAACATGATTTGTTCGAGTGATCAATATATGACACCTCATGTACATGAGGGCATCTCACAGTTTTGTCCATCGGCAGCCGACTCGCGATATGCGGGTTCATCCCCAAACATGCCGATGGACGGGGGAATCGGCCGTGCATCATGTAGTTATTTGGCTAGTTATCCTCAAACATCATATACTATACCTCATAAGATTAATTGTTCAGGGGCATATGAAACTAAAAATATTCATGACTCGGCTCGCCTTCGCGGTTATGGCCGAGTAGATGGAGATTCTATAGGAGCAAATGTGCCTAATATTGCAGGAGATGAGGTGGCTCTGGCTGCACTAAAAATTTTAGCCCAAAATAAGAAGATTAGTGCTATTTGCCTTGAGCAGCACGAAAAGGGATTAATTCTTGAGTATGAGGCAATAAGAGCTAGGGTCTTGAAAGAAGATGAAATTGTGCCGATTGATCAAATTGGCGTGAGCAAATATTCAACAACAGTGCACATGGCTTCACCTATCATTGCAGCATGTTATACACCCCCTATACAATCGCAAAATTTCGGCAACATCTATTCATTGCCTAAAGATCATAAAAGTATCGGGGGGCAAGTCGATCAAAGCAGGGCTGAGTTTAAGGAAAAATATGTGACCCAAGTGAACAAGATCAAGCCAAAGCTCACAGGGAATAGCATCAACGAATTTACTACACGAACTCTTGAAGAATTACCAGAAGAATATCGACAGGTTTATGAAGCACTCAACAAGAGGCGTGGAGAGGAATATTTGGAAGAATTTGTCAAGTCCCTTCGTTCATTCAGCAATCATGATGGTTCCTCTGCGATGTTGAGACAAGCCAAAAAAGAAGCTTTGCAAGCAAATCATCAAGGAAGGATTCACTCGGCTAATACGGTTGATTCGGTTGAAACCGAGTCAAATATTACTAAGTCGTCTACAGCTGAGTTGAATTGTTCCTTTAGTGACAAGACAATGGTGGATTCAATTGAAACCAAATTGACCACTAAGACGTTTAAGGCCGAGTGCGTTGCATCGAGCCAGCCGGGTGCATCGTGCCAGCCGAGTACATCTTGCCAGCCGAGTGCATCGTTCCAGACGAGTGCATCACCGGCTAAAGCCGCTAAAGCGGAGTGCATCAAGCCAGTTATTGCTGCGTGTACCAAAATAGAAGATGCAAGCTTCACCGAGCAAAATAACGTTAAATACAACAAATTGGCCGTGCTTGATTTTTCTGGATGTGAGGAAGCTTACATGTTACCCAATGAGTTTTGTGCTAAAGATATTGATATGCATCAAGGACAAAGTAATATGGCCGAACAAAGTTCGGTTAACGATGAACATCAAGAACAAGAAAATACAGTCGAGCAAAGTTCAACTCACGAAGAGCATCCAAGTGAAATCTACTCAGGCAATCCGAGTGATGAGGCACGAGATCCAGAAAAAGAGGAAGATGCATTCGAGAATTATTCAGAAGTGGAGCAAGGTATTGCTCCAGTGGTGCAACCATCTTCTCGTTCCAACGGCTTCACAAAGGTACACCTAGCCGAGAGTTTACTCAGTTTTCGATTCGGTCAAAATCATATTGTTGATGCACTCGTTACTAAGATTCTAATTAATTTTGAAAGACCGATCGAGATGAGTAATATGATTGTTTCGAATTATCTTGTTACTAATCATGCTAATCAACACATGGCACCATTCATAGAGGCTAATAGTGACAACTTATCGCAACCAAAGTTTTTCACGTCATGCCGACTGAACTTTATATTCATATGGACAACTTTGTTTGTTTCATGCCTGGCTAACATTTGGTCTCAGATGAGACGTATATTCTGTAATTATTTTGGTTGCAGGAATATAAAGCCAGGTTCAAAGTTCTCCAGGATAGCCGATTCAAGAGCATCGGGAAAGGAGGACGAAAATCAATGCATAGACGAGTCTGATGATGTTGAACTCGCACCGCTCGGTTGTTTGGTATCAAAGCCGGTATCACAATATCAGTTAATGGACCAGGAGTGTACGTCCAGTGCAGGCATAGTTGATCACATCATCGGTACATCGCTGACTAATCCTATTATTATAATTGATCACGATGTCGAGCCGTCAAGACAAGAGCCAACGCAATGTTCGTTCAAGTAAAATGTCAAAGATTGCAACATGATCCATCAAGTCAAGCAATTGGACAAGATAGGATGATTGGAGTTTTTTGAGGCACGATCATTTGGACAGTCGGATCATTTTGACGGCCATCAAATGTTGACTCGGCTATCTCCAGCCGATTTATCTAAAAGTGGATATGTACACGTAAATGATGATGGGATCAAGTCTTCGAGCAAGGATATTGTTAAAAAGTGCATCAAGAACAATCTTGAAGACGGAAATTCCATCAAAGCTAAAATGGTAACATCTAGCACTGGGGGGTAACAAGAGAATTCAAAGACCGTTGCACACACAACCAAAGAAAGCAAAGGCCATGGTAAGCACAAAAGCAAAAAGCCGAAAGTCACTTTCGCGCAGTTATTAGAAAAGTACCAAAAGATAAGTGAGGGAAAGAGTGCTTATCGGCCGAGTGAAGCAAAGGCATCGAGGTCACCCCCAAGGCATAAATTTAAAGACTGGAATTGGCAAAGGAAGACGTTGAGCAAGCAAACTTCATATCCTCCTTTTGGGCCGTGTTGTAGGGTGAACCCTAGGGGGGATCTTTTCACACTTGGAGGGGGAAAAGAGGAAGAACACAAGGCACAAATCTCTCAAAACAAACCCAATATCACATCCACTAGAGTAGCATACAAAGGATCCACAAGATTACAAGATCAATCCAAGGAAACAAGCACAAAGGTAAGGTTCTTCCCACTCCTAAAGGAGGTGCGGTCTTGCAATCCAAGAGGATTCTTCTCCCTTGGGAGGTCTTGCAATCCACGAGGATTCTTCTCCCTTGGAGGTCTTGATCTCCTAGATGAGGGGATACAAGGAGCAAAGCTCTCAAGGTCTCTCAATATCTTTGCTAACCCTCAAAAGATGTGGAGGAGGACTATTTATAGTCTGTGCCACAAAGGGGTAAGAGGGGAAAGGGGGTACATGGCCAAAGGCCGAAGGCTGCGCGCAGGCAGGGCGGTAGTACCGCTTAAGGAGCGGTAGTACTGCTTGTTGGCAGGAGCGGTAGTACCGCTTTGGGGGGCGGTAGTACCGCTCGTTCCGGGTTGAGCAGGTCTTCATTCGTTTCCACGCGATCCGGACTGAACAGGTCCTTCTTTGCTTCCACGTGATCATCTCCTTAGCAACTGAGAATGTACAACATCTCCTTGTGAGGTAGAACCAAATCCTCGTGCGAATCCAAACGAAACTCGAAGAGGAGAGAATTCACCTCGTCCTCGATAGCGCATGCACGTGCTCTAGTCATTGGTCCCCTGCGTGCTTGTGCCGATGACGGAGTGTCCATGGGGATGCTTGCCGGATGCTCCGCATCATCTCCCCCCCTTGGGGAAGATCCGTCCACGGATCGTGGTATTCATCACCGTGGTACTTGGCCAAGTCTTTGACGTTGAAGATGTTGCTAACATTGTACTTGTCACGGGGGATGTCGATCTTGTAAGCGTTGTCGTTGTAGCGTGCTAGCACCTTGAATGGTCCATCGGCTCGTGGAAGAAGCTTGGATTTGCGTTCCTTGGGGAAGCGGTCTTTGCGAAGGTGTAGCCAGACGAGATCACCCGGATGGAACACCATTGGTGTTTTGTTGATGTTGAGCTTGATGGCGCTGCGTTGTACTTGACGCTCGGTCGTGGAACGTGTTTCTTCATGCATCTTCTTGAGGTGGGCTGCTCTTGCACTTGCGTCCATGTCAGCTCGTTCTTGAAGCGGGAGAGGAAGGATGTCCAATGGTGACAATGGATTGAAGCCGTAGACAACCTCGAAGGGGGACTTGCCGGTTGTAGAGTGTCTCGCGCGGTTGTAGGCGTACTCGGCGATGGGTAGGCATTCCTCCCACTCCTTGATGTTCTTCTTGATCAACACACGTTGGAGAGTGGCAAGCGTCCGGTTGGTGACTTCGGTTTGGCCATCGGTTTGAGGGTGGTATGCCGTGGAGAAGAGTAGCTTGATGCCGAGCTTGGAGCATAGTGTTTTCCAAAAGTAGCTCAAGAACTTGACGTCACGGTCCGAGACAATCGTCTTGGATACGCCGTGTAGGCGCAAGATTTCCCTACAAAAGAGAGTCGCAATATGTGAAGCATCGTCTATCTTGTGACAAGGAATGAAATGTGCCATCTTGGAAAATCTATCCACAACAACGAATAGGGAATCCTTTCCATTGTGAGTTCTAGGTAATCCAAGAATGAAATCCATGCTAATGTCTTCCCATGGATGGAAAGGAATAGGAAGTGACATGTGAAGGCCATGGGATTGAGCTTTTGACTTAGCTTTGCGGCATATAGAGCACCGGTTGGTGAAGCGAGAGACGTCACGGAACATCTTGGGCCAAAAGTAATTCTTGGAGAGCATAGCAAATGTCTTGTCGCGTCCAAAGTGTCCCATGAGCCCTCCTCTGTGAGATTCCTGCAAAAGGAGAAAACGAAGCGAAGACTCAGGAATGCAAAGTTTGTTAGCTTTCATGAGATATCCATCCTTTATGTAGTATTGCTCCCAAGAAGTATGTGCTACACGTTTGGCATAAGGATTTGCAAAGAAAACATCATGCTCATATAAGTCTTTTATGTGCTCAAAGCCAATAACATTCAACTCAAGTTTGGTAACAAGCATGCATTTGTGGGAAAGAGCATCCGCCACAACATTTTCTTTGCCTTTGATGTATTTGATGACATAGGGAAAAGACTCAATGAATTCACTCCACTTAGCATGACGCTTGTTTAACTTCGTTTGACCCTTGAGATACTTGAGCGTCTCATGGTCCGTGTGAAGAATAAATTCATGGGGTCGAAGATAGTGTTCCCAAACACGTAAAACTCTCACCAAAGCATAGAGCTCTTTATCATAGATGGGGTAGTTAAGTTGTGCTCCGGATAGTTTTTCACTAATATACGCAATGGGGCGTTTTTCTTGCATGAGCACGCCACCTATGCCGGTACCACTAGCGTCACAATGAATCTCAAAAGGCTTATCAAAGTTTGGTAGGGCAAGAAGTGGTGCGTGCGTGAGCAAGTGTTTGAGCTTAATGAACGCGGTGTCTTGCGAAGGACCCCAAACAAAGGGTGCGTTCTTCTTGCTCAAGGCGTGTAGAGGCATAGCAATGGTGCTAAAGTCCTTCACAAAGCGTCGATAGAAACTGGCTAAACCAAGAAAGCTACGCACTTGTTGAAGGTTCGTTGGTTGAGGCCAAGTTTTAATTGCTTCAGTTTTAGTTTCATCAACGTGAACACCTTGTGAAGACACAACAAATCCTAGGAAAACAACTTTATCAACACCAAAAGTGCATTTATCCATATTAGCATATAATTGTTGTTTTCGAAGGGCTTGCAAAACCATACAGACGTGGATGACATGTTCCTCAAGCGACTTGCTAAAGACTAGTATGTCATCAAAGTAAACCACTACAAAGACGTCGATATAAGGTCAGAGAACGAAATGCATAGGACGCACGAAAGAGCCGGGCGCTTCTGATAAGCCCATCGGCATGACCAACCACTCACATAACCCAAACTTGGTTTTGAAAGCTGTTTTTCCATTCATCACCCTCTTGAATGCGAATATGGTAATAGCCACTTTTAAGGTCAATTTTGGAAAAGATGGTGGCACCACATAATTCATCAAGCATGTCATCTAGGCGTGGAATAGGGTGACGGTATCTAACGGTGATAGCATTTATCGGACGACAATCGGAACACATGCGAAAATCTCCATCTTTCTTAGGCACGAGAATAACGGGAACTGCACAAGGGCTTAAGCTTTCACGTACATGACCTTTGTCGATGAGTTGTTGGACTTGACGTTGTATCTCCTTTGTTTCCTCCGGGTTGACGCGGTAAGGAGCCTTGTTCGGAAGTGGTGCGCCAGGTATGAGGTCGATGCGGTGTTCGATGCCGCGAAGTGGAGGTAGACCCGGTGGTAGCTCATCGGGAAAGACGTCCGAAAATTCCTGCAACAATTGAGACAACACAAAAGGTGGAGGTGGTGAAGTGTTAGTAGGTTTGGCTTCCCCTTTGCATAGAAGCACAAGGTGGAAGACGCTCAATGGTTTCTCACACACTTCTCTCATCTCACGTTTGGTGGCTAGGAGGACTAAGTTTTTCTCTCTTGGCGAAGAGGCGCTCAATTTTGGCTTGTGGCTCTCACTTTCTTTTTGGTGGACCACCCTCTCACTAGGATCTCCATGATGGGTGGATGCTTGCTTATCGGCGATCACTTGGCTTGGTGACATTGGTCGAAGCACATATTCCTTGCCTTTCATCTTGAAGCTGTAGTAGTTGGTTCGTCCGTTGTGGATGACTCCACGGTCAAATTGCCAAGGTCGTCCCAAGAGAAGGTGGCACACCATCATGGGAACTACATCACACTCCAAGGTGTCCTCGTAGGCGCCGATCTTGAAAGAAACTTGTATCGTATGCTCCACTTGAATGGTGCCGGAGTCACTCAACCATTGTACCTTGTATGGACGAGGGTGCTTCTTCTTGACCCATTGAAGCTTGGAACATAGCTCGTCACTTGCCAAGTTGTGACAACTACCTCCGTCGATGATGACCTTCACGGAACGTCCGTTGATGCCGGCTTTTGTGTGGAAGATATGGCATCGTTGGTTTTTGTCTTGATGGTGTTGGAGGGTCAAGACCTTGGATACCACGAGAGAGGGACTTGAATCGTTGTCACAAAACACTTGATCATCTTCATCTTCGTTGATGCGCCGGTGCATGGCCACGTGCTCGATGGCTTCCACTTTGTCTTCGTTCATCGAGTCATATGTGCCATCGTCGTTGAAGATCATGGTTCTCTTGTTGGTGCACTCGAAGGACTTGTGACCTCGGCCACCACATGTGAAGCACTTGAAGGAACTAGTCTTCTCGGTGTCGTAAGGTGGTGCCGAAGGCGAGGGAGTCTTGGGTTTGTAGTTGCTTGCCGGAGAACGAGTCGAGGAAGGTGTAGTTTGCTTGGAACTTGACTTGTCGTCGGTACTTGGTGATGCTCTAGTTGAGGTAGGAGGTGCCGAAGTCGCGGGAGCTTGAGAGTAGGAGCCGTAGGTCTTGGACGAGTATTTGGCGTATTTGAAGTCATCCTGGACTTGTCGCTCGGCCTTGGACGCTTGACGAACTAGCTCGAGAAGGTTGGAGTATGGTTGGAAGTCGGCTATCCGCTTGATTGGGTGATTGAGGCCGTTCAAGAAGCGTGCCATTGTTTGCTCGTCATCTTCCTTGACATTGGCTCGTATCATGGCAATCTCCATTTCTTGGTAGTATTCCTCCACCGTCTTCATGCCTTGTTTGAGAAGTTGCAACTTCTTGAAGAGATCGCGGGTGTAGTGTGTAGGCACGAAGCGAGCTCGCATGACATTCTTCATTTCTGACCAAGTTGTAATGGGTGGTTCGCCTCTTGAATGTTGTCGCTTGATCATTTGTTCCCACCAAATGAGGACATAGTCTTGAAACTCGAGAGAGGCCATGGCAATCTTCTTCTCTTCTTCGAAGTTGTGGAGGCGGAATATCTTGTCGACCTTCAATGCCCATGAGAGGTATTCCTCGGGGTCGGTGCTTCCGGAGAACTTGGGCATAGTGAACTTTAGCTTGCCGAAGCGTTGTTCTTCATCATGTTGATGACGGTGGTGTCGCTCATGACGAGGTGGTCGCTCCACGAAAGCTTTCTCTTCACGATGGTCTTGCCGTTGGTGGTGTCGTGGCACGTCGTTCCCATTACGTCGTTCTTGCTCCGCTTTGCGATGAGCGGCTTCCTCTTGTCGCTCTTGATGAAGTTCTTCTTGTTGATGTACTTGGCGGTTGCGGTCGGCGAAGATGCGCGTGGAGTCACGAAGAGCTTGTTGCGTGGTGCGTGCTTGATTGTCACGCCATTCTTGTGCTTGCCGAATTGCATCGTTATCTTCATGTACTTGATGTGGGCGTTGTTGCTTTTGGCGGCGCCCTTGCTCACGTGCCCGAACTCGATATCGTAACCCATTGCCATGGAATGGATTGTCCGGAGATTGTCGATCTTGATTGACGAATTGTTGGGCTTGCCGAGGACGTGGAGGACTTGCATCCGTGGAAGAGTAAGCCGAAGAGTTGTCACTTGAGCGTCGACTTGAATGGCGTCGTCTTGATGAAGGAGGTGGAGACGTGAGCTTCACCAAGATGTGGTGGAACTCTTGCATTTGTGTGCGGAAGTCGGAAGCGAGTTGCTCGATGCGGTTGCCCAAAGCTTCGCTTTCTTGGTGAAGAGCTCGTTGTACACCGAAAAGGTGATTCTTGGTGACGTAGTTCGGTGCTTCCACTAGATGCTCGTCGATCGGGTCGGTCGAAGAACTTGGCTTATCCATCATGTAAGTAGGAGGTGAGTAGGTAAATGAGAGAACAATACCAAGGTTACCTCTTCCGAAGATTGAAAATGTAACAAGTTTTACTCAATGAAATGCCACAATAGTAGAATTGGAACCGGGTTTGTTCCTCACACCTACAAGTAAAGAGGCCTATGGAGTAGCTTGGTTAGGATGGTGGCAAAATTTCAAACAAGATGTTAGTCAAGATATCGATAAGGTTGAGAAGATTCACGAAAATGCACGTAAAGCAAATAGATCAAAGCCAAGAGTATCACTAGGAACACATGCACAGAAGATAGATGGGATCCGCACAACCAAGGGTGAGCGCAAAATGTGAGTGATCACGCAAAATGCTCTTGTTGTGCGAATACTAGAGAGACGCTAGCTCGATTGCTCAAATGGGCGAGATACGCTTTGTGCACCAACCTATGAGAGAAACGTGCCGTCCTCGATCCCAACTATGCTATGTATGCGGTGACCAAGATGGTATGAGTAAGTAAAGTTTCTCAATGCTATTGCTTATAAGCTCATTGTTGCTCCTCTTTTTGCTTAAAAGCTTTTTTTTAAAGCTTGATGCTCGAGCGGAGGATAATATGAGACAAGTATGTAAGATATGCACGGGAGAGACTTATGGCACTACGATGATAACATGATCACTACGGTGCACAAGAGCGTGGCCCGGCAATTCTCAACTCGCTAGTCTCGATGGGTAAGCAACGCAAATGGCTCGGGCTATCAATGCAAAAGCAAAAGGTAAGCGTCGTCGAGGTTACCATCCTTGCTTACGGTTAGCGATGAAGGTGACTCCGAGGCGATGATGTCGATGTCACACGCTCCTAAGTAGCCGAAACACCTTAGGAAACGCCAAATCGCAACTCGAAACTGGTCAAACGCGGAAAGTGGGTGTTGTGGTGTTGATTTTTGGATGGAGGATAATGGTGATAAAACCAAGATGAGCAGCTCGGGCATGTCACTAGCTTTTCAACGAGCCAAAGAACACTCAAATCGGAGTTCGGGAGTGAAAGTTATGGTCAAAACGAAGAAACTCGGAAAGCTGAAACAATGAGGGGCGGCAGTACCGCTTATAGGGCGGTAGTACCGCTTGTGGTTATAGGCGGTAGTACCGCTTGGTGGGGCGGTAGTACCGCTGGTGTCGGGAAAAGTTCACAGATCGGGATCGGGGCGAATTATGGGCGGAAATGGATGATTTCGGGGGCCAAATTGGATGGATTTCGTGGTGGGATGGGTGGGGATTGTTGTGGAGGGGCTAGATCCACTTGCCAAACATCAAATTCATGGACCAAAACAACCAAATATCACCAGATCCAACAAATTGCAAGAAAAGTTTTGGGCTATTTTTGTGGGGATTTTCGAAATTGGTTAAGAACACAACAAAATCAAGCTAGAAAGTGGGGGGATGGGACTCCAAGATGTGAATCAACCTTGCTCATGATACCAAGATGTTGTAGGGTGAAACCCTAGGGGGGATCTTTTCACACTTGGAGGGGGAAAAGAGGAAGAACACACAAGAACACAAGGCACAAATCTCTCAAAACAAACCTAATATCACATCCACTAGAGTAGCATACAAAGGATCCACAAGATTACAAGATCAATCCAAGGAAACAAGCACAAAGGTAAGGTTCTTCCCACTCCTAAAAGAGGTGAGGTCTTGCAATCCAAGAGGATTCTTCTCCCTTGGGAGGTCTTGCAATCCACGAGGATTCTTCTCCCTTGGAGGTCTTGATCTCCTAGAGGAGGGGATACAAGAAGCAAAGCTCTCAAGGTCTCTCAATATCTTTGCTAACCCTCAAAATATGTGGAGGAGGACTATTTATAGTCTGTGCCACGAAGGGGTAAGAAGGGAAAGGGGGTACATGGCCAAAGGCCGAAGGCTGCGCGCAGGCAGGGCGGTAGTACCGCTGAAGGAGCGGTAGTACCGCTTGTTGGCAGGAGCGGTAGTACCGCTTTGGGGGGCGGTAGTACCGCTCGTTCCGGGTTGAGCAGGTCTTCATTTGTTTCCACGCGATCCAGACTGAACAGGTCCTTCTTTACTTCCACGTGATCATCTCCTTGGCAACTGAGAATGCACAACATCTCCTTGTGAGGTAGAACCCAATCCTCGTGCGAATCCAAACGAAACTCGAAGAGGAGAGAATTCACCTCGTCCTCGATAGCACGTGCACGTGCTCTAGTCATTGGTCCCTTGCGTGCTTGTGCCGATGAAGGAGTGTCCATGGGGATGCTTGCCGGATGCTCCGCATCAGGCCGCCAATGCCAATGTCGTGGATGCCTCCCTACGCTCATGTAAATCCATATCCATCATGGGACAGGTATGATACAAGGGCACATTATCCATCTTATTTTAGATCATCTCGCCAACATTATGCAGCTCCAAAAAGATCAACATTTGATGAACAATCACACGTCAAAGACCGTTTCAATCATAAGGAATCGGTCCGGAGCTCAAGGAACAAGAAAGAGGTGGTCAAGCAAGTGTACCAGGTCAAGAAAGATGGTTGTAAGTGTGCTACTTCGGATTTGTTCTCAATTAACAAAGAGCCAGTTAAAGTATTGACATTGGCTACAAAAGGCAACGAGGCAAGTCAATCAAGTGCCAAATCTGAAGGGAAGAAGTTGAGAGTGCACAAGGCCAAAAAAGAGTTGGCATCGGTTGAAACAGAATCACAGCCGAGGTGCCCACTCGGCTTAGCGCATTGGCAAGAGAAGGAATTACAAAAACTTAGTGCACATGAGTTGAGAAAGAAGAACATGGCATGGGTTCCCAAGAGGAGCAGTCAAAATAGAAATGATGTCCGACCTTCTATTGCAACAAGTGTTTAAAAAGTGAAGAAAGAAAAGTTTGGCCACAAGAGTGCTATTTCAGATCCGACTCCAAATGACAAAAAGCCAATCGAGTCTATGTTGGCTGCTAAGGACAAGAAAGTGAAGCAAGTAAATCTAAGGGATCCGATCACCGATTTTGGACAGGCCAAGCCGGAGATGCCCAAAGCCAGGAAGAACTTGCCAGTGCATAAACCAAAATCCCAGCCGGGATGCCCTCTCGGCTTACCATATTTGCAACAGAAGAAGCTGAAACAGCTTAGGGCCAAAGGGCTGGAGAAGAGGAACATGGCCTGGGTTCCTAAGGAAAATCCTCGAGACAAGTGCGAGATCATATCTCCTGTTGCGAAGCCAGCAGAAATAAGGGAGTACAAGTGTAAATCCCGTAGGTGAGGACGACAATTTTCATCTCACTATAGGAAACTCCAGGAGGCGTGTCATGCACATTCTTCAATCGTATCATCAAAATCAACGCTATGGAATTTATCCTCGGCCGAAACATCTGACTTATTTCGGTTATTCACACTTTGGTGGACGGATTCCCGAGCACCTTTGAGATGAGAACGCATGGCCGATATTTGCATATCGCCCTCAGAATTCATTGTGTTGGCAAAGCCGACATCTGGCTAACGGTGTTCACCATGGTTGATCTCCTACTCCTATAGCCGATGCTCAGTGTTTGCCAATACTGGCAAGGCTGACTTAATTATGGAGTTAGCCACCGATCAAGGGTCTAGTACATAAAAAGCTCTGACTCCTGGTGTTAGTTATTTGTAGGACCCAAGTCAGGAGAGAGACATTGTTCGGCGGAGGCTTGATGGTTTACTTTGATCAATAATGAGTTGAGTCGCCGAACAGTTGACAGTATTCCTTTGTGGTGCATGGTCATAATCGTACAGCAACCGGCTTACCGTCGAAGGGTTCTAATATTCCCAGGGAGTGCCTGGACAAAGCAAGGTCCGCATTGACATAAGAAACTTACGTGGAGGCCTTTGTGACGTCCAATTATTGTTCTCAGACGACTATTATCCAAGAGGCTCTACCCAAGAAGCAACACGCTTAAGCATATGACCGATAACAATTATCGTTCTTAGCATGCACAGCCGATGTAGTGTTGACATCGTGCTTGGATGAAGTATTTTCTGGCATGCAAGCTCTGCCAGAAAACAGGGGGCATGTGTTGACACCAGATTTTGACATGGCATAAAAAGCAAATAAGATGGCCTCAAATGGAAAAGTGCTCAAAGTGAAAAAGTTTCGTATTGTCGAGGTGAACATCTTTCAAGTTTGGGCCATCGTCATCCGATCTCATCTCGAGTGCCAAAACTATGCTCAAAGCACTGAGATTTTATATCTAGAGCGGTATTCGGCATATTAGACCACCAAGACTGCCTCATATGGACAACCTTTCTACAAGAATTGTCTTGGTCTCATCGGAACGGTCGATTTTGATATAAAAATCGTCCCAATCCGAGTTCATATGCAAAAGTTACAGCTATCCGAACACAGCCCTATCACAGAGGCATAAGTGGCGCGCCCCGCCAGCCACGTGTCTGATGGGTAGCGCGAATAACAGCCTGTATTGCGTGACCGTTTTGGCCTAGAAGATGGCCTCAAATCGAAAAACGTTCAACATGAAAGTTGTTCCTCTCGTCGAAACGATCAAGATTGCTTTTGGACCTTTTCCATCCGAGGTCGTTTACCACCTTAAAAATTACCCGCAAGGTACAGCCAGTTTAAACCGAACAGTTTTGGAAAGTTCGGACAAAATCAATCCGAGTTTGGCTAGGGTTTTGGACGTGAATCCAAGCCTTTTCCTTGCACGGGAAGTCCAGCCACCTCTTATATACCTAAGGGGTGACGGCCGATTGAACAACACACAATCGAACAAACAGATCTACTACTTTTGCGTGTTCGTCTATCCCCTACCCTTGTATCTTTGTCCTCGTTCTTCGTCTGTTCTTCTTTTGCAGGGCGGCGAACCTCGAGGCCCTAGGGGCAGTCAGGCCGACCTAGGGCAGCCCTTAGCCGCCGCGCGCCCTAACGGGGTCCCTCCCGGGCAAGCGGGGCTTCGCGTCTACAAAAGCGCCCGTCGAATTATCTTGCGTACCGCGCTTCCGGCGGGTCTCCTTTGACGTGAGCTGCGGTGCATCACCCCCGGCGTTGAGGGTACACGGTGACGTGTTCGTGTGCGAACAGCTACTGTGCTGCATCTCCCTTTCCTCTTCGAGGGAATACAACGCAAGCTCAAGAGGTAGCAAGAAGAATTTCTGGCGCCGTTGCCGGGGAGGCTTATGCAAAAGTCATATACCAAGTACCTATCATAAACCCTTATGCTTCGCATTATATTTATTTGCCTCTCGTTTTCCTCTCCCCCACTTCACCTTTGCCGTTTTATTTGCCCTTCTTCCGCCATGTGTTTCTCGTTCGCTTGCTTCTTGTTTGCTTGTGGGTGTTGGATTGCTTGCTTGTCACTATGGCTCAGAACAATACCAAATTGTGTGACTTTTCCAATACCAACAATAATGATTTTATTAGCACTCCGATTGCTCCTATTACCGATGCTGAATCTTGTGAGATCAATGTTGCTTTGTTGAATCTTGTCATGAAAGATCAATTATCCGGCCTTCCTAGTGAAGAAGCCGCTACCCATCTAAACAACTTTGTTGATTTGTGTGATATGCAAAAGAAAAGGGATACATATAACGATATTGTTAAATTGAAGTTATTTTCGTTTTCACTTAGAGACCGTGCTAAAACTTGGTTTTCCTCTTTGCCTAGAAATAGTATTGATTCGTGGAATAAGTGCAAAGATGCTTTTATCTCTAAGTATTTCCCTCCTACTAAGATCATCTCTCGTAGAAACGATATTGTGAATTTTAAGCAACTAGATCATGAGCATGTTGCACAAGCTTGGGAGAGAATGAAATTAAGATACGTAATTGCCCTACACATGGTTTGAATTTGTGGATGATTATTCAGAACTTCTATGCTGGCTTGAATTTTGCTTCTAGAAATCTTTTAGATTCGGCCGCCGGAGGCACTTTCATGGAAACTACCTTAGGAGAAGCTACCAAACTCCTAGATAATATTATGGTTAATTATTCTCAATGACACACCTAAAGATCTACTAGTAAAAAAGTGCATGCTATCGAAGAAATTAGTGTTTTGAGTGGGAAGATGGATGAACTTATGAAATTGTTTGCTACTAAGAGTGCTTCTTCTGATCCTAATGATACGCCTTTGTCCACTTTGATTGAGAATAACAATGAATCTTTGGATGTGAATTTTGTTGGTAGGAATAATTTTGGTAACAATGCTTATAGAGGTAATTTTAATCCTAGGACTTTTCCTAGTAATTACTCTAATAATTTTGGTAATTCCTACAACAACTCTTATGGAAAGATGCCTTCTGAATTTGAAACTAGTGTTAAGGAGTTTATGATCTCGCAAAAAAATTTCAATGCTATGCTTGAAGAGAAATTGCTTAAAGTTGATGAATTGGCTAGAAGTGTGGATAGAATTACTCTTGATGTTGATTCTTTGAAACTTAGATCTATCCCACCTAAGCATGATATCAATGATTCTCTGAAAGCCATGATAATTTCCATTGATGAATGCAAAGAAAGAACCGCTAGAATGCGTGTTAAAGAGAAGATTATATTAGATCGTGTTCTTCTAGTTATCGTGAAAATAAAGATGAAGATATGAAAGTTATTGATGTGTCTCCTATTAGATCCTTTTTTTCTAGTATTAATCTTGATGAGAATAGGATTGGAGATTATTCTGCTTTAAGGTGTCCTAGTAATTCGGAGTTTTTAGATCTTGATGCTAAAATTGACAAAAGTGGGATTGAAGAGATTAAAACTTTGCATAGTGATGAACCCACTACTTTTGATTTCAAGGGATTCAATTATGATAATTGCTCTTTGATTGATTGTATTTCCTTGATGCAATCCTTGCTAAATTCTCCGCATGCTTATAGTCAAAATAAAGCTTTCACTAAACATAGTGTTGATGCTTTGATGCAATCTTATGAAGAAAAACTTGAGTTGGAAGTTTCTATACTTAGAAATCTTTATGATGAATGGGAACCTACTATCAAAATAAAAATAAAAGATCATGAATGCTATGCTTTGTGTGATTTGGATGCTAGTGTCTCCACTATCCCAAAAACTTTGTGTGATTTGCTAGGGTTCCATGAGCTTGATGATTGTTCTTTAAATTTGCATCTTGCGGATTCCACTATTAAGAAACCTATGGGAAGAATTAATGATGTTCTTATTTTTGCCAATAGGAATTATGTGCCCGTAGATTTCATTGTTCTTGATATATATTGCAATCCTTCATGTCCTATTATTCTTGGTAGGCCTTTCCTTAGAACGATTGGTGCAATTATTGATATGAAAGAAGGAAATATTAGATCCCAATTCCCATTAAGAAAGGCATGGAACACTTTCCTAGAAATAAAATAAAATTACCATATGAATCTATCATGAGAGCCACTTATGGATTGCCTTCCAAAGATGGCATTACCTAGATCTATCTTGTATCGTGCCTAGCTAGGGGCGTAAAACGATAGCGCTTCTTGGGAGGCAACCCAATTTTATGTTTTTTGTTTTTGTTGCTGTTAGGGAATAAATATTACATCTAGCCTCTGATTAGATGTGTTTTCATGTTTTTTTTAGTATTTGTGCCAAGTAGAACCTTTGGTAAGGCTTGTGCGAAGTTTATTTGATCTTGCTGTGAAAAACAGAATCATTAGCGCTCGCTAAAGTAGTCTTCAGATTTTACTGGAGCGTGCTTTTTAGTTGATTATTTTTGCTGCTGCTTGGTAAACAAATTGCGCAAAGTTAACAATTTAGTTTGAATTTTATGGAGTTCCAGAAGTAGGCGAACCTAGCAGATTACTACAAACTGTTCTGTTTTTGACAGATTCTGTTTTTCGTGTGTTGTTTGCTTATTCCGATGCATCTATGAGTAATATTGGAGGATATGGACCATAGAGAACTTGGAGTACAGTAGGTTTAACACCAATATAAACAAAGTATGAATTCCTTGCTGTACCTTTGAGTGGTGGTTTGCTTTCTCTTACTAACGGAGCTCAAGAGAATTTTTGTCTAAGTTTTGTGTTGTGAAGTTTTCAAGTTTTGAGTATTGCTTTGATGGACTATGGAACAAGGAGTAGCAAAGGCCTAAGCTTGGGGATTCCCATGGCACCCCAAGTAAATTCAAGATAATCAAAAGCCTAAGCTTGGGGATGCCCCGGGAAGGCATCCCCTCTTTCGTCTTCATCCATCGGTAACTATACTTGGAGCTATATTTTTATTCGCAACATGCTATGTGTTTTGCTTGGAGCGTCTTGTATAATTTGAGTCTTTGCTTGTTAGTTTGCCAAAATAATCCTTGCTGGACACACCTATTTGAGAGAGTTAAATATGCCCTAGAAATTGTTAGAACACTCTATGTGCTTCACTTATATCTTTTGAGTTGAATAGTTTTTGCTCTAGTGCTTCACTTATATCTTGTAGAGCACGGTGGTGGTAATATTTTGTAGAAATTGTTGAACTCTCATGCTTCACTTAGATCTATTTGAGAGTCTATTAAAACAGCATGGTAAAGTGTTTAGGCTAAAGAAACTAGTCTTCACATGATAAACATCCAATGTCAATGTAGTAAAAAATTTCACATCAAGTGCATTGAGTAGAAAGAGATGTTGGATGCTTGATAATTGTTTTAAGACATGAGGATAGTGATATTAGAGTCATGCTAGTGGAGTAATTATGAAATTTATAAATATTTGTGTTAAGGTTAGTGATTCCCGTAGCATGCACGTATGGTGAACCGTTATGTGACTAAGTTAAAGCATGAGGTATTTGTAGAGTGTCAACCTTTGTGTGGAGGTCGGGGGAGCGCGATGGTTAACTCCTACCAACCTCCCCCCTAGGGGCATGCGTTGATTGCTTTGTTTTGATGACTCGTAGATGTTTGCAATAAGTATATGAGTTCTTATGACTAATGTTGAGTCCATGGATTATACGCACTCTCACCCTTCCACCATTGCTAGCCTCTCTTGTACCGCGCAACTTTCGCCGGTGCCATAAACCCACTATATATCCTTCCTCAAAACAGCCACCATATTGTTCTTCAAAACAGCCACCATACCTACCTATCATGGCATTTCCATAGCCATTCCAAGATATATTGCCATGCAACTTTCCACCGTTCCGTTTATATGACACGCATCATATTGTCATATTGCCATTGCATGATCATGTAGTTGACATCGTATTTGTGGCAAGGCCACCATGCATAATCTTTTATACATGTCACTCTTGTTTCATTGCACATACTGGTACACCGCCGAAGGCATTCATATAGAGTCATACTTTGTTGTTGCAGTAGCGAGTTGTAATCTTGTGTTGTAATGAAAGTGTGATGATCATCATTTGTAGAGCATTGTCCCATGGGAGGAAAGGCTAAATCTATAAAGCCCCTCCGCAAAAAAAAAAGAAAAAAAGAAAAAAAAGAAAGGCCAAAGAAAAAGAAAGGCCCAAAAAAAAAGAAAAAAGAAAAAAAGGAAAAAAGAAAAAAGGGACAATTGCTACTATCTTTTTCCACACTTGTGCTTCAAACTAGCACCATGTTCTTCATTGTAGAGAGTCTCATACTTAGTCACTTTCATATACTAGTGGGAATTTTCGTTATAGAACTTGGCTTGTATATTCCAACAATGGGCTTCCTCAAATGCCCTAGGTCTTCGTGAGCAAGCAAGTTGGATGCACACCCACTAGTTTCTTTTGTTGAGCTTTCATTCATATTTAGCTCTAGTGCATCCGTTGCATGGCAATCCCTACTCACTCACATTGATATCTATTGATGGGCATCTCCATAGCCCATTGATACACTTAGTCGATGTGAGACTATCTCCCTCTTTTTGTCTTCTCCACAACCACCTCTATTCCACCCATAGTGCTATATCCATGGCTCACGCTCATGTATTGCGTGAAAGTTGAAAGGTTTGAAAAGATAGAGCATGAAAACAAATGCTTGGACGAAATCGGCGTTGTGCATAATATGAATATTTTGTGTGATAATAAGGGAGCATAGCGAACACTATATGATTTTGTAGGGATAACTTTCTTTAGCCATAGTATTTTGAGAAGACGTGATTGCTTTGTTAGTATTGCTGGAAGTATTGTTATTTCTTATGTCAATATAGACTTTTATCTTGAATCTTTCAGATATGAACATTCATGCCACAATTAAGAGAATTACATTGAAAAAATATATTGTTTAGCATTCCACATAAAAAAATCTTTCTTTATCATTTATGATGAGGACATCACTAACAAGGTTACACCCGCAGCTCCAACTGACACATATACAGGACCAATTACTAGAGCTCGCGCACGCCAATTAAATTACCAGGTACTTTCGTTTCTTGGTAATGAATCTAATGTTCATGAGAATATGATGCTGCCTAAATTGGATACATTTGTCTTGCTTACAAATGAAGGGCCTAGCTTGGACAACAAGGATGAACATTGGAGCAAGATCAAGCATGGAGATGATGGCATGCGCAAGGGGAACAAGAATGGAGTTTTAATTGATGATTTCAGGACTTTGAAGCCACCATAATGAGTGCGAGAAGACTTGGAAGAAATATACAAGATGCCACTTCATAAATTTAGTCCAAAGGCTATTATAGGTGCTGCGTCACCTTATTATTGGGCCAGGCCCATGTAATTTCGAAATACTTGAGTATAGGCTGTTTTTAGAGTCCGTATGTGTGGGGAAACAAGAGTTAGGGTTGGTTTCGGACCCCTCCATCAAGGGCAACGAAATTCCCCCCTCTTTCCCCCATATATACAACCCTTAGGGCGTTGTTTAGACTTTGGGTTTTGTTTAGATTAAAGTTTGCCATAGCTGCAACTTCGCGTACTTCGTTTGTGTTCAACGACCAGACCAAGACGTCATAGAACCCCACTTGATCAATAAAGCTTTCCTCTTGAATTCGCAATATCCAGATTGCAATCTCAGTTTCTTGCTTGTTCTTCGTTTGCCTGCAGGAAATAGACCTTCGTGGTCAGGTTGATCGTGCTCCGGCGTGGTCAATAACCTCTCGGAGTTGGTTTAGCGATTGCTAAGGCGCGACGTCCACACACGTTCGTAGTCGGATCGTCAAAGTCGACTTCATCCAAACGATAGCCACCATCTCATCGAAAGACGGGACACCTTTGCCGCTATCAAGTGGTATCATATTTCCAGGTTGCTCGGTAAGATTTTACAGTTTTTCGTAGATTAGATCAAGTCTGTTCTTCATACCTATAGTCCACGAAAAAGCCAAAAAAAATTAGGGTTAGTTCATCCCATCCGAACCAATCTGAGCCTTTGCATAATCTTTTATGTATTTGCTTTGTTGAATTTGCGGTTGCATCGCCGTGTCAAGTTGCTGGTCTTAGCGTCTAGTTCTTTAGAGTTTCGAGTTCTGTTCACAGTTTGTCACGTCGCCGCCGCACCATAATCATCGCCGCTGCCATACCACCACTGCTGCCATATCCCACCACCGCCACCACATACCACCACCGCTGCCATAACCTACCACCGCTGCCATATCCTACCACCATATATCCACCGCCAATCCGAGTTCTTTTCATATTAGGTTTGTTCTCGAGATCCATCTAGGTTTCGGATTTGTGTTTCCTTGCCTGCGTAGGTCTCGAAAAAAAAGAGTCTGGAGACCCCCGGGCAGTTTTTAGGCCAAAATTTCGACATGTGAAAATATTTTTTCCCTATCCTACTTTTGGGCTTTTCTGAGTCTTTTGAGACACGTGCCACCATACTATTTTTTTACCGCACTTTTTCGTCATCGCTGCCCTGATTCCGAAAAAAAAAATTCGTCAAAAAAAATTCCGTGCCTATCATCTTAGTTTGACTTGGGAAGTGTTTTGAGACACTCGCCATTATAGTGATTTTCGGCCAAAAAAAAGAGCGCAAAAAAAAAGAGGCGAAAAAAAATCAGACTATGCTTTCCCCTTTATTACGTGCAGCACCGTGATTTTGTTAGTGTGCTAGGCTCGCGTCTCTAGTACGGTCTAGCCTAGGACCAGCATAGTACCGTAGTTGAGCGTTTATTCAACTTTGCATCTATTATTGCTGACCACTTTTGCTACCATCTTATAAGCCTTCCCAGCTCCACATACATCTACGTCGTGCGTTTGACTCTCCCTGGTAATCGCTTTATCCAAGCTTTGAGAGTTTTGACTACCAGGGTTGCCGATCACCACCTGCTGCTGGGTAAGAACTGGTAAGAATTTGAGATTTGCTTGTCGGATTTGTGACACCCGCCACCCCCACCACTTATTAGTAGTCTGTAGGATCATATTCTTGTGTGTTTCTATTGCTGCTAACCATGCCAGGATCACAAGTCGACGAGACTGACTGGGAGAACTTGACGAACAAGGAGCTTCATGATAAGTTTCAGCAAATGATGAGTGTACAGGTGCAAGATGTGCTAAACACATTGGACGAGGCCATGGAGAAGATAGTTGGCATGGAGAAGACGTTTGAAACAAAGCTCGATAACAAGTTTGCTGAATTGCTTTCGCATTTTCCACCACCACCGGCTGCTGCAGCTGTCCCACCTCTACAACAACAACAACAACAACAACAACAACAACGTCGCCTTACGAATCAAGTGGGACGAGCACAGCGCGTTCCCCTTGAGACTGGTCAAGCTTCTGGTGCTGCTATTGATGTTTCCGTAGCTCTTGCTGCTACTGCAGAGGTGGAGGACCATTACGAGGATGAGGTTGACCAAAATCAGAGCTACGTGCAACAACCAGCACCACCACCACCAGGTCGTCCTCATGCATATCATCGCAACGGTA
Source organism: Secale cereale (assembly GCA_902687465.1). Taxonomy (NCBI): domain Eukaryota; kingdom Viridiplantae; phylum Streptophyta; class Magnoliopsida; order Poales; family Poaceae; genus Secale; species Secale cereale. Next base: position 325,247,546 of record LR738714.1, on the reverse strand, counting down.
GGGCTGCACCACCACCTGAGGTACATGACCATCTTCCTAAACTGAAATTGAATATTCCACCATTTGAGGGTAGATATGTTCCTGATATATATCTTACTTGGGAGTTAGAAACTGAACAACGTTTTACATGTTTACATTATCCCGAGGAGAGACGTGTTCCCGCTGCTGTTTGTGCTTTCACTAGTTTTTCATGTGTTTGGTGGTCTGAACATTGTAGATTATATCCTATTCCAGCTACTTGGGCTGCTTTGAAAACTGCTATGCGTACTCGTTGGGTTCCACCATATTATCAACGTGAATTACTTCAAAAACTGCAGCGCTTAAGACAAGGAAAAAATTGTGTAGAGGAATATTATCAGCAATTACAAACTGGCCTGATTAGATGTGGTATTGTTGAGGAGAATGAAGCTATGCTTGCACGTTTTATGGGTGGATTAAATAAAGAGATTTAGACCATTCTAGAGTATAAGGATTATACTAATATCACTCGTTTATTCCATCTTGCTTGTAAAGCTGAACGTGAAGTGCAGGATCGACAGGCATTGGCGCGGACTAACTTTTCTGTAGGTCGACCTTCATCATGGACACCGCGTGCATCCTCTACTTCCACACATTCTACTGCACCGACACCTCCATCAGCTGTTACCTCCAGCCGTGATACAAGGAAGCAGGCACAACCACCATTATCTGCCAAGAGCACACCTATTGGGCCTGCACAGAGTTCTTCTTTTTCCATGGCATCAACAGGGCACACCAGTGATATTATTTGTCGTCGTTGTAAGGGAAGATGACATTTTGCGAGAGATTGAAAATCTCAGCGTGTGATGATTGCTACTGAGGATGGTGGATATGAATCCGCTAGTGACTATGATGAGGAGACTTTGGCTCTTATTACACGTGAAGAACACGGCGGAGACGATTCTGATCATGAGACGCAATACATGGCTCCTGAAGATGCTGACAGGTATGAATGTTTAGTTGCTCAATGTGTTTTGAGTGTGCAGGTTACACAAACTGAGCAAAATCAGAGGCATAATTTGTTCCATACAAAGGGAGTTGTGAAGGAACGTTCTGTTCGCGTGATCATAGATGGAGGGAGTTGCAACAACTTGGCTACCATGGAGATGCTGGAGAAGCTATCTCTCACCACAAGACCACATCCACATCCTTACTACATCCAATGGTTCAACAACAGCGGCAAGGTTAAGGTAACACGTACTGTTCGTGTGCAGTTTAGTATCTCTACATATGCTGATTATGTTGATTGTGATGTGGTACCTATGCAAGCATGTTCCTTATTACTTGGTAGACCATGGCAATTTGATAAAAATTCTGTACACCATGGTAGAAACAATCAGTATACTCTTGTTCATAAGGATAAAAATATTACTTTGCTTCCTATGACTCCTGATTCCATTTTGAAAGATGATATTAATAGAGCTAATAAAGCAAAACAGGAGAAAAATAAGAGTGAAAATCAGATTGTGGCAAAAAAATTGAGCAACAAATGAAGCCTAATAATAAACCATCTACTGTTGCTTCTGAAATTAAATTGAAAAGTGCATGTTTATTTGCCACCAAATCTGATATTGATGAGCTAGATTTTAGCAAATCTGTTTGCTATGCTTTTGTGTGCAAAGAGGCATTATTTTCATTCGAGGACGTGCCTTCCTCTTTGCCTCCTGCTGTCACTAACATTTTGCAGGAGTTCGCCGACGTCTTTCCACAAGATGTGCCACCGGGATTACCACCTATTCGAGGGATTGAGCATCAGATTGACTTAATTCCCGGTGCATCGCTACCCAACCGCGCACCATACCGTACCAATCCAGAAGAGACGAAGGAGATTATGCGTCAAGTACAGGAGCTACTCGACAAAGGTTATATACACGAATCCCTTAGTCCTTGTGCTGTTCCTATTATTCTAGTGCCGAAAAAGGATGGTACATTGCGTATGTGTGTTGATTGTAGAGGCATTAATAATATTACTATTCGTTATCGTCATCCTATTCCTAGGCTAGATGATATGCTTGATGAATTGAGTGGCTCTACAATTTTCTCCAAAGTTGATTTGCGTAGTGGATACCATCAAATTCGTATGAAATTGGGAGATGAATGGAAAACAGCATTTAAAACTAAGTTTGGATTATATGAGTGGTTAGTCATGCCTTTTGGGTTAACTAATGCACCTAGTACTTTCATGAGATTAATGAATGGAGTTTTACGTGCTTTCATTGGACGATTTGTGGTAGTATACTTTGATGATATATTGATTTTTAGCAGATCTTTGGAGGAACATTTGGAACATTTACGTGCTGTTTTTATTGCTCTACGTGATGCACGTTTGTTTGGTAACCTTGGAAAGTGCACCTTTTGCACCGACCGAGTCTCTTTTCTTGGCTATGTTGTTACTCCACAGGGAATTGAGGTTGATAAAGCCAAGATTGAAGCTATTGAGAGTTGGCCGCAGCCCAAAACGGTCACACACGTGAGGAGTTTCCTTGGCCTCGCTGGATTCTATCGGCGTTTTGTGAGAGATTTCAGCACCATTGCTGCACCTCTCAATGAGCTTACAAAGAAGGATGTGCCTTTTGTTTGGGGTACTGCACATGAAGAAGCATTCACGGTATTGAAAGATAAGTTGACACATGCTCCTTTACTCCAACTTCCTGATTTAAATAAGACTTTTGAGCTTGAATGTGATGCTAGTGGAATTGGGTTAGGAGGTGTGTTATTACAAGATGGTAAACCTGTTGCATACTTTTCTGAAAAATTGAGTGGGCCTAGTCTGAATTATTCTACTTATGATAAGGAATTATATGCTCTTGTTCGGACTTTGGAAACATGGCAACATTATTTATGGCCCAAAGAATTTGTTATACATTCTGATCATGAATTTTTGAAGCACATTAAAAGTCAAGCAAAACTGCACCGTAGACATGCTAAGTGGGTTGAATTCATAGAGACTTTCCCTTATGTTATTAAACACAAGAAGGGAAAAGAAAATGTTATTGCTGATGCATTATCTCGTCGTTATACTATGCTTTCACAACTTGACTTTAAAATATTTGGTTTGGAGACCATCAAAGATCAATATGTGCATGATGCTGAATTTAAAGATGTATTGCAGAATTGCAAAGAAGGGAGAACATGGAACAAGTTCGTCGTTAATGATGGATTTGTGTTTCGTGCTAACAAGCTATGCATTCTAGCTAGCTCTGTTCGTCTTTTGTTGTTGCAGGAGGCGCATGGAGGAGGATTAATGGGACACTTTGGCGTGAAGAAGACGGAGGACGTACTTGCTACACATTTCTTTTGGCCAAAGATGCGACAGGATGTTGAGCATTTTGTTGGTCGCTGCACTACATGTCAAAAAGCTAAGTCACGACTCAATCCTCATGGTTTATATATGCCTTTGCCTGTCCCTAGTGTTCCTTGGGAAGATATATCTATGGACTTTGTTTTGGGTTTACCTCGAACAAAGAAGGGGAGGGATAGCATATTTGTTGTCGTGGATAGGTTCTCGAAGATGGCACACTTTATACCATGTCATAAAAGCGATGATGCTGCTAATGTTGCTGATTTGTTCTTTCGTGAAATTATTCGCTTGCATGGTGTGCCAAATACTATTGTTTCAGATCGTGATACTAAATTTCTTAGCCACTTTTGGAGATGTTTATGGGCTAAGTTGGGGACTAAACTGCTTTTTAGTACTACTTGTCACCCCCAAACTGATGGACAAACTGAAGTAGTCAACATAACTTTGTCTACTATGCTTAGGGCTGTTTTGAAGAATAATAAGAAAATGTGGGAAGAATGCTTGCCTCATATTGAATTTGCTTATAATCGTTCGTTGCATTCTACTACTAAGATGTGCCCTTTTGAAATTGTCTATGGTTTCCTACCTCGTGCACCTATTGATTTGTTGCCTCTTCCATCTTCGGAGAAGGTTAATTTTGATGCTAAACAACGTGCTGAATTGATCTTAAAAATGCATGAGTTAACTAAGGAAAATATTGAGCGCATGAATGCTAAATATAAACTTGTTGGAGATAAGGGTAGAAAACGTGTTGTCTTTGCACCTGGAGATCTTGTTTGGTTACATTTGCGTAAGGATAGGTTTCCTAATTTGCGCAAGTCAAAGCTAATGCCATGTGCTGACGGTCCTTTCAAGGTGTTAGAGAAAATAAATGATAATGCATATAAACTTGAGCTGCCTGCAGATTTTGGGGTTAGTCCCACATTTAACATTGCAGATTTGAAGCCTCACTTGGGTGAGGAAGATGAGCTTTCGTCGAGGACGACTTCAATTCAAGAAGGGGAGGATGATGAGGACATCACTAACAAGGTTACACCCACAGCTCCAACTGACACATATACAGGACCAATTACTAGAGCTCGCGCACGCCAATTAAATTACCAGATACTTTCGTTTCTTGGTAATGAATCTAATGTTCATGAGAATATGATGCTTCCTAAATTGGATACATTTGGCTTGCTTACAAATGAAGGGCCTAGCTTGGACAACAAGGATGAACATTGGAGCAAGATCAAGCATGGAGATGATGGCATGCGCAAGGGGAACAAGAATGGAGTTTCAATTGATGATTTCAGGACTTTGAAGCCACCATAATGAGTGCGAGAAGACTTGGAAGAAATATACAAGATGCCACTTCATAAATTTCGTCCAGAGGCTATTATAGGTGCTGCGTCACCTTATTATTGGGCCAGGCCCATGTAATTTCGAAATACTTGAGTATAGGCTGTTTTTAGAGTCCGTATGTGTGGGGAAACAAGAGTTAGGGTTGGTTTCGGACCCCTCCATCACGGGCCACGAAATTCCCCCCTCTTTCCCCCATATATACAGCCCTTAGGGCGTCGTTTAGACTTTGGGTTTTGTTTAGATTAAAGTTCGCCATAGCTGCAACTTCGCGTACTTCGTTTGTGTTCAACGACGAGACCAAGACGTCACAGAACCCCACTTGATCAATAAATCTTTCCTCTTGAATTCGCAATATCCAGGTTGCAATCTCAGTTTCTTGCTTGTTCTTCGTTTGCCTGGAGGAAACAGACCTTCGTGGTCAGGTTGATCGTGCTCTGGCGTGGTCAATAACCTCTCGGAGTTGGTTTAGCGATTGCTAAGGCGCGACGCCCATGCACGTTCATAGTCGGATCGTCAAAGTCGACTTCATCCAAACGATAGCCACCATCTCATCAAAAGACGGGACACCTTTGCCTCTATCAATTTACCTACTCGAGGACGAGCAGGAATTAAGCTTGGGGATGCTTGATACGTCTCCAACGTATCTATAATTTTTGATTGTTCCATGCTATTATTTATGAAGTCTTAGATGTTTAATGGGCTTTATCATTCACTTTTATATCATTTTTGGGACTAACCTACTAACCCAAAGGCCCAGTTCAGATTGCTGTTTTTTTGCCTATTTTAGGGTTTTGCAGAAAAGGAATATCAAACAGAGTCCAAACGGAATGAAACCTTCACAGGAGATATTTTTGGAGGAAATCACGCACGATAGACTTCTGGGCCAAGCCAGAGGACAGGGGACCCACCCTCGAGGGTGGGGGACGCCCCCTTCCCAGGGCGCGCCCCCCTGCCTCGACGGCAGCCCCTGTGGCCCCTGGTGCCCCTCTTCTTCCTATATATACCTACGTACCCCAGAAACTCCATACACAGAGAGAAAACCCTAATTCCACTACCGTAGCTGTTGTTCCTGTGGAGATCCCATCTTGGAGCCTGTTCCGGGAGGGGGATCCATCACGGAGGTCTTAATCATCATCATCATCGCCCTCACTATGAGTTGTGAGTAGTTTACCACAGACCTTCGGGTCCATAGCTAGTATCTAGATGGCTTCTTCTCTCTCTCTCTGGATCTCAATACAAAGTTCTCCTCGATCTTCGAGGAGATCTATTCGATGTAATCTCTTTTTGCGGTGTGTTTGTCGAGATCTGATGAATTGTGAGTTTATGATCAAGGTTATCTATGAAAGATATTTGGTTCTTCTCTGAACTTTTTGTGCGTGCTCATAATATCCTTGCAAGTCTCTTCGAATTATTGGTTTGGTTTGGCATACTAGATCTATAGTTCTTGCAATGGGAGAAGTGCTTGGCTTTGGGTTCAATCTAGCGGTGTCCTTTCCCAGTGACAGTAGGGGCAGCAATGCACATATTGTATTGTTGCCATCAAGGATAAAAAGATGGGGTTTTCATCATATTGCTTGAGTTTATCCCTCTACATCATGTCATCTTTCTTAAGGCGTTACTTTGTTTGTATGAACTCAATACACTAGATGCATGCTGGATAGCGGTCGATGTGTGGAGTAATAGTAGTAGATGCAGGCAGGAGTCGGTCTACTTGTCTCGGACGTGATGCATATATACAATGATCATGCCTAGATAGTCTCATAATTATTCGCTTTTCTATCAATTGCTCGACAGTAATTTGTTTACCCGCCGTAGAATATTGCTATCATGAGAGAAGCCACTAGAGAAAACTATGGCCCCCGGGTCTATCTCTATCATATCACTTTCCGTCAATTAGCCAATTTTTGTTGCCTTGTTTATTTGCTTTCTTTACTTTCTGTTTCTATACCAAGAATACCAAAAATATAATTATCATCTCTATCAGATCTCACTGTCGTAAGTGACCGTAAAGGGATTGACAACCCCTTATCGCGTTAGCTGCGAAGTTCTTATTTGTTTGTGCAGGTGCGCGGGACTGGCGCGTGGTCTCCTACTGGATTGATACCTTGGTTCTCAAAAACTGAGGGAAATACTTACGCTACTGTGCTGCATCTCCCTTTGCTCTTCGAGGGAATACAACGCAAGCTCAAGAGGTAGCACCCTGGCGTAGACGACGTGAGGCATCATCCTGGACATTATAGTGCCACATAGGAAATCCTTTGGCCTGAAGCAGCTACACACATCGTGTTATTGAGATCGCCATCACTTCAATTATCGTCAGCTCGAGGTGGGCACGTAATCTGATCTTGCTTACTAGTCTTTTGACCTCAGCACTATCTTCCTCCTTGAGACTGCGGGGACACCAGTTGAAACGCTTCTTTAAAGGAGCACTGGAGTATTCGGGAAGGCATTGTTGGATTGGGTCTGGTAGGACAACGTCCTCAATATAAAACCACTCCGAAGGCCACTCTTCGGATGCCTTCTTCCGAGTATCAAACAAATAACCTATCCCCGCTATGCGCCACACTTCGGCGCTGCCTACCTCGAATATAGATCCCTTCTGGGAGCGAGGAAGAAGGTGGAATAATTTCACCATAGCTCGATATGAGCCTCACAGCCAAAAAATAGCTCACAAAGAGCGACGAAGCCCACAATGTGCAGAATAGAACCCGGTGTAAGGTCATGTAGTTGGAGACTATAGAACTCCAAAGGAAAGGGTGGATAGGAAATCCTACGCCTCTTAGGAGGAAGGAGACGAAGCACACCCACTCTTCTTAGGAAGGATTGGGGAAACTTTCCGTCAGGGCTTGACCGTTGATGGAAGTTAATCCAACTTAGACGGGGACTAGATCCGCGAGAGGGAGATATCCCTGCGCCTGAAGCTTACTCAGCTGCGCATGAGATACTGAGCAACTCTCCCAATCACCTGCTTGAGGGCCATGAGGGCGTGAGGAGGAACTGGGAACACCGACCATGTTTGAAGATTTTCCATGGCAGGATCTAAGGATTTTCCACGTGGAATGGGATTGCATCTGAGATCTAGCCTCTTTAAATAGACGCCTTCCTTACACAGTCAAGGGGTTAATTGTAAAAATACCCAGACGGTTCACATTCATCTGGCACGTGGAAGCCAAGATGACGGTGGCAGGGAATCGATAGGATATAATATTAAATATGGAGCCGAACCATCATCTGATCCAAAGGAGGATTCACCTTGCAAGACAGAAGACATGAAGCCGGATACAACCTTGTCCTTGAAGGCAAGTCCGGGGGCTACTGAGGGAGTCCTGTATTTAGGGGTCCTTAGACGCCCGGGCCATTGATGCTGGGCCAAATTGATGGACCATGAAAATAGAAGCAGAAGGCCCTCCCCCGTATTCGGTTAGGACTCCTATGTATGAAGTAAAGCAAGAAAGATGTCCGGATGTAACGATTCCTTCCTCCCCAAGTCACCTTTGTAACCCTAGGCCCCCTTCGGCATGTATATAAGCCGAGGGCTTTAGTCCTTAGAGACGAGAGAATCATATCATATAGGCTAGACTTCTAGGGTTTTAGCCATTATGATCTCGTGGTAGATCAACTCTTGTAACCCCATATTCATCAAGATCAATTAAGCAGGAAGTAGGGTATTACCTCGACCGAGAGGGCCTGAACTTGGGTAAATATCGTGTCCCCAGTCTCCTGTTACCATCAATCCTTAGACGCACAGCATGGACACCCCTACCCGAGATCTGCCGGTTTCGACACCGACACCCACCTCAAAGAAAATTTCGGTAGTCATAGTATAGGATGGCCACTGAGTCAAAGCTGGCTTGCTGCAGTTAAACTCCACAACCCCCTTTGTTGACAATGATGCATATGTAGCTAGTTCTGATGTAAGTCTTGCTGGGTAAATTTGTACTCACGTTTGCTTAATTTATGTTTTTGCAGAGGAGACTTCAGACTCACTTTAGATTCTTGCGATGAGTTCAACTTTGACTAATTAGCTTGGGAATCCTTGAGAGAGGTCTGGTTCCTTTGGAGGGTCTTGTAGATAGACAAGCTTTCTAGCCTTCTTTCTTTTTAGTTGTCTGCACTCAGACATGATAAGCTTCCGCATGTGCTTGATGCTTGTGTGACTCTGTATGTTGGGTCATGAGACCCATGTTTGCAATATCATGTGGTGTATGACTCTTCAAAGCCTTTCAAATAATTACTCTGAGTCGTAGAGTTTTGTTGTGATGGCATGTTGTACTTACACATATCAGGCATATTGTGTGTATGTTATTAAAATGCTTGGTATGGGTGGGATCTAACACCGAGTTGTTTATTCTTGGTAGCCTCTCTTATGGGGAAATGCCTCCTAGTGCTTCCACTCAGCCATGGTAGCTTGCTACTACTCCAGAACACATGGATTGACCAGCATGTGTCCTTCCTTGCTCCCGTGTCTTTCCCTTTGGGGAAATGTCACGCGGTGTTTTACTGGAGTCCCTGTACCTTGCTACGACTCGGTTACTCTTGCTGCCGACCGACACATGCATAGATGGGTCATGTATGCATGTCCCTGTAAGTTTGTGCCAACTTGGGTTTACGACTAGTCATGTCGGCCCGGGTTCTCTGTCATATGGATGCTAGCAACACTATCATGTACGTGAGCCAAAAGGCGCAAACGGTCCCGACCCAGGTAAGGTGGCAGCCATGGGAATACCGTGCGTGAGGCCGCAAAGTGATATGATGTGTTACATGCTAGCTCGGTGTGACTTAATATCGGGGTCTCGACACATTGCCACTCTATGCTTTTGTTGATATAGGCTTAGGTAAAAGTAATATTGATGTATAGTTTGATAGGATATTCGCTTCATTTTGTGAGCAAAGTGTCATGTGTTAGATTTCAGCTTTGTAGCAAAAAATACACTGTCTTTGTCAGTGCTTGGGGTAATTCAGAAGATGTAGTTGGAAACTTGCATATTCGCATGTAGTCTAATTGCATGGCTAGGTATTAATATTTGGTGAACACTAGACAAACTTTAATGTTGAAGCTTGATAGTTAGTTATGAATATTCATCAAATAAAATTACCCTTTCTTTCACCAGAGTTGGTTACTATGTATCCATAAAGCACTTCTAGAAAAATTGTATATCATTTTTGAGTTTGGTAGCTGTTTTGCAGCGCTTCTGCATAGTTTAGATAGGCAAAGATGTTGCCAGGGACAAGTTAATTGGTTGAACTTCAAAGCACTTAATACTTGGGTTAATATTTGGTGAACATCAGACAAACTCTTATTTTGCAGCTTCATATTCGTGACGAAAAACCATCAAATAAGATTACCCCTTTTTGCACTTGAGGTGGTTATTATGTACTATTAGTATAGCATTGTGAGAGAAAATTGCAATTCATTTTTAATTTTTAAGCTATTTTGTACAGTTTAGACGGATAGAAAGGCTACCAACGACAAGTGAATTGTTTGAACTATAAGGTATTTTATGATTATTCATTTGACCCACAGAAAAATGATTTGTCATCTTGTAGCTGGATCGGGGGGCGGTCACACATTCGTCGTGCACTTGCTATCACCTTGACTACTCGACGAAGATGGAGGAGGTTACTTCTCGCTCCCTTGCTTGGTCCTCTACTCGCATTTGTCCCATCCTACTGCTTATCCTAGGTATATTTACTATGACTAGGAGAGACGCGGTTATGGTTTGTGAATTTTAGCTAGGTTATACATTCCGCATTGATGGCCAGTGGTTCTCCTATGCTGGGAATGGGTTGTCATTGCTACTTCTTTGGCTGATTGTGGAATATAATATTCTATAAGTTTGTAGTTAGTTAATTACTAGATATTTGTGCCATCATGAAATGTAGAAAGTTTTTAATGACCAGAGATTTCTGATTGGTCAATTTATATGCTTAACAAATATTTTAGATGACAGAAGATTGCTCCTCGGGCTGCTGCGTCGTTCCATATTTTATATTGCATGAACATGTTTTTTCTTATCCTGGTCCGACTTTGTTAAACAATTGTTTCCTAGTTATGTGTCTTGGCTTTGCTATTGTTTCTCTTGGTCTCACCCAACATATCAAAATCTTTTTTAGATACTACACATTTATGCTTTATCTGCACTGTAATTCAACATGTCTTCCTTCCGGTTACAATTAATACTTCTGTACCAAGCGTATATTGTTGAAGTAATGCTTTTTGATTGATTACATAATTGTCTATTGTTCTTTTACAATCGCACATGAAATCAGATGACCACTTTTTGGATAAGTTGGACCGGAGGTCCTTGTCTGGAACTGTTTATCCTCCACATTTGTTTGGATGATCAGTGCTCAGAAGCAATGGTGTGGCTCCCAACATTTGGATTTGAAATTCTTAGATTGTTTGCTATGATAGAAGGAAGTAGTCGTCTGCACATATACTAATGTATCACTTTACCTTGTTGTTTTCCACTTAAGTTTATGCTTTTATATTTTAAAAATTAGAAGAACATGAAGCAGCAAAGATAATGATCAATGGTTGCAGCTATATCTAAAGTGGTTGGACGTCCCCTCCATGAGGATGAGCAGGAGGAGAAGAGCACATCTAAATTCTGAAGAAAGGGAGGAGTGGAGGTGGCGGTTCTAAATTTGAAGATGGTGTCATGAGGAGTAGCGGGAGGAGCACTCACCGACGGCCTGGCTTCATGTGGTACACCATACCCTTTGTCTCCTACCGCGTCTTGGACATCCTACTCGACGATTAACATCTACTAAAGGACATACTGCTCGATGATGGTCCTCTTCTCTATCATCTCTAGTGCGCGGTGAGCTTCCCCTATCTCCTCCCTTTTCTGTTGGTTGCAGGATTTGGTTCGGAATTGGAGTACTTCTTGGGTACATATTTGGAGTAGGGTACAATTTATTTGTATGAGTATGGGTACATATTAGGAGTAGGAGATGTAGTTGTAGGCATAGTTTTAGTACAATTTCAGTAAGCATAGCGTGAGTATTTTACTCAGTATTCTGAAAATATATTCAGAAAATGTACTGCTTGTACTAGTGATCTTGCATATAGGGGTAGAGTTCTTGTACTCAAAGCAGCTATTGATTTGCAGTATTGCTTACTGTAGATAGGGGTACTGCTTGTTGATTGTTCAATATCTGCAATCCATCAAATTCTTCTAGATCCGCTATGCATTTGTGACTAAAACTATGCATTTACCTGAAACAGAGTCCTCCGTAGTGATGTTTCTGAAACTATTCCTTCATTTACCCAATCACTATATAATAATGTTTCTATCAATTATATACTCCTTCATGCTGAAGGCAACGATGCTGAAATATCTTTACTCCATTTACCTAATCACTATGCATAGTTTCAGTTACAAAAGAATTGACTTCTTCTACTATGTTGTAAATTCAGTTTCATTTCCAGTTATGCTACTTGTGAGCTATGTTGGGATTTCCCCGAAGAGGACAAGATGATGCAGTACAGTAGGCATAAGTATTTCCCCTAGTTATGAAACGAAGGTTATCAATCTAGTAGGAGAACCATGCAACACTACGTAAAAACACCTGCACACAAACAACAAATACTTGCAACCCAACGCGTAGTGGGGTTATCAATCCCTCTACGGTTATGAGCAAGATTAAGTTGTATGGGTTTTGATAACAAGATATAAGTAAATACAAAATAAACTAAATAAAGGAAAAATTGCATCTAGGTTTTTTTGGTTTTAATATGGTAGAAAATAGACCATGGGTCGTAGATTTCACAAGAGGCTTCTCTCGAGAAAATAGCATACGGTGGGTAAACAAATTACTGTTGGGCAATTGATAGAAAAGCAAATAAATATGATGATATCCAAGGCAATGATGATGCATATAGGCATCACGTCCAATATTAGTAGACCGACACCTCCCTGCATCTACTACTATTACTCCACACATCGACCGCTATCCAGCATGCATCTAGTGTATTAAGTTCATGAAAGAACGGAGTAATGCCTTAAGCAAGATGACATGATGTAGATAAGATAAACTCGCGTTTGAATAAACCCCATCTTGTTACCCCTAATAGCAACGATACATGCGTGCCATGTCTCCTTCTGTCACTGAGATTGAGCACCAGAAGACCGAACCCATCACAAAGAACCTCTTCCCATGGCAAGAAAAATCAATCTAGTTAGCCAAACTAAACCAATAAATCAGAGAAGAAATACGAGGCTACACCAATCATGCATAAAGGAGTTTAGAGAAAACTCAAATAATATTCATGGATAGATCAGATCATATACTCACAATTGATCGGATCCCAACAAATACACCGCAAAAGGTATTTACATGAAATAGATATCCAAGAACATCAACGAGAACATTGTATTGAGATAAAAAAGAGAGAAGAATCCATCTAGCTACTAACTATGGACTCATAGGTCTGTGGTAAACTACTCACGCATCATCGGAGGGGCAACATGATGAAGAACCCCTCCGTGATCATTACCGCCTCCAGTAGAGTGCCGGAAAAGTCCTTTAGATTAGATCTGGTGGTTCTGGAACTTGCGGCGGTGGAAAAAGTACTCCATCTGCTCCCCTAGGTTTTTTGGGATTTTAGAGTATTTATAAAGTCAGAGGTAGGTCAAGACGGTGCTTGTGGGCCCCACTACCCACCAGGGCGTGTCAGGGGCCTCTGGCACGCCCTGGTGCCTTGTGGGGCCCCTTCCACGTTTTGGCTTCCTCCTAAAGCTTTTAGGGTCTCTTATCACCAGACAAAAATCTCAAAAAAGTTTCATGGCATTTGGACTTCATTTGGTATTGATATTCTGCAAAGTAAAAAACAAGCAAAAAAACAGGAACTAGCACTGGGCACTAAGTAATAGGTTAGTTCCAAAATATGATATAAAGTTGCTTGTCAATGTATATAAAACATCCAAGATTGATAATATAATAGCATGGTACAATAAAAAATTATAAATATGTTGGAGACGTATCAGCATCCCCAAGCTTAATTCCTGCTCGTCCTCGAGTAGGTAAATGATAAGAACATATTTTTTTGATGTGGAATGCTACCTATCATATTCATCATATATTATTTTCTTTGTAGCATGGACATTTGGACTTGAATGATTCAAAGCAATAGTCTAAAATTTGACATGAACACATCAATACTCAAGCATATCAAGAAGCAACTAAGTTTTTCAAAATATCAGTGCTAAAGAAAGTTATCCCTAGCCCATTATGCTCAATAATTGATCCATTCATGGAACACATCCAAACATTAACTACATCCAATGCACAAGTATGGCAATAGTGTCCTTAGTTGGTGCTTTATAAGAGAAGATGGAGACTCAATTGCATAAAAGTAAAAGGATAGACTCTTCGCAGAGGGAAGCATGGATTTGTAGAGGTGCCAGAACTCATAGCTTAAATTGAGAGATAAAATTGTTTTGAGAGGCATGCTTTTCCTGTCAACAAAAACGACCGAGAATTCCCAATATCTTCCATGCTAGACAAATAATAGGTGGTTCCCAAATGGAAAGAAAACTTTATTTCCATTCCACCATTCTTTCACAATCCATGCCTAGTCGTATCCATGGGTGCCTTCCATACCAACACATATCAAGGAATTTATTATAGTTTTTTTTTCATTTTGGGACTGGGCATCCCTGTTACCTGCGACACTCTCGTGTGATGATAAGTTAATAAACACTCATCATGATAATAAATATCTAGCATGGAAAATATTGGCCACCCCTACCACTTCATGAGCGGTTCAGGCACACAAAAAGAAAATTTATTTTGAAAATTAGAGTTGGCACATAAAAATTTACTAGGAATGGCATGGAAATACCACATATAGGTAGGTATGGTGGAATCATTTGGCACAACATTGGGTTTAAAGAGTTGGATGCACAAGTGGTATTCCCGCTTAGTACAAATGAAGGCTAGCAAATAGATTGAGACACGACCAACCAAGAAATAAAAATGGTCATAAACAAACATTGAACATAATTAACATCTTAAAAAGTAGGATATAATTTCATTACATATCTATTGACTTTACATGCATGCATAGGGAATCACAACCCTTAACACCAATATTCTTACTAAAGCATAATTACTCAACAAGATGACTCACATATCACTATTTGCATATCGCAAAATTATTGAAAGGAATTAAATTTATAATTTCCAATGATGTCAATGAAAGTTTTTATTATATCCTCCTTGGATATCTATCACTTTGGAACTAAATTCATATCTCGTGAAAATTACCATTACCGTTCTTTAACTTTCAAAAATATATAAGCGAAGCACGAGAGCATAAGTATTTCTTCAAAATTTTCATCTCTCAAAATAATATAATTGAAGCATGAGCGAATATTTCTTTAAAATTTACTAAATCTCAAAATAATATAAGTGAAGCATGAGAGTATATTTCTTCAAAGTATAATCATCGTCGTGCTCAATAAGATATAAGTGAAGTACTAGAGCAACTGCCTAGCTCAAAAGATTTAAGTGAAGCACATAGAGTATTCTAGCAAATCATGATATGCGTTTGGATCTCTCAAACAAGTGTGTACAACAAGGAATATTGTGAAAAACTAAAAAGAAAAACAAGCAATGACTCACATAATACAAGATGCTCCAAGGAAAACTGATGATATGTGATGAATAAACTTATAGCTCCAAGTAAAATTACCGATGGTCGTTAGAAGAAAGAGGGGATGCCTTCCGGGGCATCCCCAAGTTTAGTTGCTTGGTATTCCTTGAATATTACCTTCGGGTGCCCCGCCCATCCCCAAGCTTAGGCTCTTTACACTCCTTATTCCTTCATCCATCATGATCTCACCCAAAACTTCACAACTACAATCACACAAAACTCAACAGAACTTCGTGAGATTCGTTAGTATAACAAAATCAATCCTTACTTTAAGTAATGTTGCAAACCCATTAATATTTTATTACTAAATTGCATATACTGTATTCTAAATTTACCATGGCTTATGCCCCTGTTACAATCCGTAGAATCATCAAAATAAGCACATAATGCAACGAAAATAGAATCTGTCAACAAAAAATAGTCTATAAAGACATAATTTTTAGCCATACTTATGTAATTCTGAAAATTATCAAAATTTATGAAAACTTTGGAAATTTTTATATCAATCATGTGTAATTTTTTTGGAAATTGTTCACGCTCCAGCAATTGCAAAGAATTCTGCTAATGTACGCAAAAGTTTATGTTAATGCACAGAATCAAATCAACTATCATCCAATCATCTGAAAGGCTTTGCTTAGCACAACCACTAATTAAAATACCAAAGCACAATCACAACAATATCATAATTGTGTATTCATTGAAAACCGGAAAGAAAAGCAAACACAAACAAAAAAAGATAAATATTGGGTTGCCTCCCAACTAGCGATATTGTTTTACGCCCCTAGCTAGGCACATTGCATAGTTTCTCGGTGTTGTCATCTTTGGTTTTTACCTCTTCAGTGACACACCCATGCTTCCTAGGGATTTTATTAGTGTTACTAATGATTACATTCCTAGGTATAAAATCAAGAACTTCTTTTGTGATAGTAGGTTCCTTAATCATATCGATAAAGCTAGGGCAAATACTTATCATCTTAAGATCTTCGTTTCCTTTACTACATGATTCACCCTTGTTTCTAGGAACATAAATAAACTTAGTAGTTTTATTAGGAGGAAATTTTGGAGTGATTTTTACAGAAGCAAAAGTGAAACCCAAATTGGTAATAATCTCCTCCAACTTATCGATTCTAGCGGGGCTTTGTTCTATCCTCTCACTACTTATAGTCTCCTTCTCTTTTAAGGTATGTAAAGTAATTACTACCTTTTGATACAAATTGAGTGACATGGTTATTCATATATTTATCCAATTATCAATATGATCTATGGTAGGCATCTTCATTTCAATAACATCTAACCTTTGCAGAACATGCTCAAAAGTTAAAACTGTTTCGTTAACAATGATAGGCGATGATCCTACCAAATATCCCATAGCATTGTATGCATCCATAGAGCGACACAGCAAGAAATTCACTCCAGTAATAGTGTCAAGCACAAATCTATATCAAGTAGTAGTTCCCACATAAAAATTACGAAGAAGAATGGTAGTAGATTGCTTTCGAGTTGATCTATTATGAGTGTTGCAAATCCTATACCAAGCATCTTTTAAAGTATCTCCTCCCCTTTGCTTAAAATTTAGACCTTCATTCTCAGGGATGCATGTGGCTTGGGAAATACTAGCCATAACAATAAAGTGGGCAAGCAAACAAAGAACCACACGAAGAAAAAAAGCAAATGATAAATATTTTTGTAAAAACTTTTTAGAAGTGGGGGAGATGAAAATGAGAGGCAAATGACAAATAAAGTAATTGCAAGGAGATGAGAGTTTACGAGTAGGTAATTGATAGATGTTGATGATGTATCCTCGGCAACGACGCCAGAAATTCTTCCTACTACTTGTGAGCTGGGATTTTCTTGAAGAGGAGGGGATGATGTAGTACAATAGAGATAAGTATTTCCCTCAGTTATGAAACCAAGGCTATCAATCCAGTAGGAGAACCAAGAAACACTACATAAAGAACACCTGCACACAAACAACAAATACTTGCAACCCAACGCGTAGAAGGGTTGTCAATCCCTTAACGGTTATGAGAAAAATTTAATTGTATGGGTTTCGATAAATAGATCTAACTAAAATAAAAAATAAAATAAATAAAGGAAAGTTACAGCAAGGTATTTTTGGTTTTAATATGATAGAAAATAGACATGGTGTCAGTGCAACGAACATGTACGTTCATTGGCCAGACCATACGCAGGCGCAACGACCCTCTTCATTCAGCTCCAACATGTGTAGCAAGGCCAAGCCAGAGAAGCAGCTCTTTGAGAGATCAAAGAGCAGGTCAAGAAGACCAAGACAAGTCAAGACAACAAGGTTTTATCTTGGGAAAGCCTCCCTTACCAGGCAGGAAAGCCTTGCCAGGTCGAGGCCGCCCCAAAAGCAACTCCAAGTTTACCCCGGCAGGCTTGCCGGACACATTGGGGGGCAGATCTCCCCGCCAAGGCACCACCGCTCCACCGCACCGCAATGCAAGTCAGCCGTCAGTGCGGCGTCGAGCCTTCAGATGATTAAGTGGCTTCCAATAAGCACATGGCAGCCGCTTGGAAGACATATTACCTCCAAATGACACCCATCCAGAGGCGTGTCAAGTAGACAAGCAAGATATCTATAAGCAGCACGACAGGCTTGCCGGGCTACATCCTCAGCGTGACACCTAGCAGTGCATTTAATGCACTTTGTCCTAACAACCAGAGTTAGGTATGATAGCACTGTTAGCTATCTAATCAACAAATAGTGTCTGTTTGCCACTGTTGATGACCCTTAAACAATGAAAGGAGGCACAATGCTCGCTAGAAAAGGATTCGGGCCCTCACGTACTTGTACGCGTGTAGTGGCTCTCCCCAAGGCTTCTTTGCCGAGCGCGAGTGCTACGTTCTCTTTGGGTTCTCCCATCAATTCCACCAAAGCAGGAGTAGTGATTTACGTCTCACGGTGGCCCAAACCTAGGTAAAAACCACCAGCGTCACCATCGCCATGTTGTCCCATGGCTTCCACTCTTTGTGCAACATGATTTCCTCCCGCCGAACCACAAAGGGGCTGATGGCCCCATAGGTGATCTTGTTTCCCCACAACACCAGGGTGCCGTAGATTTCACAAGAGGCTTCTCAAGAAAATAGCATACGGTTGGTAAACAAATTACTGTTGGGCAATTGATAGAAAAGAAAATAATTATGACGATATCCAAGGCAATGATGATGCATATAGGCATCACGTCCAAGATTAGTAGACCGACACCTGCCTGCAACTACTACTATTACTCCACACATCGACTGCTATCCAGCAAGCATCTAGTATATTAAGTTCATGAAAGAACGGAGTAATGCCTTAAGCAAGATGACATGATGTAGATAAGATAAACTCAAGTTTGAATAAACCCCATCTTGTTACTCTTAATAGCAACGATACATGCGTGTCATGTCTCCTTCTGTCACTGAGATTGAGCACCGCAAGAACGAACCCATCACAAAGAACCTCTTCCCGTGGCAAGAAAAATCAATCTAGTCAGCCAAACTAAACCAATAAATCAGAGAAGAAATACGAGGCTACACAAAACATGCATAAAGGAGTTCAGAGAAAATTCAAATAATATTCATGGTTAGATCTGATCATAAACTCACAATTCATCGGATCCCAACAAATACACCGCAAAAGGTCATTACACCAAATAGATCTCCAAGAACATCAAGCAGAACATTGTATTGGATTTCAAAAAGAGAGAAGAATCCATCTAGCTACTAAATACGGGACCTGGTAAACTACACACGCATCATCGGAGGGCGGCAAGGATGATGAAGAACTCATCTATGATTGTTACCCCCTCCGGCAGAGTGCGGGAAAAGGCCACCAGATTGGATCTCATGGTTCTGGAACTTGCGACAGCGAAAAAAGTATTTCTCCCTCTCCCCTAATGTTTTTGGGATTTTAGAGTATTTATAGAGTTGGAGGTAGGTCATGACGGTGCCTATGGGCCCCACTACCCACCAGGGCGCGTCGGGGGCCTCTGGCATGCTCTGGTGCCTAGTGGGCCCCCTTACACATTCTGGCTTCCTCCTGAAGCTTCCGGGGTCTCTTATCACCAGAAAAAATCTCCAAAAAGATTCATGGAATTTGGACTTCGTTTGGTATTGATATTCTGCAAAGTAAAAAAACAAGCAAAAATTAGGAACTAACACTAGGCTCTGAGTTAATAGGTTAGTTCCAAAAATGATGTAAAGTTGCTTGTAAATTTATATAAAACATCCAAGATTGATAATATAATAGCATGGAACAACAAAAAATTATAGATACGTTCAAAACATATCAAGTTACCAACATACTTTCAGTTCTAGTACGGAGGACTCTGAAACATCATCTGTGGTGTAAATTCTACTCGCATTCAGATAAATTCTACACAATAATAGGATTCAATAGAGAAGAATTCTATATTGCATTGTAAATCCTTCCTGCATTATTCCGTGTTGAGCTACCTATTGAATGAATGTAGTTAAAAGTTCATTATTTGGGGGACCACCCCCTTTAGCATGTCCTATGTGGAATAATGTTCACAACAACAATGAAATCAACCCGTAGACTCACTTGCGAAGGTTTGGAAGGTTGGATAATCAGGGGTTAAATTAAAGTTCAGACTATATTGGCTAAAAGTAGGATGCATCTATACCCCTATATAGTGTGCGAATAACTTTGAAATACGATCGTTGGATGAAGACAATCCGACGGTGCAGAGATGGCAAATCCGAGCACTACTGGCCATTGTATATCATCTACATTCTGCTAGATTCTGCCACATGTACAATCTACAAGACTCCAAGGTTAAACTTAAGCATAATGCACAAACCTCAAAACACAAGCACTTCTCCTTTGTTCTAGAATCTTCCGTACATAATTGCCCAAACTTTTCTTATAGATGGATTGCCATTATTTGTTCTTACTTTATGCTTTACAATGCAAAATTCCATGAATCGTAAACTAGATTAACTTTTTTATAAAAACTAGTTGATTTTGAATGAGATGAACTATAAGAATTAAACGAACATCTACATCATGCATATATGACTCAACTCATACATGCTATAATGTCGTATTTATTCATAATTTGGTTGCCAAATCTCATGCGTGCAATGCACATGAACCTAACTAGTAATGGTAGTTTCCCTAAGCTTACACGGAGACAATCTGATCGCCAAGTTTGCTATCTGACATCTACAGATCCGTTGTAGCGATGATCGATTGATGTGGATGTTGAGGGCACTCGTTCTTTAAAGAAAAAAACTAACACTAGCTAACAAACGATGTTCCTTTTGATCCCTCTAATTTGGTTGAGTCATACTTCATCCATGACACCATATGCAATTTGTATCACACAGATTGATTTTTGTGTTCTCCTTATAACAAATCATAGTCTCATGATGTTAAAGATGAATGCATTATAAAATGCTCTCTTCTTGAGATTATGTTAAATGTTCCTTTTGTAGGAATGCCTTGCTCTAAGAATTATGTAGTATCCTTTCTTCTTGGTAAATGTTAGTCAGCAGATGCACTGCTCAAGCCTTGCCCGCCTTGCATAAAAAATGTCATCCTTTAATTATTTTTTGTTTGTTCTTATGGCTTGCTGAATGTAAATCTCAGTGATGCATTTTTGTTATATCTATTCTCCTCCAAAATTGTACATGCCATGTTTTTCATCACCATTCTCTTTGCGACATATGTAGTTCGCTTTACCGAAAGTTAGTATCCTGCTATTTTTTTAATATATGCTCAATTTCTTCAACACATACTATGTTTTTTCGTTCTTTATTTTCTAGTATTAATCACCCTTATCAATGCGTTACTGGTATGTTGAGCATGATGTGATACAGAAAATGAATACCAATTTTCTTTCAAGATATAGTGCACATTGGCCAAGCTTGGACATCAAAAATCAAATGTAGCATAATAAAATTAGACTCCAACATTACTGTTTTTCCTTCAGATGTGTTTAACATCCCTCTCCTCCCTCCCTCTCTCTCATTGTGCATGAACACGTATTCTAGCAAAGAGATTATTTTAGAAAGAACCATTAACATGGTTTGCTATATATAGATACACTTGATATAAGAACAAAGGCACGCGCCTATGTTTTTGTAACGACCACGATCCAAATGGACCGAAGTCTCTGTGTTCTGTGTCATCCCTGGATCGGTAATGCTGACACACACAATACTTGAAGGATTTATAACAGAGTGGCAATCACACACTTATTACATCGAATGTCTCAAAAGAGAATTTATTACAAAGTAATATGGCATAAGGCCATCTAACACGATAACAACGGAAGGCTTGGAAGATAAGTGAGTCCATCAACTCCAATAGCATAGCTGAGTGCATGACAAATGACCTAGCACACCTTACTCTTCTTCTGAAAAGTCTGCAACATGACATGTTGCAGCCCGAAACGGGTCAGCACATGGAATATGCTGGCAAGATAACACAGTACAGCAAGTAACAGAATAAAGGCTAACACTACATGCATATATGGCTGGTGGAGGCTCTACGGTTAAAGTTTTTGCATAAAGCCAATTTTTCCCTACAACAAAGGAATAACTTTTGTTTTAACTATCATGGTAGTTGAAACATCATTGAGAAGGTTCCTCCAACTCAATCCCAATTAAAGTAGTCATTATCAACCCACAAAATTAGTTTTAGAGTGATGAGATCAACCAATAATTCAAGCCAGATACTCAAGATGTCCATAACCGGGGACACGGCTAATCATGATTAGTTTGTACACTCTGTAGAGGTTTGCGCGCTTTTCCCCACAAGACTCGATCTCCTCCGTTGGATTTCTCGCACTGCATGGTGTTTGAGAAACGGATGACCGAGAAACAGTCTTTCAGAAGCATTTACTCTTTACCCCGGTTGGACCGGTACACCAACTTTCCCCTACATCTGCTAGTCCACCACTGAAAGAGCTCACACAACATACTTAACTATGCCAGAGCCCATAATGGCATTGTGGCTGCACACAGAAGTTTCTAGCATGAATAGTCTTATGATCCCTTTGAGCCTGGGTGGCATTCCATAGGAAAAATCACACAGAACCCTGGGATTTCCTAGGATAACACTGGATTCTCCAGGTGCCCTGCAACCAATCCACCCAGATGTGTATTAAAGTAGCCACCTTAAGTTGAACCATGAATTATAAATCTCACATCTATCATGAATTCTCTCAAACCCAAACCACGTCTACAAGCATAGCATGGCAACCTAAGCATAACGTAGAAGTAACTCCCAGGGGTTTGAAAATAATGCAGGTAATAGGTTCTACCTCAATCTACTTCCCAGACCCACAAAATTAAGAGATCCTACTCATGCAATGTGTGAGGGTTTGATCTAATGCATAAAAACTGGGTAATAAAAGTTATGATCAAAGTGTTACTTGCCTTGCTGACGATTCACAAAACCTAGGGACTCGTAGTAGCATGCTTCACACTCCGGCTATTCTATCGCAAGCAATCAATAGCATACATAAGCAACCAAGCAAAGATGTATGGGTAAAACTCAAATAATAAGATCTAACCAGAAAGTTCAACTGAAGAACTCTGGTTTGCAAAAAGAATCAAATCAAATGGAGCAACGAAACTCAAGCTACGAAAGAAACAAGATCTGCTGACTAGATTGAACTAAAGTCAAATTTTACAGTACCAAAACATTGTTCAAGTTAGTTAAACGGAAAGAGGGCTTCGAGACGAAGATCTAGGCGCTTGAATCGCCTGATTCCGACTTACGAGCAAAAAGAAAAACTAAAACGAAGTTCAGGGCAGAAATCGCGATCGAAAATAATCGCGGAAAAACCCTGAAAAAGAAAAATTGACGAACAAGCTAACGAACGAACGTTCGTTGTCTGTGACTAACAGGCGAACAACGTTCGTTAAAACGAACGTATGGACGAACGTCCGCTATTTAACCGAACCGACAGAAAACCAAAACTAACCGAAAAAAACGAGATCCAGGGTTCTAAAAAAACCGATCGGTTTTTCCAAGAAACCGATGGCGGCGGCTACCTCGACGGGCGGCGGGTCTCCGGTGGCGGGGAGGCGGTGTCCGGCGCGGGGGGCGGCGGCGGCGGCGCTAGGGTTCGGCCGGGCGGGTTGAGGCGAGGGGGCGGATGGGCCTCAGCCTTTAAAGGGGCCGGACGGGCAGAGTCCACGGGCCGATAGGTCGGTTTGTTTTTTTTGTAAACAGTCCTGACGCGGCAAAACGGGCAAAAAAAAATACTAAACGGGCTCGAAATATTCCGAAATAAATTTTCACCATCCTCTAATAATATTTAGGACAAAGTGAACATTTTTACCGGACCTAAATGCAATTTTGAAAAATGCGTATTTTTTTATGCAAATAAAATTGCAAATAAATCCAAATAAAATACCAAAATTGATTTTAATATTTTTCCTCCAATATTTCTTTTGTTTTGGAGAAGTCATATATTTAATTATGAAATATTTTTCGGAGACAAAAACAATTAAAAACAAAAGTGATCCTCGCACCGATATTTGAGAAAACTCAAATATGAAAGCGGTAAAATCCCCAACTCTCTCCGTGGGTCCTTGAGTTGCTTAGAATTTCGAGGATCGCAACACACAAATGCAAATAAAATATGATATGCAAGATGACCTATGTATAACATTCCAAATTGAAAATTTGGGATGTTACAAACCTTCCCCCTTAAGATCAATCTCGCCGTCGAGATTCGGGTTGGCTAGAAAATAGGTGTGGGTGGTCCTTGCATAGATCATCCTCTCGTTCCTAGGTGGCTTCATCCTCGGTATGGTGACTCCACTGAACTTTGCAAAACTTGATAACCTTGCTGCGGGTGACTCTGCTTGCAAACTCGAGGATCTTGACCGGTTTCTCCTCGCAAGTTAGATCACTATCCAACTAAATTGCTTCCAGGGGCACTGTGTGTCTCAGAGGAATATCAGCCATCTCAGCATGGCACTTCTTAAGCTGGGAAACGTGAAACACGTCGTGAACTCTTGACAATCCTTCAGGTAACTCTAACATGTAGCCATCCTCTCCCATGCGTTCCAAAACATGGTATGGCCCTATAAATCTTGGGGCTATCTTTCTCTTAACTCCGAATCGTTTAACACCTCACAGAGGTGACACTCTCAAGTACGCTCTGTCTCCGATTTCATAAGCTACTTCCTTGCACTTCGAGTCTGCATAACTCTTCTGCCTGGACTGAGCTACCTTCAGTCTATCTCTAATCAGCTTAACCTTCTCCTCTGACTCATTGATCAGATCCGGTCCAAATAACTGTCGGTCTCTGACTTCATCCCACATCAATGGCGTTCGACACCTCCTCCCGTACAATGCTTCGAATGGTGCCATTTTCAAACTGGCCTGGTAATTGTTGTTGTACGTAAACTCCGCGTAGGGCAAGTTGTCATCCCAACTAGATCCATAATCTAGCGCGCAAGCTCTCAACATGTCCTCCAGAATCTGGTTGACTCTCTCGGTCTATCCATGAGTCTGCGGGTGAAAGGTTGTACTGAACTCTAGCCTGGTTCCCAAAGTCTGGTGCAACTGATGTCAAAACTTTGATGTAAACTGTGTTCCTCTATCTGATGCGATAGTCCTCAGAACTCCGTGTAGACATACAATCCTGTTCATGTATATCTTGGCCAACTTCGCACTGGTATACGTGGTTTTCACGGGGATAAAGTGGGCTACTTTGGTCAAGCAATCGACTACTACCCAGATTGAGTCATATCCCGATCGGGTCTTGGGTAATCCGGTGATAAAGTCCATGCCAAGCTTATCCCACTTCCATTCGGGTATCGACATAGGTTGCAGTAATCCTGCTGGCTTCTGATGTTCTACCTTCACCCTCTGGCATACATCACATACGGCTACATACTCAGCAATGTCCTTCTTCAGTCCCATCCACCAGAAACGTTCCTTCCGATCCAAATACATCTTAGTGTTTCCGGGGTGTATCGAGTATGGTGAATCATGTGCCTCCTGTAGTATCAACTTCCTGATCTCGGTGTTGTTGGGTAGATAGATTCGGTCCTCGAACCACAAGGTGTCGTGTTCGTCCTCACGAAAACCCTTGGCTTTTCCTTCACTCATCTTCTCCTTTATTTCGGCAATCTCTTTGTCATCATTCTGAGCTTCTCGTATCTTTCCCAATAATGTTGACTGAACCTCCAAGGCTGCAACAAAACCTCTAGGAACTATCTCCAAACGAAGCTCCCCGAGATCTTCCGCTAACTCCTTTGGCAATCCTCCATTTACTAAGGTATTGGGATAGCTCTTCCGGCTCAAAGTGTCTGCAACGACATTGGCCTTGCCTGGATGATAGTGCAGCTTCATATCATAATCCTTTATGAGCTCCAACCTTCTCTTCTGTCTAAGGTTCAACTCCTTCTGGGTGAAAATGTACTTCAAACTCTTGTGATCCGTGTACACATCACAACGATTTCCAATAAGGAAATGTCTCCAGGTTTTGAGCGGATGCACTACTGCTGCTAAGTCCAAATCATGCGTAGGATAATTTAACTCGTGCGGTCGAAGTTGACGAGATGCATAAGAAACAACTCTTCCGTCCTACATGAGTACTCCTCCCAGTCCTAAGCGAGAAGAGTCGCAATACACTTGGAAATCCTTGCGTATATCAAGCAAGATCTGCACTGGGGCTGTCGTCAAACGTTTCTTCAACTCCTGGAAACTTTCTTCGCACTCCTCAGTCCAATAAAACTTTGTGTCCTTCTTCAACAATGCCGTCATAGGCTTTGCAATCTTGGAGAAATTCTCTATGAATCTTCGGTAATATCCCGCGAGTCCAAAAAAACTGCGGATTTCACCAAATGAGGTGGGTGCCAACCACTCAGTGACTGCCCGCACCTTGATAGGGTCCACTGCTATACCTTCTCCTGGTATAACATGTCCCAAGAATCCAACTTCCTACAACCAAAACTCACATTTGCTGAATTTGGCATATAACTGATGTTCTCTGAGCTTCTCAAGAACAAAACGCAAATGCTCCTTGTGTTCCTCTTCGTTCTTCGAATACACCAAAATATCATCAATGAATACCACGACAAACTTATCCAAGAACTCCATGAACACCTTATTCATCATACTCATGAAATAGGCAGGGACGTTAGTCAATCCAAATGACATAACCGTATACTCATATAGCCCATACCTTGTGGTGAAGGCTATCTTTGGTATATCCTTCTCTCGGATCTTCAACTAGTGGTATCCTGATCGTAGATCGATCTTGGAGAATACTTTACCTCCTTGAAGTTGGTCGAACAAATCATTGATCATCGGAAGTGGGTACTTATTCTTAATCGTCACTCCGTTCAGTTCCCGATAATCAACGACCATCCTTAAAGATCCATCCTTCTTCTCGACCAAGAGCACTGGGGCTCCCCAAGGTGATGAACTTCGTCGAATGAATCCTTTCTCCAATAACTCCTTAATCTGCTTCTTGATCTCCTCTAGATCATTCGCTGGCATCCAGTATGGTCTCTTCGATATTTGTCCGGTGCCTGGCAATAGCTCTATAAAAAACTCAATGTCCCTATCTGGCGGCATGCCTGGTAGATCCTCTGGAAATACATCCGGGTAATCCTTTACTATAGACACTTCCTCCTGAACAACCCCCGAGAGAGAATGTACTTGTGTCCTCCTAGGAGAATGCCTGGATACATACTTGATCCTTTTTCCCTCCGGTTGGTAAGTAAAATCGACTTACTGGCACAATTGATGTTCCCTCCATACATCGACGGCCAATCCATACCTAGTATCACATCTAATCCTTGTGACTGCAGAATTATCAGGTCTAAGGGGAATACATGGCATCCAATGGTCAATGGCACCTGAAAACATC
The DNA here is from genome assembly GCA_902687465.1 of Secale cereale. Classification (NCBI taxonomy): domain Eukaryota; kingdom Viridiplantae; phylum Streptophyta; class Magnoliopsida; order Poales; family Poaceae; genus Secale; species Secale cereale. The sequence goes on along the minus strand of LR738714.1, from coordinate 325,220,344 downwards.
CTTGACTTGCCATATACTCCGCTCCTGGGGAACTTACTAACATGGCGGTCTGAAGTACTTCGGAGGGCTACTTATATCTATCCACGAATCCCCTTGAAATGTATGAATGCGATGCACCAGTATCAAAAAGAACTATTGCGGTAAATGACTTAACCAAAAACTTACCGACAACAACATCAGGCGCTCTTCAACCTCCTCCATGTTCATGTTGTTCACTTGTCCCCTGTTGAAAGGGTTGGGCTTCTTCCCAGCGCTTCCATTGCCGTCCCATTCTTTGCTTCAGGGCACTCCATGGCGTAGTGTCCATTCTTCCCGCACTTGAAAAAGGTAATGTGACCTAAATTTCACTTGGCGGGTGTGGATGGAGTAGAGCGGTTTTGATTATTGCTTGCTCCATTCCCATTCCCATTCTTGGAGCCATTGTGGTTATGAGAACTCCCTCCATTATGGGTGTGGCTTCCATGGTTATGGGTGTATCCTCCCGAGTTCGGGGTGAAACGGGGCTTCTGCTGGGCTCCATAGTTATTCTTTCCTTGTCCATACTTCCTCTTGCGGCTCTCAATCCGTTGCTGCTTCCCTTCAATCATAAGAGCCTTGTCTACCAACTCCTAGTAGTTGTTGAATGTTGCCACCATCAACTGTATGCTCATCTCATCATTCAGCCCTTCCATAAACTTCTCCTGCTTCGCGGCATCTGTGGCCACATCATCAGGGGCATAGCGAGATAGAGTACTAAACTCATCTATGTACTGAGCTACAGTACGATTCCCTTGGCGCAAGTTGCGAAACTCATGCTTCTTCATGCTCATGGCTCCAGTTGAGACATGGGCGGTGTGAAAAGCTTGCTGAAACTAATCCCAAGTGACATTGGCTATAGGAAAAGTGGTTGTGTAATTCTCCCACCATGAGGCTGCTGGTCCATCCAATTGATGTGCGGCAAAACGCACCTTCTCAACATCCGTGCAATTTGCGGTGGTCAACTCCCTTCCAATTTTGTGTAGCCAGTCATCAGCAACTATTGGCTCAATGCTACTAGAAAACACTGGCGGCTACAACCTTAGAAAATGGGCTAGGTTGTCCACTGGTGGTGGTGGTGGAGGGTTGTTGTTGTTCTGATTGTTCTGGTTGGACAAGAAGTTGCATCAAAGTGTTCTGCTGCTGGATCAACTGAGTGACCTTAGGGGAAAACCGAAATCCGGGCTCACGTCTCGGAGGCATCTGATGGGTTTAGAGGGAAGAGATTAGAATAGAAATGAGGTCTAGGGGGAAATTCACTACCAATATGCACATGAGACAAACACAATCATATCACACCAATCAATTTCAAGCAAGGGCATACAAAAGATCTAACTAACGTTACAAAAGTGCTCTAAATTCTACTATATGGGGGAAAACTACTATTCATATGGTGGTCATCTAGAAATTTTGATCGGTGGAAGATTCCATGATATTTGCTCCAGCTTCATCTTCATAGTCATTGTCACTATCATCAGGGTGTGAGTCGGTGTCATCGATGATGATGTAGTCTTCAGAACGAATCTCCTGGGGTTCTTCTTCTTCTCCTCCTGGCGCTGGATCTCCCATCAATACTCCTAGCTTCCTTGTCAGGTCGTCATTCTTCTCCACAAGTATTGTCATTTCCTCCTCGTATCCGTCACGTGTAGACTTGAGTTCCTCTTCTAGCTCTGAGTTCCTGGTTAATGCCTTCTTCAAGTCTATCATGCCTGCGCACATGTGGTGCTCCTGTCGACGAATGTGCTGGTTTAACTCCTGGATGAAAGCTGCAATGGACCTATGCTTCCGTGTACTGATCATGTCCCATTGCTCATCTCGGCGCCCGCATATAAAGTTTTTCCATAAAGCCAATTTTCCCCTACAACAAAGGAATAACTTTTATTTTAACTATCATGGTAGTTGAAACATCATTGAGAAGGTTCCTCCAACTCAATCCCAATTAAAGTAGTCATTATCAACCCACAAAATTAGTTTTAGAGTGATGAGATCAACCAATAATTCAAGTACCAGATACTCAATATGTCCATAACCCGGGACACGGCTAATCATGATTAGTTTGTACACTCTGCAGAGGTTTGCGCACTTTTCCCCACAAGACTCGATCTCCACCGTTGGATTTCTCGCACTGCATGGTGTTTGAGAAACGGATGACCGAGACACAGTCTTTCAGAAGCATTTACTCTTTACCCCGGGTGGATCGGTACACCTACTTTCCCCTACATCTGCTAGTCCACAACTGAAAGAGCTCACACAACATACTCAACTATGCCAGAGCCCATAATGGCATTGTGGCTGCACACGGAAGTTTCTAGCATGAATAGTCTTATGATCCCTTTGAGCCTGGGTGGCATTCCATAGGAAAAATCACAAGGAACCCCGGGATTTCCTAGAACAACACTGGATTCTCCAGGTGCCCTGCAACCAATCCATCCAGATGTGTATTAAAGTAGCCACCTTAAGTTGAACCATTAATTAACAATCCCATATCTTTCATGGATTCTCTCAAACCCAAACCACGTCTACGAGCATAGCATGGTAACCTAAGCATAACGTAGAAGTAACTCCCAGGGGTTTGAAAATAATGCAGGTAATAGGTTCTACCTCAATCTACTTCCCAGACCCACAAAATTAAGCGATCCTACTCATGCAATGTGTGAGGGTTTGATCTAATGCATAAAAACTGGGTAATAAAAGGTATGATCAAAGTGTTACTTGCCTTGCTGACGATTCGCAAAACCCAGGGACTCGTAGTAGCACGCTTTGCACTCCGGGTATTCTATCGCAAGCAAATAATAGCATACATAAGCAACCAAGCAAAGATGTACGGTTAAAACTCAAATAAGAAGATCTAATCAGAAAGTACAACTGAAGATCTCCGGTTGCAAAATGAATCAAATCAAACGGAGCAACGAAACTCAAACTACAAAAGAAACAAGATCCATTGACTAGATTGAACTAAAGTAAAATTTTACAGTACCAAAACCTTATTCAAGTTGGTTAAACGGAAAGAGGGTTTCAAGACGAAGATCTAGGGGCTTGAATCGTCTGATTCCGACTTACGAGCGAAAAGAAAAACTAAAATGAAGATAAGGGCAGAAATCGCGATAAAAAATAATCGCGGAAAAACCCTGAAAAACAAAAACTGACGAACAGGCTAACGAACGAACGTTCGTTGTCTGTGACTAACGGACGAACAACATTCGTTAAAACGAACGTACAGACAAACGTCCGCTATTTAACCAAACCGACAGAAAACCGAAACTAACCGAAAAACAAGGTCGAGGGTTCTAAAAAAACGATTGTTTTTTTTTCGAGAAAACCGACGGCGGTGGCGGCGGCTACCTCGGCGGGCGGCGGGCTCCATCAGCGGGGCGGAGAATGGCGGGGCCGCGGCGTCCTACGCGGGCGGCGGCGGCGCGGCGCGTGGTGCGGCGTCGTGGCGGCGAACGGCGGGGCGCGGGGTGCGGCGGCGGCGCGGCGGCGGCAAGGTGGCGCGACGGCGACAGCTAGGGCGGCGGTGGCGCTAGGGTTCGGCGGGGCGAGCTGAGGCGAGGGGGCGGCTAGGCCTCAGCCTTTAAAGGGGCCGGCCGGGCAGAGTCCTAGCCGGATACGGCCCGGTAGGTCGGTTCGTTTTTTATTTTTCATTTTTTTATAAATAGTCCTGACGCGGCAAAACGGGCGAAGAAAAATACTAAACACACTCGAAAAATTTTGAAATAAATTTTCGCCATCCTCTAATAATATTTCGGACAAAGTGAACATTTTTCACGGACCTAAATGCAATTTTGGAAAACGCTTATTTTTCCTATGCAAATAAAATTGCAAATAAATCCAAGTAAAATACCAAAATTGATTTTAATATTTTTCCTCCAATATTTCTTTTGTTTTGGAGAAGTCATATTATCTCCACTTATATATTTAATTATGAAATATTATTCGGAGAGAAAAACAATTAAAAACCAAAGTGATCCTCGCACCGATATTTTAGAAAACTCAAATATGAAAACGGTAAAATCCCCAACTCTCTCCGTGGGTCCTTGAGTTGCTTAGAATTTTGAGGATCGCAACACACAAATTGAAATAAAATATGATATGCAAGATGACCTCTGTATAACATTCCAGATTGAAAATTTGGGATGTTACATTTTTTCTTCTTCTTCTTCTGTTCATTGATATGCACGTGGTTACGAGCATATAGGCATTGTACTGGTCAAAAAAACACTGAGCATGGTAGACTGCAGTATGAGAAATACACAATAACTTGAAAAAGTGGGTTTAGGATCTAGGGTTACTTCTCTTTGACTTCACATGGATAATTGGTTGTTGGGGTACATGTACAATTTCAGTTATAAAATAATTTTGTTTATTGGCATGTCCTTTACTTAGCAGACAAGAACATGTGTCATGGTCACAACATAACTCAGTGTTACCTTGCTTATATATTTGGATACATATGAACAATGATCTCGGGAGGACTTTATTTATCTGGTGTCGCGTACTTCAAAGTCACATGTAGATATGCCTTTGAATGTCCACATCTAATTGCTTTCTCATCCCCAACATCCAGGATACGTAGATGGGGATGACATTGCTCAAAGGTGGGCGTACGTGACGTGTTGAAGGAGTTCTGGCTCTGTCTCTGCCTCAAATGTCGGTGATGCCTCTCTATGCTATCTCTCCCATATCCTTTTTACTTTGTTTGTTCAGTGAATGTTGGATTAGACAATAATGATTTATTCACACTGGATTTGTACAACTATGAACTATTTTTGCAATCTTTTATTTAAGCTTTGAAATGCGAGGATGAGATGTTGGGTTTGAGCAATGGTGTTGGATGTTTAGTTTTGTGTTAGATTATTGATATGAATGGCCGCAAGTAGAATTGTTGCACTACAAGTTATCATGACATGAAGCTTTATTCTTGTGTATATTCTCCAAGAACCTAGGATCCACTACCATTTTTATGTGTTGCGAACTGGTGCATAAGCACTTGCCCCCGAGTGATCGGTTTTTGCATGTCTATTACTTGCATATCATGACAACTCTTCCTTGAAGGAATACCATCTCTATATGAACTTTTTTGTTTACCATGTTTACCAATAATGCTTGTATTCTTGATGTTTCTTGGATAAAATGTCATTCTACCTCATGGGATGCCATAGGGAATTATCTATTGCCAGTCAAGGACTATGTAATTTCTACTCCGTATGGATGTTGTTTAACTATATACTCCCTTCATCCCAAAATAAGTGTCTCAACCTTAGTACAAGTTTGTACTAAAGTTTGTACAAAGTCGACACACTTATTTTGGGATGGAGGGAGTATTTGTTTGCAACTGTTTCTTAAATAGTTAGCTAGCCCTTGCCATGTAATTTGTTGAGTCTTTTGAAGTTCTCTTCGATTCCTGATACACTTCTGTATTTGATTGAGCTTACTAATGCTGCTACCAATATAGCTTGCTTTTAGATTGAAGCATTTTGTTGTTTCCTAGACCAATTGCTATGTACTGAATTTGTATGATATAAACTTGATATATTAGATTGATAAACACAACTACATTATGCTATTTTTTATATTTTCAATGCTTCAATGACTGTATTATCGGATTGGATATGACTATATCCGGCAGCACCATTGCCGGGTGCGGCAAGATGCACTTCCTACCTGGTATACATGATGAAGAGGTATGTTGGGAAGACACCTCTTCCTGAACAGACAACTACTGGGAGGTATCCCTGCCATACAATTGATCACATGTTTTTATTTATCAACACTCCCCCTTATCAATTTGTCATATGTATATTGCAAACTAGAAACTCCTCCAAGACCCTGTGGGAAAAATTGAGGAGAAACCTAATGACCCACAAGTATAGGGGATCAATCATAGTCCTTTCGAACAGTAAGAGTGTCAAACCCAACAAGGAGCAAAAGGAAATGACAAGCAATTTTTAGTATGGCATTTTCTGCAAGCACTGAAATTATTGGTAACGAGTAGTTTGATAGCAAGATAATTTGTAACAAGTGTAATGCCCAGGATGGGACTATACCTCCTACGTGTCGAGGCACGACTTAAAGGTATAAGCCCATTCTGGAACGATCGCAAGTTTGGTATCTTTGCACGACTCATGTAAAAGAGGGATTAAATTGCAAAAGGAGATAGTTGGCTTACACTAGCCACTTCACACAATACATTACATAAGCAAAACATCATTCAAAACATCACAACCCGACTACGGGCGAAGATCCAAAAGAAAGATACCAAAACAACATAAAGCCACAGGCCTAGATCGAATCCTAGTAGAAACCACTACTGATCGTCGAAACGTCACAAACATACGGCCACTCTCTTCATCGAGCTCCCAGTGAAGAACTTGAACCAGCTCCTGATCAATCTCGACTGAACCTGCATCTGGTGTTGTAGTATCTGTGAGCCACGAGGACTCAGCAATCCCATAACCATGGGTATCAAGACTAGCAAAGCTTTATGGGTAGGAGGAGGTAAAGTGGTGAGGTTGCAGCAGCGGCTAAGCATAATATGGTGGCTAACTTACGAGTACCAGAATAAGATGAGCATCTACGCAAACGGTCGCAAAAGTAGTGATCGCTAAAGATCCTGAACTACATACGAGTCAAACATAACCCCACCATGTTCTCTTCTCAAAGTGAAAAGAGACAGTCACGGTTACTCACACAGTTGTGTGTTTTACTTCGGATCCTCTGTCAAGTTTTCTACAACCGAACATTAACAAATTCCAATATGCCACATAACCACGGGCACGGCTTTCGAAAGATCATAACCCTGCAGGGGTGTCCCAACTTAGCCCATCACAAGCTCTCACGATTAGCTGAAGTGATAAATATAATATCATCACTCCTTATCTTAGGGAAATCCGACCAGGCTCGGCATCCCGGTAGCACAAGACATTTCGACAATGGTAAAACAAGTCCAGCAAGACCTCCCGGCGTGCCGACACCCTGATGGTAGCCGCGCGCATCTCGTCTCAGGCCACGTCCGGATGAGCGCTACGTACAGTAACCGAAGATCCCAGATAACTGGGTGGCACCGCAAGTGGCTCTAGTTTGGGACCAACACCATCAGCACTGGCCCCCCTGTTATGTAGAATTAAGAACCCGGGGACATGACCCCCTATGCAATTAATTAATTAATTAAGTTGTTATTATGAGCAAATTAAAACCAATGTTGGGCCTTGCTGGAGGAGTTTTATTCAAAGTCGAACTGTCAAGGGGTCCCCATCCACCCATCGTGTAAGGAACGCAAAATCAAGGAACATAATGCCTGTTTATCGGCGCCTAAGGTGGCATGAGTGGAACAAAACACCGAGCAAAAGGCCAAGCCTTCCACCCATGCCCAGTATATAGGTGTGTTAATAATAATTATAGATATTGTGATATTCCAACAACAAGTTCCCTCCTGGAACGAACTTCATCTTCACCTGCAACTAACAATGCTATAAGAGGGGCTGAGCAAGCGGGTAACATAGCCAAACAGTGGTTTTGCTAGGAAGGTTTCAAAGGTTAGAGGTTTCATGGCAACAAGGAGAGGCTGACATAAAAGATGGGTAGCGCGACATGTAACAGCATCGAGACAACTAAGCATGGCAATGATAGTAAAGGTATCCAAGGGTATGATCATCTTGCCTGGGATTCCGCAAGGGAGAAGAACGGATCCATGAAGAAGACGGAGCAACATAGTCGAGCGAATCCTCACAACTCCGGAACGAAACCGAAGCTAATCGAGAGAAGCAACCGGAAAGAAGCAAACAACACGGTAAACACACAAGCATAGACATGGCATACGATGCACATCCAAGTATGATGCATGTTCGGTTTAATTATGCATGGCATGGCAAAGTGCACAAACAACACTACAAGTTAAGTGGAGCTCAATATGCAACGAGTTGCATATTGACGAAACACCACATGTTATTTATTTAATTGACTCTCGTTTATTACAAGACAAGATTAAATGTTTTTAACATAGCAAGAGGTGAAGCAAAAGTAAACTACCTATTTAGGCATTTTAAATGAGGCCGGAAAACAACAACAATAATTCTGGGAAAATCCCCATGTGCATGTTTAGTGATTTGAAGCAAACAACAATTCACACATTTAAATGTTGTTAACATGATGCGGATGACATGATCAAGTTTTATGCAATTTTTAGTTAAAGGTTGACATGAAGAGGATAAGGAGTATTTTCACCGTGGTGGAAAGAAAGGGTGCCACGGCAACGATCCGAAAATGATGCAACGCAACATCTCGGTTCCGGTAACTCGTTGAGAGACCGGTGCAAAAGAAAGGTGGCGTGAACGATTCGAACAAGATGAAAGGTGGGGTGATCCCGTCACCGGGTTCCCACGAGTCGGCGACGAGGCAACCGAGGAGCACGACAAAAGATGATACGGGCACGGTGCAAACAAGGGAAACATTTCATACAACACATGCATTCCACGGCTCATCGACTCGGGGTTATACCTTCGGAACACTCGTTTCGGGGCGGTTCGAGTCATAGAGGAAGTAGTGGTACACGTTCTCGCGGTCGTAGAGGAAGTAGTCGTTCCGTAGAGGGAAGTAGACGTCGTGACGGTAGTTGTACACGTTGGCGTTTCCGTTTCCGAAGAGGTACTTGTCGCGTCATCTTGTGTCGGCGTTCTCGTATCGTAGAGGTACACGCGGTCTTCGGCGACGGTAGATGTACTTGTCGTTTCGCCGTGTAGGGGTACTTGGCGCTTCAAACGTTCGTCGTGGTACTCATGCATGATGGTGTAGTGGAACTTGACGCATCTCCACGTAGTTGAACTTGATGCTTCGTGGAACTTGCGCATCGTCGTGTAGCCGTTCATATTGAAAAGGAACTTGACGCATCCCGAGGACCTTGGAGAACAACAACAGCCACAAACACACGGGACGGTCTCGGCGACGCATCGATCTTGCCGGTCTTGACGGTTCAAAGCAAAGCAAAACACGGGAGCAACCAAAAGGGGCAGCACGAGGAGGCGCTGGACGATCTTCAGAGGAGGCGCTCGCGGTTGCGGCGCTCGGGGCCTGGGGACCGGGGCCGCAGGGAGCTGCTCGGCAGAGAAGGCCTCGGCCTTGGCTCCTCGCGCTGGATGGGCGCCATGGCGCAGGCGCGGGCTTGGCGAGCGACGCGGAGGAAGGGCGGCTCGGGCAGAAGGCGCTGGAGAAGGGAGGCGCTGCAGCCTTGCTGGAGATGGAGGGAGGCCGGAGGGAGGTCGCGGCCGGGACGGCGGCTGCCGGCGCGGGCTCCGCGGAAGAAGCGGCGGGCGCGGCGCTGCGTCCTGGAGGCGATGGCGCGGCCTCGAGGACGGAGCAGGGCGGAGGAAGGCCATCTCAGGCGAGGCGGCCGGCGGCCCTGGAGACGAGGCGCAGAGGCGCTCGGGGCTGGCTCCTGTCGCGGCGCGGAGGAAGGCCGAGGGAACGAGGGGTGCAGGGAGATCGATCGGGATAGGTGGCTCCAGGGTCGGGCTCGAAGGGAGGAGGGAGATGGGATCGCTGCGAGCGGGATGCGGGAGAACGGGTCGAGGGGACGAACCGGCGGCGCACAGGGGAATGAGGAGGAGCGATGGGAGCCTGGGTGCGAGCGCTAGGGTTTTCCAGGAGCGGTCGGGCTGGGCCTGATGGCCGTGGGAAGGGAAGGCAGGTGCGGCTGGGAGGAGATGGGCCAGGGAGGCCTGGGCTGGTGGCTGCCTCTCCTATTATGATCTTTTAAATAAAAAACGAAGCAGAAACAATTAAAAGAAGAGGAAAGAAAAGAAAGGTTAGGGGAAGATTTAGCACAAGGGACTAATTTTTCTCGGGCATCATAAAATGAGCACGGTCCGAGAAAATAGAAAAGACATGAACGAAAAAAATAATATAATTCAAACACATTTGAGTTTAATTCAAATGGGTTTGAACTAAGACTTGATTTGTGAAGTGTCCAAAAATGTTGAGGATTTTTGGAGGAACCTTGATACAACGGAAAATAATTAAGACAAGGTTTTTGATGGAGAAACTTGAAGTGAAATAGGCATGGGGAAAAATATGCAAGTGTGTTGGGTTAATTCCAAACAAATGGAATATTTATTAATATAGCTCCCTAAATATCGGGAGGGCATATGTTATAAAGAGAAGTCACACTTCCCTCGATTTAAATGGACCGAAGGTCCACACAATTTATTTAGGTTGAGATGCAAAGAAATATGACATGATGGCATGATGCTATGATGCAAAGCAAAATAAATAACACAAGCACAAAAGAAACACACGGGAGAACCCGGAACATCTGGAATCTTCTGGAATCTTCTGGAATCTCCTGGGACGTCGGTCTTCGGGCGTCACAACAAGTGACAAGTAGAAATAGTAACTAAGGTGCAGCAAGAGAGCCCAATCGTTTTTGTTGCAAAGGATAGGACGAGACAGTCTCTTACAATAAGAAAAGCATTCTTGAGCATACACGGGAATTTCATCTAGTCACTTTCATCATGCTTGTTTGATTCGTGTTTGTTACTTCGATAATTTGATATGTGGGTGGACCGGTACTTGGGTGACGTTCTTACTTGAACAAGCCTCCCACTTATGATTACCCCCTCACGCAAGCATTCTCAACTACGAAAGAAGAATTAAGATAAATCTAACCATAGCATGAAACATATGGATCCAAATCAGCCCCTTATGGGATAGCACATAAACTAGGGTTCAAGCTTATGTGAGTATAGCAACCCATCATCTAATTACTACTACACAATTCATTCCTTTTATGCCCAAAAATGGTGAAGTGTAATGTAGTAGATGTTCACGTGACACCACTAAGGGAATCAACAACATACATATCATGGAAATATCAAACGAATACAAAATTCACATGATTACTGATGACAAGACTTGCCTCATGTACCCAAGAACAAAAGTAACAACTCACAAATCATATTGAATATCATAATAGATCTGAACATATGTCTTCCACCAAATTAACCAACTAGCAACAACTACAAGATGTAATCAACACTACTAGCAACCTATAGGTTCCAATCTGAGGGTTTGATACAAAGATTGAATGCAAGAGTTGAACTAGGGTTCGAGATGAGATGGTACTGGTGAAGACATTGATGAAGATTTGTCCTCCTATGATAAGAGGGTTGTTGGTGATGACAATGGCTTAAATTCCCCCCTCCCGGAGGGAAGTATCCCCAGCGGAATTGCTCCGCCGAAGTGCAAAAGTGCTCTTCCCCAGGTTCCTCCACGGTGGCGCTTCATCCCGAAAGTCCTGTCCTTATTTATTTCTAGGGTAAATGGGCTTATATACCAGAAGATGGGCACCGGAGGTTAGCCAGGTGCCCCACGAGCCACCAGGGCGCGCCCTGGTGGCTCGTGGGCACCTGAGTGGCCCCCTCTGGTACTTGTTTCCACCATTATCATATTTATTCCAATACAAATCTCTGATTTTGGCTCATTTGGAGATGTGTAGAATAGGTATCTCTGACATAGCTTTTTCAGGTCCAGAATTCCAGCTGCTGACAATCTCCCTCTTCATGTGAATGTTGCATATTAAGAGGCAAAAGGCATTAGAACTGCTGCATAAAGTATTACTCCCTCCGTCCCAAAATAAGTGTCTTAAGCTTAGTACAACTTTGTACTAGAGCTAGTACAAAGTTGAGACACTTATTTTGGGACGGAGGGAGTATATTGAATAAAAACACTATAAATAACAGTAGTAAAACATGATGCAAAATGGACTTATCAACTCCCCCAAGCTTAGACCTCGCTTGTCCTGAAGTAAAAGCCGATATCGATTATCATGTCCACATGTTTATAGAGAGAGAGGTATCGTTAAAAACAAAATACATACATAGTAGCATCATGATCATTATTATAGCACCAATATATCTTCAAAAAATTTCTTATAAGAAAGTAACAATTCATCATGACAACGAAGTATAAGGCATAAACTTTCTTCTAAACTAACAAACTATGTTCTTGGTCAACAATGCAATTGCAATTCATCATATTTTCAGAAAGGGTCTCATGTTGGAGCTTTTTAGCAAGTCCACATACTCAACCATCATTTAGTCTTCTATGATTGCTAACACTCACGACAAATATATGGAGCAAAAGGTTTTAGTCAGACAAATAGAAACATAGGGGCATATAATTTTTCCTCCCAACTTATTCACCTCAAGGGTGATGTCAACAATAATAACTCATGATCACTCATATCCAACTAGATATATATGCCTAGATCTTTCCCCACCACATGATGCTTGCAAAAGAGAAAAATAAAAAGGAATAGAGGAGAAAACTATTGGCTCTTGCATGAAAATTAAATATATAAAGTAAAAGATAAGCCCTTCACAGAGGGAAGCATAGGTTGTCATGCGCTTTTTTGTTTTTGGATGTGCAAGCTCTTAATGCAAAGGAACATCACTTTATATTGCCCCTTGTGATATCAACCATTATTATGAAGTCCGTCGCTTTTATTTCTTTACCATCACAAGGGCGTACAAAGCTTATTTTCCCTTACAATAAAAGATCATACATATTTAGAAGCATTTTTATTGCCTTATGCACCAATGACAACTTACTTGAAGGATCATATTCAATCCATAGGTAGGTATAGTGGACTCTCATAACATGAAACTAGGTTTACGGGTTTTCGATGCACAAGTAGTATTTCTACTTGGTGCAAATTTTTGGCTAGCAAAGATGTTGGGCAAGCACCTCATGTTGGAGAATCTATGACAATATAACTTCCATGTGATTACACTACAAAAAACCACTTCCATGATGATACGTGTTTGTCACAGTAGGTCACGATTTCTATCATGCTTGTACATCCATGACGATTTTATGACACAACCTAGATAGTCATACTTGTGTTGTCGTAGAAGTGTTCCATGACAATACTAAAATTATCATCACAGAAGTGTCCACTTCCATGAAGATAAATGTCGCGTCAAGGAAGTGCTTTCGTCAAGGGTGATAGACACGTGGCTTCCACCGTAAATGTCTCCGTTAAGATATCGGGTCCGGTTTTGGATCCGATAAACCGTTAACAGCGCCGACCAATGGCGATTTTCCATGTGTAAAATTCTCACTGGCCAAAGAAACCACGTGTCAGCTCTATGTAGGGACAGATGTCATCCGAGGAATGCATGGGACACACCTATGATACATAGACATGTGGCACGGCCCAACAGTGGCCCATTCAAAGTAAAAAGGCCGCCTAGCCAAAGGCCCATAATATTTTGACAAACACTAGTGGGCCAGTCCGTTAATAGCCTGCCATGTTTTAGGTCAAATATCGACCCATATCAGATCTGGCCTCTTCACTGCCTGTCGTGTTTTGGGCTAAATTACGACCCGTTTGAGATTAGGCCTGTTAACTAGCCTCACTGCTTTTGGGCACATTCTAAGCCGGTTCCTATTACAACCTGTTAAAGGCTCGTTTACTAGTTCGGCCAGATAATCGTTTCAGCCTGTTAGTGACCTTTGGTGCATATGGGCCATTATTGACTCAGTTTCACTTTAGGCCATTTAACTGCCCTTGCTGCGACTGGGCAATTTCTTGTCCGAAGTGACTTTAGGCCTCTTAATGACCCGTAGTCTTCACAAATAAATTTTGGGCCAATGTGCCTATCAGCCTGTTAGCGGCCAATGGTATAGTTGGGGGTCTAATTACGGCCCGCTTTCAATCCAGCTTGCTTACAGCCCATCCTGTTAATGGCCAAAGACATAGTTGGGCCTATAGTCCGCCTTGATTTCTGTGATAGCCTGGCTTATTAGGGATGATAGACTACTCATATCAATAAGGAATTCCTTCTTTTCCAGGAGCCCATTCAGACAGAATTCCAAAGTTAAGCATGCTCAGCTTGGAGAAATTTCAGGATGGGTGACCGACCGAGAAGTTGCTCTCGGGTGCACATGAGTGAGGACAAAGTGCGCAGAAAAGACTAGTAGTGATATGTGGGGCCAGTCCAGATTCTGCCAGGAGTAATGACCACCGGCAGGTGTGTTCGGGGCGTTACAATTTCGGCCTGATTACAACCCATAATTTTATTGGGCCAATCAGGGCTCGAGATAAGTTTTAGCCTTTTAGTGCACCGTATGTTATTGAGCCAAACATTGGGCTACGATAGTTTTGACTTGTGTTGGCTTGTGAAATTTTTGGCTCATCTCTAGCCAAATCTAGTTTTCATCATGTTAAAATACCATGGTATTCTCTCGCCCAACAAGCCCGAATTTTACTGGACCTGTTAAAGGCGGAAAAGTACTTATGTTTAGGCCTACTAGTGACCAAGGTGATTATTGGCCCACGTTTTGGCCCATATATAGCGAGTTATAGGCCGGGCTAACAGACCGACAACGTTGAGCTCTATTGAAGCTTCCGGCCTAAATTACATCATACCGACTAAGAATAAGCCTAGACTATACAACAAACAAATTACGGCATATTACATCCACTAGGCATCAAAGTTCACCACCAGTAATAATAAAGCACGACGAGACCGCGGGTTACATACAATGGTCATCAAAGGTCACCACCAGTGCATATAAACACGCCAACAAAGGAATATAGAAAACTGACAACACTTCAGAAGGCATTAGGCCTGCCCTAGATGTGCACCGCAAGCAGTAGGACAAGCTGATGAGACCTCAGTTGTATCAACGATAGATGCTCAAACCCTAGCTGCGTAGCAAGAAAGCACACATGTCAATCCTCTGAGCTCTGCTTTAGATCATTGACATCAAGTCGGAGCTGAGCGGAACCAAGCCTTTCTGCTTTAAGTTGAGACTGAAGGAGTCAAACTGATTGAGGTAGCAACTACACAGAGGTTGTCGCACAGCTGCTGTTGAGTAGCACCAACTCACTATCTTCATCAAGACATGACCTTGGGGTCATCTTGTTCTCTTCAAGATGGTTTGGCTCACTATCTTCCCTAAAGTTCTGCCTAGCACAAGAGATATGACTCTAAAAGGGAAACAAGGAGACACATAACAAGTTTCACAAATATATAAACAATGATAGTCAGGGTGCTGACAATTCCGTCCCATTTTATATTGGCGAATAAGAAACTAAATGGATTTGTTCTGCATCAGAAACATGTTTTTACAACTACAATTTGAAACTGGCAGTTGTTGCAAACATCCAGTCGGATGTAAACACCAAAGTAAATAGCACTGGAGGAAATGATGCCTATCCAAATCTATACTAGAACAAAGTTTGAAGGCTTGAGAAGGATGGACTTACATTACATGTTAACACGGGCTGGACAAAACACTTCTCCAGGTCGATGGAAGGATAATTCAAGAAATTCCCCAAAGAAACTTCTTGATAAGCGTTGCCTTTATTCTACACATTGTAAAGAGTAAATATAGATCTAATAATATTGGAAGAAATAGAGGATAATTAAGCTCAAGGTGAAGAGGATAATTAAGCTCAAGGTGAAGATTGATGATACATAATCAAATAACTATTCATTAATTACAGCGTTGCAAGGAAAAAAGTAATGACAAGAGGAATGCAGACCTCAACATGTGAAGTGGCATTGGCTTTATTCAACATTTTGGTAAGAGTAAACGTAGATCTAATAATTTGGAGGAAGTGCTGGGCAGTGCACATAAGATGCAGAGTAACGGTAGACAATCAACTATCTCGCAATGCAAGTACAGTAATACTAGCATCGTTTGTTATTACTTGTCGCTCAAATGGATGTATCTAGCACTGCTTAAGTTCTAATACATCCAATTGAGCAACAATTAATTCGATACAGAGCCAGTACATTACAACATGCACTTACATGACAATCCATAAATTCTTAACCATTATGTCAATTCTACATTTATGTAAGAGTAAATATAGATACTATAATTTTGACCAAAGGGAGGATAAGGAAGCAAACATTTGCAGTGATGCTACATAATCAAACAACAATGAGTGTCACTATGCTGATAAAGGGCAAGAGGTACTAACAAGAGCATTGCAGTGCCCAGTATTATTGTGATATCCCATGATCCTTTGAGAATGGAGATTCTTTTGAAATTAGTTATCATACAAGAGAGATGGTAATGTCGGTGTTCTGGGACCGGGGGTACCCAGACACGTCTGCCTGCGGCCCAAGGCATGGCCCACCAATGGCCCGACATGGCCCAGCGACAAGATCTTGCGGACAAGACCCTCATGAGGGCCGCTGCCTCGCGAGGCGAACGACATCAGACCTCCTAGGGAGCAGCTGTAATGGCCCAAGACCGACGCTCCAGAAGCCTTCCAGTTACTTAGTTGTCGCCGGGTGATTTACTTTGCTTGTTGCATTTCATCAAAGCATCATTTCCATTGCATCATGTCATCATGCCATCAATTTGGTAACCCATCTAAAACTCATTTAAATAAATTGCATAGATATTTTGATCTATTTAAACTGAGGAAATTCACATGGTGAGTTCTCTTTATAACATATCATCCCAATATTTAAGGAGCTATATTAAACCATTCCATTGAATTGCAATCACCCATAACATATTTGCACTGTTCTTCAAATTTCCTTTTTATCCATCTCAACTTATTTTCTTCCTTTGGAGCCTTTTAGTAAAATTGAGTTGCAATTTTACTTTATCCATAAGTGTTCCAAATCAGCCCATAAATCACATCTAGTGCATAGGGTCATCCCCTATAGTTTCAACCCATTTGGAGTTTATTTGAATGGGCTAAAAAATTCAAACATGTTTGAATTAAGTTCAAATTGTCGGAATTTTACTTCTTCCAAATCTTTCCAACCAGTTTTATAAAATTCCCTCTATTTTCCCGAGTACAGGAAAATATCCTCCTTGTCCAAATTCATATCCAAACCCTTGTTTTCTTTCTTTCTTCCAAATTTTGTTTTGCGTTTTTGCGAAGAAGGAAGAGAGGTCCTAGGCAGTTGCCATAGCTTGGCCTAATCGCCGTCACGCCAGCCCACTAGTCCTAGCCGCCCCACCTATAACCAAACCCTAGCCCCGATCCCCTCGTCCTCCGTCTCGATCCCCACCTCGCGCCGCCAGGTAGAGCCCCGCTCGATCACCCACCTCTCTTGCTCACTGTCCCGATCCCCATCGCGAGCCCCATTCACCGCCGCCTTGCCCCGCGAGAACCACCACCTCCAGCTGCCATGGGGTCGCCCCGCCGCTATCCAGAGCCTCGCCATCGCTGATCTAGAGGGTGCGCCTCCCTGTCTGCCTCCTTTACGATGCCTCTCCTTATCCCGCTCATGCGTTCTCCTCTGTCCTCTCCGTCGCACCACGCCCGCCGCCGGACCTCGCGCCGCCGACTAGTCAAGAGGACGCAGCTCCTCCGCCTGCCTCTTGTTCTCTATATCCTTCCCTCTCTCTTTATTCTCCTCTAACCTCTCTCTCTCTCCAGGTGCTCAACCACCCCGCCACCGACCGTTACATCGCCTCCCCAACCAGAACTGGCTTGGATACGGCCATCTACGACGCCTCCTCACCGGATCGCCCTACAAATCCCCATCGTCGTCGCCCGCGTGTGCTCCATCGCCGGGTCAAGTCCCCGGCGCCCTGCCTCCTCTGCTCGCAACCCCAGCTTCATCGTCCATGGGCGCCAAGGCTAGCCCGCTACTGTCGTGCACAACCTCTCTTGCTGCCCTGTTCGCTTGGGTTCCCCGCACCATCGACCCGATGTGACTATCACCATCGAGGCCCCTTGTCCACCCGTGTTACTATCACTGAGTGCAAAACCATTAGCTCTCAAACCTCCTTGCGTGTCCCACACGTGGCCTCGGCCTCGAGCTGTTGTCACGGTACCTTCCCGAACAGGAGCAATTTTGGATCACTTAGTACCCTTCGGATTCGTCACGACCCTCATGTACGACTACACCCGGTGATGCGTCAAGTACCTCTACTGAAGACCCGAACGTCTACGAACCGTGTACGACGATCATCACCGAAGATCGTCGAGTGAACAACTACCGCCACCGTGGATTCAACAAGACAATGTGTACCACTACTTCCACGATGTCATGTGAACGTCTACTTCCCCTACGCACTCAAGCTGCTCCGAAAATGCATGCTTCGAAGGTATAACCGCCGAGATGACACCCGTGAACGAATGCATGTGTTGTATGAAATGCCTCTGGTTGAACCGTGTCCAAATTGTCACTCGTTTCCATGCCACCGACATGTGGGACACCCGTTAACCGGGATCACCCCACCATCTCTTGCATGTTTCGCACATCCGCCCACATATCTTTCCACCTGTATCTAACCGAGTTGCTGGAACCGGAATGTTGCCGTGGCATCACTTCCGTTTTCGTCGTCGTGGCACCGCTTTCTTTCTGTCATGAAGATAAATGCTTCATATCATGCTCATGTCAACATTTTCATTAAATTACATAAGACTTGAATATGTTATCCGCATTATGATAACAACATTTAAATATTTAAAATGGATGTTTGCATTAATTTGCTTAGATTATATGTTAAATTGGTTTAATTCATAACTAGTTAACTATAAGTCCAAATTAAATAAACTTTATATGCACATGGGGATTTTCCAAAATTGTTGTTTACTGTTTCCGGCCCCATTTAAATTGCCTAGATAGGTAGTTTTGCTATGCTTCACCTCTTGCCATGTTAATTAACATTTAATATTGTTGTCTACATGAACGAGAGCGAACTAAATAATCGGATGTGGTGTTTTGTCAATATGGCACTTAATTGGTAGTTTTGTTTGACGCACTTTGCCATGCCATGCCTATTAAAATGGACATACACCATGCTTGGTTGTGCATCAAGCCATATATGCTTGTGTGTTTACCATGTTGTCGGAGATATACCTCGCGGTAAGACCCGACAGAAGTATGACTCAGCCGGACTTGGTGCTTCACTGGTAACCCGCCGGAGGACTGGCAACTCACGGATCTGGCGGCTCACTGGTCTGTAGACTCACGAAGCTGGTGACTCATTGGTGACCCGGTGGGTGTTTTAGATGGATAACAAGGCCCAAGGCCTAGAAGGCCGGCTCATGCTATGGTGGGCTGGCTTACGAGAAAAGTCATAAGGAGTATTCTCCTACAAAGGAGGCAAGACTAGGACTCCACCTGTAATAGAGTAATACTAGTCCTACTAGGACTAGTCATGTAACCCGCCCCTTCAACATATATAAGGAGGGGCAGGGCTCCCCAAGAGGGACGAGGAACAGAAAATAATCTCTAGGGCTAGACACAATAAGGAGAGTCGGCTTATGCGGCGACTCCATGAGGATCGTAATGAGATCTAACCACAAACATCATGTAGGGTTATTACCGGATGATGTTTCCCGGGGCCCGAAGCTGTCTAAATCCTTGCGTTGCGTTGCGTCTCTCGATTCCGCTCAACCCCTCTCAAGCTACCACATAGATGCGTTGGCCTCGCGACTAAGTCGTGACACCAGGACATCTGCCGTGACAAATCTACGACACATGTCGTTTGCTTCTTTCCGGTGTTGCTTCTTAGTTTCGGTAATGTTGCAATTGTGAGGATTCATTCGACTAAGCCTGTTCATCTACTTCATGGTGTAGCGACCAAACCTCAAACAGTCTGACCTTTGTGCATCAGTGTCATCCCTGGATCAGTAATGCTGACACCCACAGTACTTGAGGGAATTATAACAGAGTGGCAATCACACACTTATTACATCGAAAGTTCCAAAGATGAACTTATTACAATAAAAATGTCTTAAGGCCATCTAACAACGATAACATCGGAAGGCTTGGAAGATAAGTGAGTCCATCAACTCCAGCGGCATCACTGAGTATAGAACCACGACCTAAGGGCACCTTACTCTCGTCTGGAAAGTCTGCAACATGAACATTGCAGCCCGAAAATGGGTCAGCACATGGAATATGCTGGCAAAGTAACACATAGAGAGTAACAAAAGTAAAGCTATACTATATGCATATATGGCTGGTGGAAAGCTCTATGGTTATAGTTTTTGCATAAAGCCAATTTTTGCCTACTGCAAAGGAATAGATTTTTAATTAACTATCATGGTAGTTGAAACATCATTGAGAAGGTTCACCCAACACAATCCCAATTAAAGTAAACATTAACCCAACAAATTAACTTTTAGAGTGTTGAGATACACATGATAATCCAAGTACTAGATACTCAAAACGTCCATAACTGGGGACACGGCTAATCATGATTAGTTTTTACACTCTGCAGAGGTTTGTGCACTTTTCCCCACAAGACTCGATCTCCTCCGTTGGGATTCTCGCACTACGTGATGTTTGAGAAACGGATGATCGAGACATAGTCTTTCAGAAGCACTAGCACCTTACGATCGGGTAGACAGTACCAACCTACATCTCCTACATCTGCTAGTCTACCACTGTAAGAGTTCGCACAACTTAGTGAACTATGCTAGAGCCCATAATAGCTTGTGGCTGCACACGGAAGTTTCTAGTATGAATAACCTCATGATCCCTTTGAGCCTGGGTGGCGGTCCATAAGAAAACATGCAATCGCTGGGATACCCAGGTGCCTCAATCCACCCAGATGTGTATTTAAGTAGCCACCTTAAGTTGAACCATTAAATTAACAATCTCACATCTATCATGGATACACTCACCCAATCCACGTCCACTAGCATAGCATGGCATAATAGCAAACGTAGAAGTAACTCCCAAGAGTTTGAATATAAAACAGGTAATAGGTACTACCTCATCTACTTCCCAGTCCCACAAGTTAAAGATCCTACTCATGCAAGTGTTTGAGGATTGAACTAATGCAATGAAAACTGGGTACTGGAAAGTATGATCAAAGTGTTACTTGCCTTGCTGATGATCCGCAAAACCTAGAGATTCAAAGTAGCAAGCTGCGCACTCCGGGTACTCTATCGCAAACAAACAAGCATACAATAAGTACTCATCTAAAGCACGGGTAAAACTCAAATAAGAGATCTAACCAGAAAGTTCAACTTAAGAACTCTGGTTTGCAAAAAGAAACAAACCAAACGAAACAACGAAAGTCAAACGACGAAAAGAACCGACTACCCTACCAATTTGGACCTAAGTCCGAATTTAACAGAAGCAAAAGCTTGGTTGACTAGGTTAACGAAAAGAGGGTTTCGAGACGAAACTCCAGGCGCTTGAATCGCCTGATTCCGATAAACGAGCGAAAAGATAAACTAGAACGAAGATCAGATCAGAAATCACGATCAGAAAATAACTGCGAAAAAGAAAACTGAAGAACAGCTTAACGAACGGACGTTCGTTAACTGGGACTAAACGACGAAAACGTTCGTTAAAACGAATGGGTGAACGCTCGCTAAACAGCTAAACCAAAAAAAACGATCTAATCTAAAAAAACGAACTAGGGTTTAAAAAAAAACTGGTCGGTTTTCTTCCGAAAACCGGCGGGCGGCGCGGCTACCTCGTCGGACTCCGCCGGTGGGTGGCGTCGGCCGCGGGCGAGGCGGCGTCAGCGGCGGCGGCTGGCTACTGGGGCGGCTGCTGCGGCAGGAGGCGGGGCGAGGCGAGGCGAGGGGAGGGGTGGCGGCGGTGGTATTTATAAGAGGGGGGGGGCGACGGTGACTTGGGGAAGGGGCACCGGCTCGGCCTCGGGAGGCGTGTCCCGGCCGAACTCGGCGGCGGCGGCTGGCTCGCGCGGGGAAGGAGGTAGCGACGCGAGCTCGGCCTGGCTCGGCTGGGCCTTCGGCCGAGTCGGGCACGGGAACTCTCTTTTAAAAAAAAAACGCCGAAACAAAAAAAAATCTAGAAAATAAATAAAATTCTAAAAATTCCAAAAAAAAATTTCACCGTCTAAATGAAATATTTAGAACAAGATGAACATTTTTTTGGCCCTAAATGCATTTTTGAAAACATGCAATTTTTCCTAAATTCAAATAAAATAGCAAAAACTCCAAAACAAAACTTATTTGATTTTTCTATTAAATCCTCAATATTTCTTTATTTTTGGGAGAGTCATTTTACTCCCTCTCTCATATTTTCATATTAGAAATACTTGAAGATAAAATAAATAAAATCAATGATCCTATTTTCAAAATTTGAGAAACCTCAAATGTGAAAATAACAAAATCCCCAACTCTCTCCGAGGGTCCTTGAGTTGCGTAGAATTTCTAGGATCCACCAAATGCAGGAAAATATGATATGCATTGATGATCTAATGTATAACATTCCAAATTAAAAATTTGGGATGTTACACATGGACTTGGTCTTGTTCCTAGAGGGATTTCGGGCAAGATGACCGTTACCTTGGATCTCACTACTATCTAGTTGTCTCGATCTATCGCTATGCTGCGCTACCCACCACTTATTTATCAAGCCTCCCAATATGCCATGAAATAGACTCTAACCTTTTCCACCATCCTACCAAACGGTTGTTTTGCTATGTTACCGCTTTGCTCAGCCCCTCTTATAGCTTTGCTAGTTGCAGGTGCAGTTGCAGTTTGTTCCATGTTGGGACATGGATATCATTGGTATATCACAATATCTCTTACTTAATTAATGCATCTATATACTTGGTAATGGGTGGAAGGCTTGGCCTTTTCCTTCGTGTTTTGTTCCACTCATGTCGCCCTAGTTTCTGTCATATCGATGTTATGTTCCTTGATTTGCGCTCCTAAAACTGTCGAGGTTTATGGCCCCCCCTTGATTCTTCACTTAAAGTAAAGCTTTCTCGAGGAGATCCAACTTCGGTTTTACCTTTTTCCTAATAACAAAAAAATTGCATAGGGAGTAATTAACCCGAGGATTCTTAATAAACAACCCAGGCCAGTGCTCGACATGAGTGTTGGTCCACCTACGTAGCAGTCGGCGGTGCCGCCTCGGGGCAACTAGAGGTATTTAGCTATCGTCCACTTAGCATAGACGGACGAGTCTGTAGATAGAGAGCGTGTTCCTCTCGACACAGATCTGACTCACCGGGAGATCTCCTTGGGATAGTTTACCTTTCTTCGAAGAACGTGTGCACTGGGATTTCAAGAACACTCGGGTTGTCCCGAGATGGAAGCTTTACCTCCACGGATGGTGGGAGTTTGTGATGGACTAAGTTGGGACACCCCTGCAGAGTTAAATCAAAGTCGTGGCTGCGGCTATGTGGCAAATTGGAAATTTATAATATCCGGTTGTAGAGAACTTGACATAAGACCCGAATTAAAATACACCACCCGCGTGCATAACCGTGACCGTCTCTCTTCGAGGGAGTTCGGGAAAAGAACATGGTGGGGTTATGTTTGACTCGTAAGTAGTTCAGGATGACTTCTTGGTCATTACTACTTTGCGACTATTATGCGTAGTTTCTCTTCTTATTCTTGTACTCATAAGTTAGTCACCATACAAATGCTTAGTGCTGCTACAACCTCACCACTTATCCATTCCATACCTATTAAGCTTTCCTAGTCCCGATACCAATGGTAATGGGATTGTTGAGTCATCATGGCTCACAGATTACTAAAACAACAGGTGTAGGTACAGGTGATGCGATGATCTGACACGAGAGTGATGCATGTTTGCTTTTGGAGTTCTTCTTCTATCTCTTCTTATTCGATTAAGGGACATGTTCCGGGTGAGGAGCCTCGGATTAGTAGGGTGGATGCCATTCTTCTTTTTCGTTTGATTTCATCCGTAGTCGTATCCCCCTCTTTTATATGATGATTCCAATGTACTGATGTATTGATGTATTCATGTTGTAACTTGTGGCGAGTGTAAGCCTTTATCTTGTATTTGTCATATATTCAGTACATGGTATGTTGTAATGATATCCACCTTGCTAAGAACTCGAAATGCAGTTGTACCTCAATCATGAATTCATCACGTGATCGGGATAGAATCATATCTTGGGCGCTACAACAGCCTCCCGAGGTTACCTCCGCAGGAGCAACCATATCAAGGCCGCACCCAGCCTCATGAGGCCCGGGATGACGTGATCCATAATGCCCAAGGCCAGGTGGGCACCAGCGGGCGTAGGCGAGGATAGTTCCCTCTTTGGTGCTAAGGAGGCAAGGACGTGCGCAGGTTCCCGAGGAATCCCCCAAAGGTTTCCGTTCCAGTGCAACAAGACCGGGACCACGAGCTCGGCAGGACGGAGGTCATCACCGAGCCCACCTGCGCGTCATCAACCAGAAGCTTTGTAGGCGAAGACCATCTTTAGTCAGGATAGGGTGTACTGTTGCCCCCCCTTCAAATTTGGCCATTGTGTCAACCCTTCCCGCTTTCGCCGTTGGGAAGAGGACCATGCCAGTATAAGTATAGGCTAGACTCCACTATAGGAGGGGGGCTCGATTCGGTCACATCTAGTTCATCCACCCCTCAAGCCTGAGCTACTTCTAGAGCCCTCACGAGGAAACTCACCCTTGTACTAGTTCATACCCAACCTCCTCGTGAGGCAATCCACCACAAAGCCGGAGTATGATTTTACACCGCAAGGTCGCCCGAACTTAGGTAAATCTCCGTGTCCCTTTCTCCCCCGACACTCTATCTCAAGCTCGACGAACCATGGCCTTGGCGCGGTGTGTGATTGGTTAAGAGCAAGCCGGTCCTTCACGCACACCCCAGTGTTCGAACTTCCCAAGGGACCGCGGATCCCCGAATCCGACATTTGGCACACCAGGTAGGGGCGTGCTAAGTTCCGTTGCTTCGATCCTCTTCAGTCCAACCGTCACCATGGCCGATGCTCGCCGTGTTTGTGCTAAGCGTTGGGCTGCCCGCATTACCCAGACGTCGCCGGTAGGTCGCGACGCTCCTCTCCACTCTGCTTCTAGCACATCCAATGCCGCCTCTGACCCCGCAGCGCATGCCTCTTCTTTGCCACCCTCCATGCAGTGTGATGGCCGCACCGCCATGCTTTCTCTCACTCCAGCCATGACTTCGTGCTCCCATGCCCATTGTGGGCCAGTTAACTCAAAAGCCGCGCTGCTCATGGCACGCGAGCTACTCTGCTACCGTACCGCCGATGAAGTCTACGACACCTAGTTGGGCCGCATCACGGAGCTCGTCAATGCCTCAGGCGAGGACCTGGCGCCCTAACACTCGCTTCTCCCCTCGCCATCCGCACAGGCGACGTAGCGCATGGTGCACCTCCGCCTGCTCCCATTCGGAATGATGATGTTGGGCTTCGGCATGAGGCACGACCACGATACCCTCCGCATGGCTCGCTAGCGCACGCTCGGGATGAGGCCGGCTGCCAGATCGTGCGGCACTTGGGCACCAGGACCGTGCTCCTCCTACGCGCGTCGTGCCCGTGAGCGCCCTAGGCTGCCGCGCCTTCACCCGTGAGCTGCGCCAGGTAGTCTGGCCCATCAAGTTCAAGCCGGAACTGCCCCCATGCTACGACAACATCCCTGACCCTACGGAGTTCCTCCGGTTCTACGCGCTGAGCATCAAGGTGGTGAACGATGATGACAACGTCATGGTGAACTGGTTCCTGATGGCTCTCACGGATGGGGCGCGCTCCTGGCTCATGCACCTCCCCGAGGGGTCGATCTCTTCATGGGATGAGCTCTGCGAGCGCTTCATTGCCAACTTTCAAGGCACCCGAGACCGTGCCCTTACTAGCAACGACCTCGAAGTGTGAAGCAATGCCCAGGAGAGACTCTCCGCAAGTACATTCATTGCTTCACACAAGTCCGCCTCAAGATCCCGAAGGCCTCGGAAGAAGCCATCATCTCTGCATGTACAGAGAGCGTCACGAACGTCAAGATGAGTGAAGAGCTCGCCATCAGCGATGACCTGTGCACATCCTTGGAGATGTTCAACTTGGCGGACAAGTGCGCCAGGGCGGTAGAAGGCTGCCTCTCCCTCCTCAAGTGGCCAGACGAAGATCCTGAAGACAAGAAGGCCAAGACCAAGGAAGCGAAATACAAGGGGCCCTCCGTGCTGGCAGCAGAACCAGAACTGAAGCATGGTTGTGACCACGATGAGGCAACCAAGGGCGCTCTCCCATACTGCGTCTTCCACAATGTGTACTCCCAGAACACTAATGACTGCCAGGAGCTCAGGGCACTTCGCCGCGAGCACCTAGACCGCCACGCAGAGCATGATGACCGTGGTTTCGGTAGCGGAGGCGGCCGTGCAAGGGCCACTGGGACATTTGCAACCCTCGTCAGGGCTGGCGCGACCATCCTCGTGAGGGTGGCTGGCACGAGAAGCCTCGAGATGGTGCCTGGCGTGATCAGCCTCACAAGGCCCGCCCGCAAGGCAACGTTGGCCTCCCTCCTTTGTAGCCGCCACCTAGGAGGAACGATGACAACCAGGAAGATGATGGGGCCGGGGGTACCAGGAGCCTCGCGCCATTGCCTACATCCTCAGCAGAGCTCAAGCGCCCGCTTCCAACCGCATCTTCAAGAATTTCTCCTGCGAGGTGTACATGGCCCTCCCGAACCTTGAGGCTGTGCGTCCCCTTAGGTGGTCACAATACGCCATCATGTTCGACTCCAAGACCACATCGGGTGCGCTGCCACCGCCGGTGCGCTCCCCATGCTGTGCACACCCACCATCAGCAATGTGGCAGCCACCAAGAGCCTCATCGACGACGGTGCTGGTCTCAATGTGCTCTCCGTGGAGACCTTCAAGATGCTTTAGGTGCCGTATGACCAGCTCATGCCCACCCAACTGTTCTCAGGGGTGACCGACGGCTCCACCATCCCCCTGGGGCAGGTGTGCCTCCCCGTCACCTTCGGTACCCCCAAGAAGTACCACACTGAGCTGATCGACTTTGATGTGGCCCACATCAGCCTCTTGTAAAATACTATCCTTCGGTACCCTGCCCTCGCCAAGTCCATGGCGGCCACTCACCATGGTTACAACGTCCTCAAGATGCTTGGATGCAGCGGCATCATCACTATCGCATGCAATGAAAAGGATGCAGTCTGCTTTCTTAAGCACGCCTACCGGGCCGCAGCGGCCGAAAACTCTTATGGCGAGCGTGACGCCAACCCTCCTGAGGCTACCCCTGCGAAGAAGAAGCAACTCCTCCCCAAGAGCCGTCTTGACCCAAACCGCTTGCCGATGTCGCCTCAGGCCCTGCGCCTACCAATGGGGCGCCTCACCCTCTCACATAGGAAGGCGCGCCCAGCGCCTTCCTTAGGCTGGGCTCGGGGGCTTACGTCTGGAGAGCCTTTGACCTGACCAGTGCGTCAAGGTAGGTGATCACACACACCACCTGGAGGCATATTTCGACGTGCACCCTCGTGAGCAAGGTGCGAGGCACGAAGCATGAGAATTCATCACCAAGGAGATCAAGGAGCATCAGGAGGTGCATGTCAAGCGTGGTGAGCACCGCCTCGCGCATTTTGCCGGGGCAGCAGCCGCCCCCGGCGAGGGCCACAGGTTGCATGTCTACGTCAACATCCAAGGTGTCAACCGACCTGCTTCTCAAGACCTCTTTTGGCCATTGCACATTGGCCGGAGCGGGGGCTACCCCTACAACTATGTTCGCATGCCTTTCGGCATGCTGAGCGTTGGTGCCACGTACTAGCATTGCATGCAGCGCGCGCTGGCGTCTCAGGAGGCCTGAGGCTTAGCGGTGGTGTCTGAGGAGGTCTCGGACCCTGGCAAGCCCCCTGTGCCTCATGAGCTACCCGAGCCTCCGGAGCCTTCCGCCACATGAGGATCGAACCTCACGTCACGCTTCATCGACTTCCTCGATGCCTCAGCTGTGGCATTGCCAGATGAATTTTTGGTTTATTCAATTGAGGGCATCCCACATGCTACATCATCCTCAAGCTGCTAGGGCTAGCTCCTACACCCTCATTGTTTTGCTTATGTACTAGAGACCAGTTATGCTTTCGTGAGTGATTATGCCTGTTACCATGCGCTCGAGATCTTTTCCCCACGGGCCTCGCACGTTGGCAGCTCTCCTCCTGAGCGTCCCATGAGAGTGGGCTAATGGCATGGCGCCTGTGCTCGGGTCCGCCCCTGAAGTAGTGGTAAATCTAAGCGATGGAGCTCTGGCTCGCAGGCTAGCCCCATGCATGCCACATGCCAGGTCCTTAGTGCCTTGTCTTGTAACGCCCCGGATGTAACAATTCCATTTATGGCAATATATGCATCGTTGACTTAATCAGTTCCATTCTGGGCTCTTCCTTCATTTCGGGTTTCTTCGTTTTTTGCCATGTGCGTGTGTTGCATGTCACCATGTCATTTTCATTATGTGCATTGCTTTGTCATAGTCTCACTCGCATCCGTGTGTAGTTGCATCATCTCCGTTCTCTCCATTGTCCGTTTCGGATTCCGACTCTCACACACGTGCCTGTCGCACCTCTCAAGCCTTTGTTTTGTGAGTGGGTTTAAAACATCCTCGGAATGGGCTGAGAGTTGTCAAGTGGTCTTGGTATATCACTGGTAGAAAGCCTGTCAAGTTTCGTCTCGTTTGGAGGTCGTTTGATACTCCAACGGATAACCACGTGGGCCGAAAACCCTTTCTCTTTTGGCCCAACACCCCTCCACAACAGCCCACTAGCCAAGCATAACCACCCCCATCCTCTCGGTCATTGGATCGTGATCGTGTGGGCGAAAACCGCACCTCATTTGGACAGTCCTAGCTCCCTCTATCTATAAAAACGTCTCCCCCGTCCAAAATTTCGAAGGAAAACCCTAGCCCCTTCTTCCTCCTTTGTCGCCTCTAAATCCGTGCCGGGCGGACGTGTCCGTGCGCGCCGGACACGCCCACGCCCGCCAGATCCACCGCCGCACCGCGCGGGCCCGGGGGGCCCGTAGCCGGCCCACCGGCCCATTCGCCGCCGCCCGCGCCCGCGGGTCGTCCCTCTCCTCCCGCCGGTCGCCGCCCAATTCCTCCGCCGCCGCGCTCGTCTCGCCGCCGCCGGCCGCAGCCCCCGCCACCGGCATGCTCCGCCCGCACCGTCCGCCGCCGCCGGCCGAACCGCCACCGCCGCGTCGGATCCCCGCCGCCGCCTCAAGCTCCGCCACCATCGCCGGCCGTCGCCGCGGCTCCCTCCTGGCCAACTCTGGCGAGCTCCGGCCGCCGCGCATCGCCCCGCTCCGGTCCAACTCCGGCGAGCCGCCGCCGGACCCGTCCCGATCTGGATCCACCAGGAGGGTGGATCAAATCCACCAGTCCCGGGATCCAAACACCATCCCGCTCCGCCCGGCTCCCCTCACCCCGCTCTGTCCCGTCCCGTTGAATTTTCGGAGGGGTATATTTCACTAAGTCCCAGATCTTTGTAAATATTTTGCCCTCTTTGACATACCACAACTTTGTGCCCGGTGCTCCGTTTTGTATGTATGATATATCGAAATGTTCGTCTCGAAGTGCTCTACATGTTAACATCAGTTTCATACATGTTAGGGTTCATCTAGTTGTCTTAATCTTCATTGCAAGAGTGCTTCGTGATGTTACTCTTTCAGCACTAGTTGTCTGCTATCAATTTGTTGGTATGTTCGTGAGGTCACAACTTGGTGCATGTTGGTCCAAATGTAGTGTATGATATGTCAAAATGTTTGTCTTGTAGTGCTCTTCACTATGGATGCATTTGCATACATGTTAGGTTGCATTATGCCATGTTTAACCTTGTTGCAAAAGTGCATGTGGCTGATAAGTTTCTGAACTTGTTATGAGATGATGTTTTGTCTTGACCGTGTATATTAATCCATATGTCATATGAGCTAGGTGTCAACATGAGTTTTGCTCATTGGAATGTGATCTACATGATAGATTTATTTTCATGCCATGATATGTCTTGAGATGAGTGCAACAAGCTTGTTAAGATGCCATCGTGATGTTAAATTTCTGCTAAGTGTGAATCTATTAATTTTTATGCCATGTTTCCATGATGCCACCGTTATTGTTGTGCATGATTAGAGTTGTTTAGTGGGTGTTCCTTGATGTATATGTTATGCTTTAGCTATCCATGCATTTGTTTGCCATGATGCCTTGCCATAGCTTGTTGTTTTAATGCTCTCAAGTTGCTATAAAATGTTTCTGTCAGCATGTTATCAACAAGTTCAGTTTTGCCACGTGAATAGCTAGTGTTATATGCATGCTATGACCATGTTCTTGCCATGATTAGCTTCACAAACATGTCTTCTTGTTGTTGGTTATATTCACATGCCATGCTATGCTTTGAGTTGAGTTGCACAAGCTTGCAAACATGCCTACTTGTCGTTGTTGCTGCCATGCCTTGTAATTTTCACTAAGTCTGAGAAATCTGTAAACTTATTGAATCTTGCCATGCTTGTTTAATTGTGTTCCAGCAAGTTTTTGGGTGTGCTCTAAGTTCATGCTTGTTAAGAATCATGTCTATTTCACATCCATGCATTTTGCCTTCTTTGTTTGAGTGCTGTAGCATAATTATATCTTGCTCCAAAGATGCCATGTTGCTGTTAACTGCAGCTTTGCATTGCATCTTATATTGCTTGCCATTTGCAAACCATGCATCCGTTTCCCATGATCTTTATATCGATTTCGAACGAAATCTTCCCATCTATCCACTGGATTGCTTGGTTGCCCAAGATGAAGCCATTTCCATCACCTTCTCCTTAGGCTCGAGAGCATCCTCATACATACGCACATCATACCTGCATCCCATGACATGTCTTCCATCATGTTGATTGTGCATTGCACCGTGTTTGGTATTGTGCCATTGTTGTGCTCTTGTGTTGGGTAGAGCCAGGAGCCGATACCGAGTTTGAGGATCTTGTCGAGACTGAGTTTGAGGAGCCGTCTTACCATTCCACCACGACTTACCAGTCAAGATGACCGTTCCCCGATATCACCTCTATCTCTGCCTATGCTAGTTGTCTCGCTCTTTAGCTATGCCTCGATGCCTATTCTTGTTTTGTCAGCTTCCTATTGATGCCATGAAACACTCTAACCACCTTCCTAGCAAACCTTTGATTGACTAAGTAGGCTTTTGCTCAGCCCCTCTTATAGCGTTGCTAGTTGCAGGTGAAGTTTGAAGATTGCTCCATGTTCGGACTTGTTTATTGGGATAACACAATATATATCTTAATTAAATTAATGCACATATATATTGGCAATGGGTGGAAGGCTTGGCCTTCTGCTTGGTGTTTTGTTCCAGTCATGCTACCTTAGGACCCGATAAACCGGTGTTATGTTCCTTAATTTTGCGTTCCTAACACGGTTGGGGTTTCTGGGCCCCCCTTGATAATTCACACTACTTAAAGCTTTTCCAGCAAGGCCCAACATTGGTACTCCATTTTCCTAACAACTAAAATTTTGCATAGGGACTAGCTACCCCGAGGCCTTAATTAACAACCCCGGGCCAGTGCTCCTCATGAGTGTTGGTTCGAACTAGAGCACTGTGCGGGTCCACCCCTTGGAAACTTGGGGTATTTTGGCACCTGTACTGTAATGCCCAAGATGGGACTATACCTCCTACGTGTCGAGGCACGACTTAAAGGTATAAGCCCATTCTGAAATGATCTCAAGTTTGGTATCTTTGCACGACTCATGTAAAAATATGGATGAAAATGCAAAAAAAGGAGATAGTTGGCTTACACTCGCCACGTCACACAGTACATTACATAAGCAAACATCATCCAAAACATCACAACCCGACTACGGGCGAAGATACAAAAGAAAGATACCAAAACATAAAGCCACAGGTCTGAATCGCCCCTAGTAGAAACCACTACTGATCGTCGAAAACATCACCAACATACGGCCACTCTCTTCATCGAGCTCCCAGTGAAGTACTTGAACCAGCTCCTGCATCAAACTCGGCTGAACCTGCATCTGGTGTTGTAGTATCTGTGAGCCACGAGGACTCAACAATCCCATAACCATGGGTATCAAGACTAGCAAAGCTTTGTGGGTAGGAAGAGGTAAAGTGGTGAGGTTGCAGCAGCGGCTAAGCATAATATGGTGGCTCACTTACGAGTACAAGAATAAGATGAGCATCTACGCAAATGGTCGCAAACTAGTAGTGATCACTAAAGATCCTGAACTACCTACGAGTCAAACATAACCCCACCGTGTTATCTTCTCAAAGTGAAAAGAGACAGTCACGGTTACTCACACAGTTGTGTGTTTTACTTCGGATCCTCTGTCAAGTTTTCTACAACCGGACATTAACAAATTCCAATCTGCCACATAACCACGGGCACGGCTTTCGAAAGATTATAACCCTGCAGGGGTGTCCCAACTTAGCCCATCACAAGCTCTCACGATTAGCTGAAGTGATAAATATAATATCATCACCCCTTATCTTAGGGAAAAACCGATCAGGCTCGGCATCCCGGTGCACAAGACATTTCGACAATGGTAAAACAAGTCCAGCAAGACCTCCCGGCGTGCCGACACCCTGATAGTAGCCGCGCGTATCTCGTCTCAGGCCACAGCCGGATAGGTGATCCTACGAGTAAAACCAAACCTCGAGTTTCCCCGTGGTGGCCCCGCAGTCTCCCTGTTTGGGACCAACACCATCAGCACTGGCCCCCCCTGCTATGTAGAAAAGAATCCCCGAGGGTGCGACCCCCTATGCAAATTTAATTAATTAATTAATTTATTATTATGAGGCAAATTAAAACCAATGTTGGGCCTTGCTGGAGGAGTTTTATTCAAAGTCGAAGTGTCAAGGGGTCCCCATATACCCATCGTGTAAGGAACGCAAAATCAAGGAACATAATGCCGGTTTATCGGCGCCTAAGGTGGCATCAGTGGAACAAAACACCGAGCAAAAGGCCAAGCCTTCCACCCATGCCCAGTATATAGGTGTGTTAATAATAATAATAATAATAGATATTGTGATATTCCAACAACAAGTTCCCACCTGGAACGATCTTCATCTTCACCTGCAACTAACAACGCTATAAGAGGGGCTGAGCAAGCGGGTAACATAGCAAAACAATGGTTTTGCTAGGAAGGTGTCAAAGGTTAGAGGTTTCATGGCAACAAGGAGAGGCTGACATAAAAGATGGGTAGCGCGACATGTAACGATAGCATCGAGACAACTAAGCATGGCAATGGTAGTAAAGGTATCCAAGGGTATGATCATCTTGCCCGGGATTCCGCAAGGAAGAAGAACGGATCCATGAAGTAGTCGAACAGAACCTCACAACTCCAGAACGAATTCGAAGCTAACAAGAGAAGCAACCGGAAAGAAGCAAACAACACGGTAAACACACAAGCATAAACATGGCATACGATGCACATCCAAGTATGATGCATGTCCGGTTTAAATATGCATGTCATGGCAAAGTGCACAAACAAGTTCTACAAGTTAAGTGGAGCTCAATATGCAACGAGTTGCATATTGACGAAACACCACATTTTAATTATTTAATTGACTCTCGTTTATTTACAAGACAAGATTAAATGTTTTTAAGATAGCAAGAGGTGAATCAAAAGTAAACTACCTATCTAGGCAATTTAAATGAGGCCGGAATGACAAACAACAATTCCGGAAAACCCCAAATGCATGTTTAGTAATTTTAAGCAAACAACAATTCACACATATAATGTTGTTAACATGATGCGGATGACATGATCAAGTTTTATGCAATTTTAGTTAAACGTTAACATGAAGAGATATGAAGCATTAGTCACCGTGGTGGAAAGAAAGGGTGCCACGGCAATGATCCGAAAATGATGCATCGACAACATCTCGGTTCCGGTAACTCGTTGAGAGACCGGTGCAAAAGATGACGGAGGGCATGTCGTGCAAGAAGAAAGGTGGGGTGATCCCGTCACCGGGTTC
This sequence comes from Secale cereale, assembly GCA_902687465.1. Taxonomy (NCBI): domain Eukaryota; kingdom Viridiplantae; phylum Streptophyta; class Magnoliopsida; order Poales; family Poaceae; genus Secale; species Secale cereale. The sequence goes on along the minus strand of LR738714.1, from coordinate 325,186,641 downwards.
CCACGGGTCGGCGACGAGGCAACCAAGGAGCATGACAAAAGACGAAACAGGCACGGTGCACACAAGGGAAACATCTCATACAACCACAAGCATTCGTCCACGGGTCATCGTCTCGGGGTTATACCTTCGAAGCGTTCGTTCTCGGAGGGGTTCGAGTCGTCGAGGGACGTAGGGGAAGTAGTCGTTCTCGCGAGTCGTGGTACACGTTCGTAGAGGGAAGTAGTCGTTCCGTAGAGGTACACGTTATGTAGCCGTTCACCCGGCGGTAGTTGGACTCGTCGTGGAAGTAGTGGTACAACTCCGTAGATGTTCGGGGTCGGTGTCGTGGTACTTGGGGGTTCTCGTTCTTGCGACGGTAGTGGAACTTGACGTTTCGTTCATGGGTCTTCGGCGAGGGTAGTCGTTCACGTTGATGTAGTGGTACTCGCGGTTCTCGTGTGTAGTCGTACTCGAGGGTCGTAGAGGAAGTAGTCGTCGCGACGGTAGTGGAAGTAGTCGTTCCCGGTCATCGGTAGGAGTACTTGTCGCATCGCCGAGCGTAGTGGTACTCGGGGTCGTCGTGGAACTTGTCGGTCTCGGGACTTGGCGATGGTAGTGGTACACTCGACCGTAGTCAAACTTGACAAAGAGGAACTGGGCGAATCCGGAGCTAACAGAAGAAAACCCATGCTCGGGCTCCATGGAGACAACAACAAGGAGGCGACACGGACGAAGCCTTGGGGCGCGTGGTAGCATGCGGCGAATGTAATGGGTTCCGACGGTGGCGCTCGCCGGCTTGGTGCCGGAGATGGTAGGGAAGGAGCAGAAGTGGCGAGCAGCGGCGCCTTCTGCTGCTAGGGGAGGCCGGCGATCATCTGGGTGACCGGTCGACGGAAGGAGCGGCGCGGTGAAGACGATGACTTGAGGGCCGGCGGCGCGGGCGGCAGAGGCGCAGCCACGGCGAGGAAGTGGCCGATGCGGCGCGGGACGGCAGAGGAACGGCGTGGGACGGCAGACCGCTCCGGCGCCTGAGGAGGTAAGAGGGTGGCCGGCGCGAGGTGACGCAGGGGAAACTCGCGACGGCGGCGGGCGTCCAGCAAGGGCGTCGCACCTGTGGCCCGGCGGAGCGGCAAGACGACGGGGAGGCGCCGGCCCGCGGCTGGCTCGGCGACGCGAGGAGGAGAAGTGGGAGGCAAGCCAGCGAGGGGGGAATGGGGATCGGGCTCCACGGAGATCGAGGAGAGGACGGGGCCTTGTGGCGCTCGGGAGAGAAGAGGAGGACGAGCGGTCGGGCTAGGGTTGGGGAGGAGGCGCAGCTGGGCCTAGCAGGCCGGCTGGTGGGAGGCCGCAGCGGGCCTCTGGCCTGCTGGGCTCACTGCTCCCTCACTCTTATTACCCAAACAAACAGAAGGAAAAGAAGAAAAAGGAAAAAAATAGAAAGAAGAGAAAAAAAGAAGGAAGGGTTACAAAAAGAGTTTGAACAAGAGGTTATTTTTCTCGGGCTCATAAAAAATAAGCGTAGTCTGAGAAAAATAGAAGTGGCAAGATCGAGATATAATTCAAACATATTTGAATTTAATTCAAAAGGGTTTGAACTAAGACTTGATTTTTGAAGTGTCCAAAAATGTTGAAGTTTTTGGAGGAACCTCGAAAAACGGGAAAAGAAATATAGACAAGGTTTTGATGGTGAAACTTGAAGTAGAAAAGGCATGGGGAATATATGCAAGTGTGTTTGGGTTAATTCCAAACAAATGGAATATTTATTTATAATAGCTCCATAAATATTAGGAGGATATGTTATAAAGAGAAGTCATCCTTCCCTTGATTTAAATAGATCAAACGATCTATGCAATTTATTTAGTTGAGATGCAAGGATTAAAGACATGATGGCATGACGACATGATGCAATGCAAAAATAAATAACACAAGCACAAAAGAAACACACGGAATAACCCGAAACATCTGGAATCTTCTGGGACGTCGGTCTTCGGGCGTCACAACTCTCCCACACTAACAGAGGATCTCGACCCGAGATCCTGGAGATGGCACCGGATAGAAACGGAAAAGGAAGAGGTAAAACAAAGTTGCTTGTTTGACAAACGAGTGAAACCTCGAACCTTGAGAGGTTAAACAAGTTGAAAGAACAAAACAGCATAGATGAACGAAGATGAAAACACTCCGTTAGAAAAGAGGAACCAGGAGCATTATAAGAACCTTGTAGGTTGAAAAACAAGAAACAAGAGCTCACGGATGACGAAAGAATTCCAAAACCACTCCGGTTAACCAAGATTGAGAAGGAATAAGAACGAATTAATTTGGACAGCACTCCGTCTGAAAATGGACGGAGTTAACATGAGCTTGAGGAGATGGAGTGATAATTGATGAAAACAACCACACAGCCCCTGAAACAATTGAAAGAATGGCACAAGGGGTAAGAAAAATTCAGACAACACTCCGGTTGAAAAGAGAGGCAAACTTGATAAGATGAGGGAACTTGAATGAAGAATACAACACTCCGGTTAAATGATAAGCAAGGGAAAGAACAAGATCTCGATAAAACGATATGATGGTTTGGAGAGAGCAACATCACAATGCCTCCGGAATGAAAGAATAGCATATAAATCAATGAAAGAATTGAACGGAGAGAAAAAGACAACTTCTCCGACAAATGAATATGAAGAACATCCTTACGAAGAAGGGTTGAATGGAGTTGTTGGAAAAAAAAATCAACAACGAAAACGAATAAGCTTGATGTGGGCTTAAGGAAAACATATGAGGTGACAACCAGCCACTTACGAAACATTTGATTGGATTGAGATCAACAAGGAGATGAAAAACTTTCACCGGAATGATAAATGAAGAACTTGGGTCATTTATAAGCACCACAATAGCAACAATCCTTAGGGAAAGCTTTTAGGTGAATTATAACCCAAGATAACTCCAAGAGATAAAAATGAGGGGTTGAAAGGATCTCCTAAGGAGAAAGAAATGATGGTTTTAATTATCTCATTCTTGATAACTCGTGAATCATAATTCATGAAGGAATTCTCAAGAATGACATAACACCATCTGAAAAGATAAGGTAGAAAGGATTGCAATTGGAATGCATGATGAAGAATGTTTGAGTTCCAACAAGAATCTTGATGAAGACTTCGAGGATGAATTAAATCTTGATGAACCACCTTGAGAACTCCGGTAATGAAAGCATGAGAAGCGAAAGATGAAAAGAATAAGATTCAAGGCCCGCGATGAATTAGATGGAGCTTTGAAATCATATAATAGAAATAACTTGGAGCTCTGAAACAAGATGAACAACTTAGAACCAAGGATATGATATGATGAACAAGCTCCAAACAAAAGAATTAAATCACCTTGAAGGAATAAGAATAAGAATTATGTCATGCATATCCTTCATCAATTTAAATTGACGACAAGCAATGGATTTGGCATACTACTTATTCTCGTTGGAAAGGATTGGAGAGAGATATAGCCAAACTTGAGAATAATCTTGAACAACTCACCGGTAGGATTATGAAAGAACAAATGAATTAATACGATAACAAATGAATAGTAATCTTGAATGAACCGCCGTAAGAATATGGAGACGAACGAAGAGGCATCAATTGAGAATATTTGGAGGACGAAGTTGAAAACTGAGAACGAAGAATCTTCTGAAATGATGGCCTTCGGAGGATCACAATGGAAAGAATTTATGAAATGCTTCGGATGGGTATAAAATAATTCCCCACAATCGGAACAATAATGAGGATGGCATGAAGCTAGAACCACAACTCATCAAGAGAACATGTCAAAATTTAAGAGAAACTCTTCTCCGGTCTTCAAATGTTGAGAATGAAGACGATAAATGTCATGAAGAATTTCGAGATACTCCGGACGAATGACAAGAGGAAGGTGGAGCTAAAGATGGAAATAATTGAAAACAAGCTTGGAGAAGGCATGTGACTGATGGAAATCATTTTTACGTCACACTTTGAAAAGAATTCTCCGGAAAAAGAAGAGTCGGGTAAGATCCTGGAAAAAGACCTGTGGGTTAGGGCCCTCTCAAAAGAAATCACCATTGAAAAAGATTGCTTAATAGATATTGCACCGGTTGAATTAAATGGCTTGAATAAGATGGCAATCCTCAAAATAGCTTGAACGGATTAAGAATGGAACTATGGATCTTCTAAGATATCTTGAACACTCCGGATATGAACAGCAAGAGGAGAATGATTAATTGGTGCACCGGAATAAGAAAGCATTGTGAAATGAGGAAAAGGATAAGATCAACACCAAAATCTTGAATTAGATTCACCGAAGAAGAAACGAGAACGGAGAATGAAAAACTTGAAGCTCCTGAGCATCTTCACGATAAAGCACCGGATAAGAACATTGAAGGAAAAGAATGAAGAACCCTCACATGAATAAAATGGATACTTGATTAAGAATTCTGGCTCCCAGAAGAAGAAGGGTGGGAGGGTGGGGAAAACAAAGACAACTTGGGATGAATGAAATAGACACCATTGAGAAAAGACTAAGCGTTAATCTTGCAAATGATGAAGAGATCGGATTAACTTGAAGCAAAGCACGCCGGTTGAAAAGGATTTACATGAAAATCTCGATGATCAAGAAGGATTAGCACTCCCATAGAAATATGAGAATACCGATTAGGAAGGTATGTAATCAACATTTGACATCGAAGCAACTCGAATACCAGAATCAAAACAAAAACAAAGGATAGATATGTTGCAACATAATCTTCACAATATCATCCGAACAGAGATTTGAACGAATGAATTCCGTAGGTACATCAACTTGTCGAGAAGCCACTTGGGAGAACAAAAGGTAAATAAAACAACAAGGAGCAGATAGAACAAATACAAGATAGAAGCTTCATTCCACATCTTCGTGCTGAAAGCTCATGGAACGTGTTACAAAAGGATTTTGCAATCCCCGGATCAGCATAGCCAAGGACCCTTTAAGATAAAACTCCCTATTTGAACAACGCCCATAAAACCACTTCCCTCAATGTAGAACCCCGAACTCCATATCATGCATTCGTTGGAAGAATGCCTACGAGCTACTAGATGAACCCACCTATTAATTTCCGAAAGTTTCCAGTTATGCAATCAGGTGTTGGGGATACAAGGGAAGCACCGCGCACTCAACTCTAATCCTACATCCAGCTGTATCCATCCTTCAACACATAACCAGTTATTTCCGGAAACCGTTTACCTCGGACCTTCGAAACGCATCTACTATACAAGCTATGGCAATACTCCGAACTACCTCCCCAGTACTGGGTGATGTCGGGGTTATCTTGCCACTAACCGCATAGGAGAGTTTTCGATGTCGGCCGTCTTAAGTATTCCAGAACTGATGCGATATATTTGTGACGACAACACCTCGGAGCTCAACTCCCCGGGACACTACCACAACCCCTAAATGACAGGAGGCATCGAGAACAATGTTCTCGTCACAAAGACATCGGAACAATCCAAACAATACTCGCGTGATCCTAAAAAAAAATTGGTGAGTTTTTGAGAGTAGAAGAGGTAAAAGTAATTGTCAGGAGTCCTCACCAGAGTGAAAAGAGATGAGGAATAAAAGAAATCCTACTCTCCGATATATATATAGGACTCAAAACATTTTCAAGTGTGTGCCTAGACTCAACCGTCAACAATTCAATCAATCAGTGCGGGCTTCTAGGTCGGTGAAGGCTCTCAATACCAACTTGTAATGCCCAGGATGGGACTATACCTCCTACGTGTCGAGGCACGACTTAAAGGTATAAGCCCATTCTGGAATGATCTCAAGTTTGGTATCTTTGCACGACTCATGTAAAAATAGGGATGAAAATGCAAAAAAGGAGATAGTTGGCTTACACTTGCCACGTCACACAATACATTACATAAGCAAACATTATCCAAAACATCACAACCCGACTACGGGCGAAGATACAAAAGAAAGATACCAAAACACAAAGCCACAGGTCCGAATCGCCCCTAGTAGAAACCACTACTGATCGTCGAAAATGTCACAAACATACGGCCACTCTCTTCATCGAGCTCCTAGTGAAGTACTTGAACCAGCTCCTGCATCAAACTCGGCTGAACCTGCATCTGGTGTTGTAGTATCTGTGAGCCACGAGGACTCAGCAATCCCATAACCATGGGTATCAAGACTAGCAAAGCTTTGTGGGTAGGAGGAGGTCAAGTGGTGAGGTTGCAGCAGCGGCTAAGCATAATATGGTGGCTAACTTACGAGTACAAGAATAAGATGAGCATCTACGCAAACAGTCGCAAACTAGTAGTGATCGCTAAAGATCCTGAACTACCTACGAGTCAAACATAACCCCACCGTGTTCTCTTCTCAAAGTGAAAAGAGACAGTCACGGTTACTCACACAGTTGTGTGTTTTACTTCGGATCCTCTGTCAAGTTTTCTACAACCGGACATTAACAAATTCCAATCTGCCACATAACCGCCGGCACGGCTTTCGAAAGATTATAACCCTGCAGGGGTGTCCCAACTTAGCCCATCACAAGCTCTCACGATTAGCTGAAGTGATAAATATAATATCATCACCCCTTATCTTAGGGAAAAACCGATCAGGCTTGGCATCCCGGTGCACAAGACATTTCGACAATGGTAAAACAAGTCCAGCAAGACCTCCCGGCGTGCCGACACCCTGATAGTAGCCGCGCGTATCTCGTCTCAGGCCACAACTGGATAGGTGATCCCACGAGTAAAACCAAACCTCGAGTTTCCCCGTGGTGACCCCGCAGTCTCCCCGTTTGGGACCAACACCATCAGCACTGGCCCCCCCTGCTATGTAGAAAAGAATCCCCGAGAGTGCGCCCCCCTATGCAAATTTAATTAATTAATTAATTTATTATTATGAGGCAAATTAAAACCAATGTTGGGCCTTGCTGGAGGAGTTTTATTCAAAGTCGAAGTGTCAAGGGGGCCCCATATACCCATCGTGTAAGGAACGCAAAATCAAGGAACATAATGCCGGTTTATCGGCGCCTAAGGTGGCATGAGTGGAACAAAACACCGAGCAAAAGGCCAAGCCTTCCACTCATGCCCAGTATATAGGTGTGTTAATAATAATAATAATAATAGATATTGTGATATTCCAACAACAAGTTCCCACCTGGAACGATCTTCATCTTCACCTGCAACTAACAACGCTATAAGAGGGGCTAAGCAAGAGGGTAACATAGCCAAACAATGGTTTTGCTAGGAAGGTGTAAAAGGTTAGAGGTTTCATGGCAACAAGGAGAGGCTGACATAAAAGATGGGTAGCGCGACATGTAACGATAGCATCGAGACAACTAAGCATGGCAATGGTAGTAAAGGTATCCAAGGGTATGATCATCTTGCCTGGGATTCCGCAAGGAAGAAGAACGGATCCATGAAGTAGTCGAACAGAACCTCACAACTCCGGAACGAATCCGAAGCTAACAAGAGAAGCAACCGGAAAGAAGAAAACAACACGGTAAACACACAAGCATAAACATGGCATACGATGCACATCCAAGTATGATGCATGTCCGGTTTAAATATGCATGTCATGGCAAAGTGCACAAACAAGTTCTACAAGTTAAGTGGAGCTCAATATGCAACGAGTTGCATATTGACGAAACACCACATTTTAATTATTGAATTGACTCTCATTTATTTACAAGACAAGATTAAATGTTTTTAACATAGCAAGAGGTGAATCAAAAGTAAACTACCTATCTAGGCAATTTAAATGAGGCCGGAATGACAAACAACAATTCCGAAAAACCCCAAATGCATGTTTAGTAATTTTAAGCAAACAACAATTCACACATATAATGTTGTTAACATGATACGGATGACATGATCAAGTTTTATGCAATTTTAGTTAAACGTTAACATGAAGAGATATGAAGCATTTGTCACCATGGTGGAAAGAAAGGGTGCCACGGCAACGATCCAAAAATGATGCATCGGCAACATCTCGGTTCCGGTAACTTGTTGAGAGACCGGTGCAAAAGATGACGGAGGGCGTGTCGTGGAAGAAGAAAGGTGGGGTGATCCCGTCACCGGGTTCCCACGGGTCGGCGACGAGGCAACCGAGGAGCATGACAAAAGACGAAACGGGCACGGTGCACATAAGGGAAACATCTCATACAACCACAAGCATTCGTCCACGGGTCATCGTCTCGGGGTTATACCTTCGAAGCGTTCGTTCTCGGAGGGGTTCGAGTCGTCGAGGGACGTAGGGGAAGTAGTCGTTCTCACGAGTCATGGTACACGTTCGTAGAGGGAAGTAGTCGTTCCGTAGAGGTACACGTTATGTAGCCATTCACGCGGCGGAAGTTGGACTCGTCGTGGAAGTAGTGGTACAACTCCGTAGATGTTCGGGGTCGGTGTCGTGGTACTTGGGGGTTCTCATTCTTGCGACGGTAGTGGAACTTGACGTTTCGTTCATGGGTCTTCGGCGAGGGTAGTCGTTCACGTTGATGTAGTGGTACTCGCGGTTCTCGTGTGTAGTCGTACTCGAGGGTCGTAGAGGAAGTAGTCATCGCGACGGTAGTGGAAGTAGTCGTTCACGGTCATCGGTAGGAGTACTTGTCGCATCGCCGAGCGTAGTGGTACTCGGGGTCGTCGTGGAACTTGTCGGTCTCGGGACTTGGCGACGGTAGTGGTACACTCCACCGTAGTCGAACTTGACGGAGAGGAACTTGGCGAATCCGGAGCTAACAAAAGAAAACCCATGCTCGGGCTCCATGGAGACAGCAACAAGGAGGCGACGCGGACGAAGCCTTGGGGCGCGTGGTAGCATGCGGCGGATGCAGTGGGTTCCGACGGTGGCGCTCGCCGGCTCGGCGCCGGAGATGGCAGGGAAGGAGCAGAAGTGGCGAGAAGCGGCACCTTCTGCTGCTAGGGGAGGCCGGCGATCATCTGGGCGACCGGTCGACGGAAGGAGTGGCGCGGTGAAGACGACGGCTTGAGGGCCGGCGGCGCGGGCGGCAGAGGCGCGACCACGGCGAGGAAGTGGCCGATGCGGTGCGGGACGGCAGAGGAACGGCGCGGGACGGCAGACCGCTCCGGCGCCTGGAGGAGGTAAGAGGGTGGCCGGCACGAGGTGACGCAGGGGAAACTCGCGACAGCGGCGGGCGTCCAGCAAGGGCGCCGCACCTGCGGCCCGGCGGAGCGGCAAGACGACGGGGAGGCGCAGGCCCGCGGCTGGCTCGGCGACGCGAGGAGGAGAAGTGGGAGGCGAGCCAGCGAGGGGGGAATGGGGATCGGGCTCCAGGGAGATCGAGGAGAGGACGGGGCCTTGCGGCGCTCAGGAGAGAAGAGGAGGACGAGCGGTCGGGCTAGGGTTGGGAGGAGGCACAGCTGGGCCTAGCAGGCCAGCTGGTGGGAGGACGCTGCGGGCCTCTAGCCTGCTGGGCTCACTGGTCCCTCACTCTTATTACCCAAAAAAATAGAAGGAAAAGAAGAAAAAGGGGAAAAAATAGCAAGAAGAAAAAAAAAGAAGGAAGGGTTACAAAAAGAGTTTGAACAAGAGGTTATTTTTCTCGGGCTCATAAAAATAAGCGTAGTCTGAGAAAAATAGAAGTGGCAAGATCGAGATATAATTCAAACATATTTGAATTTAATTCAAAAGGGTTTGAACTAAGACTTGATTTTTGAAGTGTCCAAAAATGTAGAAGTTTTTGGAGGAACCTCGAAAAACGGGAAAAGAAATATAGACAAGTTTTTGATGGTGAAACTTGAAGTAGAAAAGGCATGGGGAATATATGCAAGTGTGTTTGGGTTAATTCCAAACAAATGGAATATTTATTTATAATAGCTCCATAAATATTAGGAGGATATGTTATAAAGAGAAGTCATTCTTCCCTCGATTTAAATAGATCAAACGATCTATGCAATTTATTTAGTTGAGATGCAAGGATTAAAGACATGATGGCATGACGACATGATGCAATGCAAAAATAAATAACACAAGCACAAAAGAAACACACGGAAAACCCGAAACATCTGCAATCTTCTGGGACGTCGGTCTTCGGGCGTCACATGTACGCCTCGCTCATCCGGTCGTGGCCTGAGACGAGATTCGCGCAGCTACTATGAGGGTGTCGGCACGCTGGGAGGTCTTGCTGGACTATTTTTACCTTTGTCGAAATATCTTGAGCACGGGATTCCGAGAATACTCAGGTCTTCCCACTTTGGATTTGCGACTCTGTAGATCATGAGCTTGTGATTGGCTAAGTTGGGACACCCCTGCAGGGTTTTGAACTTTCGAAAGCCGTGCCCGCGGTTATGTGGCAGTTAGGAATTTGTTAATATCCGGTTGTAGATAACTTGACACCATATCCTTAAGAATACACTACCTATGTGAGTAAACATGATGGTCTCTTTTCGAAGGTCTTCGGGAAGTGAACACGATGGGGTTATGTATGAACGTGAGTAGCTAGGATCACTTCTTGATCAACTTGGCGACCGTTGGCACATATTCTCATCTCGCTTTGAATTCGTAAGCTAGTTGCTAGTGCTTGCTGCAAACACTTTATTAACTCTCCACACCTAAAGGCCTTGTTAGTTTTGATACCCGGGAGTGGGATTGCTGAGTCCTTGTGGCTCACAGATTACAACACACACCAGATGCAGGTACCGCTGAGAACAATGCAGGAGATGGATCAGAACTTCAGTGGGAGTTTGATGAAGACTGTGGTCGTTACTATGTATCGTATCCCGACGATCAGTAGTGGTTCCTACTAGGAGTGATCCGAGCTTGTGTTTGTGGTATCTTTCTCGTTTGGATTTCGTCCGTAGACGGAACCTGTGTTATTTGGATGAATGTATGTTATTGTATTCATTGTGTGACGTGGCGAGTGTAAGCCAACTATCGTTTACACTTTCATCCCTGAACTTTTACATGAGTTGTGCAAAGATACCATGCTTGCGATCATTCCAAAATGTGCTTATGTCTCTAAGTCATGCCTCGACACGTGGGAGACATAGTCGCATCCTGGGCATTACAAGTTGGTATTAGAGCCTTCTCCGACCTAGGAGCCCCCTGATTGATTGAACCGCTGACGGTTGAGTCTAGGCACACACAAAAAATGTTTTTAGTCCTATATATATATATATATATATATCGGAGAGTAGGATTTCTTTTACTCCCCATCCCCTTCATCGCTCTGGTGAGGACTTCTGACGTTGTTTTAACTTCACTTTTCTCAAAATTTCACCAATTTTTTTAGGATCACGCGGGTATTGTTTGGATTGCTCCGATATGTTTGTGACGAGAACATTGTTCTTGGTGCCTCCTAACATTTAGGGGTTGTGGCAGTGTCCCAGGGAGTTGAGATCCGAGGTGTTGTCGTCGCAAATGTATCATTGTGGTTCTAGAATACCAGAGGCGGCCGACATCGAAAACTCTTCTATGCATGTCTGGTGGTGAGATAACCCCGACGTCACCCAGTACTGGGGAGATAGTTCGGGAGTATTTCCACAACTAGTATAACAGATGCGTTTTGAAGGTCCGAGCTAAACAGTTTCCGATGATGACTGGTTATGTGTTGACGGATGGATACAACTGGATGTAGGTTTAGAGTTGAGTGCGCGGTGCTTCCCCTGTATCCCCAACACCAGATTGCATAATCGGAAAGCTTCGGGAATTAATAGGTGGGTTCAAGTTGCTCTTAGGTAATCTTCCAACCGGTGCATGGTATGAGGTTTCGGGTTCAACATCTAATGAAGAGGTTTCATGGGCGCTGTTCCAATTGGGAGTTGCATCTTAAAGAATCCTTGGCAATGCTGATCCGGGGATTGCAAGGCCCTTTGTAACACGTGCATGGGGCATTCAGCACGAACATGTGGGACGAAACCTCTATTATGTATTTGTTCCATCTGTTACCTTGTTATTTTATCCTATCATTTTGTTCTCCCAAGTGGCTTCTCGACAAGTTGTTGTACCATTAAGCTATGGAATTTATTCGTTCAATTTTGTTCGAATGTTCATTGTGAAGACTATATGTTGCAAATATCTAGCCGTTGATTCAACTTATCTATTATTTTGCTTCAATGGCTAACAATTTTCATCATCTTCAGGATGGCACCTAAGAAAGTTCCCAGCCAGAACCAAGAGGGTGAAGAAGAGCGTCCTCCTTCCCCTCCTCCTCCGTGTGAGGCATGGAGAGCGATTATGTAGGCAACCAATCAAAATACTTAGATGCTCATGCAAATGATGCAGAATTTCCAAGCCAATCAAGCAAATCAAGGCAATCAAGGGAACCAAGGCCAAGGAAATCTATTCAATCAACCTCACTTTGCAACTCTGAACCAATTCTTGGCAAATCAGCCCAAGTCTTTCAGTTACTATGTGGACCCGCTAGATGCTGAAGATTGGATCACAGACATCAAGAAACACTTTGAATGCAGTAACGTCAAAACTAAAGATTATGTCAAATTTTCCACTTTCCAACTCAAAGACGAAGCTGCAGATTGGTGGCAATAGTACAAAGACTCTAGAGGTGGTCGTGAGTTCTCGTGGACTGATTTCTGCCACGATTTCAGTTATCATCACATTCCAACAAGTGTCATTGAAGGCATGCGTGAGAAATTCCACAACTTGAAGCAAGGCACCATGTCCGTCTACCAATACAATGTCAAGTTCCAAAATCTTGCCCATTATGCGAAGCAAGACATCCCTGATGCCAAGGGCAAAATCTACCAGTTCCGAGGTGGTCTGAAAGATGAACTCCAACTTGCACTCACTTTGTTCGAGCCGGATGAATTTGACCAATTCTACAACATGGCTCTCAAGCAAGAGGCAGCTCAGCTCAAGTGTGAAGCTTCCAAGAAGAGGATAAGAGATGTTGTTCACTCCTCCTCTTCCTCTCAAGTGGTTGCCAAGTAGCAGAAGTTCTGGCTACCGCCTTCTCCAGTGCTCCGTCCTCCAAGAATCAACAAGCACTCAGGTGGTCGTGGATTCTCCCACCCACCCAACCCAAGCAACTAGTCCAAGTCTCAGTTCCAAGCTCCAAGACCAAGCGGTCCTTATCATCGGCCACTCTCTGAAGTTACTTGCAACAAGTGTGGTCAGAAAGGTCACTATGCTAACAAGTGCACTCAAAGGCGCCTTCTGCCTCCTCCACCTGTCAGTAATGCTATTGTCAAGCACAATCCCAAGTCAGCAAGAGTGAACCTATTGAACGCAGCTCAAGCAGAGGAGTCCCCTGATGTCATAATGGGTAACCTCTCAGTTATCTCAATTCCTGCAAAAGTATTGTTTGACTCTGGTGCATCACTCAGTTTCATGTCTAGATCATTCTTTGCCAAGCATGATTTCTCATCATCTTATTTGGAGAAACCATTGCGCATCATTTCTCTTGGTGCATTGATGAGATCCAACTCAGTTGTACCAGATGTTGCTATTCATATGGGTGATTACAGTTTTCTGGTTTCCCTGGTTGTTCTCGGTAACTCGGACATTGATCTTATTCTTGGGATGGATTGGCTATCTAAGCATGATGAACTTATTGATTGTGCAAACAAGGAGGTCAATCTAACTCATCCTTCCGAAGACGTGATTATCTTCACAGCTCGAGATAACACAATCAGGCTATTCTCTCTCAATGACAAGGGCGAGATTAATGCCATTTCTCAGATTCCGGTGGTTTGTGAATATGATGATGTATTCCCTGAAGAGCTTCCAGGCATGCCTCCCAACCATCCAGTTGAATTCGTCATTGAACTTGAACCTGGTACCGAGCCATCCTATCAGCGTCCGTACAAGCTTTCTCCTAAAGAGTTGAAGGAGCTGAAGAAACAACTCGATGAGCAAGAACGAATGAGTCTAATCATACCAAGTACTTCTCCTTGGGGCTGTGGTGTTCTTTTTGTCAAGAAGAAGGGTGGAACGGAACGATTGTGCGTTGATTACCGGCCATTGAACAAGAAGACAATAAAGAATAAGTACCCGCTCCCCAACATCAATGAATTGTTCGAGCAGCTCAAAGGAGCCAAGGTGTTCTCAAAGCTTGATCTCCGAATGGGCTACCATCAGATTCGTATCCGTGAAGAGGATATTCCCAAGACCGCATTCAGAACGACCTATGGCTCCTATGAGTATACGGTCATGTCTTTCGGGCTTACAAATGCTCCACCTACTTTCTCTCGGATGATGCACTTCATATTCAACCCTTACACCAATGAATTCGTTCTTGTCTACCTCGATGATATCTTGGTATTCTCCAAGAATAAAGAAGACCATGCCAAGCACCTCCGTTTGGTCCTTGACAGGCTCCATGAGCACCGGTTCTATGCGAAGTTCTACAAATGTGAATTCTGGCTTGATAAAGTCCTCTATCTTGGCCATATTATCTCTGCCGAGGGCATTTCTGTTAACCCCGAGAAGGTTGAAGCTCTTGTCAACTGGGAACCTCCTCAGAATGTCAAGCAACTCCAAAATTTCCTCGGTCTCGCAAGCTATTGCAGAAGGTTCGTTGAGAACTTCTCCAAGATTGCCAAGCCTCTTTCCAACCTGTTGCAGAAGAATGTCAAGTACTCGTGGACTCCTGATTGTGATGTGGCATTCAATACCCTCAAAGAGAAGCTCATTTCTGCTCCGGTACTTACTCCTCCGGATGAGTCCAAGCCTTATGAAGTGTTCTGTGATTCTTCATTGCAAGGTCTTGGCGGTGTTCTCATGCAAGACAAGAAGATCATTTCATACACTTCACGTTAGCTTAAACCAAATGAGAAGAATTATCCCACACATGATCTTGAGCTAGCAGCAGTTGTTCATGCCTTGATCATGTGGAGTCACCTTCTATTGGGAAGAAAAGTGGACATCTTCACCGATCACAAGAGCCTGAAGTACATCTTCACCCAGCCAAACCTTAGCCTCCGCCAGACTCGTTGGGTCGAAATGATTGAAGAGTATGATCCAAGCATTGAGTATACTCCTGGCAAGGCCAATGTCATTGCAGATGCCTTGAGCAGAAAGGCTTATTGCAACGGTCTCCTCCTCAAACAGTTCTAACCTGAACTTTGTGAATCATTCAGGAAGCTCAACCTCCAAGTTGTTCCGCAAGGATTTCTTGCCAACCTTCAAGTCTCTCCTACATTGGAAGATCAAATCCGCGAGGCACAACTCAGTGATGCTAAGGTGCAGAAGGTGAAACATGGTATTGCTAAGGGTACTCCCAAGTACAAGTGCTATCGCATTGATGACAGAGACACTTTTTCTTTGAGGACAGAATCGTGGTTCCCAAAGGTGATCTCAGAAAGCTCATAATGAATGAAGCACATGACACACTCCTCTCGATACATCCAGGAAGCTCCAAGATGTACCATGACCTCAAGCAATCCTATTGGTGGACTCGCATGAAAAGAGAAATTTCTCAATTCGTGAACGAGTGTGATGTCTGCAGAAGAGTGAAGGCAGAGCATCAATGTCCAGCCGGACTCCTTCAACCTCTACCTATTCCCGAGTGGAAATTCGATCACATTGAGATGGATTTCGTCACCGGCTTTCCCAAGTCCAAGCGAGGAAATGATGCTATCTTTGTCGTGATTGACAAGCTCACTAAAGTGGCTCATTTTCTTCCAGTCAAAGAATCCATCAACGCAGCTCAACTGGCAGAGATTTACACCTCCAGAATTGTCTCTTTGCATGGTATCCCTCAAGTACTCTCCTCAGACGTGGAAGCTTGTTCACTTCCAAGTTCTGGGATTTCTTTCAGTCAGCTATGGGTACCAAGATTCGCTTCAGCACAAATTTTCACCCTCAGACTAGTGGTCAAGTAGAAAGAGTGAACCAAATTCTCGAAGATATGCTCAGAGCTTGTGTAATCTCCTTCGGTATGAAATGGGAAGATTGCCTTCCATTTGCCGAATTCTCCTACAACAACAGCTTCCAAGCAAGTGCAGGCAAAGCTCCGTTTGAAATTCTCTATGGTAGAAAGTGCCGTACGCCTCTCAACTGGTTCGAGACTGGTGAACGTCAACTCCTTGGAAATGATTTGATCTCAGAGGCCGAAGAAATGTGCAAAGTCATACGTGAGAATCTCAAGGTCGCGCAATCGCGCCAAAAGAGCTACTATCACGGCAAGCATCGTGACTTGGCTTTCGACATTGGTGATCATGTGTATCTCCGTGTTTTTCCCATGAAGGGCACTCAGAGGTTCAGTATCAAGGGAAAGCTTGCTCCAAGATACATGGGTCCTTTCAATATTATTGTCAAGAGCGGCGATCTAGCCTAGCAACTCGACCTTCCCTCCAACTTTGCAAATGTGCACGATGTGTTTCACGTATCACAACTCCACAAGTGCTTCAAGACGCCTGAACGAACCATTCCTTTCGAAGAGATTGATCTTCAACAAAACTTGTCTTATCGTGAGCACCCCGTTGCTATCCTTGAAGAAACTGAGCGCAAGACCCGCAACAAGTCCATCAAATTCTTGAAAGTGAAGTGGTCACACCATACTGACCGAGAAGCTACATGGGAACGAGAAGATCATCTCCGTTCCGAGTATCCTGCTTTCTTTCAGTCCTAGATCTCGGGACGAGATCTTTTTGTAGTGGAGGAGAGTTTGTAACGCCCCGGATGTAACAATTCCATTTATGGCAATATATGCATCGTTGACTTAATCAATTCCATTCTGGGCTCTTCCTTCATTTCGGGTTTCTTCGTTTTTGCCTTGTTCGTGTGTTGCATGTCACCATGTCATTTTCATTATGTGCATTGCTTTGTCATATTTTCACTCGCATCCGTGTGTAGTTGCATCATCTCCGTTCTCTCCGTTATCCATTTCGGATTCCGACTCTCACACACATGCCCGTCGCACCTGTCAAGCCTTTGTTTCGTGAGTGGGTTTAAAACATCCTCGAAATGGGCCGAGAGTTATCAAGTGGTCTGGCTATATCACTGGTAGATCGCCTGCCAAGTTTCGCCTCGATTGGAGGTCGTTTGATACTCCAACGGATAACCACGTGGGCCGAAAACCCGTTTCTCTTTTGGCCCAACACCCCTCCACAACAGCCTACTAGCCCAGCACAACCACCCCATCCTCTCGGTCGTTGGATCGTGATCGTGTGGGCAAAAACCACACCTCATTTGGACACTCCTAGCTCCCTCTATCTATAAAAATGTCTCCCCCGTCCAAAATTTCGAAGGAAAACCCTAGCCCCTTATTCCTCCTCCATCGCCTCGCAATCCGTACAGGGCGGACGTGTCCGTCCGCCCGGACACGCCCATGCCCGCCAGATCCGCCGTTGCACCGCGTGGGCCCGCAGGGCCCGTAGCTCACCCGCCGACCCGTTCGCCGCCGCCCGCACCCGCGGGTCGTCCCTCTTCTCCCGCCGGTCGCCGCCCAGCTCCTCCGCCACCGCGCTCATCTCGCCGCCGCCGGCCACAGCCACCGCCGCCGGTGCGCTCCGCCCGCACCGGCCGCCGCCTCCGGCCGGACCGCCGCCGCCGCGTCGGATCCCCGCCGCTGCCTCAAGCTCCTCCACCACCGCCGGCCATCGCAGCGGCTCCCTCCTCGCCAACTCCGGCGAGCTCCGGCCGCCGTGCGCCGCCCCGCTCCAGTCCAACTCCGGCGAGCCGCCGCCCGACCCGTCCCGATCTGGATCCACCAGGAGGTTGGATCAGATCCACCAGTCCCGGGATCCAAACGCCATCCCGCTCCGCCCGGATCCCATCACCCCGCTCCGTCCCGTCCTGTTGACTTTCCGGAGGGGTATATTTCACTAAGTCCCAGATCTTTGTAAATTTTATGCCCTCTTTGACATGCCACAACTTTGTGCTCGGTGCTCCGTTTTGCATGTGTGATATATCGAAATGTTCGTCTTGAAGTGCTCTACATGTTAGCATCAGTTTCATGCATGATAGGGTTCATCT
Organism: Secale cereale; assembly: GCA_902687465.1. Classification (NCBI taxonomy): domain Eukaryota; kingdom Viridiplantae; phylum Streptophyta; class Magnoliopsida; order Poales; family Poaceae; genus Secale; species Secale cereale. The sequence goes on along the minus strand of LR738714.1, from coordinate 325,168,764 downwards.
AGTTGTCTTAATCGTCATTGCAAGAGTGCTTTGTGATGTTACTATTTCAGCACTAGTTGTCTTCTATCAATTTGTTGGCATGTTCGTGAGGTCACAACTTGGTGCATGTTGGTCCAAATGGAGTGTATGCTATGTCAAAATGTTGGTCTTGTGATGCACTTTATGATGGATGCATTTGCATACATGTTAGGTTGCATTATGCCATGTTTAACCCTGTTGCAAAAGTGCATGTGGCTGATAAGTTTCTGAACTTGTTATGAGATGATGTTTTGTCTTGACCGTGTATTTTAATCCATGTGTCATATGAGCTAGGTGTCAACATGAGTTTTGCTCATTGGAATGTTCTCTACATGATAAATGTATTTTCATGCCATGATATGTCTTGATATGAGTGCAACAAGCTTGTTAAGATGCCATCGTGATGTTAAATTTTTGCAAGTGTGAATCTGTTAATTTTTATGCCATGTTTCCATGATGCCACCGTTATTGTTGTGCAGGATTAGAGTTATCCCGTGGGTGTTCCTTGATGTATATGTTATGCTCTAGCTATCCATGCTGTTGTTTGCCATGATGCCTTGTCGTAGCTTGTTGTTTTCATGCTCTCAAGTTGCTATAAAATGTTTCTGTCAGCATGTTATCAACAAGTTCAGTTTTGCCACGTGAATAGCTAGTGTTCTATGCATCCTATGACCATGTTGTTACCATGAGTAGCTTCACAAACATGTCTTCTTGCTGTTGGTTATATTCACATGCCATGCTATGCTTTGAGTTGAGCTGCACAAGCTTGCAAACATGCCTACTTGTCGTTGTTGCTGCCATGCCTTGTAATTTTCACTAAGTCTGAGAAATCTGTAAACTTATTGAATCTTGCCATGCTTGTTTAATTGTGTTCCAGCAAGTTTTTGGGTGTGCTCTAAGTTCATGCTTGTTAAGAATCATGTCTATTTCACATCCATGCCTTTTTCCTTCATGTTTGGGTGCTGTAGCATAATTATATCTTGCTCCAAAGATGCCATGTTGTTGTTAACTGCAGCTTTGCATTGCATCTTATATTGCATGCCATTTGCAAACCGTGCATCCGTTTCTCATGATCTTTATATAGATTTCGACCGAAATCTTCCCATCTATCCAGTGGCTTTCTTGGTTGCCCAAGATGAAGCCATTACCATCACCTTCTCCTTAGGCTCGAGAGCATCCTCATGCATACGAACATCATAGTTGCATCCCATGACATGTCTTGCATCATGTTGATTGTGCATTGCACTGTGATTGATATTGTGCCGTTGTTGTGCTCTTGTGTTGGGTAGAGCCGGGAGCCGATACCGAGTTTGAGGATCTTGTCGAGACTGAGTTTGAGGAGCCGTCTTACCATCCCACCGACGACTTACCAGGCAACATGATCCTTCCCCGATATCACCTCTATCTCTGCCTATGCTAGTTGTCTCGCTCTTTAGCTATGCCTCGATGCCTATTCTTGTTTTGTCAGCCTCCTATTGATGCCATGAAACACTCTAACCGCCTTCCTAGCAAACCGTTGATTGGCTAAGTACGCTTTTGCTCAACCCCTCTTATAGCGTTGCTAGTTGCAGGTGAAGTTTGAAGATTGCTCCACGTTCAGACTTGTTTATTGGGATAACACAATATATATCTTAATTAAATTAATGCACATATATATTGGCAATGGGTGGAAGGCTTGGCCTTCTGCTTGGTGTTTTGTTCCACTCATGCCACCTTAGGACCCGATAAACCGGTGTTATGTTCCTTGATTTTGCGTTCATAACACGGGTGGGGTTTATGGGCCCCCTTGATAATTCGCACTACTTAATGCTTTTCCAGCAAGGCCCAACATTGGTACTCCATTTGCCTAACAACTGAAATTTTGGATAGGGACTAGCTACCCCGAGGCCTTAATTAACAACCCCGGGCCAGTGCTCCTCATGAGTGTTGGTCCAAACTAGAGCACTGTGCGGGTCTGCCCCTTGGCAACTTGGGGTATTTTGGCACCTGTACGCCTCGCTCATCCGGTCGTGGCCTGAGACGAGATACGCGCGGCTACTATCAGGGTGTCGGCACGCCAGGAGGTCTTGCTAGATTAGTTTTACCTTTGTCAAAATATCTTGAGCACGGGATTCCGAGAATACTCGGGTCTTCCCACTTTGGAGTTGCGACTCTGCAGATCGTGAGCTTGTGATGGGCTAAGTTGGGACACCCCTGCAGGGTTTTAAGCTTTCGAAAGCCGTGCCCCCGGTTATGTGGCAGATGGGAATTTGTTAATATCCGGTTGTAGATAACTTGACACCATATCCTTAAGAATACACTGCATGTGTGAGTAACCGTGATGGTCTCTTTCCGAAGGGCTTCGGGAAGTGAACATGGTGGGGTTATGTATGAACGTGAGTAGCTAGGATCACATCTTGATTAACTTGGCGATCATTGGCACATATTCTCATCTCGCTCTGAATTCGTAAGCTAGTTGCTAGTGCTTGCTGCAAACACTTTATTACCTCTCCGCATCTAAAGGCTTTGTTAGTTTTGATACCCGGGAGTGAAATTGCCGAGTCCTTGTGGCTCACAGATTACAACACACACCAGATGCAGGTACCGCTGAGAACAATGCAGGAGATGGATCAGAACTTCAGTGGGAGTTTGATGAAGACTGTGGTCGTTACTATGTATCGTATCCCGACGATCAGCACTGGTTCCTACTAGGAGTGATCCGAGCTTGTGTTTGTGGTATCTTTCTCGTTTGGATTTCATCCGTAGACGGACCCTGTGTTATTTGGATGAATGTATGTTACTGTATTTATTGTGTGATGTGGCGAGTGTAAGCCAACTATCTTTTACACTTTCATCCATGAACTTTTACATGAGTTGTGCAAAGATACCACGCTTGCGATCATTCCAGAATGCGCTTATGTTTCAAAGTCGTGCCTCGACACGTGGGATACATAGTCGCATCCTGGGCATTACATGTCTTCTCATGGAACAATCATGAGCAGATCAGCAAGCGCGCTCTACCCTTTGTGTTCCGCTATCTGCTAAATGCGTAAAAATTCCAGAAGGTAGAAGCTGGCGTGGTGCGTAGGCCACACGTCACCTCCTCAGGAGGATCACCTCGGACCTACCCACAAAAGGCTAAGTAAAATCACCTCGCGCGCCGCGTAACACCGACCCAAGCCCCTTTCATGCGAACCTCGTGAGGTGAGCCACTACTTTTTGCGCAAGCTGCTTGCACGTTAAAAGGGGGGCTCTTGAGAATCAGGCCTCAGGAGCCCCTACTAGCTCTCGGCCCTCACCCCTTCCCTTGTCCCAGGCATCGCAACCTGACATACCAGCGGCGGCTGAGCTCCGCTCGATGGCCGGGTGCTGAGGACGTAGAGCACCTTGGCGAGCAAGGTAATGAGGGGCATACCTCGCATGGGGATACGGTTAGAGGGGCACGGTCTATGTCAGGGCCTGTTTTCTGGGACATAAATTCCCAACAAATGATCCTTGTGTCATCACCAGCCCCAAGATTACTGTTGCTGGTGGACACTTCCATGATACAGAATTCCAAGCATTTACAAGATTTTGAGTACAAGACCATCAAGGTCTATTGAGTATGACAAGGATCTCTAGTGGTGAATGACGGAAGCGACTCATGGACCACCAACATTGATGGGACTCCATTCCCACAGGAACAGCTGACCTGGCTAACTTCTATCTCACGTGGCTGCTATCTCCAATTCCTAGGATGCGGGGTGTCTTCACAGTTCTCCTCTCCGAATCGTAAATCTGGCCAAGACAATAGCCAGGGACAAGCATGTGAGTATGTTTGAATGTACTCACAAGCATCATGAACAAAATATATACCGAATGCATTTATTCATGGTGGGTTAAAGTAATATGAATATGCTGAGTGAAACTAAAACATGGCATGATATTTATTAATACGACGCGGATGAATAAATAAATTTATGTTAGTAATAACCCAAGAAATAAAATGGATCATCGAGAATTAAACCGCCCGAGTGATTCAAAGAAAAATACCAAACATGTGTCTAAAAGCGACGCCTCGAGAGGTCTTACAAGTAAAAATGAGTATCCAGGTAGTCTAGACATCCCAAGAGATACTCAGAAAATAGAATAAAAGAGACGGGTTAGTCTATAAGAACATTTATAGCAACAATATTCATGATAACACAGGTAACCATGAGAGCATTAGTGGTGACAACAATTTTCTTGCAAAAATGAATCATGCTCAATTTAATTATTTCTTCCAAAGACCAACACTAAGACCGACACTTCACCAACCCAGACTGTAGTCTATAACCGCGGACATGGCTATACGAAGAGTTTTTATACTCTGCAGAGGTTGTACTCTTTACCCACAAGTAAATGATTTCTTTAGTCAACCTCGAGACGTTGACTAATTCCAATTACGACATTTGGGTTGAAAACACACCTAACCAGAACACACCAGCTTAACTTTCCTGATGCCAGGAATCACCCAAAGCATCTCTCAAGAAAACTCTAAGACGGAGAGGTCACAACCTTGCATGGGATCACAATTTATACCGTGCGCTAACTAAGGGGTGCCCCTCTCAGCCTCAGCCAGAAACACCCACGCCCCCTGACCCAAGGACTGGTATTATTCCTGGAACCGAGAAACCCTCATCGCGGCCCTCTGTATGGTGTGTGTGGGAAAGGAGTTAAGAACTTAATCAACCATATCCTACCTATGGCAGGGACATGTGGTAGCACTAAAGAAGTATGGGGGTTGCCAGAGCAAGACTCGATCTATGGTTGACTCAGGAGGTTAAGTTCTCCTACAACCGTTAGCACAATATGTTTCCTTTGTAGTACCCAATAGGGCCACCATTTGGTATGTCCCAACATACCCTCACTGATCATTCTCGTCACAACGAGATTTCAGTCTCACGGTCACTTTTCTCATGACAAATTCTTTCCTGCAGATTAGTTCGAACAAGCATATGCATGAGTAGCATGGTTATCAACCACATCCGTATATATACCTCATGTTTGAGTGTCAATAATGACTTCGAAATAATCCACATATGTATGAATGGTCTCATGCAATTTCTATTTGAATTATCATAATCGTGATCAAATTATCCTAGCAAGCAAACAACCAAACATTCACCATATCAAGTGTTCAAGATGCTTGCCTTGATCGTGTAGAAGAGTTGGGTGCAGTCCAAAAGTTTGTAAAAATAATCTTCCCTCCATTGTCCTATTTTTGAAATAATGAAATTACCGCATAATTCCAAAATAGCACATAAAGTTGTTTGGAAATAGCTTTAAACCTATACCTAATATTAAAGGATGGAAGCTTTCATAGTTCTCCATACGTCACACTTTTTTATCCGTTGATTTCATGTTAATCATAAATATTGACGGCTGAGATTTAAAAATTGATCTATTGTTTTTTTCATGTGTAGATCTATGTATTTTCCTATCTAAAAAATGTCTCGATCGATCCCAAGCGATCGATCTATGGTCCTAGCAACCGATCATGGTTGGTTCCCTCCCCCCCGATGGTTGGTGGCGATGGATCTAGGTGTGCTTCTCTCACAGTTCCTCCTCGTTATGCTAAAGGGTGCCGTTGCCCACATCTCCACGTGTCGCCGTCCCGTCCCCCCAGCCGTCAAGCTTTCCATGCTCAAACTCCATCTACCGCTTGTGCGACCGAAACACTTTGAGCTGACCGCCCTCCGGGCTGATTCCCATCCTCCGCGCATGCCATTGACACACTTTGAGCTTACATGGCAAGTGCGTCAGTGCCCCAACACCATAGGCTTGGATTGCCGCTGTGCCTCACAAGTGGCTTGAGCACGACAACACCATTGGGGAGGATGTTGCTATGGCCAAACGGATTGCCAAGAACGGAGTAGCTAGCCATGGTCAATGGCTAGGAAGGAGAGGATGATAAGACTGAGTCTCCTGCCTCAACATTAGGGGCTGGAACTCAAGATCCCTAACTTCTTCTGATGCCCTATCTTACTTGACGTAATGTTGTCTCCGGTGGACACTTCACCAGCGTAGATCACGACCACCTGAACGACCATGACATCAGCTCTACTTCATTTCTAGCAGAGTGGGTGCACACCGGTGGCAGGCAGATGGCGCTGGAGCTGCTCAAGATTTACAAGGTGATAGAGGCAAAGGTGTCCCGTCTTTTGATGAGATGGTGGCTATCATTTTGGAGGAAGTCGACTTTGACGATCCGACTACGAACGTGTGAGGACATCTTGCCTTAGCAATCGCTAAACCAACTCCGAGAGGTTATTGACCATGCCGGAGCACGATCAACCTGACCACAAAGATCGGTTTCCTATAGGCGAACGAAGAAAAAGCAAGAAACTGAGATTGCAATCTGGATATTGCGAATTCAAGAGTAAAGCTTTATTGATCAAGTGGGGTTCTGTGACGTCTTTATCTAGTCGTTGAACACAAACGAAATACGCGAAGTTGCAGCTATGGCAAACTTTAATCTAAACAAAACCCTAAGTCTACACGACGCCCTAAGGGCTGTATATATGGAGGAAGAGGTGGGAATTTCTTGGCCCATGGAGGAGGGGTCCGAATCCAACCTAAGACTTGTTTCCCCACATATACGAACTCTAAAAACAGCCTATACATGGGCCTGTCCCAATAATAAGGTGACGCAGCACCTATAATAGCCTCTGGACGAAATTTATGATGTGGCATCTTGTATATTTCGTCCAAGGCTTCACGCACTCATTATGGTGGCTTCAAAGTCCTGAAATCATCACTTGTAACTTCGTTATTGTTCCCCTTGCGCATGCCATAATCTCCATGCTTGATCTTGCTCCAATGTTCATCCTTCTTGTCCAAGCTAGGCCCTTCATTTGTAAGCAAGAAAAATGTATCCAATTTAGGCAGCATCATATTCTCATGAACATTAGAATCATTACGAAGAAACGAAAGTAGCTGGTAATTTAATTGGCGTGCACGAGCTCTAGTAATTGGTCCTGTATATGTATTAGTTGGGGTTGTGTGTGTAACCTTATTAATGATGTCCACGTGTGAGACCTGCACACTCAAAACACGTTTAGCAACTAAACATTCATACCTGTCAGCGTCTTCAGGAGCCATGTATTGCATCTCATTTTCAGAATCATCACCACCGTGTTCTTCATGTGTAATAAGAGCCAAAATACCCTCATCATAGTCACTAGCAGACTCATAACCACCATCCTCAGTAGCAATCATGACACGCTGAGATGGGCATTTGCTCGCATAGTGACCACAACTAGTGCAACGAGACATATAACATCATGTGTTGGCCCTGTGGATGCCATGGATGAAGAAGAGCTTTGCGCAGGACATGAAGGTGTATTCCTGGTTGATGGTGGTGGTGCCCGTTTGCTTTTATCATGGCTAGAAGGGACTGCTGAAGTAGGCGGTGGTGCAGCCGGACGTGTCGAAGTAGATGATGCACGCAGTGTCCATGGTGAAGGTCGAACTGCAGAAATATTAGTTCGCGCCAAGGCCTGTCGATCCCGCACTTCACGTTCAGCTTTGCAAGCAAGATGGAATAAACGAGTGATATTATTATACTCCTTATACTCTAGAATTGTCTGAATCTCTCTATTTAAGCCACCCATAAAACGTGCAAGCATACCTCATTATCCTCAACAATACCACATCTAATCAGGCCAATTTATAATTCCTGATAATATTCCTTTATAGAATTTTTTCCTTGTCTTAAACGCTGTAGTTTCTAAAGTAATTCACGTTGTGATAGAGGCAAAGGTGTCCCGTCTTTCGATGAGATGGTGGCTATCGTTTTGGAGGAAGTCAACTTTGACGATCCGACTACGAACGTGTGAGGACGTCGCGCCTTAGCAATCGCTAAACCTACTCCGAGAGGTTATTGACCACGCCGGAGCACGATCAACCTGACCACGAAGGTCTGTTTCCTGCAGGCAAACGAAGAACAAGCAAGAAACTGAGATTGCAATCTAGATATTGTGAGTTCAAGAGGAAAGCTTTATTGATCAAGTGGGGTTCTGTGACGTCTTGGTCTGGTCGTTGAACACAAACGAAGTACGCGAAGTTGCAGCTATGGCGAACTTTAATCTAAACAAAACCCAAAGTCTAAACGACGCCCTAAGGGCTGTATATATGGGGGAAAGAGGGGCGAATTTCATGGCCCTTGGTGGAGGGGTCCAAAACCAACCCTAACTCTTGTTTCCCCACACATACAGACTCTAAAAACAGCCTATACTCCAGTATTTCGAAATTACATGGGCCTGGCCCAATAATAAGGTGACGCAGCACCTATAATATCCTCTAGACGAAATTTATGAAGTGGCGTCTTGTATATTTCGTCCAAGGCATCACACACTCATTATGGTGGCTTCAAAGTCCTGAAATCATCACTTGTAACTCCATTCTTGTTCCCCTTGCGCATTGCCATCATCTCCATGCTTGATCTTGCTCCAATGTTCATCCTTCTTGTCTAAGCTAAGCCCTTCATTTGTAAGCAAGACAAATGTATCCAATTTAGGCAGCATCATATTCTCATGAACATTAGATTAATTACCAAGAAACGAAAGTACTTGGTAATTTAACTGGCATGCGCGAGCTCTAGTAATTGGTCCTGTATATGTGTCAGTTGGAGCTGTGGGTGTAACCTTGTTAGTGATGTCCTCATCATCCTCCCCTTCTTGAATTGAAGTCATCCTCGATGGAAGCTCATCTTCCTCACCCAAGTAAGGCTTCAAATCTGCAATGTTAAATGTGGGAGGCGAGGGGCCCGATCTTTCGATGTGATGATAACTATCGATTTGGTGGAGACGACTTTGACGATCCGACTACAAACATGCACAACGTTGCGCCTTAGCAATCGCTAAACCAATCTCCAGGGGTTACTGACAATGCCAGAAGCACGATCAGCCTGACCACGAAGGTCTATTCCTGCATGCAATCAAAGAACAAGCAAGAATATGATAAATCAATCTGAATATTGCAAATGTAAATGATGTATTGATAAAGGTGGGGATCTGTAAGCGGTCTTGGTCTGGTCGTTGGACACAAACGAAGTACTCGAAGTTGCAATGGCTAACTTTTGACTAAACAAATCCCAAAGAAAAAGCTACTAGATGGATCTACTTATATATGAGCAAGGGGTGGCGGCCAAGGAGGTGGAAGGACGTCCCAAGCCAGCCTAAAACTAAACCTAGGTCGTACAAGGCTCATGGGCCCAAGTGGAGGTGATGTAACACCTTTGGACTTGTAGTTTGACTCGGATTCTGCTGCAACATCAGATTGTTTCGTCGATATCTCAACGCTCTGGACGAATTTGAAGGTGAATCCAATTGGGTTGGAAAGTGTACGAAATCTAGTTTCCAAAAAAAAACACCCAATTCGGAGTCCGTATGAAGGAGTTCTTGTCGTTTTGAGTCAGGTATGTCTGTGCAGTCCGAATCTGGATGCAGAACGTGAGAGACTTGGACTCTATCTTCTCTTGGCCCAAAAGTGACGTGAGAGAACTTTTTGAACAGCACCTAAACTTCTCTTTTTCCCTTATCTTCATATGTGGATTGTACAAATGTCCCATACACCTGGAATTAGACATGGCACAAAAGCCTGTGAAGTATTTTTGTCCTGGATGACATAAATAAATTGTTGCATAGTTTGCATTAGAAATCACCTCACAAATATACATGTATGCCATATTTTTGGTCGTATACAAGGTAGTCATGTCCTCATCACGTTGATAATATGGTGGAACCCAACGAGTACGCATAGCAGTTTTCAAAGCAGCCCAAGTAGTTGGAATATTATTCAGATATAATCTAAAATATTCAGACCGCCACACACAAGCAAAACTAGTGAAAGCACAAAGAGCAGCAGCAACACGTCTCTCCTCGGGATATTTTAAACATGTAAAACATTGTTCGGTTTCTAACTCCCAAGTAAGATATATATCAGGAAGATATCTACCCTCAAATGGTGGAATATTCAATTTTAGTTTAGGGAGATGGTCATGATCTCGTACCTGAGGGTGTGGTGCAGCCCTACCATTGCGATTATTTGCATGTGGATGACCTGCTAGTTATGGTGCTTGTGGTTGCACGTAGTTCTGATTTTGATCAACCTCATCCTCGTAATCTCCCGCGTAATCGTCCTCCTCCTTAGCAGCAGCAGGAGGCATAGAAGTATCAATAGCAGCACCAACAGTTTGGCTAGGCTCAAGAGGAACACGACATGCTTTGTGGAGGGCTGTTTCGCAAGGTGAAGGTTGTTGTTGTTGTTGTTGTTGTTGTTGTTGTTGTTGTTGTTGTTGCAATGGTGCAGCAGGTGGAGGTAGACGCACAAGCACTTCAGCAAGTTTGGCATCCAACTTGGTGTTAATTGACTTCTCAATTCCATCCATCCTCGCTAGTGCGTCGCCAAAACTGGTCATCACATCTTCTACCTGTTGACCCATCATTTGCTGAAATTTATCATGCAACTCCTTATTCGTCATGTTCTCCCAGTCAGTCTCGTCGACTTGTGATCCTGGCATGGTTAGCAGCAATAGAAACACAAAAATTATGATCGTACAGACTAGTAGAAAATTGTGTTGGTGGGGCGTCACAAATCCGTCAAGCAAATCTCAAATTCTTACCAGTTCTTACCCAACAGCAGGTGGTGATCGGCAAGCGTGGTAGTCAAAACTCTCAAAGCTTGGATAAAGCGATTACCAGGGAGGGTGAAACACACGACGTAGATGTATGTGGAGCTAGGAAGGCTTATAGTATGGTAGCAAAAAGGGTTAGCAATAATCAATTTCAGAGATGCAATGTTTAATAAACGCTCAACGACGGTACTGTGCTGGTCCTAGGCTAGACCGCACTAGAGACGCGAGCCTAGAACACTAACAAAATCACGGTGATGGACATAATCAAGAGGAAAGCACACTCTAATTTTTTTCGCCTCTTTTTTTGCGGTCTTCTTTTTGTGCTCCTTTTTTTTGCGGAAAATCACTATAATGGCGAGTGCCTCAAAACTCTTCCCAAGTCAAACTAAGATGATAGGCACGTAATTTTTTTGACTATTTTTTTTTCGGAAATCAGGCAGCGACGACCAAAAAGTGCGGTAAAAAAACTGTATGATGGCACGTGTCTCAAAATACTTAGAAAAGCCTAAAAACGGGATAGGGAAAAATATTTTCACCTGCCGAAATTTTGGCCTGAAACTGCCCGGGGGTCTCCATACTTTTTTTTTCGAGACCTACGCACGCAAGGAAACACGAATTCGAAACTAGATGGATCTCGAGAACTAACCTAGTATGTAAAGAACTCAGATTGGTGGTGGATATATGGTGGTAGGATATGGCAGCGGTGGTAGGTTATGGCAGCGATGGTGGTATGTGGTAGCGGTGGTGGGACATGGCAGCGATGGTGGGATATGGCAGCGGTGGCGGTATGGCAGCAGCGATGAATATGGTGCGGCGGCGTCATGAATAACTGTGAACAAAACTCGAAACTCTAAAGAACTAGACGCTAAGACCAGCAACTCGACACGACAATGCAACCGCAAATTTAACGAAGCAAACACAGAAAAGATTATCCAAGTGCTCAAACTGGTTTGGATATGATGAACTAACCCTAATTTTTTTTGGCTTTTTCGTGGACTGTAGGTATGAAGAACATACTCGATCTAATCTATTAAAAATTGTAACATCTCACCGAGCAACCTGGAAATCTGATACCACTTGATAGAGGCAAAGGTGTCCTGTCTTTCGATGAGATGGTTCATATCATTTTGGAGGAAGTCGACTTTGATGATCCGACTACAAACGTGTGATGACATCGCGCCTTAGCAATTGCTAAACCAACTCCGAGAGGTTATTGACCACGCCGGAGCACGATCAACCTGACCATGAAGGTCTGTTTCCTGCAGGCAAACAAAGAACAAGCAAGAAACTGAGATTGCAATCTGGATATTGTGAATTCAAGAGGAAATCATTATGGATCAAGTGGGGTTCTGTGAGGTCTTTGTCTGGTCGTTGAACACAGACGAAGGACGCGAAGTTGCAGCTATGGTGAACTTTAATCTAAACAAAACCCAAAGTCTAAACGACGACCTAAGGGTTGTATATATGGAGGAAGAGGTGGGAATTTCGTGGCCCTTAGAGGAGGGGTCCGAAACCAACCCTAACTCTTGTTTCCCCACACATACGGACTCTAAAAACAACCTATACTCAAGTATTTCGAAATTACATGGGCCTGGCCCAATAATAAGGTGACGCAACACCTATAATAGCCTCTGGACGAAATTTATGAAGTAGCATCTTGTATATTTCGGCCAAGGCTTCATGCACTCATTATGGTGGCTTCACAGTCCTAAAATCATCACTTGTAACTCCGTTCTTGTTCCCCTTGCGCATGCCATCATCTCCATGCTTGATCTTGCTCCAATGTTCATCCTTATTGTCCAAGCTAGGCCCTTCATTTGTAAGCAAGACAAATGTATCCAATTTAGGCAGCATCATATTCTCATGAACATTAGAATCATTACCAAGAAGCAAAATTACCTGGTAATTTATTTGGCGTGCGCGAGCTCTACTAATTCGTCCTGTATATGTATCAGTTGGGGCTGTGGGTGTAACCTTGTTAGTGATGTCCTCATCACAAGGTGAACGCAAAGAGCTGCCTCGCCGACTATCATGGTGTTCTAACCAAGTTAACATGGGATAATACCGTTTTTCTCATGTCTTCATGTTTTTTATGTATATAAGTTGACGAGGAAACATAACTACGAAAGAATTGATTTGTTCAGAGAAAAAATATAAGGTGCATGTACCATCAGGAATGATGTCTCTGCCGGCCACAGATGCACGACCCTCTTCAAGGTTGACTTCTACTTGTAAATGGTTTTGTTTTAATTTGTGCTTGGTTTCAGATCATGCTTTATAGGAGCGGATGGGAACTACCATGCAGGACTATCGCGGCTGGGGGCGGGGTGGGGGAGGACACGTAGCAGTTGTATTGGTGGAGGGCGTCATCAAGGTCTCTACTCAAGGCAACACCTACTTCGTGCTTGCCAAACACCATATGCGTTCTCTATTTACAGCAATATTCTTGATATGTTCCTCCTTCAAATGATAACATATAATCAAATTTTTGGTTGAAAGTAACATTAATATATATGTTTGCTTCCCTGCAATCATGATATTGTGATGTTCTGTAGGCACACTCGCCTAATAAAAAGGCGATCACTTCTGGCTAGCCACTCTCATCTGATAAAAAATGTGATGTTCTGTAGGCACGACCAATGATGTGTATAGCTGTATACTGAGTTGTATTTAGTCATTCTCACATGGGTATACAATACAGAATCCTATTTCAGGGATAAGCTGGGTTGGTAAAGGACATCAAATCCTATTGTTGTTCACACAACTTTGGATGTTACGGAAGGGAGTTTCAGGAACATATAGAAACTATAATTCAAAGCACTTCTCGTTGAGAAATCGGGATTGACGAGACCCATTAATTTGTTCGATGGCAACGCACAGTAACATCCAAGACCAGATGAATTATACCAAAAACAATTAACATTGTTCTGAATCATTTGATCTTGTATATTTTGAACTAGAAGTTCATGGAGTAGTCTGTGATGGTGAAAACTGGGGGTTGGGGCAATGAAAGTTTCCCTCTTATTTTCTGAAACCTTGCTATTATTAAACTTAATATAAAACACAATGCCTAAATTTCCATAACACAAAGAAAGTATAAGAATTATAGGTTCCCCAAGTTCGGCAAGTTTTCGTCATACCTTGAATCACGCTTCTTTGTATGTGCCACTAGATTTGAATAGACATCTATTTTGTTCTCCCGTTGCAATGCACGGGCATATGTGATAGTAATACTAAAATAAAATAGTTAAAGTTTGAGAGACAACATGAAAAGAATCAATTGATTTGGAGTTATGGTTCAAAAACTTGAGGCAGTCATATTGTGGTCAAATCTGATTTTAGGTTTAATTTGTAAAAGAAAACGGTTCAGAAGAAATTATGCTTTCAGAATAGGGAATACGTACTAGAAGGAAAGCATTTTCAGGAGGCAAAGATGTACTCACCCGGATATGTCTCCACTTAAGACGAGTCATGTGGCGTTGGGTCACTGACCGTGGGCCCGCCTAGCCCACTGGTCAGGTTTGACCAGTCCACTCCGCTGTCTCTCTCCCACGATAGAACAGGGGTGGAGCTCCGGTGCTTCTCGTCATCGAACGACGGCGACCCCCTGAGAGATGAGCACATGGGCGCACTCAGGAGGTCAAGGTGAACGTGTGGGAACCCTTCGTGGTCTCCGGGGTGGACGGAGTCGCAGGCGGCGACCTCTCCCGACGAGCTCCAGCGGGGGTGGAAGGGGAATGTTGTCTATGGTGTTTCTCCGCTGGAATTGAAGGGTGTATTATATCAGTGGGTGATTAAGCAGTATATTGGTGAAGAACTTGGAGAGGGAGAGGTACTGGATGCATGGGAAACATCGAGGAAGTGACGGCGGGCGTGGTTGTCGGAGACGAAGAAGGCGACCACCTGCAGTCGTTCTGCTTCTAGGGGAGGCTTGCAGAGGGACGATGTGGTGTGGTGAGAAGCTTAGAGAGTATGGGGTGGCCTTTTATAGGCAGGAGGTGTTGGTTCCACGGGTTCCCAAACGTGGTCGTGATACGTCTCCAACGTATCTACTTTTCCAAACACTTTTGCCCTTGTTTTGGACTCTAACTTGCATGATTTGAATGGAACTTACCCGGACTGACGTTGTTTTCAGCAATTTTGCCATGGTGTTGTTTTTGTGCAGAAATAAAAAGTTCTCGGAATGACCTGAAAATCCAGGGAGAATTATTTTGGAATATATAAAAAAATACCTGCGGAAAGATCTACGTCAGGGGGCCCACACCCTGTCCACGAGGGTGGGGGGCGTGCACTCTCCCCCTGGGCGCGCCCCCTTGCCTCGTGGGCCCCCTGATGCTCCACCGACGTACCCCCGGACTCCATATATTCACTTTCGGGGAGAAAAAAAATTCAGAGAGGAAGAATTATCGCGTTTTACAATACGGAACCGCCGCCAAGCCCTAATCTCTCTCGGGAGGGCTGATCTGGAGTCCGTTCGAGGCTCTGGAGAGTGGAGATCGTCGCCTTCGTCATCATCAACCTTCCTTCATCACCAATTTCATGATGCTCACCATCGTGCTTGAGTAATTCCATCATAGGCTTGCTGGACGGTGATGGGTTGGATGAGATTTACCATGTAATCGAGTTAGTTTTGTGAGGGTTTGATCCCTAGTATCCACTAAGTTCTGAGATTGATGTTGGTATGACTTTGCTATGCTTAATGCTTGTCACTAGGGCCCATGTGCCATGATTTTAGATCTGAACCTATTATGTTTTCATGAATATATGTGTGTTTTTGATCCTATCTTGCAAGCCTATAGTCACCTACTATGTGTTATGATTCGACAACCCCGAAGTGACAATAATCGAGACCACTCCCGGCGATGACCGTAGTTTGAGGAGTTCATGTATTCACTATGTGTTAATGCTTTGGTCCGGTACTCTATTAAAAGGAGGCCTTAATATCCCTTAGTTTCCACTAGGACCCCACTGCCACGGGAGGGTAGGACAAAAGATGTCATGCAAGTTCTTTTCCATAAGCATGTATGACTATATTGGGAATACATGCCTACATTACATTGATGAACTAGAGCTAGTTCCGTGTCACCCTAGGTTATAACTTTTACATGATGGATCGCATCCAACATGATTCTCCATCACCGATCCAATGCCTACGAGCTTTTCACATATTGCTTGTTACTTATTTAATTTTCCGCTACTACTATTACAAAAACTACAAAAACACTACCGTTACTATTATTGCCGTTACCGCTACTTTGCTACTAAACTACCTTGCTGGAGATACAAAGTTTCCAGTTGTGGTTGAATTGACAACTCAGCTGCTAATACTTAAGAGTATTCTTTGGCTCCCCTTGTGTCGAATCAATAAACTTGGGTTGAATACTTTACCCTCGAAAACTGTTGCGATCCCCTACACTTGTGGGTTATCAAGACTATTTTCTGGCGCCGTTACCGGGGAGCATAGCTCTATTTTTTAAATCACTTGGGATTTATATCTGTTGATCACTATGAAGAATTTGAAAGACTCAAAAACCAAGATTTATCCCTCAACTACGAGGGGAGGTAAGGAACTACTATCTAGCTCTGCACTTGATTCACCCTCTGTTATGAGTAAATTAGCGACACCTACTCCTGCTATTGAATCTGATATGTCACATGTTGTTGATGATGCCACTTCTTCTATGTATGATGAAACTACTTCTATGCCTGATAATACTGTGCCACTAGGTGAATTTCTAGATGAACAAATTGCTAAGGTTAGGGAGAATGCAAATATTGAAACTGGTAATATTTATGATAGTGATGATGAAGCTTCTCCCCCTAGATATGAATTGCCTGTTGTTCCTGAGGGTTATGCTATGGATGAAGAAACTGCTAGAGACTTTCTTGCTTGCAACGATAGGCATGATCTTAAGAAATTATTAGCTAAGCTGAAAGAAAAGTCCTTGAATGCTAGAATGAAACATGACCCTGCTTTTGCCACTTCACCTATCTTTGTTACTAATAATGATTATGATTTCTCTGTTGATCCTGAGTTAATTACTTTGGTTGAATCTGATCCTTTCCATGGCTATGAGTCTGAAACTGTTGTGAGACAACTTCCTAAGTTGAATGATCTAGCCACCTTGTTTACCAACGATGAAAAGATTCGTTATTACTATATCCTTAAGTTGTTTCCGTTCTCGTTAAAGGGTGATGCTAAGACTTGGTTTAACTCTCTTGATCCTGGTTGTGTGCATAGTCCCAGGATATGATGCATTACTTTTCTGCTAAATATTTTCCCGCTCATAAGAAACAAGTTGCCTTACGGGAAAATTATAATTTCGTGCAAATGGAAGAAGAGAGTCCCCCACAAGCTTGGGGGAGGCTTCTCCAATTACTTAATGCTTTGCTTGATCATCCTCTTGAGAGGAATGATATATTTGCTGTCTTTTATAATGGACTAACCGATGTTTCCAGAGACCACCTGGATAGTTGTGCTGGTTGTGTTTTCAGGGAAAGAACTGTTGATCAAGCTGAATTACTATTTAATAATATGCTGGCCAATGAAAATAACTGGACCCTTCCTGAACCAGCCCCTAAGCCAACTCCGAAGAAAAGGGGAGTTTTATTTCTCAGTCCTGAAGATATGCAAGAGGCAAAGAAATCTATGAAAGAAAAAAGGTATTAAAGCTGAAGATGTTAAGAATTTACCACCTATTGAAGAAATGCATGGTCTTGATAACCCGACACAGGTAGTAAACGTAAATTCTCTTTATAGATTTGATGAAGGTGATATTCCTCGTTATAAGTCTGCTAGCCAATGCTTAGATGAGTTTGACAATTTTATTGTGAAGCAAGAGAACTTCAATGCTTATGTTGGTAGACAATTGCAATGTAATGCTTATATGATTGAACGCTTGAGTGATTATATTTCTAGAGTTAAAGGTGAACTGATACTCATTAGTAAACCTACCTCTATGGTTACCACTCAAGTAGAACAAGTACTTAAGGCTCAGAATGATTTGCTCAATGAATTAAATGGTAAGAATAATGACTATGTTGTTAGAGTTGCTACTAGAGGTGGAAAAGTGACTCAGGAACCTTTGTATCCTTAGGGCCACCCTAAGAGAATTGAGCAAGATTCTCAGAGAGCTAATTTAGATGCACCTAGTTCTTCTAAGAAGAAGAAAAAGAAAGATGATAGGACTTTGCATGCTTCTAGTGAACCAGTAGCTGGCACACCTGAGAATCCCAATGATATATCTGTTTCTGATGCTGAGACACAATCTGGTAATGAACATGAACCTAGTGATAATGTTAATGATGATGCTCAACCTAGCAATGATAATGATGTAGAGAATTAGCATTCTGTTGATCTTGATAACCCACAATCAAAGAATCAACGTTATGATAAGAGAGACTTTGTTGCTAGGAAGCACGGTAGGGAAAGAGAACCATGGGTTCAGAAACCCATGCCTTTTCCTCTGAAACCATCCAAGAAAAAGGACGATGAGGATTTTGAGCGCTTTGCTGAAATGATTAGACCTATCTTTTTGCGTATGCGTTTGACTGATGTGCTTAAAATAAATCCTTATGCTAAGTATATGAAAGATATTATTACCAATAAAATAAAGATACCTGAAGTAGAAATTTCTACCATGCTTGCCAATTACACTTTCAAAGGTGGAATACCTAAGAAACTAGGAGATCCGGGAGTACCTACTATACCTTGCTCCATTAAGAGAAACTATGTTAAAACTGCTTTATGTGATCTTGGAGCCGGTGTTATTGTTATGTCTCTCTCTTTATATCGAAGACTTGACTTGAGTAAGTTGACACCTACTGAAATATCTTTGCAAATGGCTGATAAATCAACTGCTATACATGTTGGTATTTGTGAGGATGTGCCTGTTGTGGTTGCAAATGTTAGTATTCTAACAGACTTTGTTATACTTGATATTCCCGAGGACGATAGTATGTCTATTATCCTTGGTTGACCCTTTTTGAATACTTCAGGGGATGTTATTGATTGCAACAAAGGAAATGTCACTTTTTATGTCAATCGTAATGAGCATACGATACACTTTCCGAGGAAACAACCTCATGTCCATAGTATCAATTATATTGGAAAAATTTCAACTATTACTATTGGAGGTTTTGAGTTTCCTCTCCCTACTGTCAAGAAGACATATGGCATTCTTATTGTTGGGGACATACATATCCCCATTGAGGTAACCTAGTGTTATTCGAAAATTCTCCGGTTTCATGTTATTCGAAAAGAGTTTATTAACAAGACCTGATCAACCTTGTTAATGGATTCCTTTTGATGAGAATGGGATAGGTGAATCTAGATAGCACAACCTTCTGTATCCCCCTTTTACTTTCTGTTAATTAGGATAAGAAAAGGAAATATAGTATTATCTATCTGTTTCCAGACTTATCCGTGCAATAAATAATACCCCGAAAATAAAATTTCTCCAAATGCTCTGAAAATTAAATATGATTTTTTTCTGGAATATTTGAGAACATATGGCACAGAAAACACAACGAGGGGATCCAGCACCTGACCACGAGGGTCCAGGCCACGCCCACCCTCACAGGGCGCGCCCCCTGCCTCGTGGGCCCCACGTGGCCCCCCTCCACTTATTCCTTCACCCATTCCCTTCTTCTTCCTCCCAAAAAATCACTAGCCAGCTCAAGCACGAGTTCTAGCTCATCTTGCTGCCATTTTCGATGTCCTTGCTCAAAGCACCATTTACCAAACTGTTTGGGGAGATTGTTCCTTGGTATGTGACTCCTCCATTAGTCCCATTAGTTTTTGTTCTAGTGCTTTATTTATAGATTTGTTTTGCTACTGTGGTGACCTTGTTCTTGAGCTTGCATGTCAAATTTCCTTCGTCCCAAGTAGTTCTAATGCATGATATAGTCTCTAGACACTAGTAGGAGTTTTTGCTATCAATCTTCTTGAGTTTAGTTAACTTTTATTTTGAGTTACTAAAAATTTCAGAAAATTTCAGAAAAATGCATAGGAAAATCTTCCAAGGTGGTTCTCAAGGAAGCAAGAACTGAAGCTCACATTTCGTGAGCCGGGCGATGAACTACCGAGGGAAGCTGAAGTGCGGCCTTGTGAATGGCCGTTAGACGAATTTATGGCACGGGTTGGCATCAAGGAGGAATTTGACGCATATGTGCGCAACGCTGACCTCGAGGGCTTCATACAAGATAAGTGCCCTCAATACCATGGCTTAACTGATACCTTTGTGAGAAGGTTTAAATTTTCATCTTCACGTAATTCTCACACTGTCCTGTTTGACCTTTATGATAAATCTTACACCATGGACTTAGAGGATTTTAATGATGCTTGTAAGCTCCCGCAGTGGGGCAGTATGGGTGATCCTCGCAAATCTGAATATAGAGATGTCCTTGCTAGTATCACTATGGGCGAATCTAGAGAAATCACACACGCTACCATAGGGAGCATTCATTTTCCTGCTATCCATTACTTTGCTCTTTATATTGGTAGATGCAAAAACGGTAAAGATGAGGCTTGCCACATGTGTGTCCCTGATCTTAGTGTTCTCAAGAGTGATGTATTAGGTGATCGACAATATAACTTGGGATCCATTGTTGCACGTAGGCTACATCATAATGGTTTGCATGGGATTTATTTGGTGGGATTTATGCCACTCGCATAGCCCGACGTCTTGGTGTGCCTGTACATGAAAATGATGAACCTTTACCGCTTGCTCATTGGGATTACAACACTATGACTAGTCACCGGTTTATAGAGAGGGATGAACAATCCCTCAAATATCAACTAATCTTTAACAAGCGTCATGCCATCCCTATTACTCTTCCTGCCCCTACCTTGTTTGACTTTTAGGCAAAAGGGAGTATACTATAACCAGGGAGGAGGCAAATGAGTATCATAATATGATGGAAGCAGCCTGCCTTCGAGCTGCAGCTCAGCAGGCAGTAGCTGCTGCATCCCAGTACAACCCCAACTACGACTTTGGATATCCGTCGGGCCAATACTGGCCATAGACCAACTTAGGCTAAAAAGCCTAAGCTTGGGGGAGTACGTGTTTCTCACCGACTTTACATTCATGTTCACACACTTATTCTAGTTGTCGGTGCTCACACTCTTTCACTGTCTCATCCATGCTTAGTTTCAATTCTTTTTCTTAGTCTTTTTCTCATGTGTTAGAAAAATCTTAACAAAAATATATTAGTTGTAGCTTTTAGCTAGTTTACTTTCCTTGCTTGTAGTAGTAGTACTTAAAAGAAAACCCAAAAATATTTCTCATTCTTCTTTTGCTTGTTGGGAGCTTTCCCGTGTAAATAGTTTCTTTTCTTTTCTTTGGGGGTCAAGAGTAGAAGACCATGATTAAAATGCTTAGTGGTTCTCGTATGCTTTATTGATTGATTTAACCTTGAGCCATATTACCTTGTCTTCTCTATTGTATTAAATGCTCGCAGATTCCAGCTTAGTCCAATGCATGTGCACTATTATTATTATCCACACCGTTCGGTCGTGCGAGTGAAAGGCAATATGGATGATATATGCTGAACTAATTGAGATGAGAAAAGCTGGTATGAACTCGACCACTCTTGTTTTTGTAAATATGATAGTTCATCGTTCTTGATTCAGCTTGTTATGAATGAAACATGCTTGCAATGACAATTAGAGATCATAACTGCTTATGCCATGCTTAATTAGCTGAGAGTTTATAATGGTTTATCTTGCGTGCCAACATGATATTAAAATGGTTGTGATGTGGTATGTTAGGCTGATATCCTCCTTTGAATGATTCAACTGGTCTGACTTGGCACATGTTCATGCATGTAGTTGAAACAAAATCAACATAGCCTCCACGATATTTATGTTCATGGTGATTTATATCCTACTCATGCTTGCATTCATTGTTGATTAATTTTAATGCATGTTCATGACTGTTGTCGCTCTCTAGCTGGTCGCTTCCGAGTCTCTTTCTAGCCTTCACCTGTACTAAGCGGGAATACTGCTTGTGCATCCACTTCCATAAACCCAAATTTATTCCATATGAGTCCACCATACCTTCCTATATGCGGTATTTACCTGCCGTTCCAAGTAAATTTGCATGCGTCAAACTCTAAACCTTCAAATGAAATTCTGTTTTGTATGCTCGAACAACTCATGTATCAACTAGGGCTATCTATATCTTCCATGCCAGGTGGGTTATTCTCACGATGGGTGGACTCCGCTCATCATTCATGAGAAAATGGCTGGCAACCGTGATGCCCAGTCCCAAGCTCAAGTCATAATAATTAAACAAAACTCCCCCAGGGATGTTGCTTGTTTGGACGGTACCCCGTGGATTCGGATGGCCGTGGAGTGTGCTTGTTGGTGGTTGGGGGAGTATAAACTTTACCATTCTGTTTGGGAACCGCCTATAATGTGTGTAGCATGGAAGATATCGAGATTCTTGGTTGTTATGTTGACAATGAGAGTATGTCGCTTAAAATGTTATTCATCTCTATTTAAAAATCGAGCACTGGCACCTCTACAAATCCCTGCTTCCCTCTACGAACGGCCCATCTATTTACTTTTATGCTGAGTCATCATCCTCTTATAAAAAACACCAGTTGGAGAGAACCTCTATCATTTGCATGTATTGCTATTAATTTGCATTGAGTATGATCATGAGTGGATCTCTTTTACCATGAATTACAATGTCTAGTCAGTCCTTGATCTTTAAAGGTGCTCTGCATTTATGTTTTGCAATCTCAGAAAGGGCTGGCGAGATACCATCTTGTTATATCATATCATGATTATTTTGAGAAAGTGTTGCAATCCGAGGTTTATTATTATTGCTCGCTAGTTGATTATGCCATTGATGTGAGTAGACAAGAGACCTGAAATTTATTGTGAATGTGGTTAGTTCATGATCTTTGCTGAAAACCTGAATACTGGCTTACATATTTGCAAGAACAAGAGCAAACAGAGTTTGTCAAAGTTTTTTCTTTATCACTTTCAGTTTATCAACTGAATTGCTTGACGACAAGCAAAGGTTTAAGGTTGGGGGAGTTGATGCGTCTCCAACGTATCTACTTTTCCAAACACTTTTGCCCTTGTTTTGGACTCTAACTTGCATGATTTGAATGAAACTAACCCAGACTGACGCTGTTTTCAGCAGAATTGTCATGGTGTAGTTTTTGTGCAGAAATAAAAAGTTCTCAGAATGACCTGAAAATCCACGGAGAATTATTTTGGAATATATAAAAAAATACCTGCGGAAAGATCTACTTCAGGGGACCCACACCCTGTCCACGAGGGTGGGGGCGCGCCCCCTCCTCCTGGGCGCGCCCCCTGCCTCGTGGGCCCCCTGATGCTCCACCGACATACAACCGGACTCCATATATTCACTTTCGAGGAGAGAAAAATCAGAGAGGAAGAATTATCGCATTTTACGATACGGAGCCGCCGCCAAGCGCTAATCTCTCTCGGGAGGGCTGATCCGGAGTCCGTTCGGGGCTCCAGAGAGAGGAAATCATCGCCTTCGTAATCATCAACCTTCCTCCATCACCAATTTCATGATGCTCACCGTCGTGCGTGAGTAATTCCATTGTAGGCTTGCTGGACGGAGAAGGGTTGGATGAGATTTACCATGTAATCGAGTTAGTTTTGTTAGGGTTTGATCCCTAGTGTCCACTATGTTCTGAGATTGATGTTGCTATGATTTTGTTATGCTTAATGCTTGTCACTAGGGCCCGAGTGCCATGATTTCAGATCTGAACCTATTATGTTTTCATGAATATATGTGTGTTGTTGATCCTATCTTGCAAGTCTATAGTCACCTACTATGTGTTATGATCCGGCAACCCCGAAGTGACAGTAATCGGGACCAGTCCCGGTGATGACCGTAGTTTGAGGAGTTCATGTATTCACTATGTGTTAATGCTTTGGTCCGGTACTCTGTTAAAAGGAGGCCTTAATATCCCTTGGTTTCCACTAGGACCCCGCTGCCACGGGAAGGTAGGACAAAAGATGTGATGCAAGTTCTTTTCCATAAGCACGTATGACTATATTCCGAATACATGCCTACATTACATTGATGAACTGGAGCTAGTTCTGTGTCACCCTAGGTTATAACTTTTACATGATGAATCGCATTCGACATATTTCTCCATCACAGATCCAATACCTACGAGTTTTTCACATATTTCTTGCTGCTTATTTAATTTTCCGCTACTACTATTACAAAAACTACAAAAACACTACCGTTACTTTTATTGCTGTTGCCGCTATCTCCATATTACTTTGCTACTAAACTACCTTGCTGCAGATACTAAGTTTTCAGGTGTGGTTGAATTGACAACTCAGCTGCTAATACTAAGAGTACTCTTTGGCTCCCCTTGTGTCGAATCAATAAATTTGGGTTGAATACTTTACCCTCGAAAACTATTGCGATCCCCTACACTTGTGGGTTATCAGGTCGCGGTGCCGATCGCCATTAATGGTGTTTCGAGGTTGTTGGCATGGTGGGAGGTTTTGGTGAGGACGGTGGTGGTCGCTAAGTATGCCTCGCATGTGCTGGTTGGCTTGGAGGGGCGCTAGGTGGCTGGAAGACTGCGGCGGCGGACATTGATGGCAGAAGAGGGCGGTGGCGAGGTCAGCGATGCCGGTACGTGGCTGATGGAGGTAGGCGAGGGCGGTGGCAGCTGCGGTTAGACTAGCCACAATGGGTAGTAACATAGAGTAGTAACATGCCCATGTTACTACTCTATGTTACTACCTCTATAGTGGGGAGTAACATATGTGTGGTAACATGGAAGACTTTATTTATTAGGCTATAGACTCATCTTACCTTGATATGTGTGATGTTACTCATACTAGTAGTAACTAGTTATGTTACCACATGCCTCTCTTTCTTCATTTATTCCTTGCCACATCATCAATTTTATCTAGATATGTGTGATGTTACTATCTATGTTACTCCCACTGTGGGTAGTCTTACGCCCGGGAGGGTCTGGGTTGCTCGGGGCACCCCACGCGAGTTGGGATGTGCCGTGCCCGAGACGGAATTGTTTGACAATGACGATGGACGGCGCTTGGCTGGTGCTACCGTGCTAGGGTCAAGGGCGGGGTGCGGGGGAGGCTGCAGCAAGTGCGGGTGATCATTGAGGGGGTGGAGTGAGCCAGGGGAGGTAGCAGAGTGACAGCAGCAGCTCGGGCGCCGTCGGGTGCAATGCGGGCGCTCAGGCGGCGCCCAGTGCACGCAGGTAGAGTGCTCGACAGAAAGCTATGGTAGGCTACCGTGGTTCTATGAGTCTGAAATTTGATATAGTAATGGTCCTTAGTATGGTAGGAATGCTAGACAAGTTAGTTTGGTATAAGGATAAAGGTTCAAATGGTCGTTTAGGAAGTTGCCAAATTCTGTCATGCTTACACATTGTTCGACATAATGCCAGGGCCACCTATTGATCTTGTATGAAAGGGAAAATTGGCAGGATGATACCTCCTTGGATTGCAGTGATGATGGTCAAGTTGGTTTGCTAAAAGGAAAAACTTGGTAGTGCTAGTTTTGAGGAAAATCAGTTCTGGACCCAAATTAGGAGGAATAATTTGGTGGATTTCCAAAGAGACGAACGGGGCTGATCTTCCGGACTTACGAGTTTAACTGGAAGTAATATGGGATGGAAAACTTTCAGAATTGATGGGTCGAGGAAAAATGGGGTTGTAGTTATAACTGAAGAATGGGACATAATTTAAAAGATGATGTTTTGCTCAAATTTTCCTAAAGACGAAGGCGGAGTTTTGCATAAAACTGATCTATAGGCATCACAATACCTCTCCAAATTTTGTGGAATTTTTAAAAGAATTATTTAAAAAACATTAGTGCAATAGAAGTATTCTAGAGTCTGGAAATGCCATTAAAAGAAATATTTTGTGGCAAACTTCATGAAAATATTTCTTATTGTTATTTAAAAGGCTGGATGAAATGATCAAGATAACTTTCAAATCCATAATATTTTTAAAAGTTTGTATATATATGGAGGGAAGAATTTTAGAAAAAAACTAAAATGAATCTAAAAATCATGAGGTCCTGATATTATTCAAAAATATATATTTGTGTCCAAGTTTCACTTATTAAAAACATGGTTAATTTTTTTGGGGTGTTACAAAATCAACCCCCCTTAAAGAAAATCCTGTCATCGAGATTTGTTAAGGTGGTCACCAAAATAACGTCTATCTCTCCTAGGAGATACTAGTGAAATAAGTATCGAGCTGACGCGATTTAGACGCAGTCATAGTGAGGGTACTGATAATTAGTGCAACTACAATTAGGTACTGGTGTGGTGGATTTTAATTCTACGGCTAGGGAAACTAAGGATTTGCCACTTAGAGCTACGACAAAATTTGGAAAAAGTACAATTCAAAATTCCAAATTTTGCTTGCCGTAGACCAGTACACAGTGTTGTCTTTAGCTAACACGTGGACCCAGGGGCCACTGTCAGTCTCTTCTTCTACCTCCGGCTTTCTTCTCCTTCTCTCTCTCGCGCACTTTCTCCACCTATGGTGTCTAATGCGTAGGGCATCTAGGGCCATACCGCGGTACTGCGCAGCGTGCTAGCTATCGGTGCAGCGTGCACTCACCTCACGGGCCAGCACCTGGTCGGCACTTCTCGCTGATTCGGCTCCAAACCCCGGCGATTTAACGGCACTGGTGGACTTCACTCACCGTACATCGAGCTCGAGCTATAAAAATTACCACAATGTTACTCTCCTGTTCATTGCACCTTGCCTCACTTCTTCTTCCTCCTCTCCTCCTTCTTTCTTAGTCACTGGAGCTCGGACGAGGCTCCAATGGAGGACGTGCTTCCGAGGTGGTTCACGATTCTCCTGTCCGGGATGCTGCCGACGTTGGTTGGCTTCTCGCTACTCCCGTGTGTGATGATTCTAGATGATCGTCGTGATGCTGCTCCCTGAGTGGTGGCTCTTCGCGGTGGTGGTGGCCATGAGGACAAGACATCGGTGTTGGGTATGAGTGGGTCCTAGTGTGTTGGCAATATGTCTCGTAAAAATAATCACCCACATTTTCCCCTCGGAATACTGTGGTGTGCTAGTGAGGCAAGTGATTAGATGCTAAATGTGTGTGTGTGTTTGTGTGTGGTTCTGCACTTAGTGCATGGGGTAAAGTGGGTGTGGTTGTGAGCTGGGAGTCTTGGCGGTGCGTGAATTAATTTTGTATTTACCAAAAAAGTTTATTATTAGTTACAGTGGTCCTTCATAAAATCTCAACCCGAAATTTGTTAAGGGTGAAAATCGATTTGAAACTATAGCGACAAAGTTACTCATATGCAACTTCAACCAAAAAATTCATTCATATGGTAAATCCTAAGATGCAACACAGATATCAAAGCATACAATTAAATGCTAGACTAACGAACACAACCATGGTGTCTATGGCACAAAGGCAAGATCGATAGGGTCCTGAGAAAATATCCCCGGCATTGGGACACATTCTTCTTCCCCCGGGGAAAGTGGATGGATGAGTCGGAGGACGTTCCCTCTTTGGTCTGGCAATTGTGGTCCGCCAATGGTGATCTGAGGATTCAAAATATCAAGAGATTGGAGGTAGCCCATCACTTGCTGGGTCAAACGCTCCTGCGCAATGACATATTGAACAAGGTTGGCCAGCAGTGGATCTCTCTCTGATTGTGTGCAGGGGAAAGATTCTTCTTCTCCGGGTACTGCGCGGCTTGGAAAGTAGTTATACCCACTTTCACTGGCACGAGGCACTGTGAACCGAAGACGGGTAATTTCTTCATAGGCAGCAATTTCTATAGCCATTTCTGGAGTTGGCATAGATTTCCCGATGTAGACGACAATTGTAGGGTCTTAGTTTGGGTCTACTGGTGGGATGTGCACAACTGCCCAATATCTCGAGGTGTTGTGGTTGATCCTCGATTTGAACAACTCGTGTTGGGGTGGTTGAGTGGAACCAAGGATGTTGTGGGTGAAAGCCCACAATATCTTGACAAAACTGCCCGGGGTTGCATCCGGGGTTATCAGATGAATCGCAAGGTGCGACATGGGGAAATGGTTGTGGAGGCAGTGTATAAAGTGAGGGATGTTGGTTATGATCACGAGAGTGTCCTCTTATAAAGTGCCTGGGCTAGGAAACATATTTCAGTGTGGGTACGATTATGGGTACCGGCTCTGTTCTAGAGTGGTCTGGGTCAATGTCGCAAATATAAATCACAAAATGTGACGTATTACTGTGGTTGTCGGTTAGAGAGATAGGTTGGGCACTGATTGCTGAAAGGTGTCATCTGGCCACTACAGGCTATCGGATACGACATGCTTGACTATAGACACAGAAGGATGTGGATGGTGTGGAGACCTAAGGATAGTGACCAGGCTAATATAGGGTTAGCCAATGGTTAGCCTGGCTCTGATACCATAGGTTGCCAGGGCTGGTTTTTTGGGACATAAATTGCCAACAAATGACCCTTGTGTAATCACAAGCCCTAGGATTACTATTGCTGGTGGACACTTCCTTGATACAGAATTCCAAGCAGTTACAAGAATTTGAGTTCAAGACCGTCAAGGTCTATTGAGTATGACAAGGATCTCTAATGGTGGATGACGGAAGAGACTCGTGGATCTCCAACGTTGATGGGACTCCATTCGCACAGGAACAACTGAACTGGCTAACTTCTATCTCACGTGGCTCCAATCTCCAATTCCAAGGATGCGGGGTGTCTTCACAGTGATCCTCTCCGAATAGTAAATCTGGCCAAGACAATAGCTAGGGACAAGCCTGTGGGTACATTTGAATGTACTCACAAACATCATGAACAAAAGATATACCGAATGCATATATTCATGGTGGATTAAGTAATATGCATATGCTGACTGAAATTAAAACATGGCATGATAATTATTAATACGATGTAGATGAATAAATAAATTTATGTTAGTAATAACCCAAGAAATAAAATTGAACATCGGGCATTGGACCACCCGAGGGATTCCAAGAAAAATGCGAAACGGGTGTCTGAAAGCGACTCCTCGAGAGGTCTTGAAAATAAGAATTAGTTTCCAGGTAGTCTAGCCATCCCAAGAGATACTCAGAAAAGGAAATAAAAGAGGCTGGTTTGTCTAAAAGAATATTTATAGCAACAATATTCATGATAACACAGGTATCCATGAGAGCATTAGTGGTGACAACAATTTTCCTGCAAAAATGAATCATGCTCAATTTAATTATTTCCTCCGAAGACCGACACTAACACCGACACTTGACTAACCCAGACTGTAGTCCTTAACCGCGGAGACGTCTATACGAATAGTTTTTATACTCAGCAGAGGTTGTACTCTTTACCCACAAGTAAAGGATTTCTTTTGTCAACCCCGATACGTTGACTAATTCCAATTACAGCCTTTGGGTTGAAAACACACCTAAACAACACACACACCAGCTTAACTTTCTGGATGGCAGGAATCACCCAAAGCATATCTCAAGAAAACTCTAAGTTGGAGAGGTCACAACCTTGCATGGAATCACAATTTATATCGCGCGCTAACTAAGGGGTGCCCACCTCTCGGCGTCAGCCAGAAACACCCATGCCCCATGACCCGATGATTGACATTATTCCTGGAACTGGGAAACCGTCACCGCGGCCCTATGTAGGGCATGTGTGCAGGAAAGGGGTTAACAACTTACTGAACCATACCCTACCTATGGTAGGGACATGTGGTATCACGAAACAAGTATGGGGGTTATCGGAGCAAGACTCGATGTACGGTCGACTCAGGAGGTTAAGTTTTCCTACAACAGTTAGCACAATATATTTCCTTGGTAGTACCCAACATGGTCGCCATCTGGTATGTCCCAACAAACCCTTACTGATCATTCTCTTCATAACGAGATTTCAGTCTCACGTCACTTTTCTCGTGACAAATTCTTTCCTACAGATTAGTTCGAACAAGCATATGCACGAGTAGCATGGTTATCAACCACATCCATATATATACCTCATGTTTGAGTGTCAATAATGACTTCAAAATAATTCACATATGTATGAATGATCTCATGCAATTTCTATTTGAATTTTCATAATAGTGATCAAATTATCCTAGCAAGCAAACAACCAAACCTTCACCATATCAAGTGTTCAAGATGCTTGCCTTGATCATGTAGAATAGTTGGGTGCACTCCAAAAGTTTCTAAAAATTATCTTCCCTCCAGTTTCCTATTTTTGAAATAATGAAATTACCACATAATTACTGATGAGGACAATACAGGACCAATTACTAGAGCTCGCGCACGCCAATTAAATTACCAGGTACTTTAGATTCTCGGTAATGATTCTAATGTTCATGAGAATATGATGCTGCCTAAATTGGATACACTGTCTTGTTTACAAATGAAGGGCCTAGCTTGGACAAGCAGGATGAACATTGGAGCAAGATCAAGCATGGAGATGATGGCATGCGCAAGGGGAACAAGAACGGAGTTACAAGTGATGATGTCAGGACTTTTAAGCCACCATAATGAGTGCGTGAATCCTTGGATGAAATATACAAGATCCCCCTTCATAAATTTCATCCAGAGGCTATTATAGGTGTTGCGTCACCTTATTATTGGGCCAGGCCCATGTAATTTCGAAATACTTGAGTAGAGGCTGTTTTTAGAGTCTGTATGTGTGGGGAAAACAGAGTTAGGGTTGGTTTCGTACCCCTTCTCCAAGGGGCCATGAAATTCCCCCTCTCTTTCCCCATATATACAGCCCTTAGGGCATCGTTTAGACTTTGGGTTTTGTTTAGATTAAAGTTCGCCATAGCTGCAACTTCGCATAATTCGTTTGTGTTCAACGACCATACAAAGGCGTCACAGAACCCCACCTTGGTCAATAAAGCTTTCCACTTATATTCGCAATATCCAGATTACAATCTCAGTTTCTTGCTTGTTCTTCGTTTTCCTGCAGGAAATAGACCTTTGTGGTCAGGTTGATCGTGCTCCGGCGTGATCAGTAACATCTCGGAGTAGGTTTAGCGATTGCTAAGGCGCGACGTCCTCGCACATTCGTAGTTGGATTGTCAAAGTCGACTTCCTCCAAAACGATAAACACCATCTCGTCGAAAGACGGGACACCTTTGTCTCTATCAAGTGGTATCAGATTTCTAGGTTGCTCGGTGAGATTTTATAGTTTTTCGAAGATTAGATCGAGTCTGTTCTTCATACCTATAATCCACGAAAAAGCCAAAAAAAATTTCTTAGGGTTAGTTCATCATATCCGAACCAATATGAGGCTTTGCATAATATTTTTAGGGTTTTGCTTTGTTGAATTTGCGGTTGCATCATCGTGTCTAGTTGCTGGTATTAGTGTCTAGTCCTTTAGAGTTTCGAGTTCTGTCACAGTTTGTCACGTCACCGCCGCACCATATTCATCGCTGCTGCCATACCGCCACCGCTGCCATATCCCAGCACCGCTGCCATATCCCACCACCGCTGCCATATCCTACCACCATATATCCACCACCAATCCGGGTTCTTTTCATATTAGGTTTGTTCTCGAGATCCATCTAGTTTCGGATTCGTGTTTCCTTGCCTGCGTAGGTCTCGAAAAAAAAGTCTGGAGACCCCCGGGCAATTTTTAGGCCAAAATTTTGGTAGGTGAAAGTATTTTTTCCCTATCCCGTTTTTAGGCTTTTCTGAGTCTTTTGAGACACGTGCCATCATACTGTTTTTTACCGCACTTTTTCGTCGTCGCTGCCCTGATTCCGAAAAATTAAAATTCATCAGAAAAATTTGTCCCTATCATATTAGTTTGACTTGGGAAGAGTTTTGAGACACCCGCAATTATAGTGATTTTCGGCAAAAATAAAGAGCGCAAAAAAAAGAGGCAAAAAAAATTCAGAGTGTGCTTTCCCCTTGATTACGTGTAGTGCCGTGATTTTGTTAGTGTTCTAGGCTCGCGTCTCTAGTACGGTCTAGCCTAGGACCAGCACAGTACCGTCGTTGAGCGTTTATTCAACTTTGCATCTCTGAATTGATTATTGCTGACCCTTTTTGCTACCATCTTATAAGCCTTCCCAGCTCCACATACATCTACGTCATGCGTTTGACTCTCCCTGGTAATTGCTTTATCCAAGCTTTGAGAGTTTTGACTACCACAGGTGCCGATCACCACCTGCTACTGGGTAAGAACTGGTAAGAATTTGAGATTTGCTTGACGGATTTGTGATGCCCCACCACCACCATTTTCTAGTAGTCTGTAGGATCATATTTTTGTGTGTTTCTATTGCTGCTAATCATGCCAGGATCACAAGTCGACGAGACTGACTGGGAGAACATGACGAACAAGGAGTTGCATGATAAATTTCAGCAAATGATGGGTCAACAGGTAGAAGATGTGATGACCAGTTTTGACAACGCACTAGCGAGGATGGATGACATTGAGGAGTCAATTTACACCAAGTTGGATGCCAAATTCGCTAAAGTGCTTGCGCGCCTACCTCCACCTGCTGCACCATTTCAACAACAACAACAACCATCTTCACGTCGCGAAACAGTCGTCCGCAACGCGAGCCGTGTCGCTCTTCAGCCTGGCCAAACTGTTGGTGCTGCTGTTGATACTTCTATGGCTCCTGCTGCTGCTGAGGAGGAGGACGATTACGCGGGGGTTTACGAGGATGAGGTTGATCAAAATCAGAACTACGTGCAACAACCAGCACCACAATCACCAGGTCGTCCACATGCAAATAATCGCAATGGTAGGGATGCACCACACCTTCAGGTTCACGATCATGACCATCTCCCTAAACTAAACATGAATATTCCACCATTTGAGGGTAGATATGTTCCTGATATATATCTTACATGGGAGTTAGAAACCGAACAACGTTTTACATGTTTATAATATCCCAAGGAGAGACGTGTTGCTGCTGCTCTTTGTGCTTTCACTAGTTTTGCTTGTGTGTGGTGGTCTGAATATTGTAGATTATATCCGGATAATATTCCAACTACTTGGGCTGCTTTGAAAACTGCTATGCATACTCGTTGGGTTCCACCATATTTTCAACGTGAATTACTTCAGAAATTGCAGCGTTTAAGACAAGGAAAAAATTCTATAGAGGAATATTATCTGAATTACAAACTGGCCTGATTAGATGTGGTATTGTTGACG
Organism: Secale cereale; assembly: GCA_902687465.1. Lineage (NCBI taxonomy): Eukaryota > Viridiplantae > Streptophyta > Magnoliopsida > Poales > Poaceae > Secale > Secale cereale. The sequence continues at coordinate 325,135,949 of LR738714.1, read as the reverse complement.
ATAATGAGGCTATGCTTGCACGTTTTATGGGTGGCTTAAATAGAGAGATTCATACAATTATAGAGTATAAGGAGTATAATAATATCACTCGTTTATTCCATCTTGCTTCCAAAGGTGAACGTGAAGTGCAGGATCGACAGGCCTTGGCGCGAACTAATTTTTCTGCAGGTCGACCTTCATCATGGACACCGCGTGCATCATCTACTTCGACACGTCCGGCTGCACCACCGCCTACTTCATCCGTCACTTCTAGCCGTGATAAAAGCAAACAGGCACCACCACCATCAACCAGGAGTACACCTTTCGGTCCTGTGCAGAGCTCTTCTTCAACCATGGCATCCACAGGGCCAACACATGATGTTATATGTCGTCGTTGCACTGGTCGTGGTCACTATGCGAGCAAATGCCCATCGTAGCGTGTCATGATTGCTACTGAGGATGGTGGTTATGAGTCCGCTAGTGACTATGATAAGGAGATTTTGTCTCTTATTACACATGAAGAACATGGTGGAGATGATTCTGAAAATGAGACGCAATACATGTCTCCTGAAGACACTGACAGGTATAAATGTTTAGTTGCTCAACGTGTTTTGAGTGTGCAGGTCACACAAGCGGTGCAAAATCAGATGCATAATTTGTTCCATACAAAGGGAGTTGTGAAGGAATGTTCTGTTCGTGTCATCATAGATGTAGGGAGCTGCCACAACTTGGCTAGTATGGAAATGGTGGAGAAGTTATCTCTCACCACTAGACCACATCCACATCCTTACTACATCCAATGGTTCAACAACAGCGGCAAGGTTAAGGTAACCCATATTATTCGTGTGCATTTAGTATCTCCACATATGCTGATTATGTTGATTGTTATGTGATACCCATGCAAGCATGTTCCTTATTACTTGGTAGACCATGGCAATTTGATAAAAATTATGTACACCATGGTAGAAACAATCAGTATATTCTTGTTCATAAGGATAAACGTATTACTTTGCTTCCTATGTCTCCTGATTCCATTTTGAAAGATGATATTAATAGAGCTAATAAAGCAAAACAGGAGGAAAATAAGAGTGAAAATCGGATTGTGGCAAAAGAATTTGAGCAACAAATGAAGCCTAATAACACACCATCATCTCATGTTGCATCTGAAATTAAATTAAAAAGTGGATGTTTACTTGCCACCAAATCTGATATTGATAATCTAGATTTAAGCAAATCTGTTTGCTATGCTTTTGTGTACAAAGAGGCATTATTTTCATTTGAGGACGTGCCATCCTCTTTGCCTCCTGTTGTCACTAAAATTTTGCAGGAGTTCGTGGACGTCTTTCCACAAGACGTGCCACTGGGATTACCACCTATTCGAGGGATTGAGCATCAAATTGACTTAATTCCCGGTGCATCGCTACCCAACCGCGCACCATACTGTACGAATCCAGAGGAGACAAAGGAGATTATGTGTCAAGTACAGGAGCTACTCGACAAAGGTTATATACGCGAATCCCTTAGTCCTTGTGTTGTTCCTATTATTCTAGTGCCGAAAAAAGATGGTACATCGCGTATGTGTGTTGATTGTAGAGGCATTCATAATATTATTATTCGTTATCGTCATCCTATTCCTAGGTTAGATGATATGCTTGATGAATTGAGTGGCTCTACAATATTCTCCAAAGTTGATTTGCATAGTGGATACCATCAAATTCGTATGAAATTGGGAGATGAATGGAAAACATCATTTAAAACTAAGTTTGGATTATATGAGTGGTTAGTCATGCCTTTTGGGTTAACTAATGCACCTAGTACTTTCATGAGATTAATAAATGAAGTTTTACATGCTTTCATTGGACGATTTATGGTAGTATACTTTGATGATATATTGATTTAGAGAATATCTTTGGAGGAAAATTTGGAACATTTACGTGCTGTTTTTGTTGCTCTACATGATGCACGTTTGTTTGGTAACCTTGGACAGTGCACCTTTTGCACTGACCGATTATCTTTTCTTGGCTATGTTGTTACTCCAGAGGGAATTGAGGTTGATAAAGCCAAGATTGAACCTATTGAGAGTTGGCCGCAGCCCAAAACGGTCACACACGTGAGGAGTTTCCTTAGCCTCACTAGATTCTATAGGCATTTTGTGAGATTTCAGCACCATTGATGCGCCTCTCAATGAGCTTACAAAGAAGGATGCTTTTGTTTGGGGTACTGCATAGGAAGAAGCATTCACGGTATTGAAAGATAAGTTGACACATGCTCCTTTACTCCAACTTCCTGATTTTAATAAGACTTTTGATCTTGAATGTGATGCTAGTGGAATTGGGTTAGGAGGTGTGTTATTACAAGATGGTAAACCTGTTGTATACTTTTCTGAAAAATTGAGTGGGCCTAGTCTGAATTATTCTACTTGTGATAAGGAATTATATGCTCTTGTTCGGACTTTGGAAACATGGCAACATTATTTATGGCCCAAAGAATTTGTTATACATTCTGATCATGAATCTTTGAAGCACATTAAAAGTCAAGCAAAACTGAACCATAGACATGCTCAATGGGTTGAATTCATAGAGACTTTCCCTTATGTTATTAAACACAAGAAGGGAAATAAAAATGTTATTACTGATGCATTGTCTCGTCATTATACTATGCTTTCACAACTTGACTTTAAAATATTTGGTTTGGAGACCATCAATGATCAATATGTGCATGATGCTGAATTTAAAGATGTATTGCAGAATTGTAAATAATGGAGAACATGGAACAAGTTCGTCGTTAATATGGATTTGTGTTTCGTGCTAACAAGCTATGCATTCCAGCTAGCTCTGTTCGTCTTTTGTTGTTGCAGGAGGCGCATGGAGGAGGATTAATGGGACACTTTGGCGTGAAGAAGACGGAGGACGTACTTGCTACACATTTCTTTTGGCCAAAGATGAGACGGGATGTTGAGCGTTTTGTTGCTCGCTGCACTACATGTCAAAAAGCTAAGTCGCGACTCAATCCTCATGGGCCTTTGCCTGTCCCTAGTATTCCTTGGGAAGATATATCTATGGACTTTGTTTTGGGATTACCTCGAACAAAGAAAGGGAGGGATAACATATTTGTTGTCGTGGATAGGTTCTCGAAGATGGCACACTCTATACCATGTCATAAAAGCGATGATGCTGCTAATGTTGCTTATTTGTTCTTTCGTGAAATTATTCGCTTGCATGGTGTGCCAAATACTATTGTTTCAGATCGTGATACTAAATTTCTTAGCCACTTTCGGAGATGTTTATGGGCTAAGTTGGGGACTAAACTTCTTTTTAGTACTACTTGTCACCCCCAAACTAATGTTCATGAGAATATGATGCTACGTAAATTGGATACATTTGTCTTGCTTACAAATGAAGGGCCTAGCTTGGACAAGAAGTATGAACATTGGAGCAAGATCAAGCATGGAGATGATGGCATGCGCAAGGGGAACACGAACGGAGTTACAAGTGATGATTTCAGGACTTTGAAGCCACCATAATGAGTGCGTGAAGCCTTGGACGAAATATACAAGATGCCACTTCATAAATTTTGTCCAGAGGCTATTATAGGTGCTGCGTCACCTTATTATTGGGTCAGGCCCATGTAATTTCGAAATACTTGAGTATAGGCTGTTTTTAGAGTCCGTATGTGTGGGGAAACAGAGTTAGGGTTGGTTACGGACCCCTTCTACAAGGGGCCATGAAACTCCCCCTCTCTTTCCCCATATATACAACCCTTGGGTTTTGTTTAGATTAAAGTTCGCCATAGCTGCAACTTCGCGTACTTCGTTTGTGTTCAACGACCAGACAAAGGCGTCACAGAACCCACGTTGATCAATAAAGCTTTCCTCTTATATTCGCAATATCCAGATTGCAATCTCGGTTTCTTGCTTGTTCTTCGTTTGCTCGTGCTCTGGCGTGGTCAATAACCTCTCGGAGTTGTTTTAGCGATTGCTAAGGCGCGACGTCCTCGTACGTTCGTAGTCGGATCATCAAAGTCGACTTCCTCCAAAATGATAGCCACCATCTCATCAAAAGACGGAACACCTTTGCCTCTATAAATTCCAAAATAGTACATAAAAGTTATGGTTCAAAAACTAGAGGTAGTGAAATTATGGTCAAATATGATTTTTGGTTTAATTTATAAAAGAAAACGGTTCGGAAGAGATTACACTTTCAGAATAGGGAATACGTACTAGAATGAAAATGTTTTCAGGAGGCAAAGATGTACTCAGCGGAATACGTCTCCACTTAAGACGAGTAGGGTGGTGTTGGATCACTGACAATGTGCTCGCCTGGCACACTGGTCAAGGTTGACCAGTCCACTCCACCGTCTCACTCCCGCGACAGAACAGGGGTGGAGCTCGAGTGCTTCTCGCTGGCGAACGGCGGCGACCCCCAGAGAGATGAGCACATGGGCATGCTCATGAGGTCAAGGCGAACGTGTGCGTACCCTTCGGGGTCGCCGGGGTGGAACGATTCGTCGGCGGCGAGCTCTCCCGACGAGCTCTGGCGGGGGTGGAATCTATGGTACTTCTCCGGTGGAATTGAAGGGTGGATTGGATCAGTGGGTGATTAAGGAGGCTTGTATTGAAGAACTTGGAGAGGGAGAGGTACTGGATGCATGGGAAACATCGAGGAAGTGAAGACGGTCGTGGTTGCCGGAGGCGAAGAAGGCGACCACCTGCAGTCGTCCTGCTTCTACGGGAGGCTTGCAGAGGGACGACGGGGTGTGCTAAGAAGCTTAGAGAGCCTGGGGTGGCCTTTTATAGGCGGGAGGTGTTGGTTCCGCGGGTTCCTGAACGTGGTCGTGGTGGTGACCACCATTGATGGCGTTTTGAGGTTGTTGGCATGGTTGGCGGTGTTGGTGAGGACGGTGGTGGTCGGTAAGTATGCCTCGCATGTGCTGGTTGGCTTGGAGGGCGCCAGGTGGCTCGGACGACGCCGTCCATAGCATACTATGGTGGCGGCCATTGATGGCAGAAGAGGGCGGTGGCGAGGTGAGCGAGGCCAGTACGTGGCCGGTGGAGGTAGGCGAGGGCGGTGGCATCTACAGTTACGCTCGGGAGGGGTGGGTGGCTCGGGGCGTGCCACGCGAGTTGGGCGGTGCCGTGCCCAAGATGAAAGTGTCTCGCGGTGGCGACAAATGACACTTGGCAAGGGCGGGGTGTGGGGGAGGCTGCAGTAGGTGGGGGTGATCATTGATGGGGTGAAGTGAGCCATGCAAGGCAGTAGAGGGGCAGCAGCAGCTCCGGCGCCGTCAGGTGCAATGAGGGCGCTCTGGCCGCGCCCAGTGAAGGCACTTAGAGTGCTCGACAGAAAGCTATGGTAGGCTACCGTGGTTCTATGAGTTTGAAATTTGATATAGTGATGGTCCTTAGTATGGAAGGAATGTTGGACAAGTTCTGTCATGCTTACACACTATTCAAATGGTGGTTTAGGAAGTTGCCCAATTCTGTCATGCTTACACATTATTCGACATAATGTCAGGGCCACCTAGCGATCTTTTATGAAAGTGGAAATTGGCAGGATGATGGCTCCTTGGATTCTAGTGATAATGGTCAAGTTGGTTTGCTAAAAGGAAAAACTTGCTAGTGCAAGTTTTGAGGAATAACAGTTCTTGACCCAAATTTGGAGGAATAATTTGGTGGACTTCCGAGATGCAAATGGGGTTTATCTTCTGGACTTAAGAGTTTAACTAGAAGTAATATGGGATGGAAAACTTTCAGAATTAATGGGTCAAGGAAAAAGGGGGTTGTAGTTATAATTGAAGAATGGGATAAATTTAAAATATGATGTTTTGCTCAAATTTTCCAAAAAACCAAGGTGGATTTTTGCATAAAAGTGATCTATAGACATCAAAGGACATCTCCAAATTTTATGGAATTGTCTAAAGAACTATTTTACAAAAATTAGTGCAATAGAGGTATTCTAGAGTGTGAAAATGCCATTAAAAGAAATATTTGGTGGCAAATTTTATTATGAAAATATTTCTTACTGTTATTGAAAAGGCTGGATGAAATGATCAAAAAAGCTTTCGAACCCACAATATTTTCAAAAGTTTGTATATATATGGAGGGAAGAACTTTAGAAACAGAAAACGGAAACGGATCTAAAAATCGTCATGCCCTAATATAATTCAAAACATATATTTCTGTCCAAGTTTTACTTATTAAAGAATGGTTAATTTTTTGGGGTTTTACAATCTGGTCGCGTAGGCTTCGCTTTAAATGCAGGAGGGTACCAATTAATTCGTGCGCCCCTCGCGGAACATGTATTAACCCTTTGCAAGGCAACAAGTATGCATGTGACTAGGCCCAGGGAAGCGTGCCCTCATGACACAGGAACTCGTGTTGTACCTAAAAAGATAAGTTTCCCTCTCTGTGCTATGCATGAGCCCTCTTGATAACATTCTGCAATTACTTTTGCGATCGCGCCTAGGTGAAAACCTTTTTCTCTCCTGAAAGCCTCTTGCACGTGAAGGGGGACCTCTTGAGCACCGCGCCTCAGGAGCTCCTATCGGACCTCAGGCCGCTCGCCTCCTAGTCTTGCGCACAGCATTGCGAACTGGCATACCAACGACATCAGAAGCTTGCTTGGGGACTATGCCCCAGCGACGCAGAGCGTATGGTGATCGTAAAGAAAAAGGGTTAAGCTCAGACGGGAGGCGCCGTTGGGAAGAGGATGTAATGCCCAGGATGCGACTATATCTCCTACGTGTCGGGGCACGAGTTAGAGACATAAGCGCATTCTGGAATGATCGCAAGCGTTGTATCTTTGTACAACTCATGTAATGAACATGGATGAACGAGTAAACATAGTTGGCTTACACTCGCCACGTCACACAATTAATTCAACATTCATACATTCATCCAAACAACACAGGTTCCGACTACGGATGAAATCAAACGAGAAAAGATACAACAACCACAAGTCCTGATCGCCCCTAGTAGGAACCACTACTAATCATCGGAATACGTCACATACAGATGACTGCGCTCTTCATCGAACTCCCAGTGAAGTTCTTGCCCATCTCCTGCGTCGTACCCAGTTGTACCTGCATCTGGTGTGTGTTGTAATCTGTGAGCCACAAGGACTCAGCAATCCCATTCCCGGGTATCAAAACTAACAATGCCTTATAGGTGTGGAGAGGTAATAAAGTGGCTGCAGCAAGCACTAAGCAACTAGCTTACGAAGTCAGAGCGAGATGAGGATATGTGCCAACGGTCACGAAAGATGATCAATAAGTGATCCTAGCTACACACGTTCATGCATAACCCCACCGTGTTCAATTTCCAAAACCCTTCGAAAAGAGACCATCACGGTTACTCACACAGGTAGTATATTCTTAAGGATATGGTGTACAGTTATCTACAACCGGATATTAACAAATTCCCATCTGCCACATAACCACGGGCACGGCTTTCAAAAGTTCATAACCCTGCAGGTGTGTCCCAACTTAGCCCATCACAAGCTCACCATCCGCGGAGTCACAACTCCATGTTGGGAAGACCCTAGTATTCTCGGAATCCCATGCTCAATATATTTCGACAAAGGTAAAACTAATCCAGCAAGTCCTCCCGGCGTGCCGAACCCTGATAGTAGCCGCGCGTATCTCGTCTCAGGCCACGACTGGATAGGTCAGCCTACAAGTATATACCAATCCTCGAGTTTCCCCGTGGTGGCCCCACGGTCTGCCCAGTTTGGATCAACACTCATGAGGAGCACTGGCCCGGGTTGTTGATTAAGAACTCAGGTTAATTACTCCCTATGCAAGTTTTAGTTGTTAGGCAAATGGTAAAACCAAAGTTGGGCCTTGCTAAAAAAGCTTTAAGCAGAGTGAATTATCAAGGGGGGCCCATAAAATCCAACCGTGTTAGGAACGCAAAATCAAGGAACATAACACCGGTTTATCGGGTCCTAAGGTGGCATGAGTGGAACAAAACACCAAGCAGAAGGCCAAGCCTTCCACCCATTACCAATATATATGTGCATTAATATATATATATATATATATATATATATATATATATATATATATATATATATATATATATATATATATATATATAGTGTTATCCCAATAAACAAGTTCAGACATGGAGCAATCTTCCAACTTCACCTGCAACTAACAACGCTATAAGAGGGGCTGAGCAAAAGCGCACTTAGCCAATCAACGATTTGCTAGGAAGGTGGTTAGAGTGTTTCATGGTAACATAGGAGGCTGACAAGACACGAATAGGCATCGTGGCATAACTATAGTGCGAGACAACTAGCAAAGCAAAGATAGAGGTTATATCGGGGAACGGTCATCTTGCCTGGGATTCCGCAAGGAAGAAGAACGAGTCCATGAAGAAGACAAACGGACGTAGTCGAACGAATCCTCACAACTCTGGGACGAAACCGAAGCTAGCAAGAGAAGCATACCGGAAAGAAGCAAACAACATGGTAAACACAAAAGCATAAACATGGCATATGATGCACAAACAAGTATGATGCATGTCCGATTTAAATATGCATGGCATGGCAAAAGTTCTCAAAAAACACTACAAATTAAGTGGAGCTCAATATGCAACGAGTTGCATATTGACGCAACACCACATTCAAACATTTAGTTGACTCTCGTTTATTTACAAGACAAGATTAAATGTTTGTTAACATGGCAAGAGGTGAAGCATGAGCAAACTACACTATGTAGGCATTTTAAATGAGGTCGGAAATAACAACAACAATTCCGGAAAATCCCCATGTGCATAACTAGCAATTTTAATGCAAACAACACTTTTAAACATTTTAGATGTTGTTATCATGATGCAGATGACATATGTAAGTTTTATGCAATTTTTGTTAAAAGTTGACATGAGCAAGATATGAAGCATTTGTAATCGTTGTGGAAAGAAAGGGGTGCCACGGTGAAGAATCCGAAAATGATGCGACGACAACATATCGGTTCCGGTAACTCGTCGAGATGCCAGCGCAAAAGAAAGTGTGGTGTGAATGTGTAAAGCAAGATGGTGGCGTGATCCCGGTAACCGGGTTCCCACGGGTCAGTAGCATGGAAATGAGCGACACAACGGACACGGCGCAAACAAGTATTTCTTCTCATACATCACACAACATTCGTTCACGGGCGTCATCTCGGTGGTAGACCTTTGAAGCATGCGTTTTCGAAGCGGTTCGAGTCATCGAGGGAAGTTGTGGAAGTAGTCATTCTCACGATGGTAGTAGTGGTACTCGTGGTGGTAGTGGTACACGTTACGTAGCCGTTTAAGTTTCTGTAGAGGTTCGGGTCACGGCGACGGTAGTCGTTCGACATCGGTTGTCGAGGTACTTGGCAGTCTTGGCGATTCAGGAGATGGCGGTAGAGGTACTAGGCGCAAAACCTTGTAGTCGAACTTGACAGTTCTGAGGGCTCCGGGCGTCGTGGTACTTGTCGTAGGGGTACTCGGCGAATCCATGGGAAACCGTCTTGTGTATCCGAAGGGGATCGAAGGCCAACGAGGATCGCATGCAGGAGCGAAGCAGAGAAGGCGAGCGATGCTGCAGGGTCTTGGCGCTTGGTGCAACCATCGACTGACGAGGAGGCGGGGATGACGCAGGTCCGGCAAGGGGCAAGGCACATGGCAGGGGACTTGGCGCGACGGCGATGAAACTTGGGGCGCCGGTGGCAGCTTGTCCTTGCAAAGGAAGTCGAGGCAGTCGGACAACGCAGCAGTGACAACAAGGCACGGCGGCGCCTGCGGGACTAGCCGGTTGCGAGGAAGTAGGGAGGTGGGGCAGCGATGGAGGTCGCCCGCGTGGAGGAGGTCGGGCGACGAGGAGAAGGTCGAGGACGGGGAACGACGCACGAAAGAGGAGGATGGAGGCGTCAGGCATGCTGGCTTGCTTCAATGGCCGACGAGGCGCGGGACGTCTAGTCCGAAGGCGGTGGCTGCGGCAAGGCCCGAGGGCGCAGAGTGGCAAGGACGGGCATGGCTCCGAGCGGTGATGGGCGCTGGTCGCGCGCACAGGGTGGCGGCCTACTGGTAAGGGTCGAGGGAATCGGGCGCTGCGAAGCTCCTCTCCCTAGCGATGCGGGTGGGAGGAGACGAGAGGGAGAGGGAGAGATCGAGAGTATGGAGTGGCGGCGCTGGGGGAAGGGATCGACAGGAGCGGTCGGGCTAGGGTTTAGCAGGGGCTTAGGTGGGCCTTAGGGGAAGTTGGGCCTAGGGAGGCTGCTCGCTGCTGGAATGGATGGGCCGGACTGAGTTCTAGGCTGGGTTGCTCTCTCTCTCTCTCTCTATCTAACACTTCTACTGATATAAAAACATAATTTAGAATGAATAAAAGGGATGGTAAGGAAAGGAACTTGGGAAGGAGGTTAATTTTCCTGGACTCATAAAAATGAGCTTGAACCAGAATAAATAAAAGATGGCATGAGTGCAAGATCTAAATTCAAACTCATTTGAATTAAATTCAAATGGTTTTGAACTAGGACTAGGTTTTTAGAAGTGCACAAAAATGTTGAGACTTTAGGAGGAGCCTCGATAAAAGAGATAAGAATTGTTGGCGAAGTCTGGGCAACCAAACTTGAAGTAGAAAGGCCGTGGGAATTTTGCGAGTGTGTTTTTGGTGATTCCAAAGAATGGAATAATTATTATAATAGCTCCCTAAATATTAGGAGGATATGTTATAAAGAGAAATCATCGGAGAACTCCCTCGGTGAAAGTGCAACTAATCCCCGGGTGGTTTTGGCAATTAATAACAACATATATATCATTGAACTAATAGTTACTTGAGAATCATTTCAGAGAAGTTCAGTGATATGGGTATGGCAAGGACTGAAGAAGTGGACCCCTCAAAATGCTAAGGCAAGCATTGGCAAAAGCTCAAGACTCCATTTTTGGTTTAGTGATCCAAGATCACATTGAGTCCATAGGAAAAGCCAATACTATTAAAAGGGGATGAGGTTATGATGATGGTCTGGTTGCTCAAGTGCTTAGTGATACATCTCCTAAACTATCAGCAACTTTCACTGCCATATACACTCATAAGTAATCTCGGTCCCACCGATATTCCAAACTCAGTCACACCGAGATGAACCACCTCAGCCATAAGCCAAACCCTAGTTATTTCGGATATTCCGATTCTGAACTCGGTTTCACCGAAACATGAGTTGCCAAGCTTCTGTAACCTTCTGTTATCAAATCGGTGTCACCGAGATGATGAAGTCGGTCCCACCGAAACTGGCATGCTCTTGTCATTGCACGAATCGGACTAACCGAGTTTGTATATTCGGTCCCACCGAAAACCCCAACGTTCACATTATTTGAACTTTCGGTCTCACCGAGTTGTCCACTTCGGTCCCACCGAGATTGCTCAAATATGTGTGTAACGGTTGGATTTTGTGTGGAGGCTATTTATACCCCTCCACCCCCTCTTCATTCGTGGAGAGAGCCATCAGAAAGAACTACCACTCCTACCTTACATTTCTGAGAAGAGAACTACCTATCCTTGTGTTGAGATCAAGTTGCTCCACTCCCACCATATGAAGCTTGATCTCTAACCTTCCCAAGTTGCTTTCCACTCAATGCTTTCTTCCACCACAGCCAAATCAGTGAGGAGAGTTGAGTGTTGGGGAGATTATCATTTGAAGCACAAGAGCAAGGAGTTCATCATCATCTACAACATCTATTACCTTTTGGAGGGTGGTGCCTCCTAGATTGGTTAGGTGTCGCTTGGGAGCCTCCCTCATCGAGATGTGGAGTTGAACCAAGAAGTTTGTAAGGGCAAGGAGATCGCCTACTTCGTGAAGATCTACCCTGAGTAAGGCTAGCCCTCCGTGGGCGTAGGCCATGATGGAATAGACAAGGTTGCTTCTTCGTGGACCCTTCGTGGGTGGAGCCCTCCGTGGACTCGCGCAGCCGTTACCCTCCGTGGGTTGAAGTCTCCATCAACGTGGATGTACGATAGCACCACCTATCGGAACCATGGGAAAAATCACCGCGTCTCCAAAATTGCGTTTGCTCTTCTCCACCTCTCTTTACTACATGTGCAATTTACTTTCCGCTGCCTATACTCTAGAATTGCATGTGTAGGGTGATGCTTGACTTGATAATAATTGTGAATCTGCCAAAAACTGTTCTTTATCAAAAGGCAGAATTTTTATATTTACAAGTAGTCTAATCACCCCCCCTCTAGACATACTTTCGATCCTACAAGTGGTATCAGAGCTTTGGTCTCCATTGCATTGGACTCCATAAGCTTGGTTTCACAACCTAGGACAGTATGGCGTCTAGTGAGGGTAATTTTCGTAGAGGTCCTTACTTTGATGGTACAAATTTTGCTAGTTGGAAGCATAAAATGAAAATGCATATTCTTGGTCATAACCCAGCCGCATGGGGCATTATCTGTGTTGGTATGCAAGGTGAATTCTTCGAGGAAGGAAAAGTTCCGGATCGCGAAGCTACACCGGAAGAATTGCGGATGTTGCAAAACAATGCTCAAGCTTGTGACATTCTCTTCAATGCCTTGTGTCCCGAGGAGTTCAACAAAATCAGCCGTCTTGAAAATGCAAAAGAGATTTGGGATACTTTGGTTGAAATGCACGAAGGTACCGAGTCTGTGAAGGAATCAAAGCTAGATATTCTTCAAGGTCAACTTGACAAGTTCAAGATGAAGGATGGTGAAGGAGTCGCTGAAATGTACTCTAGGCTTGCTCTCATCACAAATGAGATTGCCGGCTTAGGAAGCGAAGAAATGACCGACCGATTCATCATCAAGAAGATTCTCAGAGCTTTGGATGGAAAGTATGACACCGTGTGCACTTTGATCCAAATGATGCCAAACTACAAGATTCTCAAGCCAACCGAAGTCATTGGAAGAATTGTTGCTCATGAGATGACACTTAAGGATAAGGAAGAGCTTCACAACAAGTCGAGTGGTGCTTACAAAGCTACAAGTGATGCTCCCACAACCTCAAGTGACAAGTTAGTTTCCAATGAAGAGATAAGCCTAATGGTTAAGAACTTCAACAAATTCTACAAGTATAGAGGCAAAGAGAGAAGCTCAAAGTCTAGATCATATGATGAAAAGAGATCTTCTAGTCGTGATCGAAACTGCTACAATTGTGGAAGACCCGGACACTACTCAAATGAGTGTACGGCTCCCCACAAGAGAAGAGAAGAATCTCCAAGAAGAAGAAGTTCAAGAGATGAGTCACCTCGGAAAGAGAGAAGGAGTAGAGATGATCGTTATGAACGAAGACCCTCTCAGAGAAGCAAGGATTCGGAGAGGAAAGACAAGTCATCAAGGAGCTACACAAGAAGAAGACATCAAGCTCATGTAGGTGAATGGGTCTCCGGCTCCGACTCCGACAACCAATCCGATGGAAGCTATCACTCCGACTCCGACTACAGTCAAGATGAAGGTGTTGCCGGTCTTGCTCTCGTATCCTCCAACTCCAACTCCTACGACTTATTTGATTCACCAAATGAGGGAATTGGAAGATGCTTCATGGCTAAAGGCCCCAAGGTATCACACCCTGAATTCATTGACTTCAATAGTGATGAGGATGACTTGCTTAGTGAAGATGAGCTCTTGCATGATAAATCTAGTGAGCCTAGTAACGATGAAAATGCTAGTAGTCTTTATAGTCGAGAAGAGTCGAATGACAATGCTATGAAGGAAATTGAGCGTCTAACTAAAGAACTAAACACTCTTAAGTTAGCTCATGAAACAACTCAAGAAGATCATAGAGAGCTCCTAAGATCTCATGAGAAGCTACGCTTCGAGAAGCTCACTCTAGAGCAAGAACATGAGTTTCTAAAAGCGATCAATGACGATCTTCGAAAGAAGAGTTCTTCATATCTTGCCAAACGACTTCTCTTGTCTAATTTCTTGCCACCCATTAAGACTAAGCATGACAAGCATAAGAAAAATTCTTCCTCTAGTAGTAACAATAACCATGCTAAATCCAATGTTGTTGCTTCTAGTAGTTCTCTTGATTCCACTAACAATGTTTCAAGCCAAGTTACACTTGAGCAATTTATTGAAAGGGATCATAGAGAAAGGTGTCTACAAGAGCCTTGCCGGAAGCAAGAACTTTGAGGAAATTGTTCGCAAGCAAGGAAGGCACCGGAAGAATCAAGGAATTGGTTTTGAGCGAAAGTTCAACGCCGAAGGTGTTGAGTGGGAAGAAGGTCAATATCCTACTCCACAGTTTGTTTCTCAAAAGGAGAAGTATGATCCTACTTCTTCCAATGTGGAACAAGCTCAAGATGACCTTCAACCACAAGACCACAAGCTAAAAGCCAAGGACAAGCTTCAAGAGGAGATTGATGCATTCGTTGAAGCACCTCAAGCCATGGTCAAGTGGGTTCCCAAGGAAACATCAAGTTCTACTTCGTCAAGCTCAACTACAACCCCAAGGATTCCCATCAAGATGATGTGGATCCCGAAGAAGAAGAACTAGAAAGTTCTTGAGGGTGACTCCGCCAACATACTTCACTCACATTCATTTTGGCAAAGAACTTGTGCAATCAACTTCCACATCATGCACTAGTTCATGGAGTCACAAACCCTCTTGTTGGTAAGTCAAGGGACAAGGTAATCATTGCTTTCATGGACATCATCTATTGTGAACTTCAATCTATGTCCATGGATATCCTTGTTTGTTCCTTGTGGGACTAACCCATGTAGGTATTGAAAGTGCCCGAATCCAAAGGATAGCTCCCAACTCTTGATGATCTCCATCAACATTGAGCACCCACATCTTCAACATCTACATGAAGTCTTCTACGACAACCCAAGGTTAGTTTGACCCTTTAAAAGGGGTTCTCACATCTAGGGGGAGCTTTGCTCTAAAAAATTGAGCTAAAGCATCTTCAAATGATGTGAACACATCAATGCTTTATGTAAAAGTGGTAACCCCACTTGTGCTTAAACGATGAGTATGACCTATGATCAAATGTTCTCATTTGGCTCCTAAGTCAAAATACTCATATAAAGATGACCTAGTCATCGACAAATTGTGTGTTAATTGCTAGAGTTTTGGTTGTGCATGTTTGACACATATTTCATTTGCTATCTTATTGTGTGAGCGTGTTGGATGCATGATTTTATCCATTCGAGGACATCCATTTGTTGTTTTGGTTGTTTTGATTTTTCTGACCAAATGGATGGACAAGAATGCCTAAGTACCTCCCCTAGCTATCTATGCTTTCTTGTCTCAAATTCTATTCATGCTTACATCACAAACTTTGAACAAGTCATTTTCGGTCCCTCCGGGTGAGGAGCACTCGGAGCCACCGATCCGTCAAGGGCTAACCTCCAAAACCTTCTAATTGATTTCAGTCAGACCAACTCACTCAAACTTGGTCAAACCGAAAGCATTTAGACTTATCTAGGTTTCATCTCGGTGAAACCGAGTTGTGATTTTCGGCGTGACCGAAGTGCATAACTGCCTAGCAGTTATCCATCTCGGTGCCACCGAGTTTTACAACTCGGTCCCACCGACAGCAAAGGGATATATATACCAAGGGCCGCGCGCGTTGATTCCTCCTTCAAACGTTTTCGCCCCCACATCCCTTGCTGCCGTCGCCTTGATCTCCGGATCGTCGCCGTCGTCGCCTGTGCGCCCTCGCCGCAGGTCTCCGTCGCCGTCAACGGACATCTCCTCCGCGCCGTTGCCGCCGTAGAGAAACTCCACCAAGTTAGGGTGAGTTTTGATCCCACTCGTGCTCCCATCTCTGATTCAATGCACGTTTGGATTGCCCAATATCTTGCCACGATTGAAATCTTCCTGTACACCAGATTGGTTCGTTTGAACTAGATTCGAGTAAAATTTTTAGGGTTAGGTTTCCACGGAACACATCTCAATGAAACCGATTTTATAATTTCGGTGTGACCGATTTGGCCTCTGGCCATTGCACTGCACCCTTCGGTCCAACCGAGTTGTGCAAATCGGTGTGACCGAAATGTAGTTTTTGTGAAACCCTAGTGTTATCGGCAGGACCGAAACCCACTTCGGTCAAACCGAAAGTGGTGTGCCAAGCTCCTGTTTAACACTTCGGATTCACCGAAACTCAAACTCGGTCTGACCGAAATGTCTTCTGTGAAAACTTAAAACTAGAATTTGAACTCATTTTTTTTGCAAAATCTTCTGCAGTTTGTGATAACTCTTCTTCTCTGCCGATACCTTATCTATTCTCAGGTTGTCAGCCATGTCAGATACCAGTGACAGTCAGAACAGGTCAGAGACACCCATTGCAGACATTCCTGAGGCAGACACTAGTCCTGATCCTAGTAGCCCATTTGATGATGGTGAGAGGAGTACACCAAGTGGCATGCCTCCTGCAGCCACCAGAGCTAGAAAGGAGAAGAATTCCGATGATGAGGATTCAGATTTCGTTGTTGAGGAAGAGGTGACCTCCAAGCCTAAGAGGAAGGTTGTTGCCAAAGAGCAACAAGGTCAGCAATCAAAGAAGGGCACCAGCAAAGTCAAGCAGTCAACTGTTGCTAAGAAGCTGAATTTGGGAGAGCGAGCTCCAAGCAAAGTGAAGAAAACCACAAAGAGAAAGAGGGTAGTGCATGTGTCAGATTCTCATGCAGATGCAGCAGTAGAGGATGAGGATGAGGAAGCACCCCAGCCTCCACCTCAGAAGCAGAAGCTCATGGGTGATGCCATTAAGGCTGGAGCCACATCAAAGCCCAAGATATCTGCTCCAGCTAGGGCAGCTCCAGCAAAGCCTGCTGCCAAGCCCAAGAGGACTATCAGAAATATTCCAGCGTCTGAAAAGAACAAGGATGATGTGCCACCAGCTGAGTCTGACGAGGAAGGACAAGTTTTGCTGAAACTTCGTCCAAAACTGCCACTTCACAATGATGCTCATCCTCAAGCTGAGGATATGAAGGCAAGGAAAGATAGAGGTCTCAGGCTATGGAGACAAGCTGACCCATATGCCGTGAGGAGAAGAACTGCTGTAGATCCCAGATTTCACACCAGAGAGCAGCAGGACTTCTATGAGACCGTGCTGATGGACAAGAAGCCAATAGTCGTAGACACCAGATATGTTGACTGGGAGTACATTGACAGCGAAGAGCACAGAGATTTCTTTCCACATGTGCATGAAAGATTCACTGCATGTGGCGTTGCAGAGTTTGTAGGTCAGAAATTGACTAGTTGGAACGATGAGATGATAATGCAATTTTATGCCACAGCTCACTTCTATCCTGATGGAAAGATCACATGGATGACTGAAGGTCAAAGGTTCTCTTCTTCAGTTGAAGAATGGGCAGAAATTCTGAATGCTCCAGTGCAACAAGAAGATGATATTGATGTCTATGGGATTCCAAAGAAGAATCATGAATCCATGAAGAACATGTACAAAGAGATTCCAGCAGAGGATTTGGAAGTCTGGAAGCTCGGCTCAGTCTACCATCTCCAGGCAGGCTTACCTACCACTAATACTATTTTGAGGCATACCTTGATGCCCAAGTCTGGAGATCATCGCATGATCAGAGGATATTCTATCAACATGCTGCATATACTTGATGAGAAAGCACCTTTCAAGGTGATGGACTTGATGGTAGAGACCATTAAGAGGACTGCAGCTGACCAGAAAAGGTCATGTGGATTTGCCCCGCAGATTCAGATGCTTATCAATGCCAAGTTTGGCACGGGCAAATTCTTGTTGGATAGAAAACATTTACCGCTGCAGCCAGAGCATGAAGACTATGTTGTTGTGATGGATGAGGAGGATCCGACATCTGTTGAAGGTCAAGCCAAGATCGAAGCTGCTAAGAAAGCCAAAGCTGACAAAGAAGCAGCAGCAGCAGCAGCTAAACCAAAGAGTTTCGGAGAGCAAATTCTTGAAGCTACTCAAAGGATTGAACAACGCCTGGCCAGCATTGAACAGTCTCAGGAGAGCTTAGAGAGGATTGTTGACGAGAAGATCCACGCTCTGGACGTGAAGCTGACTGAAATACAAGTGACCGTCAACAAGCTTGAGGCAGACATTGAGGAAGCAAAGCAGGACAAGGCAGAGCTTATGCAGGATGACTTAGTCCAGGATTCTCATCGACAGACTGCTTCGGTTCCCAAAGGATCCCGATCAGCTGCTATTCCAGTGACTGACACCAGGACTACAGCTTCAGCACCTCCCACAGTTCCAGCAGTTACTCCAGCTCCAGCTACAGTGTCCACTCCTCCAGCACAGACATCTGCTGAAGTCTTCGCCGATGCCGTCATATCTACTCCGACATCAACCCAGACGGGAGCCGCCAGCAGAGCCCACAGTGAAGTTTAGCTCTATGCTTTTTCGAACTTTTTGGTAACTTGTTGCCAAAGGGGGAGAAATTGTATAGATTATAGGGCCTCGAGAGAGAGAGTGTTGTTGTCTTTGCGCTTTTGCTCTTTCGTTCTTTTGCGGTTTCTTTGAGATACTTTTGGTTTTCGAGACATTCAGTGTGCTTGATACTCCGTTTGATGCTACCTTAATGAGTTCTTGGTCGTACTATGCTTTAATGTGTGCTTAATGCTTATCATATGCTATTCCTATCTTGTATGACTATTTACTCATGTCTTGGTGATTGGGTGCATGCTCTTCATTCTTATCATTTTGTGCGCTCCACCAAGATGTATGTGACATGGAAGAGTGACCCATGATCCTAATCGATTGTGCATTTGCATTCAAACGCAAATCTTAAATAATGCACAAATTTAGGGGGAGCTCTTGCTTATCACATACTTCTCAAAGCGACGATATTATTCATTGATTATATCCTTTGTCGAAGCTTTGATCTATATGTTGTCATCAATTACCAAAAAGGGGGAGATTGAAAGTGCAACTAATCCCCGGGTGGTTTTGGCAATTAATAACAACATATATATCATTGAACTAATAGTTACTTGAGAATCATTTCAGAGAAGTTCAGTGATATGGGTATGGCAAGGACTGAAGAAGTGGACCCCTCAAAATGCTAAGGCAAGCATTGGCAAAAGCTCAAGACTCCATTTTTGGTTTAGTGATCCAAGATCACATTGAGTCCATAGGAAAAGCCAATACTATTAAAAGGGGATGAGGTTATGATGATGGTCTGGTTGCTCAAGTGCTTAGTGATACATCTCCTAAACTATCAGCAACTTTCACTGCCATATACACTCATAAGTAATCTCGGTCCCACCGATATTCCAAACTCAGTCACACCGAGATGAACCACCTCAGCCATAAGCCAAACCCTAGTTATTTCGGATATTCCGATTCTGAACTCGGTTTCACCGAAACATGAGTTGCCAAGCTTCTGTAACCTTCTGTTATCAAATCGGTGTCACCGAGATGATGAAGTCGGTCCCACCGAAACTGGCATGCTCTTGTCATTGCACGAATCGGACTAACCGAGTTTGTATATTCGGTCCCACCGAAAACCCCAACGTTCACATTATTTGAACTTTCGGTCTCACCGAGTTGTCCACTTCGGTCCCACCGAGATTGCTCAAATATGTGTGTAACGGTTGGATTTTGTGTGGAGGCTATTTATACCCCTCCACCCCCTCTTCATTCGTGGAGAGAGCCATCAGAAAGAACTACCACTCCTACCTTACATTTCTGAGAAGAGAACTACCTATCCTTGTGTTGAGATCAAGTTGCTCCACTCCCACCATATAAAGCTTGATCTCTAACCTTCCCAAGTTGCTTTCCACTCAATCCTTTCTTCCACCACAGCCAAATCAGTGAGGAGAGTTGAGTGTTGGGGAGATTATCATTTGAAGCACAAGAGCAAGGAGTTCATCATCATCTACAACATCTATTACCTTTTGGAGGGTGGTGCCTCCTAGATTGGTTAGGTGTCGCTTGGGAGCCTCCGTCATCGAGATGTGGAGTTGAACCAAGAAGTTTGTAAGGGCAAGGAGATCGCCTACTTCGTGAAGATCTACCCCGAGTAAGGCTAGCCCTCCGTGGGCGTAGGCCATGATGGAATAGACAAGGTTGCTTCTTCGTGGACCCTTCGTGGGTGGAGCCCTCCGTGGACTCGCGTAGCCGTTACCCTCCGTGGGTTGAAGTCTCCATCAACGTGGATGTACGATAGCACCACCTATCGGAACCACGGGAAAAATCACCGCGTCTCCAAAATTGCGTTTGCTCTTCTCCACCTCTCTTTACTACATGTGCAATTTACTTTCCGCTGCCTATACTCTAGAATTGCATGTGTAGGGTGATGCTTGACTTGATAATAATTGTGAATCTGCCAAAAACTGTTCTTTATCAAAAGGCAGAATTTTTATATTTACAAGTAGTCTAATCACCCCCCCTCTAGACATACTTTCGATCCTACACTCGGTTTAAATGGATCAAAGATCCACACAATTTATTTAGTTGAGATGCAAAAGATTTATGACATGAGGGCATGATGACATGATGCAATGCAAAATAAATTAAGCAAACAAAAGAAACACACGGCGATAACCAAGAATAGCTAGAAGTCTTCAGGAGCGTCGGTCTTGGGGCGTCACAGAGGACCAGGCCATTATAATTATTAGCTAGACTCCACCAGAGGAGGGGGACTCGATTGGGTCGCATCGAGTTCATCCACCCCTTAGGCCTGAGTTGCTTCTAGATCCCTCACGAGGGAAATCACCCTTGTACTAGTTCATACCCAACCTCCTCGCAAGGCAATCCACCAGAAAGCAGGAGTAGGGTTTTACATCGCAAGGTGGCCCGAACTTGGGTAAATCTTCGTGTCCCTTTTTCCCCGGCGCTCTAGCTTGAGCTCGAGAAACCATGGCCTTGGTGCGATGTGCGATTGGTTGAGAGGAAGCAGGTCCTTTACGCACGCCCCAATGTTTAACCTCTCAAGGGATCTTAGATCCCCAACTCCGACAGGTAAGGCACATGTAGACATGTAGGAGTTCAAATTTTAAATTGATATCATAGACTGCACCTGAGCTCCCTGCAGTTCTAATAGGGTTTTGGCCACTAGAGTAGGGGTAAAGTGTAGTACAGTCAGGCATGTGTTTTCTTTGGCTACTGATCTATCTGATTTATTAGGTATCACTGCCTTTTCCTAATACTTAGTTTGTACTTCTTGATGATCTGCACTCACCCTCTTCCTTTTGGACATTATTATGAAAGAATAATATGTGACTGGAAAAACATAGTACGATGACACATGGAATATGTACGGAAAATGGATAGGCATGGAATATACTCATATATGATGCTTAAACTAAGCAGATGGTGGAGTAACAAAGTAGAAGTAATGCAGGAGGTCATATGCAAGATATATGCGACCAATACAACCTTGCCAAGTTAGAGCAAGCATCTTGATGGGTTAATAAGATAGGCCATCCTCCACCATGCCAAGTTTGTTAGCAAGTGGATTGTTTCGCAATATTCCTCTCGTGCACCCATTATCATATTCATTTTGATCATGTTCAATACCTGAAATGCACGAGAACATAAAAATAAGTGAGATTATCTTTGTAACATATAAGTTATTCTAATCCAAACTGCCTTCCTGTAAACCCCTATGTGCTATCTCTGCAATTCTTCTGAGAGATGCCATGAGTGATGTAATTTGGTGTGTGCATTAATATAAGTGTCCTGCTACTAAAAATATGAGAGCTCCAGAAGTAGTGATACTTCACAGATGACAGCTTCAACATATAGTAAGGAAGAACAACTCGACCTGACTTGACAGATTCAAAATATACTAAGGAAGAACAACTCGACCTGACCTATTGACCGCAAATGTTTCTGCTACTCTTCCCAATAAGGAACATACCGTACTTATTGAAGAAGAAGAAGAGAAGTGGATCATGTTAAAGAAGAGCAGAAGAGCAAGCAGATTGAAGATATTACAAGTCTTTCTATACAATGTTTGTTGCCGACCCGTGATGAACCAGAGCGCACAGAGAAATACTATTCCTTCTGGTCTCTAAATATGTGCCTCACATGCATTTTCAAATTAAAGTAGGAACATTTAGCTGACCAATTAAACCTGCCTCAATTTTGGTAATATCAACATCATATCATATTCGAATTTGTACACTCTAAAATATGTCTATACATCCATATGTAGTTCTTACTAGAATATCTAAAAAGACATGTTTTACCAGAAAAGGCTTTCGCCCCGCTTTATAAATAAAGCAACGATGGACAACACCCGGTACAAATGCACGCCACCACAACACACGCACGCACCCAAGGTAGTTTAGGAACGGAGGAAGTAATATACATAACATAAGAGGAACATGATAACAAAGAGCAGCCAGATTTTAGATAATACAATGTGTGTTGCCCACCCATGATGAACTAGAGCGTATAAAGAAATGCAACTCCCTACTGTCTCTCTATATGTTGTGCACATGCTTTTAAAACCGAATATAGGAACATTAGCCGACCAATTAAATGTTCTCTGTTTTATTAATATCAGCATCATATCAGATTCATATTTCAACAAATAAGCTTTGGAATTATGTGTGGCATGTTGTTTCTCTTGGGAAACGTAGCATGCAATTTCAAAAAAATTCGTACGCTCACTCAAGATCTATCTAGGAGATGCATTGCAATGAGAGGGAGGGAGTGTGTCTACGTACCCTCGTAGACCTAAAGCGGAAGTGTTTGGCAACGTGGTTGATGTAGTCGAACTTCTTCTTGTTCTGACCGATCAAGCACCGAACATACGTCACCTCCGATTTCTGCACACATTCAGCTCGATGACGCCCCTCATCGTCTTGATACAGCAAGTTGTCGAGGATGTAGATGAGTTCCGTCAGCACGACGGCATGGTAACGGTGACGGTGATGTGATCCGCGCAGGGCTTCACCTAAGCACTACAAAGATATGACCATGGGAGTAATCTGTGGAGGGGGGTGCCGCACACGGCTAACAGATGTTGTTGTGTGTTCTAGGCGCCCCCTATCCAAATATATATAGGTTGGAGGGGAGAAGAGGCAGCCAAGGGGGCCCCCAAGTAGGCCAAAACCTACTTGGGGTTCCACCCCAATTCGCCCCCTTCCTTATTTTGGCACTAGGAGAAGGAAGGAGGAGGTGGCGCCCTCCCCTTTCCTTTCTCTCTTGAGGAGGGGAAGGATGGGGGGGACTTGCCCACCTCCCTTTCCTTCCATAGGGTTGGCCGGCCAGGTGGATAGGCGCACCAGCCCCTTGTGGGCTAGTCTATCCCTCCCTTGGCCCATTAAGCCAATATCTTTTGTCGGGGGCGCCCAGAACCCCTTCCGGTGACCCGATATTTACTCGGTACCCTCCGGAACACTTCCAGTGTGTGAATACCAACGTCCTATATATATATATATATATATATATATATATATATATATATATATATATATATATATATATATACCTCTCGACCATTTTGAGACTCCTCGTCATGTCTGTGATCTCATCCGGGACTCCGAAAAACATTCAGTCACCAAATCATATAACGCATATAATACAATATCGTCATCGAACGTTAAGCGTGCGGACCCTACAGGTTCAAGAACTATGTAGACATGACCGAGACACTTCTCCGGTCAATAACCAATAGTGCAACCTAGATGCTCGTATTGGCTCCTACATATTCTACGAAGATTTTTACCAATTGAACTGTTATGACAACATACGTTGTTCCCTTTGTCCATCGGTATGTTACTTACCCGAGATTCGATCATCGATATCTTCATACCTAGTTCAATCTCATTACCGGTAAGTCTCTTTACTCGTTCCATAATACATCATCATGTAACTAAATCATTACTCACTTGCTTAAAAGTCTTCTTATGATGTGTATTACCAAGATGCCCCAGAGATACCTCTCTGATACTCGGAGTGATAAATCCTAATCTGGAACTATGCCAACTCAAAAAACACCTTCACAGATACCTATAGATCATCTTTATAATCACCCAATTATGGTGTGACGTTTGATAGCATACAAGGCATTCCTCCGATATTCGGGAGTTGCATAATCTCATAGTCAAAGGAATGTGTATTTGACATGAAGAAAGCAATAGCACTAAAATTGAACGATTGTTATGGTAAGATAATGAGTGGGTCTTGTCCATCACATCATTCTCCTAATGATGTGATCCCGTTCATCAAATGGCAACAGATGTCTATGGTTAGAAAACTTAACCATCTTTGATTAACGATCTAGTCTAGTAGAGGCTTACTAGGGACATGGTGTTTTGTCTATGTACCCACACATGTATCAAGTTTCCGGTTAATACAATTCTGGCATGAATAATAAACATTTATCATGATACAAGGAAATATAAAATAACAACTTTATTATTGCCTCTAAGGCATATTTCCTGCAGTCTCCCACTTGCACTAGAGTTAATAATCTAGTTCACATCGCCATGTGATTTAAAACCGATGGTTCACATCGTCATGTGATTAATAATCATAGTTCACGTCACCATATGACCAACACCCAAAGGGTTTACTAGGTCAATAATCTAGTTCACGTCACCATGTGATTAACACCCAAAGAGTACTAAGTTGTGATCATGATTTGCTTTGTGAGAGAAGTGTAGTCAACGGGTCTGTCACATTCAGATCCGTATGTATTTCACAAATTGGTATGTCTACAATGGTCTGCATGGAGCTACTCTAGCTAATTGCTCCCACTTTCCATACGTATCCAAATGGAGACTCAGATTCGTCTGGATCGGTGTAAAAGCTTGCATCGACATAACTCTTTACGATGAACTCTTTATCACCTCCATAACCGAGAAATATTATCTTATACCTCTAAGGATAATTTTGACCGATGTCTAATGATCTACTCCTGGATCACTATTGTACCTCCTTGCCAAACTCATGGCAAGGTACACAACAGGTTTGGTACATAACATGTCATACTTTATAGAACCTATGGATGAGGCATAAGGAATGACTTGCATTCTCTCTTTACCTTCTGCCGTGGTCGGGTTTTGAGTCTTTACTCAACTTTAAACCTTACAATACAGGCAAGAACTCTTTCTTTGACTGATCCATTTTGAACTCCTTCAAAATCTCGTCAAGGTATGTGCTTTGTGAAAGTCCTATTAAGCATCTCGATCTATCTCTATAGATCTTGATGCCCAATACATAAGTAGCTTCACATAGGTCTTTTATTGGAAAATTCTTATTCAAGTATCCTTTTATGCTATCCAGAAATTCTATATCATTTCCAATCAACAGTATGTCATCCACATATAATATTATAAATGCTACAGAGCTCCCACTCACTTTCTTGTAAATACAGGCTTCGCCATAAGTCTGTATAAAACCATATGCTTTGATCACCTCATCAAAAGCGTATATTCCAACTCCGAGATTCTTGCACCAGTCCATAGATGGATCACTAGAGCTTGCACACTCTGTTAGCACCTTTAAGATTGACAAACTTTCTGGTTGCATCATATACAAATCTTCTTTAACAAATCCATTAAGGAATGCAGTTTTGACAACCATTTGCCAGATTTCATAAAATGCGGCAATTGCTAATATGATCTGGATAGACTTAAGCATCACTCCGAGTGAGAAAATATCATCGTAGTCAACACCTTGAACTTGTTAAAAACCTTTTGCGACAAGTCAAGCTTTGTAGATAATAACACTACCATCAGCGTCCGTCTTCCACTTGAAGATCCATTTGTTTTCAATGGCTTGCCAATCAACGGGCAAGTCCACCAAAGTCCAGACTCTGTTATCATACTTGGATCATATATCATATTACATGGCTTCAAGCCATTTTATCATAATATGGGCTCATCATAGCTTCTTCGTAGTTTGTAGGTTCGTCATGGTCTAGTAACATGACTTCCAGAACAGGATTACCATACCACTCTAGTGCGGTTCGTGCTCTGGTTGACCTACGTGGCTCAGTAGTAACTTGATCTGAAGTTGCATGATCTTTATCATTAGCTTCTTCTCTAGTAGGTGTAGGCATCACGGGAACTGTTTTCTGTGATGAGCTACTTTCCAATTCGAGAGAAGGTACAATTATCTCATCAAGTTCTACTTTCCTCCCACTTACTTCTTTAGAGAGAAACTCCTTCTCTTGAAAAGTTCCATTCTTGGCAACAAAAATCTTGCCTTCGGATCAGTGGTAGAAGGTGTACCCAATTGTTTCCTTAGGGTATCCTATGAAGACACACTTCTCTGATTTGGGTTCGAGCTTATCAGGCTGAAGGCTTTTGTCATAAGTGTCGCAACCCCAAACTTTAAGAAATGACAGCGTAGGTTTCTTGCCAAACCACAGTTCATACGGTGTCGTCTCAATGGATTTAGACGGTGCCCTGTTTAACATGAATGCAACTGTCTCTAATGCATAACCCCAAAATGATAGTGGTAAATCGGTAAGAGACATCATAGATCGCACCATATCTAATAAAGTACGGTTACGACGTTCAGACACACCATGATGCTATGGTGTTCTAGGTGGCGTGAGTTGTGAAACTATTCCACATTGTTTTAAATGAAGGCCAAACTCGTAACTCAAATGTTCGCCTCCGCGATCAGATCGTAGAAACTTTATTTTCTTGTTACGATGATTCTCTATTTAACTCTGAAATTCTTTGAACTTTTCAAATGTTTCAGACTTGTGTTTCATTAAGTAGATATACCCATATCTGCTCAAATCATCTGTGAAGGTTAGAAAATAATGATATTCACCGTGTGCTTCAACACTCATCGGACTGCATACATCGATATGTATTATTTCCAATATGTCATTGGCTCGGTCCATTGTTCCGTAGAACATAATTTTAGTCATCTTGCTCATGAGGCATGGTTCGTAAGTATCAAATGATTCATAATCAAGTGATACCAAAAGCCCGTCAGCATGGAGTTTCTTCATGCGCTTTACACCAATATGACCTAAATGGCAGTGCCACAAGTGTGTTGCACAATCATTATCAACTCTTCAACTTTTGGCTTCAATATTATGAATATGATTATTACTACGATTGAGATACAATAAACCATTCACCTTGGGTGTATGACCATAGAAGGTTTTATTCATGTAAACAGAATAACAATTATTCTCTGACTTAAATAAATAACTGTATTGCAATAAACATGATCCAATCTTGTTCATGCTCAACGCAAACACCAAATAACATTTATTTAGGTTTAACACTAACCCCGAAAGTATAGGGAGTGTGCGATGATGATCATATCAATCTTGGAACCACTTCCAACACACATCGTCACCTCACCCTCAACCAGTCTCCGTTTATTCTGCAATCTCCTGTTTTGAGTTACTAATCTTAGCAACTGAAGAAGTATCAAATACCCAGGGGCTACTACGAGCACTAGTAAGGTAC
This sequence comes from Secale cereale, assembly GCA_902687465.1. NCBI lineage: Eukaryota > Viridiplantae > Streptophyta > Magnoliopsida > Poales > Poaceae > Secale > Secale cereale. The sequence continues at coordinate 325,108,649 of LR738714.1, read as the reverse complement.
ACATCAATAACATGTATATCAAATTTACCTTTTGTTCACTTTGCCATCCTTCTTATCCGCCAAATATTTTGGGTAGTTCCGGCTCTAGTGATCATTTCCTTTGAAGTAGAAGCACTTAGTTTGAGGCTTGGGTCTAGTTATGGGCTTCTTCTTGGGAGTGAAAACTTGCTTTCCATTCTTCTTGAAGTTCCCTTTCTTTCCCTTGCCCCTTTTCTTGAAACTAGTGGTCTTGTTAACCATCAACACTTGATGCTTTTTCTTGACTTCTACCTTCGCGGATTTTGGTATCGCGAAGTGCTCGGGAATCATTTTCTTCATCCCTTGCATATTATAGTTCATCACGAAGTTCTAGTAACTTGGTGATAGTGACTAGACAAGTCTGTCAATCATTATCTTATCTGGAAGATTAACTCCCACTTGATTCAAGTGATAGCACCCAGACATTCTGACCACATGCTCACTAGCTGAGCTATTCTCCTCCATCTTGTAGGCAAAGTACTTGTCAGAGGTGTCATACCTCTCGACATGGGCATGAGTCTGAAATACCAATTTCAGCTTCTTGGAACATCTCATATGCACCATGGCGTTCAAAACGTTTTTTGAAGTCCCGGTTCTAAGCCGTAAAGTATGGCGTACTAAACTATTAAGTAGTTATCATATCGAGCTTTGCCAAACGTTCATAACGTCTGCATCTGCTCCTGCAATAGGTCTGTCACGTAGTGGTGCATCAAGGACATTGTACTTCTATGCAACAATGAGGATAATCCTCAGATCACAGACCCAGTCCGCATCATTCCTACTAACATCTTTCAACTTAGTTTTCTCTAGGAACATATAAAAAACGGGGAAGCTAAAATGCGAGCTATTGATCTACAGCATAGATATACAAATACTATCAGGACTAAGTTCATGATAAATTAAGTTCAATTAATCAAATTACTTAAGAACTCCCACTTAGATAGACATCCCTCAAGTCATCTAAATGATACGTGATCCAAATCAATTAAACCATGTCCAATCATCACGTGAGATGGAGTAGTCATCAATGGTGAACATCTCTATGTTGATCATATCTACTATATGATTCATGTTCGACCTTTCGGTCTCCAATATTCTGAGGCCATGTTTGTACATGCTAGGCTCGTCAAGTTTAACCCGAGTATTCCGCATGTGCAAAACTGTCTTGCACCCATTGTCTGTGAATGTAGAGTCTATCACACCCGATCATCACGTGGTATCTCAACACGACGAACTGTAGCAATGGTGCATACTCAGGGAGAACACTTTTACCTTTAAATTTAGTTAAGGGATCATCTTATAATGCTACCCCTACTAAGAAAAATAAGATGCATAAAAGATAAACATCACATGCAATCAAAAATATGTGACATGATATGGCCATCATCATCTTCTGCTTACGATTTTCATCTCCAAAGCATCATCATGATCTCCATCGTCACCGCCTTGACACCTTGATCTCCATCATAGCATCGTGGTCGTCTTGCCAACTATTTCTTCTACGACTATCGCTAACTCATAGCGATAAAGTAAAGAAATTACATGGCACTTGCATTTCATACAATAAAGAGACAACCATAAGGCTCCTGCCGGTTGTCAGATATCTTACAAAACATGATCATCTCATACAATAACGTATAACTCATCACATCTTGACCATATCACATCACAACATACCCTACAAAAACAAGTTAGACGTCCTGTACTTTGTTGTTGCAAGTTTTACGTGCCTGCTATGGCCTTCTAGCAAGAACCGTTCTTACATACGGCACAAAACCACAATGGTGTTTCGCCAAGTTTGCTGTCTTAACCTTCTTCAAGGACCGGCCACAGTCAAATTCGATTCAACTCAAGTAGGAGAAACAGACACCCGCCAGCCACCTTTATGCAAAACTAGTTGCATGTCTGTCGGTGGAACCGGTCTCATGAACGCGGTCATGTAAGGTTTCTCTAGGCCGCTTCATCACACAATACCGCCGAATCAAAATAAGATGTTGGTGGTAAGCAGTATGACTATCACCGCCCACATCTCTTTGTGTTCTACTCATGGATATCATCTACGCATATACCTGGCTCATGATGCCACTGTTGGGAAACGTAGCATGCAATTTAAAAAAAAATCCTACACTCACGCAAGATCTATCAAGGATATGCATAGCAACGAGAGGGCAAGAGTGTGTTTACGTACCCTCGCAGACCAAAAGTGGAAGCGTTTGACAACACGGTTCATGTAGTTGAACTTCTTCTCGTTCCGACTGATCAAGCACCGATCGTACGACACCTTCGAGTTTTGCACACGTTCAGCTCGATGATGTTCCTCGTCCTCTTTATACAGCAAGGTGTCCAGGAAGTAGATGAGTTCCGTTAGCACGATGGCATGGTGACGGTGATAGTGATGTGATCCATGTAGGGCTTCACCTAAGCACTACGAAAATATGACCGTGGGAGTAATCTGTGGAGGGGGTGCCGCACACGACTAACAGATATTGTTGTGTGTTCTAGGCACCCCCCTCCCCACATATATATAGGTTGGAGGGGGGAAGAGGCAGCCAAGGGGGCGCCCCAAGTAGGCCAAATCCTACTTGGGGTTCCACCCCAATTCGCCTGCCATCCTTATTTTGGCACTAGGAGAAGGAAGCAGGAGGTGGCGCCCTCCCCTTTCCTTTTTCTCTTGAGGAGGGGAAGGAAGGAGGGACTTTCCCACCTCCCTTTCCTTCCCTAGGGCTGGCCGGCCAGGTGGAGAGGCGCACAAGCCCCTTGTGGACTGGTCTGTCCCTCCCTTGGCCCATTAAGCCCATATCTTTTGCCGGGGGCGCCCGAAACCCCTTCCGGTGACCGATATGTACTCGGTACCCTCCGAAACACTTCGGGTGTCCGAATACCATCATCCTATATATCAATATTTACCTCTCGACCATTTCGAGACTCCTTATGATGTCCGTGATCTCATCCCGGACTCCGAACAACATTCAGTCACCAAATCACATAACTCATATCATAAAATTTCGTCATCAAATGTTAAGCGTGCGGTCCCTACGGGTTTGAGAACTATATAGACATGACCGATTCACTTCTTCGGTCAATAACCACAGAACCTGGATGCTCGTATTGGCTCCTACATATTCTACGAAGATCTTTATCGGTCGAACCGTCATGACAACATACGTTATTCCCTTTGTCCAGCGATATGTTTTTTGACTGGGAACTGTAGGGAAACTCCCCACAACCATTGCAATTTTATTCCAAAATAATATAGTATATACAAGGGTTACCAAGAGTAATCAATAGGGGAAACATGGGGAGGGGGAAGGACTACTCACCTAATTACAAGCCTATGAAAAAAGGTGTACATCAAGGGGATCAGATAAGTCACCCACCTAACTAGATCATCCCTGAACCTAGCCTTGATTCTATGAGCAAGCAAAGAAAAATCATGAACAACGGTTGAAACTTGGCCTCTCCTTCCTGAACACCTTTCCATTCCTGATTAACCAGATATTCCAGCATGCAGTAAAAACCACCTCAGCAAAAAATGGCTTGACAAAATCCCTCGATCGGTATGTTACTTGCCCGAGATTCAATCATCGGGATCTTCATACCTAGTTCAATCTCGCTACCGGTAAGTATCTTTACTCAATCCGTAATACATCATCCTGTAACTAACTCATTACTCACTTTTGTAGCGACCCGAACTGAATGGATCAAGTCTCTATGCTTAAGTGTCATCCCTGGATCGGTATGGTGAAACACACAGTACTCGAGGATTTATAACAGAGGTAAATCACATGTATAAAGTAACATAAGTACTATTACCTCAATCAAACATAGAGGAAGCAACAAAGGTTGTGGATTCCTATCAACACCAACGGCAAAGTTGAGTGTAGATAGCGCAACCCTAATGTAACACTTACTCGTCGAATAAATTCCTGCAACATGAGACATTGAAGCCATGTAGGTCAGTACATTGAATGTACTCGCAAATTCACACAGTAGAAGTAATGATGAACAATGCCTAAAAATACATGCATGTTTGGCTGGTGGAGGCTGTAAGGTTGTTTTTGCATAAAGCTGATTTTTCCCTACCACAAAGGAATGCCTTTATTTAACTACATTGTTAAATTTAAATCATGAACAATTGAGAATGGTACCCCATCTCAATCCCAAACCAAAGTCATTAATAACCAAGCAAATTAATTAAATAGAGTGTTGAGATCAACAAATAATCCACTTCAGATACTCAAAGATGTCCATAACCAGGGACACGGCTACTCATGAATAGTTTGTACAATCTGCAGAGGTTTGCGCACTTTTCCCCACAAGACTCGATCTCCTCCGTTGGATTTCTCGCACTGCATGGTGTTTGAGAAACGGATGACCGAGACACAGTCTTTCAGAAGCATTTACTCTTTACCCCGGGTGGACCCGTACACTTACTTTCCCCTACATCTACTAGTCCACCACTGAAAGAGCTCACACAACTTACTCATACTATGCCAGAGCCCATAATGGCTTGTGGCTGCACATGGAAGTTTCAAGGCATGAAAATATTATATGATCCCTTTGAGCCTGGGTGGCATTCCAATAGGATAATCACACGGTACCCCCGGGATTTCCTAGGACAACACTGGTAACCCCATGCGTCCTAGCAAACCACTAGTAACCCCTGAGTGCCACAACCAATCCACCCAGATGTGTATTCAATTACCACCTTAAAGTTTCCATTAAATATCACTCACATCTTTCATGAAACTCTCATACCAATCCACGTCTACAAGCATGGCTAAGCAATAAGTAACAAAGCGTATACCCCCTTGGTTGATCTCAAGTCATTGGGTTCCTACCTCATGAACTACAAGCATCAAATTATGTAACCAGACCTACTCATGAAAGTGTTTGAGAATATAACTAATGCAATGAAAACTGGGTATTGGAAAGTATGATCAAAGTGGGAACTTGCCTTGTACTGACGATGTAGATTCTTCGCACTCAAAACTCGTGATAGATCTACTCGTCACACTCCGTTCAATCTATCGTAAGCAAACAATAGTAACCACACATAAGCGATCACTCAGCGGATCGGAAAGAACGAATAAAACACTTCGGAAAACTTCGAATACGAACGAATGACTCTTGAAACAGAAAACAATTTCTAACTGTACCAAAATTACATGAATTTGGCCTTATCAGAAAGTTTAGGTCAAGAGCTTCGATTTGCAAAAAGAATCAACTAAATCGGAGTTATAAAACTCAAGTTATGACAAAAAGAAGTTTGAAACAAATCTAGTTGAATCCAAATTTTAAAACTTTCAAAAACATGTTTAAGTTGTTTTACTGGAAAGAGGGGATCGCAACGAAGATGTGGGCGTTGTTTCATTGGATTTGGACCAACGAGCAAAGAGTTGTGACCGTTTGAAGTTCAGGGACTACACTAAAAACTTTTATTAACGGATAAGTCCCTAGCTGAAAACTAAAAGAAAAGAAAAGGACTATCAAACAAACGTTCACTATCTAGTTCTAAACAGAGAACGTTCATTGAATAGAACCGATCTAGGGTTTTAACAGAAAAACCTAAAATGGAAGCCGGACGGTTTATTACCGGTTCGGCCGGTTCGAAGAAAACTGGTGGTTCGGGCGGACCAAACCGGATCGGGTGCGACGCGAGTCGGAGCTCCGACCGGCGGCGAACTCCGGTGCGGCCGTCGGGGCGGCAGTGGCTTCTGGCAACGCGGGTCGATGCGGGGCGATGCGTGGCGATGCGGCGCGGCGTTGAGGGAAGCGGCGGCGCGAGCTGCGTCGAGGAGCAGCGGCGGCGGCGGTGGTGCGGAAGTGCGGCGGCGGCACGAGAAGAGAGGGGAGAGAGAGGGGCGGGGTGGCGGCTATATATAGGCGGCGGTTTGGCGACCGGGGAAGGGGGCGGGGTCGAGGCGGTGGAGGAGTCCGGCCTGGCCACGTTCGGCCGGCGAGGCATGCGGCAGTGGGTCTCCGTGCGGGAGGGAGATGGCGCGCGAGCTGGGCCGGGCTGGCCTGGCGGCTAGCTGGGCTGGCCCAGTTCGGCGGATAAACTTTTTTATTTTTTTCAGTCAAAAAAAAAAATTAAAAATAAGGCAGAATAAGAATATTATATTGGCATATAATATATCGAAATTTTCAGAAAAAGAAACTCTACAAGATGGACATTTTTCTACAGTCAACGAAAATCCTCACAAATTTTAATAAATCCAATAGTGATACTGTAACAATAAAATCCAATAAAAATCATATTGAAAATACCAAAATGAATTCAAATTTATTTCTCTCCAATTTTCTACTATAGGGAATCATGTCACCCTATTTTCCATATATTTTATTTTTGGAGAAAAATAATTTGAATAGAACCCAATAACTCAAATTTTGAAAATGAGTTTCAAAATATTTCAAAAGAACTTCCAACTCATATTTCCTATAATTTGTAGAAGTCATTTTATCTTCTCTCGGGAAATCATTGAGTTGCATAAAGTTTCTAAATTTAAAATATTTCGAAAATGAAATTCAAAAATCCTTTCAAAACCCTTTGTCATTTAATAAATGGAAGAAGTCATATTTTCTTCACTCCGGGGTTTTGTGATGAAAAGTATTTGAATTCCGGGAGAACAAAAAAATGCAAAGTGAAAGTTTAGGAAAGTCATTTCATTCCCTCTCATTTAACTTTCAAAAGTTTCAAATTTCACTCAATTTCACAAAGCACATCAAACAAGCAATTGAAAGCTATCTATTTATTACAACATTCCAAAATTTAGAACTTTGGGATGTTACAAACCTACCACACTTAAAATGAATCTCGTCCTCGAGATTGAGAGGCTAGCAAGAAATAGGTTGGGGTTCGGGGTCACCTAACAAATCCATTGATTGGTATGGTCTAGTGTCGGGGGAAACTGTCCTCCCACGAGCACCTATGGGACCGGAGCCCCTTCTATGTTGCGGTAAGGGAGCGAAGGGAGCACGGAGAGCGGATCGAGGAGCACACGCCGGCAGTTTTACCCAGTTTCGGGCCGCGCGGACGCGTAAAACCCTACTCCTGCTTGGATTGTATTGAGTTCTTGAGCTCGGGAGCTTGAAGAGCTATAGTGTTAGCTACACCGAGCGAGAGAGTTGTCTAGGTTTCGAACCGAACCTCCTCTACGTTGTGCATGGGCCTCCTTTTATAGCTCGAAGGGGTCACCGACAGGTGTCAACGTAGAGGAGGGTAAAAGTGTAAATTTGGTGGTAGTTGCAATAGTGCGTGAATAGTGCATGAACAGTGGATGAACAGTGGTCTTCAGCTAACTTTGACAGTGGGGGACAAGGGCCTTAAATGCCCGTCGCCGTTGACCCCAAAAGTGACCGTCTATGCCTCTCCGTTCGCCACGGCGGTAGCCTCGTCGCCGTGGCTTGCCACCGTGTGCCCCAGGCTGCACAGCCATCTGCCACGTGCCCCTGGAAGGGCCCCAGGGCGACACGTGGGCCGATGAGCTGGAGCGCGGGCACACAACATAGGTTTCCCCGGCAAGCACCTTGCCGGGGTAGTGATCTTGCCGGGCCCAGAAGCTTGTCGCTCTCCGGGTCCTGCCGGGGCGCATGACGCGCCGAGGCATCTCTTGAGATATGTATTCCTTGGCCTTCCTGGCAAGCTCCTCTTGCCAGGGTCTTGTGCTAAAGTGATAACCTTGAGCCTGGTACGGCCTTCCCTGCAAGCTCCTCTTGCCGGGGCCTTGACCTTCTGACTTGCATACTTTGCTCTTGAATGGCTTCATAGGGACCAGAAAGGTTTCCGACGAGCGCGTGGTAAGCCCTGCCGCGGGAAGCTGCTACTGCCCGTGCACAAGTTGGGGTACTAAGGTACCCCTATCTTAGTACACCGACAGGAGCCCCCGGGTCTGGGCCATACATGGTGCCGAGCGCTGTTGGGCCAGGCCCAAGACAGTGCACGGGCACACGCGGCCCACGGCAAGCCGTATCCCCTTCCGTATCCGCCGCATCTCTCCCTAACGGCACGCGTCGATTGCGGTGTCGTGGGAGAGATCGTGGCCTGTTCTTTAATGGGAATGCGGAGCGTCCCCCACTTCCCCCTTAAAAGCAGAGGAAGCAGGGGCAGTTCCCTCCATCGTCTTCATTGCGCCTTGATTCTCCAGAAACCCCCGTCGCCCTCTGCCTCCCAAAGGTCGACAGAGAGCCCAGCTCCCCCCTTCCTCCGCCGTCTCCCGCAACCGCGGCACCGTCGAGCTCCTCGCCTCTTTCCTTGCCGCCCCCGCCATGGCTCCGAAGAGTGACAAGGCGAAAGCAGACAAGGCCAAGAAGGAGAAGTCCGAGCAGGCGGCGAAGCTGGCAGCCCTGCAGAAGAAGTGCGTGGTCTTCGCGCCGAGGCTTGGCGCGAGGGAGCTGCGGGACAAATACCATTTGTTCTGGGCGAGGGAGACCAAAGCTCATCCCCGCACCCAAGTCTTCCCCGCCGTCGCCAAAGATATGTTCCCCGGCGGGTACTTTTTCTTCGCTGCATTCTTCCATTGTGGTCTGTGCCCTCCGTTCTCGGAGTTCTTTTGTGATGTAATGAACACATATGGCCTCCACCTCCTAGATTTCACCCCCAACGCCATCCTTACGATGGCCGTTTTCGTACAACTGTGCGAAAACTATGTTGGGGTTCATCCAAATGTAGCTCTTTTCCGCCACTTCTTCATGCCTAGAGTAGAGTCAGGTGCCCCCCTCTCCGGCGGCATCTCTTGGATCTTTAGGCTGAACAAGAAGGACTCGTACTTGAAAGGAGAGCTTCGCGGCAAGTGGGAGGAGTGGAGAGCCGATTGGTGCTGGGTGTTGGAAGATAAGCCAGAGCCCTTTACCTCGCCGCGCCAGACTGCCATAGTGCGCGGCAGGGATTGGAGTGAATTGGCCCCGGAGGACAGCAAGCTTAATATCGCCCTTATTAGGATCATTCGTCTCCGGGTCGCCAACCTGACTATCGGAGAAGTTGGAGTAGATTTCCTCCGCCGCCGCATCGCCCCTTTACAAGAAAGGAAGAGGCCCGCTTGGGAATTCGGCAATGCGGCAGATATCATGAGGCTGCGCCCTGGATTGAACTACAACTTCACCGCCTTGGAGTTGAAGGGGATGGTTCGGGAGCTCTTCAAGCATGACCCGGCCCACCCGGAGTGGTTCAAACCTTCCCGGGGAGTGGTGCCGCTGTGCAACAGCACTGCCCGCGATTCCCTACGAGCGATGATGCCCGCGTGCGACTCCCATGGCGTCGTCCCCACTTGGATAGAGCCTCCACCGGAGACCGTGCTGACCTTCTTTGACAACTTGGTCGAGAAGCCCCGCAACGCCGAGGAGAACAAGGGCCTTACCCGGGCAACCACTGAACGGGATATAGCCTACATCGCCACCAGGATGGAGGAGGCCGCCGCAGCTGCGGCTGCAGGCGACTTTGGATACACTGTAGAAGAGGCACAGGCCGCGGACGCAGTGAGTCAAGCAGAGGAGGTGGCAATCCTCAAGCTGCTGAAGATTGCGCCTGAGGATTTTGCCGGGGAGCCTTCCGTGAAGTTTGCCGGGACGAGCGAGGTTGCCGGGGGGAGCGAGGCCGCCGCGCATGGCGCCGAGTCCAGCGGGCCCGCCGAGGAGGAGGAGGATGCCGAGGCTGGAGATCCCGATGAAGACTCTGGTGGATCTCTGAATATTGACGACGATGCCTCCTCGTCCTCGGAGAATTCTCCGCCTCTGCCAAGCCCCACGCAGCAACCGAAGAAGCGCCTCCGCAAGGCAGCTGAGGCGGCGAGGCCACAGGCGTCTTGACAGCAGCCGGCGCGCCGTGCGACGCGCGCCACCAAGACGAGCGAGGTCATCAAGGAGGCGCCCCGTGCCCGAGCGCCAAGCGGAGGGGGATCTTCCCGGAGCGGAACGGGTGCTCCTTCTGCCCCTCGGTCCTCGGCGACAACGGGGGCCGGGTCTTCACAGCCCACAGCCCCGGAGACCGCCAAGCGCCCGAGGGAGCCTTCTCCCCCAGCTCCTCGCGCGGGAGCACACCAGGCGGAGTTTGACTTCTCCGCCCTCAGCTCCGACGAAGAGGAAGAGGAGTAAGTTCTTGCAATTATTTTAGTTCCTTTGATTTTGTCTTGATTTTCCTTGCTGGTTCTGATCTTGCTTTTGTTTTGCTCCGCAGGACCCTGACCCAGCGGATGGCGAAGAGGGCCAAGATCCTTGTGGTCAACGTTGAGGACGACGAGCCCGTCGTGGCGACAAGCGACGCGCCGGCGACGAGCTTGCCGGATCAGCCTGCTGCTCCGAGGAGCAGCCCCCAGCGCAGCCCCCAGCGTAAGTCTGGTGTTCGTCTTTCTGCTTGATGGGCGCGCTTGAGGTTGTTGCTTGTACTGATGTCTTGTTGTTTTGTGTAGAGGTGGAGCCGCAGCCGCAGGAGCACCAGGTGGTTGCCCCGATGAGCCACTTGCTCCGCCCTCCCCGCCAAGGAGGAGCTCCCCGGCGAGGGAGAATGCTCCGCCAAGGACGGGCACTCCGCCAAGGGCGAGTACCCCGCCAAGGGTGAGCAGCCTGAAGGAAATATGCCCTAGAGGCAATAATAAAGTTGTTATTTATATTTCCTTATATCATGATAAATGTTTATTATTCATGCTAGAATTGTATTAACCGGAAACTTAGTACATGTGTGAATACATAGACAAAACAGAGTGTCCCTAGTATGCCTCTACTAGACTAGCTCATTGATCAAAGATGGTTATGTTTCCTAACCATAGACATGAGTTGTCATTTGATCAATGGGATCACATCATTAGGAGAATGATGTGATGGACTAGACCCATCCGTTAGCATAGCACTATGATCGTTTAGTTTTACTGCTATTGCTTTCTTCATGACTTATACATGTTCCTATGACTATGAGATTATGCAACTCCTGAATACCGTAGGAACACCTTGTGTGCTATCAAACGTCACAACGTAACTGGGTGATCATAAAGATGCTCTACAGGTGTCTCTGAAAGTATTCGTGGTGTTGGCATAGATCAAGATTAGGATTTGTCACTCCGAGTGTCGGAGAGGTATCTCTGGGCCCTCTCGGTAACACACATCATAATAAGCCTTGCAAGCAAAAGGACTAATGAGTTAGTCACAAGATGATGTGTTACGGAACGAGTAAAGAGACTTGCCGGTAACGAGATTGAACTAGGTATAGAGATACCGACGATCGAATCTCGGGCAAGTAACATACCGATGACAAAAGGAACAACGTATGTTGTTATGCGGTTCGACCGATAAAGATCTTCGTAGAATATGTAGGAGCCAATATGGGCATCCAGGTTCCGCTATTGGTTATTGACCGGAGAGATGTCTCGGTCATGTCTACATAGTTCTCGAACCCGTAGGGTCCGCACGCTTAAACGTTCGTTGACGATATAGTATTTAATGAGTTATGTATGTTGGTGACCGAATGTTATTCGGAGTCCCGGATGTGATCACGGACATGACGAGGAACTCCGGAATGGTCCGGATATAAAGATTAATATATGAGATAATAGTGTTTGACCTCCGGAAGGGTTCCGGAATTCACCGGAAGGGGTTCCGGATGTTTCCCGAAGTGTTTGGGTACAAGAACACTTTATTTGGGCCAAAAGGGAAAGCACACAAGGTTTTTGGAAGGCGCAAAAGGAAGTTTTGCGGCGTCCAGGGGCCAGACGCCAGGGTCCCTGGCGTCTGGGTCCAGACGCCGGGAACCCTGGCGTCTGGCCCTGGAGTCCGAGAAGGACTCTTGCCTTTCGGGTGAAACCGACTTTGTGAAGGCTTTTACTCCAAGTTTCGACCCCAAGGCTCAACATATAAATAGAGGGGTAGGGCGAGCACCCAAGACACATCAAGATACACCAAGCCGTGTGCCGGCTACCCCGACCCTCTAGTTTATCCTCCGTCTAGTTTCTGTAGTGCTTGGCGAAGCCCTGCAGAGATTGTTCTTCATCAACAACCGTCACCACGCCGTCGTGCTGCCGGAACTCATCTACTACTTCGCCCGTCTTGCTGGATCAAGAAGGCGAGGACGTCATCGAGCTGAACGTGTGCTGAACGCGGAGGTGCCGTACGTTCGGTACTAGATCGGGACGGATCGTGAAGGTGCACGACTACATCAACCGCGTTGATAAACGCTTCCGCTTTCGGTCTACGAGGGTACGTAGACACACTCTCCCCTCTCGTTGCTATGCATCTAGTAGATAGATCTTGAGTGATCGTAGGAAAATTTTGAAAATACTACGTTCCCCAACAGTGGCATCATGAGCCAGGTCTATGCGTAGATGATATGCACGAGTAGAACACAATGAGATTGTGGACGATACTAGTCATACTGCTTACCAGCATGTCATACTTTGCTTCGGCGGTATTGTGAGATGAAGCGGCCCGGACCGACATTACGCGTACGCTTACGCGAGACTGGTTTCACCGTTACGAGCACTCGTTGCTTAAAGGTGACTGGCGGGTGTCTGTCTCTCTCACTTTAGCTGAATCAAGTGTGGCTACGCCCGGTCCTTGTGAAGGTTAAAACAGCACATACTTGACGAAACATCGTTGTGGTTTTGTATGCGTAGGTAAGAACGGTTCTTGCTAAGCCCGTAGCAGCCACGTAAAACTTGCAACAACAAAGTAGAGGACGTCTAACTTGTTTTTGCAGGGTATGTTGTGATGTGATATGGTCAAGACATGATGAGTTATACGGCTTTGTATGAGATGATCATGTTTTGTAATGTTATCGGCAACTGGCAGGAGCCATATGGTTGTCGCTTTATTGTATGAAATGCAACCGCCATGTAATTGCTTTACTTTATCACTAAGCGGTAGCGATAGTCGTAGAAGCAATAGTTGGCGAGACGACAACGATGCTACGATGGAGATCAAGGTGTCGCGCCGGTGACGAAGGTGATCATGACGGTGCTTTGGAGATGGAGATCAAAAGCACAAGATGATGATGGCCATATCATGTCACATATTTTGATTGCATGTGATGTTTATCTTATTATGCTTCTTATTTTGCTTAGAACGACGGTAGCATTATAAGATGATCCCTTACTAAATTTCAAGGTATAAGTGTTCTCCCTGAGTATGCACCGTTGCGAAAGTTCTTCGTGCTGAGACACCACGTGTTGATCGGGTGTGATAAGCTCTACGTTCAAATACAACGGGTGTAAGACAGTTTTGCACACGCAGAATACTCGGGTTAAACTTGACGAGCCTAGCATATGCAGATATGGCCTCGGAACACTGGAGACAGAAAGGTCGAGCGTGAATCATATAGTAGATATGATCAACATAAGATGTTCACCATTGAAACTACTCCATCTCACGTGATGATCGGACATGGTTTAGTTGATTTGAATCACGTGATCATTTAGATGACTAGAGGGATGTCTAAGTGGGAGTTCTTAAGTAATATGATTAAATTGAACTTTAATTTATCATGAACTTAGTCCTGGTAGTATTAGCATATCTATGTTGTAGATCAATAGCTCGCGATGTTGCTCCCCGTTTATTTTATATGTTCCTAGAGAAAACTAAGTTGAAAGATGTTAGTAGCAATGATGCGGAATTGTTCCGTGATCTGAGGATTACCCTCATTGCTGTACAGAAGAATTATGTCCTTGATGCACCGCTAGGTGACAGACCTATTGCAGGAGCAGATGCAGACGTTATGAACGTTTTGACAAAAGCTCGGTATCATGACTACTTGATAGTTTAGTGCACCATGCTTTACGGCTTATAACCGGGACTTCAAAAACGTTTTGAACGCCACGGAGCATATAAGATGTTCCAAGAGTTGAAATTAGTATTTCATACTCATGCCCGTGTCGAGAGGTATGAGACCTCTGACAGTACTTTGCCTACAAGATGGAGGAGAATAGCTCAACCAGTGAGCATGTGCTCAGATTGTCTGGGTACTGCAATTGCTTGAATCAAGTGGGAGTTAATCTTCCAGATAAGATAGTAATTGACAAAGTTCTCTAGTCACTATCACCAAGTTAGTAGAACTTCGTGATGAACTATAATATGCAAGGGATGACGAAAGTAATTCCCGAGCTCTTCGCGATGCTGAAATCGGCGAAGGTAGAAATCAAGAAAGAGCATCAAGTGTTGATGGTTAACAAGACCACTTGTTTCAAGTAAAGGGCAAAGGGATAGAAGGGGAACTTCAAGAAGAATGACAAGCAAGTTGTCACTCTCGTGAAGAAACCCAAAGCTAAACTCAATCCTGAAACAAGTGCTTCTACTGCAAAGGAAATGGTCACTGGAAGTGGAACTGCCCTAGATATTTGGCGGATAAGAAGGATGGCAAAGTGAACAAAGGTATATTTGATATACAGATTATTGATGTGTATTTTACTAGTGTTCATAGCAACCCCTCAGTATTTGATACTGGTTCAGTTGCTAAAGAGTAGTAACTCGAAATCAGAGTTGCATAATGAACAGAAACTAGTTAAAGGTGAAGTGACGATGTGTGTTGGAAGTGGTTCCAAGATTGATATGATCATCATCGCACTTTCCCTATACTTTCGGGATTAGTGTTGAACCTAAATAAGTGTTATTTGGTGTTTGTGTTGAGCATGAATATGATTTGATCATGTTTTTTGCAATACGGTTATTCATGTAAGTTAGAGAATAATTGTTGTTCTGTTTACATGAATAAAACCTTCTATGGTCATACACCCAATGAAAATGGTTTGTTGGATCTCGATCGTGTGATACACATATTCATAATATTGAAGCCAAAAGATGCAAGGTTAATAATGATAGTGCAACTTATTTGTGGCACTGCCGTTTAGGTCATATTGGTGTAAAGCGCATGAAGAAACTCCATAATGATGGACTTTTGGAATCACTTGATTATGAATCACTTGGTGCTTGCGAACCATGCCTCATGGGCAAGATGACTAAAACTCCGTTCTCCGGAACTATGGAGCGAGCAACAGAGTTGTCGGAAATCATACATACTGATGTATGCGGACCGATGAGTATTGAAGCTCGCGGCGGGTATCGTTATTTTCTAACCTTCACTAATGATTTGAGCAGATATGGGTATATCTACTTAATGAAGCACAAGTCTGAAACATTTGAAAAGTTCAAAGAATTTCAGAGTGAAGTGGAGAATCATCGTAACAAGAAAATAAGAGTTTCTACGATATGATCGTAGAGGTAAAATATTTGAGTTACCGAGTTTGGCCTTCAGTAAAAACAATGTGAAATAGTTTCACTACTCACGCCACCTGGAACACCACAGTGTAATGGTGTGTCCGAACGTCATAACCGTACTTTATTAGATATGGTACGATCAATGATGTCTCTTACCGATCTACCACTATCGCTTTTGGGGTTATGCATTAGAGACAGCTACATTCACGTTAAATAGGGCACCATCTAAATCCATGGAGATGACACCGTATGAACTGTGGTTTGACGAGAAACCTAAGCTGTCATTTCTTTAAGTTTGGGAATGCGATGCTTATGTGAAAAAGTTTCAACATGATAAGCTCGAACCCAAATTGGAGAAGTAAATCTTCATAGGATACCCAAAAGAAACTGTTGGGTACACCTTCTATCACAGATCCGAAGCCAGAGTCTTTGTTGCTAAGAGTGGATCCTTTCTAGAGAAGGAGTTTCTCTCGAAAGAAGTGAGTGGGAGGAAAGTAGAACTTGATGAGGTAATTGTACCTTCTCCCGAATTGGAAAGTGGAACATCACAGAAACTAGTTCCAGTGATTCCTACACCAATTAGTGAGGAAGCTAATGATGATGATCATGAAACTTCAGATCAAGTTACTGCTGAACTTCGTAGATCAACCAGAGTACGTTCCGCACCAGAGTGGTACGGCAACCCGGTTCTGGAAGTCATGTTACTGGAACATGATGAACCTACGAACTATGAGGAAGCGATGATGAGCCCAGATTCCGCAAAATGGCTTGAGGCCATGAAATCTGAGATGGGATCCATGTATGAGAACAAAGTATGGACTTTGGTTGACTTGCCCGATGGTCGGCAAGCCATCAAAAATAAATGGATCTTCAAGAGGAAGACCGACACAGACGGTAATGTTACTGTCTACAAAGCTCGACTTGTTGCGAAAGGTTTTCGACAAGTTCAAGGTGTTGACTACGATGAGATTTTCTCACCCGTAGCGATGCTTAAGTCTGTCCGAATCATGTTAGCAATTGCCACATTTTATGAAATCTAGCAAATGGATAACGAAACCGCGTTCTTTAATGGATTTATTAAAGAAGAATTGTATATGATGCAACTAGAAGGTTTTGTCAATCCTAAAGGTGCTAACAAAATGTGCAAGCTCCAGCGATCCTTCTATGGACTGGTGCAATCATCTCGGAGTTGGAATATACGCTTTGATAAGTTGATCAAAGCATATAGATTTATACAGACTTGCGGTGAAGCCTGTATTTACAAGAAGTGAGTGGGAGCACTACAACCTTTCTGATAAGTATATGTGAATGACATATTGTCGATCAGAAATGATGTAGAATTTTCTAGAAAGCATGAAGGAGTGTTTGAAAGGAGGTTTTCAAAGAAAGACCTTGGTGAAGCTGCTTACATATTGGGCATCAAGATCTATAGAGATAGATCAATACGCTTGATAAGACTTTCGATGAGTACATACCTTGATAAGATTTTGAAGTAGTTCAAAATGGATCAGTCAAAGAAGGAGTTCTTCCCTGACTTGTAAGGTGTGAAATTGAGTAAGACTCAAAGCCAGACCACGGCAGAAAAATATAGAGAGAATGAAAGTCATTCCCTATGCCTCAGCCATAGGTTCTATAAAGTATGCCATGCTGTGTACGAAACATGTTGTGTACCTTGCCATGAGTTTGTCAAGGGGGTACAATAGTGATCCAGGAGTAGATCACTGTACAGCGGTCAAAATTATCCTTAGTAACTGGATGACTAAGGAAATGTTTCTCGATTATGGAGGTGATAAAGAGTTCGTCGTAAAGGGTTACGCCGATGCAAGCTTTGACACTAAATCCAGATGACTCTAACTATCAATCTGGATGCGTATTGAAAGTGGGAGCAATTAGCTAGAGTAGCTCCATGCA
Source organism: Secale cereale (assembly GCA_902687465.1). Classification (NCBI taxonomy): domain Eukaryota; kingdom Viridiplantae; phylum Streptophyta; class Magnoliopsida; order Poales; family Poaceae; genus Secale; species Secale cereale. The sequence continues at coordinate 325,091,531 of LR738714.1, read as the reverse complement.
GAGCATTGTAGACATAGAAATTTGCGAAATACATACGGATCTGAATGTGACAGACCCGTTGACTAAACTTCTCTCACAAGCAAAACATGATCACACCTTATTACTCTTGGGTATTAATCACATAGAGATGTGAACTAGATTATTGACTCTAGTAAACCCTTTGGGTGTTGGTCACATGGCGATGTGAACTATGGGTGTTATTCCACATAACGATGTGAACTATCGGTATTAAATCACATGGTGATGTGAGCTAGATTATTGACTCTAGTGCAAGTGGGAGACTGAAGGAAATATGCCCTAGAGGCAATAATAAAGTTGTTATTTATATTTCCTTATATCATGATAAATGTTTATTATTCATGCTAGAATTGTATTAACCGGAAACTTAGTACATGTGTGAATACATAGACAAAACAGAGTGTCCCTAGTATGCCTCTACTAGACTAGCTCATTGATCAAAGATGGTTATGTTTCCTAACCATAGACATGAGTTGTCATTTGATCAATGGGATCACATCATTAGGAGAATGATGTGATGGACTAGACCCATCCGTTAGCATAGCACTATGATCGTTTAGTTTTACTGCTATTGCTTTCTTCATGACTTATACATGTTCCTATGACTATGAGATTATGCAACTCCTGAATACCGTAGGAACACCTTGTGTGCTATCAAACGTCACAACGTAACTGGGTGATCATAAAGATGCTCTACAGGTGTCTCTGAAAGTATTCGTGGTGTTGGCATAGATCAAGATTAGGATTTGTCACTCCGAGTGTCGGAGAGGTATCTCTGGGCCCTCTCGGTAACACACATCACAATAAGCCTTGCAAGCAAAAGGACTAATGAGTTAGTCACGAGATGATGTGTTACGGAACGAGTAAAGAGACTTTCCGGTAACGAGATTGAACTAGGTATAGAGATACCGACGATCGAATCTCGGGCAAGTAACATACCGATGACAAAAGGAACAACGTATGTTGTTATGCGGTTCGACCGATAAAGATCTTCGTAGAATATGTAGGAGCCAATATGGGCATCCAGGTTCCGCTATTGGTTATTGACCGGAGAGATGTCTCGGTCATTTCTACATAGTTCTCGAACCCGTAGGGTCCGCACGCTTAAACGTTCGTTGACGATATAGTATTTAATGAGTTATGTATGTTGGTGACCGAATGTTATTCGGAGTCCCGGATGTGATCACGGACATGACGAGGAACTCCGGAATGGTCCGGATATAAAGATTAATATATGAGATAATAGTGTTTGACCTCCGGAAGGGTTCCGGAATTCACCGGAAGGGGTTCCGGATGTTTCCCGAAGTGTTTGGGTACAAGAACACTTTATTTGGGCCAAAAGGGAAAGCACACAAGGTTTTTGGAAGGCGCAAAAGGAAGTTTTGCGGAGTCCAGGGGCCAGACGCCAGGGTCCCTGGCGTCTGGGTCCAGACGGCGGGAACCCTGGCGTCTGGCCCTGGAGTCCGAGAAGGACTCTTGCCTTTCGGGTGAAACCGACTTTGTGAAGGCTTTTACTCCAAGTTTCGACCCCAAGGCTCAACATATAAATAGAGGGGTAGGGCGAGCACCCAAGACACATCAAGATACACCAAGCCATGTGCCGGCTACCCCGACCCTCTAGTTTATCCTCCGTCTAGTTTCTGTAGTGCTTGGTGAAGCCCTGCAGAGATTGTTCTTCATCAACAACCGTCACCACGCCGTCGTGCTGCCGGAACTCATCTACTACTTCGCCCGTCTTGCTGGATCAAGAAGGCGAGGACGTCATCGAGCTGAACGTGTGCTGAACGCGGAGGTGCCGTACGTTCGGTACTAGATCGGGACGGATCGTGAAGGTGCACGACTACATCAACCGCGTTGATAAACGCTTCCGCTTTCGGTCTACGAGGGTACGTAGACACACTCTCCCCTCTCGTTGCTATGCATCTAGTAGATAGATCTGGCGTGATCGTAGGAAAATTTTGAAAATACTACGTTCCCCAACACAGCCCGACAAGGGTGAGCACCCCGCCAAGGGAGGGCGCGGGCGGCCCTCCGCCAGCAGGGGCCACCACTCCGCCGCCAAGGGAGAATTCCTCGGCGAGGGAGCCTGTCGTTGAAGAAGTCCGCGAAGGTAAATCTTGTAATTTCTTCTTCCCGGATTCATCTTTTTTGGATATTTGCTTGATTCTTTCTCTTCTTTTTCTTCTGCTAGATCCTCCTGCACCGGAGCGGGTGGAGACGGAGGCCACCGCGGAGGAGGAGGTGCACGGCGACGGCGGCAACGCCACTGCTCCCGAGGGAAGGGCTGGAGCCGACGAGCCTGCCGCTGAAGAGACCGCCCCGACCGCAGACGCCGCGGCTGGGGAAGGGACCGGCGACCACACTGCTGGCCCGGAGGCCGCAGGAGCGCCGGACGCTGCATCGGCCGCCGACCATTCCGCCTCCGCGGCTGGGCAGGGCGTCTACCTAGAGGCCGCCAACGGGGTTTTCATACAAGTCCCGTGGGCGTCCTCGTCTCGAGCACCCGCGGAGGGAGAGACCTTTGACAGAGAGGTCCTCGCCTCCGCCGGATTGAAGGTTGTTGAAGCGCCCGGCAGCAGCGACGAGCCCGAAGAGGAGAGACTCCTTCGTCGGCTCCTGGCCTTGTACCGGGCCAGGCAGGCGAAGTTGGAGTCTCGGGAGGCTCTCGCCGCCAAGGCTGGAGCTGACTTGGAGAAGCGCGCCGCGGAGCTCCGCGCCGCCAACCAGGCGGCCCTCCGCAACTTGGCGGAGGAGCGCGAAGAGCTTGCCAGGGAGCAGCAAGCATTCCTCCTTGAAAAAGCTGAGGCCGAGGAGCAGCAACGATTGGCCGCCGAGGAGCTGTCTCGGCGGGAAGGGGCACTCAACCAGCGGAAGGTCGACCTCGACGCCCACGAGGACGACCTCACCGCCCGGGAGCAAGCTATCGGCGGGGCCCTGAAGGAGGCGAAGGACGCGGCTGCTGCCGCGGAGACTGCTAAGAAGGATCTGGCGGCCAGGGTGGCGTAGCTGGAGTTGTTCCTGAAGGCGAGCGAGGACAGAGTCACTGCGCTCAATGTGGAGCGGGAGAAAGATGCCCACACCAACTCTGAGCTGCAGGTACGTCTCTCCAAGAAGGGCACAGAGCTCTCTGACGCACAGAACCTCATCGCTGACTTAGAGTTGAAGGTTTCCACCCTGACTGAATCGCTCGACACCGCCCGGGGCCGCGAGACGAAGCTGAAGGACGAACTCTGCAAGGAAAGGGCCTTGGTGGATAGCGCCGCCGTCTCGGCGAACAACTTCAGCCGGGAAGTGGAGCAGTGGAGTGATGAGCTGGTCACCTCCGCTGCCAAAATTGACACGGAGATGATGGCGCTAAAGGCGGAGCATCTCGTATACTCCCCGGACGAGAGCCTCCCCCACAGCGCCAAGTTGAGTCTATTCTTCAGAGGAATCGCGCCGGCGCTTGCGCGGCTGCGGGAGAAGATCCCCGTGCAGCTGGCCGACGAGGCGCGTCGGCTCTGCATCGGCACCTTGGAGCGGGTCTTGTCGAAGATCGTCTACCGCAACCCCGGCATCAACCTCGTCAACGTCCTCCGCACCTTGCCGCCCGAAGCTGATCAGGAGGCGTTGAAGGCGCAGGTTTCCCACATCGTCGCCAAGGTGGGCAAGATCACGAGGCGCGAGGGCGACCGCGTAGATTAGATTCCTTTCTTTCTGCTTCCTTTGCCGCTGCAAAGTATGTTACGGACAAGAACCTGTTAGTGCTGCGGCAAGTTATCTTTGTAATATACACTTTTATTTTAGGTGATCAATGCAGTGTTATCTCCCTTGCTTTTGGTCCCTTCACTCTGTATGCATTTTACCCTACGCTTTTAGGGAACTTGCCGGCAAGGGGCCCTTGCCGCGAGCGCTGAGTGCTGGACTCTTAGCAGCCTGCTGGCAAAGGCCTTGCCGGCAAAAAACCTTGCCGCAGCTAGTCGCAGCACACCTAGATTGCTGAGCGAACTCGAAAACGAAGTAAGGGCGCGACACTTGTCGCAGCTCACTTAAGTCGTTGAACGTGCTCGAAACAAAAATAAGGGTGCGGCTAGCCACGGGTAGGTTCCTCCGCGCACAGGTTTTCCATACAAAGTGTGTTGTTCAAGGAAGACAACTGAAATTTAAAAATTTTGAATTACTCAAACTTTGGTAACTTAGCTTTCGTAGATTGTTTGCTCCCCGACAAGGCTTCTCTTTCTTGAACAGCACTTGGTTCATACGTCTCCATCTCCTCCCC
>LR738714.1:324941081-325087134 GCA_902687465.1 Secale cereale | reverse complement strand
CCCCCCCCGGCAAACTTGTGCGCGAGGAATATTTCTTCTGCTTAAGAGGGAGAGAAAAAAGAGGAGGAAAAACAAGTATAGGGCCTCATGGCTTGCTAGTGCTTACCGGGGACGTGCATTGCACATAGTGTCAGATGATGCATGCAAGTAACAAAGAAAAACATGAAAATGACAAATAGTGCGAAGCACAAAAGCTTTACTGATGCACGGGGTCTGCGCCCGGCTTTGTACAAAGGTTTACATGCAACAGCGGCAAGACTTGTACAAAAGGTGGTTGCCAGAGCGGATCACGGCAACCGCGCCTTATGGGTGAAACTTGCGAAGATGCTCTATATTCCAGGAGTTGCTCACCGGTAAGCCTTCTTCGGTCTCAAGTCGGACAGCGCCGGGCCTTGTGACTTGCCTCACCCGATAAGGGCCTTCCCACTTCGGCGTCAACTTGTTGGATTTCTTGGCGGACTGAACACGCCGAAGAACAAGGTCGCCTTCCTTGAGACTCCTGGCCTTGACCTTGCGGCTATGGTAGCGACGCAAGGCTTGCTGGTATCGAGCAGCTCGTACAGCAGCCTGGAGACGTTCCTCCTAAAGGAGCAATGCGTCATCTTGTCGCAGTTGCTCTTGCTCGATCTCATCATAAGCGAGCACTCGAGGAGATCCGTATACGAGTTCCATGGGGAGAACTGCCTCTGCTCCATAGACAAGAGCAAAGGGTGTCTGTCCGGTGGCTCGATTTGGTATCGTCCTGATTGACCAAAGAGCCGCCGGCAACTCCTCTATCCAGTTTCTTCCGCACTTGTGCAGCCTGTCAAAGGTTCTTGTCTTGAGCCCGCGCAGCACTTCAGCATTGGCCCTCTCCGCTTGACCATTGCTCCTCAAGTGAGAAACAGAAGCGAAGCAGACATTGGCGCCAAGGTCTTGGACGTACTGCATGAAGGTGCGACTTGTAAACTGTGTGCCGTTGTCGGTGATGATCCTGTTAGGGATTCCGAAACGGCAAACAATCGATCTGAAGAACCTGACTGCTGACTGTGCTGTCACCTTTCTCACTGGTTCCACTTCTGGCCACTTTGTGAACTTGTCGATTGCTACGTACAAGTACTCAAAGCCCCCGACTGCGCGGGGAAAGGGGCCGAGGATATCGAGCCCCCAGACCGAGAAGGGCCAGGACAAAGGAATCGTCTGGAGAGCTTGAGCTGGCTGGTGAATTTGCTTGGCATGGAACTGGCACGCTTCACACTTGGTTACTTGCGCAGTTGCATCTTGGAGGGCTTCTGGCCAGAAGAACCCTTGCCGGAATGCCTTCCCGGCAAGTGCCCTTGCGCGAATGTGGTGGCCACATATGCCTCCATGTATCTCTGCCAACAGTTTCTGTCCATCTTCTCTGGAAACGCACTTCAACCTGACACCATTGAGTCTTCTTCTGTACAGTTCATTGTCAACGAACTGGTACATACTTGACTGTCTGGTTATTTTCTCTATCTCTTCTGGCTCGTCGGGAAGTTCTCCAGTTTGCAGAAAGCGGACGATTTGTTGTGCCCATGCTGGAGCCTGAGGCTCAACAACAAGGACTAAAGGCATGATGGCTGCTGCGTGAACCCCAGCTTCTACGGCAAGAACCTGCGGCTCTGCCGGAGCTGGTGGTCCCCCGGCAAGCCTGCCGGGGCAAGGCTTGTCGGGAACGCTTGCTTCAACTGTACAGACCCTTGGATCCGCAGGAGCAAACTGTTCCTCAGCATCTTGGCTGTTGATCTTGGGGACCTTGGCGGCGGCTTCTGGAAGATCCGCCGGCAAGTAATCGCCGGAGACCAACTTTCTCTTCTTGTTTTGCCCAACTGATGGTGTAACGGATGGCTGAGTTAACTTGAGCAGGAAGGTCCCTGGTTCCACAGGTTACTTCATTGCAGCACACTTTGAGAGGCCATCTGCAATATCATTCTGAGCTCTTGGGACGTGCTCCATTTGCAGACCTTCAAAGTGTTCTTCAAGCTTCCTCACTTCATCAACATAAGCTTCCATCAAAGGGCTCTGGTAAATCTTATTCACTTGTCGGACCACCAACTGTGAATCTCCCCGCACAATCAACTTCTTGATCCCAAGCTCGGCCGCAATTCTGAGGCCGGAAAGCAAACCTTCATACTCTGCAGTATTGTTTGTCGCTTGCTCCTTGGGAAAGTGCATCTGGACAACATACTTGAGGTGCTCTCCGGTGGGCGCTATGAGTACCACGCCGGCACCGGCGCCTTGCAGCGAGAAAGCACCATCAAAGTACATTATCCATTCGCTGCTCGCTTCTTGGACGGGGACGCTTGTCTCTGGGACTTCTTCATCTGGCATTGGGGTCCATTCCGCTATGAATTCTGCCAAAGCTCTGCTCTGTATGGTTGAAGTACTTAGAAACTTGAGACCAAAGCTTGACAGCTCTAGTGCCCACTCGACGATCCTGCCTGTTGCTTTTGGATTTTGCAATATCCTCTTCAACGGAAAGCGAGTGACCACCGTTATCTCGTGTGCTTGGAAGTAATGGCGCAGCTTCCTTGAGGCCATGAGGAGGCCGAAAAGCAACTTCTGCACCCCAGAGTATCTTGATCTAGCCCCCTACAAGAGGGAGCTTACAAAATACACTGGGCGCTGCACCATCTTCTTTCGCACTTCTCCTTGCTCCTGCGGAGACTTGTCCTTGTCGGGGCCAGAGCTTGTCGGGGAAGCTCCCTGCTTGTCGCTGGATTCGCTTGCCGGGGATGTGGGTTCCTCATCCGCCTCCCTCTCCGCTACTAACGCAGCACTAACCACTTGATTGGTTGCCGCTAGGTACAGCAGCAACTTCTCTTGTGGCCTAGGTGCGACAAGTATTGGGGTGGAGGACAGGTATCCTTTCAAGTCTTGCAGCGCTGCCTCCGCTTCCGGAGTCCATTTCATAGGACCCGCCTTTTTCAAGATTTTGAAGAAAGGCAGGGCGCGCTCTGCAGACTTTGAAATGAACCTGCTGAGGGCAGCCACACAACCAGCAAGTCTTCTTACGTCCTTGACGCGCTTCGGGGCTTCGATCTGCTCGATGGCTTTTATCTTGTCGGGATTGGCTTCAATCCCCCTCTGGGACACAAAAAACCCGAGAAGCTTGCCGGAGGGGACTCCGAAGACGCACTTCTTGGGGTTCAGCTTGAGTTGGATCTTGCGCAGATTCTCAAAAGTTTCCTCTAAATCTTGGATCAGGGTATCTTTGCTCTTGCTCTTGACCACTATATCATCCATGTAGGCTTCTACATTTCTGTGTATCTGTGGCTCAAAAGCAGTGTGCACCACCCTTGCAAATGTTGAGCCTGCATTCTTCAATCCAAAGGGCATGCGTATGAAGCAATATGTGCCGCATGGAGTAATGAATGCAGTCTTCTCTTCATCTTCCTTGGCCATGAATATCTCGTGGTAACCTGAGTATGCATCAAGGAAGGAAAGCAGCTCACATACGGCGGTGGAGTCAACAATCTGGTCAATACGCGGCAAGGGAAATGGATCCTTGGGACACGCTTTATTCACATCAGTTAAGTCTATACAAAGTCTCCACTTGCCATTGGCCTTGCGTACGACAACTGGATTGGCTAACCACGTAGGATGGATCACGCCTCTAACCAGGCCTGCTGCTTCTAACTTCTTTATCTCTTCGGCGATGAATTCTTGGCGCTCCACGGCTTGCTTCCTGACCTTCTGCTATACGGGCCGTGCATGAGGACAAACAACAAGCTTGTGCTCAATTACCTTCCTGGGAACGCCGGGGATGTCAGATGGTTGCCATGCAAACACACCGACATTCGCCCGCAGGAAGGCAACGAGCGCGCTTTCCTATTTGTTGTCGAGCGTAGCACTGATGGTGAAGGTACCACCAGTGCCGTCCTCCTTGGCGGACACCTTCTTGGTTGCCGGTGGAGCTGCCATCCCTTTCTTGCACTTGCCGGTGGAGCTCGATGGTGCGTCCTCGACGGCAGCGCAGCACTCCGAAGAGGTGCGTTTGCCGGAGTGGGCCCCAGAGCTCTTGCCGGACATGGTCTTGTTCTTCCCCCCGGGAGCTTCAGCGGCAAGTGTGTTGCTTTCTACTGCGGCTGCTGCATCCCGGTAGATCTTGTCGGCGCAGATAAGCGTGTCCTTCTTGTCGCCGGGGACAGAGATGACGCTTATCGGCCCCGGCATCTTGAGTACGTTGTATGCATAGTGGGAAGCTGCCATGAACTTGGCGAGGGCAGGACGACCAAGTATCCCATTGTAGGGCAATGGGATATCGGCAACATCAAATGTGATCCTCTCTGTCCTGAAGTTGAGCTCCCCGCCAAAGGTCACTAGCAGCGTAATCTTCCCCTTCGGCTTGCTCCTTCCCGGGTTGATCCCTTGGAACGACCCGGTTTCTTCGATCTCGCCATCTGGGATCTGTAGCTTCTTGATCATAGCTGAGGAGATCAAGTTCAGGCCGGTCCCGCCATCAACCAACATCTTGGTGACCTTGAGGTTGCGGATAGTTGGGGAGACCAACATCGGCAAGCACCCGACCGCAGTGGTGCGGTCAGGGTGGTCCTCAAGGTCAAAGATGATGGGCGTGCCGGACCACTTCAGCAGCCTGCGTGACTCGACGGGCGGCTCTGCTGCATTCACTTCTCGCACCCACTGCTTGAGCTGGCGGTGGGAAGTGTGCATAGAGGCACCCCCGTCGACACACAGAACCTCTGTGACCTTCTGGAACTCCTGCTCGCTGTTGTCTCCTTCTTCCATATCATCATCGTCGTCTTCGTCCTCATCCTTGTCGCGGCCCCGGGGAGGTCTATCACCTTGCCGCTGCTTGGCCTTGCCGCGGCGTCCTCCCCGGCCATTGAACGGCCGCTTCTTGCTGGGCTCTCCTCTGCCTCCTTGGGCCTTCTCCTTGTCGCGACGCTCGTATTCAGCCTTCTGCTGTTCTACGAGGTACTCGACTCTTTTGCAGTTCTGAAGGTCGTGGATCTTGTTGCGGTGGATCTTGCAGTACTGCTTGTCGGAGCCGTCTTGCTTGTCAGCTGCCGCTACAGGGGCGGGCTCCTTGCCGGAACCGCCAGCCTGTGCCTTCTTGGCGGGAGCCTCCTTGCCGGACTGCTCGACAACCAGCACCTCCTTGCTCTTCTTCTTTCTGTTGTTTCGCCGCCGGCCCTTCCTTGCTGGGGCGGCATCCTCGCTGTCGCTTCCTCCTGCGCCAGTATCCTCTCCGGGGAGTCTCCTCCCCTCTTCGGCGCGCGCACACTTGTCAGCCAGAGCGTAGAGCTCGCTGACATCCCGGATCTTGGTCATGGCCATCTCTTCCCTCATCCGGCGGTTATGCACGTTCTGGTGGAACGCGCTGATAACCGCGGCAGGGTGGACATCGGGAATGTTGTGTTGCACGCGGCTGAATCTCTGGATGTACTTGCGTAGGGACTCTCCCTCCTTCTGGGCTAGGATGTGGAGATCGCTCTCCTGGCCGTGGGGTTTGTGGCCGCCCGTGAAGGCGCCAACAAACTGGTGGCACAGATCCGCCCACGAAGAGATGGAGTTCTCCGGCAAGTGCATAAGCCAAGACCGGACGTTTGGCTTAAGCACTAGCGGGAAGTAGTTGGCTAGTATCTTCTCGTCGCGTCCCCCAGCAGCCTGCACCGCGATGGTGTAGATGCTGAGGAACTCCGAGGGGTGTGTCTTGCCGTCGTACTTCTCGGGTACGTCGGGCTTGAAATTCTTCATGCTGGGCCACTGGACTTGCCGCAGCTCACGGGTGAACGCAGGGCAGCCTGCCGCGTACGGCAAGTCGCCTGGTTCACCGGGCGCGTGCGCGTCGACAGCGCTCCCAGCGCGCTGATCTGACTGTCTTCGGGCTTCTCGTCGACGCTCGATGCGAGTCCGAGCGTCTTCTTGCCGCCTGTCGTCTAGGACTTGGCGCTGATCGCGGCGAGCCCGCGGATCCGACGACGCCGTGGAGTCGTCGTCGACGTTGATCCGGCGGGGTGGCGATTTCTGCTTCCGCGGCGGGGAGTGCACGGTAGTTGCACCCCCGGCGGTCTTGTCGCCATCGGCCTTCGCTTGGTCGACTTGCCGCGGCCGTGAGGTTGCCGACTGCTGTGGCGCGTCGTTGTTGGCGAAGGCGATGAGGCTCTGAATCGTTGCCCTCCAGTCTTCGGCCTTATCTGCCGCTGGAGGGAAGTCGAGGAGCAGTTGTGCTCTTGCTAGAGCTTCTGCTGGAGAAGAGGGGAACGGCGGCGAGCGGTGCGAGGAGCGGGACACGCTCGGACTTCTAACCGCGTTAGAAGGAGCATGTTCCCGCCCCGGCAACCGCGCCTTGCTTGTGCCAGCATGCTGGCCTTGAGCATCCCGCGATCCTCCGGCTTGGCTACGCCCCAGCAAGCGTATGGTACCTCCAGTACCACGCCGCTGCGGGTCTTGTACCTCCTGAGAGAGACGTGGTGCATCCACGGACACCGAGGCTTTGGAATTTGCCCGGTCGTCCGTCTTGTCCTTGGACTTGGTGGCGCGGTGAGTTTCCTCGCTGGCGACCACCCTTCCGCCGGCGCCTCCTCCACCAACCGTTGGTTCCGGTGGCGGTGGAATCGACGCAGACGGGCCTCCGACCTCCAAAGCCTTCTTCTTCGGAGGCATGTCGTTGTAGCTGATGAAGTTGATGAAGCTGGAGAGGTTGATGAAGAATGCGCCCACGTGAGCGCCGGATCAGGTTCGCACAACCTCGACGCCCCCTACCTGGCGCGCCAAAGATGTCGGGGGAAACTGTCCTCCCACGAGCACCTATGGGACTGGAGCCCCTTCTATGTTGCGGTAAGGGAGCGGAGGGAGCACGGAGAGCGGATCAAGGAGCACACGCGGGCAGTTTTACCCAGGTTCGGGCCGCGCGGACGCGTAAAACCCTACTCCTGCTTGGATTGTATTGAGTTCTTGAACTCGGGAGCTTGAAGAGCTACAGTGTTAGCTACACCGAGCGAGAGAGTTGTCTAGGTTTCGAACCGAACCTCCTCTACGTTGTGCATGGGCCTCCTTTTATAGCTCGAAGGGGTCACCGACAGGTGTCAACGTAGAGGAGGGTAAAAGTGTAAATTTGGTGGTAGTTGCAACAGTGCGTGAATAGTGCATGAACAGTGGATGAACAGTGGTCTTCACCTAACTTTGACAGTGGGGGACAAGGGCCTTAAATGCCCGTCGCCGTCGACCCCAAAAGTGTCCGTTGGTGCCTCTCCGTTCGCCACGGCGGTAGCCTCGTCACCGTGGCTTGCCACCATGTGCCCCAGGCTGCACAACCATCTACCACATGCCCCTGGAAGGGCCCCAGGGTGACGCGTGGGACGATGAGCTGGAGCGCGGGCACACAGCGTAGGTTTCCCCGGCAAGCACCTTGCCGGGGTAGTGATCTTGCCGGGCCCAGAAGCTTGTCGCTCTCCGGGTCCTGCCGGGGCGCATGACGCGTCGAGGCATCTCTTGAGATATGTATTCCTTGGCCTTCCTGGCAAGCTCCTCTTGCCAGGGTCTTGTGCTAAAGTGATAACCTTGAGCCTGGTACGGCCTTCCCGGCAAGCTCCTCTTGCCGGGGCCTTGACCTTCTGACTTGCATACTTTGCTCTTGAATGGCTTCATAGGGACCAGAAAGGTTTCCGGCGAGCGCGTGGTAAGCCCTGCCGCGGGAAGCTGCTACTGCCCGTGCACAAGTTGGGGTACTATGGCACCCCTATCTTAGTACACCGACATCTAGTGTGCTACCACACTTAGAATGAGGGTTACGGTTCCATCAAAACTCATGTACTCCATCCTTATTGTTGACAGTGTGGATCTTCTGTGATCTTTGGGTTAACTCCTTCTTGGGGCTCCTTCGGTAGGGGCATAACCTTTGTCCTCAATTCTTATGTCGTTTCATCATGTTAAGGTTCTTACAAGACTGGTTCTCCTTAGCTGACAGGTCTGGCGCCAATACTAAACAAATATCGCTATATCATGGTGGTCATGAAACAATTTGATTGTGTCCCTACAGAAAACGGGTCTGGGCTTCATCCTCACCGTATATCCTACGGTTGGCAACAACATGTCATGTACAAGGGAAAAATTTCTATACCATTCTAAGGTTTAAACATGTTTTTGGACATCATCATCTGTGTACTATAGGCAAGTCACTCAGATTTACCATCCCATATAACAGAGGCGAATAATAACAGTAAGTCGGTATGGTGATCAATCCATTCCGCACCCAAATCATTACCTTGTATATGGTTTAGTGAATCTCGAATTCTAACACTCAGTCATCCTCACAAGCATTGTAGAATTTCTCTTGTCAATGAACTAAGTTCGGATACAATCCATTACTTCTGCAAGCTGAACAAAACATCTATCGTGCTTCACAACCCTCAGGTTTTGCGTAAACACCTATAGGATCGTCTGTTGACAAAGTTGTAACTTCTACCAGGGGTTTTCCTTCAGCAAGAGTGTGCTTGCATCTTGACAGGTCCTGGGGCCTTTGGGTGATGGCTCATCTCACCACTAGTAACACTTGGTCTCATCATCGGTTTTCCACTGATCATTCTTCCGATATCTAACTTCCTTGGTTTTCTTAAATCCATCCAATTATCCCTTACTTCTCTTGGTTCAAAACTGAGTGTGATTACTCACACTCATCCTTGGGCAATCCATTCCAAGTCTGACGTAACTAACCACTAGCTAGTGTATTCGGGTAATGGCGTTGGATTCTACCACCTTTAAAATGAATACACTAGTTTCTTAAAAATCTTATTCCATGCATCATGATTTCACTCATCACCTATATAGTACCAACTCATAAAATCCAAAATCAATGCCATGATGCTAACGGTATTGATTCTCAACTTACTATGGTCTACTGTATTTCCATGGCATGCTTCAACTAAACTACTTAGCATAAGTCTCCTTCTACTTGGGACAATCTCTAGCATAGTGCTCTGCTTCACTACAGCAGAAACATATTACTTCCGACAAATCTCGTGGTTCCCTTGTGATTACATAACCTCCTTAGGTCCTCGGCTTATGGGTCCATTTCGGAACTTGTATATCCTTAGCTCATCCTTGGAGTCATTATTGCTCCACACTCCAGCATTACACCCTCTTTAACTCCAATTGTACTTATTTCCTTCATAACCTTGGGGTAAGCTTCATGAATAAACTCCAACTTATTTGTGAAAACTCCACTATTTGGGGCAACAATTTCCTTCCTATGGGTCCAGGGTTCACACAGTAAGGTACCACTAAACAAAATGCACTGGTTCATCTGTAATCCATATTCTCCTCATATCAAATCTTTTATTACTTCCTGAACCACTATTCAACACTCAATTACAAAGGTGCTTTACTACGAATGTTGCCATCCACATAGCTGGGTATGGTCAAACATTCCTTCCATCTTTATTCCTTTGTCCTAGCTGAGGATGCTTCCGTCCCACTGGAATCGTGCAATGTAATTCTTGAAATCATTGATCCTTTGATTCATCCTGTTGGTCGTGTGCTTCATCTCCATCTTGGGAGATGACAAAGTATTGACCCACAGTTTTTGGGCAAACTCCATTCACACGGTGGAGGTGTACCTCCACGTACCAAAGTTCAACTCCATTCTCCATGATGGGATAACCCATGTAAACTGCATCTCCTTCAAGGTGAATATGCTTCATCATGTCCTTCAGGATCTTAGGGTAATCCTGATTGCTAGTCAGGGTCATGATTGTTTCCGAGCCCTTGAGAAAAGACTCGTAAAGGGTTGTCATCTGTAGGTCGGAGATAAAAGGGCACTCAGGACAATGTAGGTATTTCCTTGTGGTTGTTTGTCCGAGAAAGGTATGGGGTCAGCTGGTCCATGGGTTCTAGGTCTTTGTCTGGGTGAGATAGCAAGAGAGGCACTCAAAATCATCCAGCAACTCATAGCATCTCCTTCTTCGATTCCAAAAATTTCAACTTCTATTGCTTCACGAGTTATTACAATGTCATTTCCATAACTCAAGTCAACATTGTAAAAAGGGCGTTCCACATTTAGCTACATGCTTCATTCTAATATCTAGATCTCAACTATGCCAATCAATCTTTCCTCCGGTCTGAACCTTCTCTAGCAAAAATACCCTGCTTCCTTGCAGCGTAAACTAATGACATCCGACAAATCTAAGGACTTCATGGTGACCATCCTGGTTCACTGGGTCCTTGGCTTCCTTATTGGGCAATTGCCAGAATAATGACCTAAATCCTTGCACCAATAACATGTGATGTGACTTAGGTCCTTTTCCACATAAATTGGGTTCTTCTAGGGACACATGCTCTTTCTCTTCCTCGACTTCCTTGTTCCAATCAATTCTTCTATCTATTGTGGATCAAACTCCACTTCTTCTGTCAGGAAGTCTCCCAGATACTCATGACTTTCCTTCGTGCAATACCGTGAAAGATGTCCTTTTTCCCTACATGAGTAGCAAGCACGGGAGTAATATCTGTTTAGGCCTTCTCCATCAGGGTCGCCTATATCTTCCTCCATCGCGGATTCGTTTAAGTTTTCCTTGAGGACTTCTTTCATTGCTTCTTTCTTCTGCTAGACAGTTCGTTGTACCATGGGGTAAATGTGACACTGAGCAATGTAGTGGGTAGTCCCTTCGCACAAGAATCAATTAATCTGCCTACTTGGGCATTCTTCATCTAGGTGACTTCCTTCACAATTATGGCATTCATCCTTGTGCTCCTTCTGGGTGTGTCCTATTTCTCCACAAATCCCGCAGGCACATGGCTTCTTCTTCGGGTTGTCACCATGCTCTCGGATGAGACGGGATCTTAACAGAGTCTTCTTGAATTCCTCCCAACTTTCTGGTCCATTACATCCTTGTATGGCTTGATGCATCTTCCACCATGTTGTAGCCATTTTTGTAAAGTACTGAAGAGTGTATTGAACCTCATACTTCCTTGCAACCAATTATTTCCAGAAGTGATCCTCCATGTTTTGTATCCACGGTTCTGCCTCTGGCTGGGTCATTGGTCCAGAGACTCCAAGTCTATCTTCTATCATCCTCTATTGGGTCCAAGGGTTTTGGGATGAGATTCAGAAGGTGGGGAGAAATACACTCAATACAAACAAAAGTTTTGAAAGTACGGTTTTGTTTTGTGGCCATCGGTAAAACATCAAACAATTGATGGCTCACAATTGTCACATGTAACATAAGTACAAAACAGGGGGTTGGTCTTCTAAAGGTCATTATCTCTTCAAAGTCGTCAACTCTTCAAACCTTCGGAGTATCCACTGTTGTAGCTTCAACACTTCTAATGCATGGTGAAATCCTCTTTACTCCGAAGTGATCCAATGGAAAAGGGTATAGTCTAACTATTTAAGGTAAGAGGGAAGATTTTGGTAAAGCTCAGAAAAGATGAGAGTGAAAGGATATTTTTGAAAATAAAGTTTTAGAGAAATCCTTTCTTATGGGCTGGCCAGTTTCTAGGGTCACGTCCTACAGTCAACATGTGCTCTGATACCATCTTGTAGCGACCCGACCCGAATGGATCAAGTCTCTGTGCTTAAGTGTCATCCCTGGATCGGTATGCTGACACACACAGTACTCGAGGATTTATAAAGAGTTAAATCACATGTATAAAGTAACGTAAGTACTATTTCCTCAATCAAACATAGTGGAAGCAATAAAGGTTGTGGATTCCCATCAACACCAATGGAAAAGTTGAGTGTAGATAGCGCAACCCTAACGTAACACTTACTCGTCGAATAAATTCCCGCAACATGAGACTTTGCAGCCATGTAGGTCAGTACATTGAATGTACTAGCAAATTCACACTATAGAAGTAATGATGAACAATGCCTACAAGTACATGCATATTTGGCTGGTGGAGGCTGTAAGGTTGTTTTTGCATAAAGCTGATTTTTTCCTACCACAAAGGAATGCGTTTATTCAACTACTTTGTTAAATTTAAATCATGAACAATTGAGAATGGTACCCCCATCTCAATCCCAAACCAAATTCTTTAATAACCCAACAAAATAATTAAATAGAGCGTTGAGATCAACAAATAATCCACTTCCAGATACTCAAAGATGTCCATAATCGGGGACACGGCTACTCATGAATAGTTTGTCCACTCTGCAGAGGTTTGCGCACTTTTCCCCACAAGACTCGATCTCCTCCGTTGGATTTCTCGCACTTCATGGTGTTTGAGAAACGGATGACCGAGACACAGTATTTCAGAAGCATTTACTCTTTACCCCGAGTGTAACCGTACACCTACTTTCCCCTACATCTACTAGTCCACCACTGAAAGAGGTCACACAACTTACTCATACTATGCCAGAGCCCATAATGGCTTGTGGCTGCACATGGAAGTTTCTAGGCATGAAAATATTATATGATCCCTTTGAGCCTGGGTGGCATTCCAATAGGATAATCACACGGTACCCCCGGGATTTCCTAGGACAACACTGGTAACCCCAGGTGCCCTGGCAAACCACTGGTATCCCCAGGGTGCCACAACCAATCCACCCAGATGTGTATTAAATTACCACCTTAAAGTTTCCCTTAAATATCACTCACATTTTCATGAAACTCTCATACCAATCCACATCTACAAGCATGGCTGAGCAATAAGTAACAAAGCGTATACCCCCTTGGTTGATCTCAAGTCATTGGGTTCCTACCTCATGAACTACAAGCATCATATTATGTTACCAGTCCTACTCATGCAAGTGTTTGAGAATATAACTAATGCAATGAAAACTGGGTACTGGAAAGTATGATCAAAGTGTAAACTTGCCTTGTACTGATGATGTAGATTCTTCACTCTCAAAACTCGTGATAGATCTACTCGTCACACTCCGTTCAATCTATCGTAAGCAAACAATAGTAACCACACATAAGCAATCACTTAGCAGATCAGAAAGAACGAATAAAACACTTCGAAAAACTTCGAATACGAACGAATGACTCTTGAAACAGAAAACAATTTCTAATAGTACCAAAATTAGGTGAATTTGGCCTTATCAGAAAGTTTAGGTCAAGAGCTTTGATTTGCAAAAAGACTCAACTAAATCGGAGTTATAAAACTCAAGTTATGACAAAAAGAAGTTTGAAACAAATCTAGTTGAATTCATATTTTAAAACTTTCAAACACATGTTTAAGTTGTTTTACTGGAAAGAGGGGATCGTAACGAAGACATGGGCGTTCATTTCGTTGGATTTGGACCAATGAGCAAAAAGTTGTGGCCGTTAGAGCTCAGGGACGAAACTGAAAACTTTTATTAATAGATAAGTCCCTGGCCGAAAACTAAAAGAAAACAAAAGGACTATCAAACGAATGTTCGCTATCTAGTTCTAAACAGAGAACGTTCATTGAATAGATCTAAAAAAAACTAAACCGAGTTTTTTTAAAGAAAACCGATCTAGGGTTTTAACAGAAAAACCTAAAATGGAAACCGGACGGTTTATTACCGGTTCGGCCGGTTCGAAGAAAACCGACGATTCGGGCGGACCAAGCCGGATCGGGTCCAGCGCAGGTCGGAGCTCCGGCCGGCGGCGAACTCCGGCGTGGGCGTCGGGGCGGCAGCAGCTTCTGGCGACGCGAGTCGATGTGGGGCGATGCGGCGCGGCATTGAGGGAAGCGGCGGCGAACTCCGGTGCGGGCGTCGGGGCGGCAGCGGCTTCTGGCGACGCGGGTCGATGTGGGGGCGATGCGGCGTGGCATGGAGGGAAGCGGCGGCGCGAGCGGCGGCGGCAGTGTAGAGCAGCGGCGGCGACGGTGGTGCGGAAGTGCGGCGGCGGCGCGAGAAGAGAGGGGAGAGAGAGGGCCAGGGTGGCGGCTTTATATAGGCGGCGGGGCAGTGACCGATGCGTGGGGAAGGGGGCGGGGTCGAGGCGGTGGAGGAGTCCGACCTGGCCACGTTCGGTCGGCGAGGTGTGCGGCGGCGGGTCTCTGTGCGGGAGGGAGACGGCGCGCGAGTTGGGCTGGGCTGGCCTGGCGGCTAGCTGGGCCGGCCCAGTTCGGCGGAGTAACCTTTTTTTTCAGACAAAAAAAATAAAAATAAGGCAGAATAAGAATATTATATTCGCATATAATATATCAAAATTTTCAGAAAAAGAAACCCTACAAGATTAACATTTTTCTACAGTCAACTAAAGTCCTCACAAATTTTAATAAATCAAATAGTGATACTGTAACAATAAAATCCAATAAAAATCATTTTCGAAATACCAAAATGAATTCAAATTTATTTCTCTCCAATTTTCTACTGTGGGGAATCATGTTACCCTATTTTCCATATGTTTTATTTTTGGAGAAAAATAATTTGAATAGAACCCAATAACTCAAATTTTGAAAATCAGTTTCAAAATATATCAAAAGAACGTCCAACTCATATTTCCTATAATTTGAAGAAGTCATTTTATCTTCTCTGGGGAAAATCATTAAGTTGCATAAAGTTTCTGAATTTAAAATATTTCGAGAATGAAATTCAAAAATCCTTTCAAAACCATTTGTCATTTAATAAATGGAAGAAGTCATATTATCTTCATTCCGGGGCTTTGTGATGAAAAGTATATGTATTCCGGGAGAACAAAAAACATGCAAAGTGAAAGTTTGGGAAAGTCATTTAGTTCCCTCTCATTTAACTTTCAAAAGTTTCAAATTTCACTCAATTTCACACAGCACATCAAACAAGCAATTCAAAGCTATCTATTTATTATAACATTCCAAAATTTAGAATTTTGGGATGTTACAACTT
This sequence comes from Secale cereale, assembly GCA_902687465.1. NCBI lineage: Eukaryota > Viridiplantae > Streptophyta > Magnoliopsida > Poales > Poaceae > Secale > Secale cereale. The sequence goes on along the minus strand of LR738714.1, from coordinate 325,072,391 downwards.
TGCTTGCAAGGCTTATTATGATGTGTATTACCGAGAGGGCCCAGAGATACATATTCGATACTCGAAATGACAAATCCTAATCTTGATCTATGGCAACTTAACAAACACCTTCATAGATACCTATAGAGCATCTTTATAATTACCCAGTTACGCTGTGATGTTTGATATCACACAAGGCATTCCTTCGGTATTCGGGAGTTGCATAATATCATAGTCGAAGGAATATGTATTTGACATGAAGAAAGCAATAGCAATAAAATTGAACGATCATTATGCTAAGCTAACGGGTGGGTCTTGTCCATCACTATAATGCCCAGGATGGAGTTATACCTCCTACGTGTCGAGGCACGACTTAAAGGCATAAGTCCATCCTAGAATGATCTCAAGTTTGGTAATCTTTGCACATCTCATGTAAAAGAGGGGATTGTAAACATAAATAGTTGGCTTACACTCGCCACATCACACAAATACAATACATGTCTCAAACATCATACATTAAGAATATCACAACCCTCTAAGGGCAAAATCCAAATGTCAAGATACCAAACTTAAATAACATCCACAGGCGGATCGAATCCTAGTAGGAGTCTCCACTACTGATCATCCGGATAACGAACATAGTATCGACTACGCTCCTCGTCGTACTCCCAATCCAGCTTGGTGCCATCACCTGGATAGCTCACAACTGGACCTGCATCTGGTGTGGTGAAGTAACTGTGAGCCACAGAGGACTCAGCAGTCCCGTTCCCGGGTAACAAGACTATTCAAGCCTTGGGAGAGGATAAGGCTGAAGAAAAGAGTAAGTGTCTGCAGCAGCAACTAGGAACTAGCTTACGTGAGTGAGAGCGAGAAGAGAAAGCCTCGGTCAAGAAGTGATCACGAAGTGATCCTAGCTACAAGCTCAACAAACATAACCCCTCCGTGTTGAACTCCCGAATCCCTATCCGGAAATTGACGGTCACGGAACACACGCTGGTAGTGTATTAGAAACATTGTGTCAAGTTATCTACAACCAGATATTAACAAGCTCCCATCTACCACATAACCGCGGGCACGGCTTTCAAAAGTTCATAACCCTGCAGGGGTGTTCCAACTTGACCCATTACAAGCCCACGATCCGCGGAGTCGCAACTCCAAAGTGGGAAGACCCGAGTATTCTCGGAATCCCGTGCTCAAGATATACCGAACTAAGGTAAGGCTAATCCAGCAAATCCTCCCGGCGTCCCGACACCCTGATAGTAGCCGCGCGTATCTAGTCTCAGGCCACGTCCGGATGAGCAGTACGTACAGATACCGAAGATCCCAGCGAACTGGGTGGTATCCGCAAGTGGCTCTAGTTTGGACCAACACTCAAGTCGAGCACTGGCCCAGGGGGGTTGAATTAATTAAGCCTCGGGTTAATTACTCCCTCGGAAAGTTTTAGTTGTTTAGGCGAATAGTACCAATGTTGGGACTTGCTGGAAAAGACTTAGCACTTAGCGGGTTATCTAGGGGGTCCCATACACCCCAACCGTGTTAGGAACGCATAATCAAGGAACATAACACCGGTTTATACGGTTCCTAACGGCATGAGTGGAACAAATCACCAAGCAAAAGGCTTAGCCTTCCACCCTTGCCAATATATAGATGATTTCATTTTAAGCATTTATATAGTGTGATAAAACCCAACCAAACTTCAACATGAAGCAAGCATCTTCGATCTTCACCTGCAACTAGCAACGCTATAAGAAGGGCTGAGCGAAGCGTACTTAGCCAAGCAACGGTTTGCGTAGGTAGGGTGGTTAAACATGGCAATGGTTGCAAGTAGGAGGCTGACAAGAAGAATCATGGGCATCGAGGCAAAACTATAGAGCGGAACTACTAGCAATAGGCAAAGATAGTAATGTTATCGGGGTTCGGTCATCTTGCCTGAGGAGAAGTCGTTCGGATCGTAAGAAGGGTCCTCGTGCTCAACCTCGTTGGAAACCTCGTGCTCGTACTCGTACTCGGTCTCGGCTTCCGGCTCTAAACAAAACAATCACACCAAGCACCAATCAACAAGATGCAATGCGCACTCGAAAAAGATGAATGCGTGATGGATGCACTAAGGATGCACACGGACCACGGAAAATAGCACTCGAGCAAAACACCTCAAAACATGATAACAATATGATATTATGAATCTACACAGAAAATCAATCAAGTTTCATATAAGATTCGCTGAAATCGGAGTTACGGGCTAAAAGTTATGCCCGAAACAAGAAATGAGCGAAAGCTGAAAATTACAGCAACATAGCAACTTCGGAGCACAAAATAATTAAGCTACAGCACTCAAACAACATGGCAAAGACCTAGAACACAAACTATACATATACTACAGCAATTAAGTCCAAAGGTGCACCCCCAAAGGAGTCACGGGTCAATAGCAATAAGCCTAGACATATTGAACTTGACAATAAAATTCTGGCAGCAGAATTTTATTGAAACTTTGGATCAAAAGTTAAACATGCTACAGCCACTCAAATAAGCATGTGAGAACATGAATTGAAAGCCAACAATATATACTACAAGGAACAATAAAGATCCACTCCAAAACTATCATGGTTTGTCCTAGAGCAGCAAGCAAACATGGCATCGGAACGTTACAGATTTCAGACTTAGTGAAAATCCACTAAGTCCTAAAACAGCAATTTCATCATGGCATCTAAAAGAGCAAGTTTAAGTCACCTCGAAACTAAACATGGCAAGAGGTAAGCACCTCATCAAAGTACACATGATGGTGATACCGAAACACACAAGCATGCTTCATGGAGATAAACACAACGATAGCAACGAGCTCAACAAGATGGCATTTCATAACAAGTGAAACAACATCACAGCCACATGGCACTTTGCAACGATGATTAACATGGCAAGAATAAATCTATCATGCTACCTAGCACATACAACATGTAGATCATGGCAAGACGAACACGTGGACATGTCATTTGCATCATTCGGACAAACGAGCTAAAAGATATCACATGGCAAAGATGACATAAAAACATCACATAGCAGCAGTTTATATCATGATGCACTCTTGCAACAGAAAAACAAGCACCTAGATGATCTCTAACATGCATGACAATAAAAGATAAAACGTAGTGCACGATCCCACGAACGTCTGGACATGCTATTTGCGCGAAACGGACAAGCACATAAAAAGATATTGCAGTTCTAAGATAGCATCACAGATTAATACACCAGGGACTTAGAGGTAGAAATAACCTCAGATCTCAGATCTGGGAAAAGAACACGGGCCCGGTCTGGATCCGGTCCGACTGGAGGCGCGGCTGGGCTCGGGGCAGCCTCGGGCCCGCGGGGCGGCGGCCCGCTGCGGCCTGGAGGCCCTGGAGGCGGCGGCGCCCACCTGGCGGCCTGGCGGCTTGGTGGCCCGATGCGGAGAGGCAGAGGCTGGGCTGGAGCGCGGCCCGCGGTGGGAAGGAGGCGGCCCACTCGGTGAGGGAGCGGCCCGCACGTGGCGGCGGCCTGGCGGAGGAGTGCTGGAGGGCGAAGTGGTCCAGCCTCGAGCCTGGCGCCTGCGGTGGCGTGGCCTGGAGAGTCCCGACGGCCCTCGGGCGCTGGCCGCGGTCGATGGAGCGGTGGCCCACGGGAGGCTGGATCGGGCGACGGTCGGTGGCGCGGTGGCGACTTGGGCTCGGCCCAGCGGTGCCTTCGGGCTGGAGGGGAACCGACGGGGATGTGGTCCCTGGCCAGCGAGGCAGGAGGCCCAGCTGGCCGATCGGATGGCGCGGGAGGAGCGGTCGAGGGAGGCTGTCGGGCAGCCGAGGCGCGTTGACCTGGGCGCTCGAGGGATCTGGTCGGCCTCGATCGATCCCTGGCGATTTCTGCGGGAGGAGGAGCTGCCAAGTGGCTGGGTGTGGCTGGCTAGATCCAAACTTTGAGGTGGAGATGTGGGGAAGAAGGAGCTAGGGTTAGGGATGCCAAAAATAGACTAGGGGGTCTATTATATAGCAGATTTTTAGGGTTAGGGGGATTTGGGGGTGTTAGGAGCCCTCCGATCGTGATCCGACGGATCCGATCGCGGGGGTAGTCTAGATGGGCCTAGGAGAGGGTAGTGGACTGCTGTAGGGGTGTTTCTGGGCCACAAGTGGAGGCACTTTGGACCCACACGAATAACTGATGAGATAGTCAACGGAGTCCAAACGCGACGAGATTTGAGAGGCGGGTTGCACACAACAAAACAACAACACACACAACAACCTCGCGGCACACCGGTAACGTTACACGTCCAAACAACAAAGTAGGCCTACGGGACGACACGGGCACGTGAGGGAGCTCCAGAACGCGAAACGGACAACGGGAAGGAACGCGTGGAACCGGATGCAACCGACAACACAAATGCAATGCGATGCACATGTCTACATGATATGAATGAATGCCACACACTCACACAACAAAACGACGAAAACCCGAAAGACAAAGAACCCGGAATGGAAATAGATGAAGCCGGAGATATATTATATACCCAAAAGGGAAAGTATTACATCCGGGGCATTACAAACTCTCCTCTACTACAAAAAGATCTCGTCCCGAGATCTAGGACTGGAAAAAGGAAGGGTACTCGGAACGAAGTTGATCTTCTCGTTCCCACGTAGCTTCTCGGTCTGTGTGATGTGACCACTTGACTTTCAGAATTTGATGGACTTGTTGCGGGTCTTGCGTTCGGTTTCTTCAAGAATTGCAACGGGATGCTCTCGGTAAGACAGGTCTTGTTGAAGATCAATCTCTTCAAATGGAATCATGCGCTCAGGTGCCTTGAAGCATTTGCGAAGTTGAGACACATGGAAGACATCATGAACATTGGCGAAGTTTGGAGGGAGCTCAAGTTGATAGGCTAGATCGCCTCTTTTGCCAAGAATTTTGAAAGGCCCGACGTATCTAGGAGCAAGCTTTCCTTTGATACCCAATCTTTGGGTGCCTTTCATCGGAGACACACGGAGATAGACATGATCATCAATGTTGAATGCCAAATCACGATGTTTGCCGTCATAGTAGCTCTTCTGGCGCGACTGAGCAGCCTTGAGATTCTCACGTATGACTTTGCACATTTCTTCGGCTTCTGAGATCAAGTCATTGCCAAGAAGTTGACGTTCTCCTGTTTCAGACCAGTTGAGAAGGGTACGGCACTTTCTGCCATAGAGAATTTCAAACGGAGCTTTGCCTGCACTTGCTTGAAAGCTGTTGTTGTAAGAGAACTCGGCAAATGGAAGGCAGTCTTCCCATTTCATGCCAAAAGATATGACACAGGCTCTGAGCATGTCTTCTAGAATCCGATTCATGCGCTCGACTTGACCACTAGTCTGAGGGTGAAAAGCAGTGCTGAACCTGATCTTAGTGCCCATGGCGGACTGAAAGGAGTCCCAGAACCTGGATGTGAACAAACTTCCACGGTCTGAGGATATAACTTGAGGAATGCCATGTAGGGACACAATTCTGGAAGTGTACAACTCTGCCAATTGAGCTGCATTGATTGATTCTTTGACTGGCAGGAAGTGAGCGACTTTGGTAAGCTTGTCAATCACCACAAAGATAGCATCATTTCCTCGCTTGGATTTAGGAAAACCAGTGACGAAGTCCATTTCAATGTGGTCGAACTTCCACTCGGGGATAGGAAGAGGTTGGAGAAGACCGGCTGGACGTTGATGTTCTGCTTTCACTCTCCTGCAAACATCACATTCATTCACGAATTGGGCAATCTCCCTTTTCATGCGTGTCCATCAGTAAGATTGCTTGAGATCTTGGTACATCTTGGAACTGCCAGGATGAATGGAAAGGAGAGAATCATGAGCTTCTTCCATTATGAGCTTCCTGAGATCACCTTTGGGAACAACGAGTCTGTCCTCGAAGAACAAGGTATCTCTCTCATCAACACGGAAGCACTTGTATTTCAGAATGCCCTTAGCAATAGCACGTTTCACCTTCTTCACCATGGTATCACTGAGTTGGGCCTCACGGACTTGATCTTCCAAGGTAGGAGCAACTTGAAGATTTACAAGAAAACCCTGCGGAACAACTTGGAGGTTGAGTTTCCTGAATGCTTCACAAAGCTCAGGCTGGTACGGCTTGATAAGAAGGCTGTTGCAATATGCCTTTCTGCTCAAAGCATCTGCAATCACATTCGCCTTGCCAGGAGTGTATTCAATGCTGGGATTATACTCTTGGATCATTTCAACCCAACGAGTCTGGCGGAGGTTCAGATGCGGCTGTGTGAAGATGTACTTCAAGCTCTTGTGATCAGTGAAGATGTCGACCTTTCTGCCCAACAACAGATGTCTCCACGTAATCAAAGCATGTACCACAGCTGCTAGCTCGAGATCATGTGTGGGATAGTTCTTCTCACTTGGCTTGAGCTGACGAGAAGTATATGCCACAATTCTCTTATCTTGCATAAGCACACCACCAAGACCTTGAAGAGAAGCATCACAGAATACTTCATAGGGCTTGGACTCGTCTGGATGAGTCAGAACTAGAGCAGAGACAAGCTTTTCTTTGAGAGTTTTGAATGCCACTTCACACTCTGGAGACCAAAAGTATTTGACATTCTTCTGAAGCAGGTTGGAAAAAGGCTTGGCAATCTTGGAGAAGTTCTCAACGAACCTTCTGCAATAGCTGGCAAGACCCAGAAAACTGCGGAGCTGCTTGACGTTCTGAGGAGCTTCCCAGTTGACAATTGCTTCAACTTTCTCGGGATTAACCGCAATGCCGTCAGCTGAGATGATATGGCCCAGGTACAAAACCTTATCGAGCCAAAACTCGCACTTGGAGAACTTGGCATAGAATTTATGCTCTCGGAGTCGATCAAGTACCAGACGTAAGTGCTTTTCGTGATCTTCTTCATTCTTAGAAAACACCAGAATATCATCCAGATACACAAGCACAAACTCGCCAGTATAGGGGTTGAAGATGTAATGCATCATCCTCGAAAAGGTAGGAGGAGCATTGGCGAGACCAAAAGACATGACGGTATACTCGTATGAACCGTAGCTCGTTCTGAAGGCCGTCTTGGGAATGTCTTCCTCGCGAATGCGAATTTGATGATAGCCCATTCGGAGGTCAAGCTTAGAGAACACTTTAGCTCCTTTGAGCTGCTCGAAGAGTTCGTTGATGTTGGGGAGCGGATACTTGTTCTTTATTGTCTTCTTGTTCAATGGCCGGTAATCAACACAGAGACGCTCCGTGCCATCTTTCTTCTTGACAAATAAGACACCACAGCCCCAAGGAGACGTACTAGGCCTGATGAGACCCATACTCTCCTGTTTATCAAGCTGCTTCTTCAATTCCTTCAATTCATCCGGAGAGAGCTTGTACGGACACCGGCATGCTGGCTCAGTACCCGGCTCGAGTTCAATAACGAATTCCACCTGACGGTGTGGAGGCATGCCTGGAAGTTCTTCAGGAAAGACGTCTTGATATTCGTTCACCACCGGAATTTGAGATATGGCATTAATTTCGCCCTTATCATTGAGAGAGAAAAGCCTGATAGTGTTATCCTTGGAGGCGAAGATAATCACATCTTCATCAGAATGAGTCATCTTGACTTCCTTTTGAGCACAATCAATGTGAGCATCATGCTGAGAAAGCCAATCCATTCCGAGGATGAGGTCGATGTCAGAATTACCAAGAACCACCGGAGAAGCCAAAAATCGATAATCACCCATGCGAATAGACACATCCGGAACATGCACCCCAGAGGTCATTTGCAAACCAGGAGAAATAATGCTCAACGGCTTCGGCATCACTTGAGTGACAAATTCATGCTTGGCAACAAAAGGTCTTGAAATGAAGGACAAAGAAGCACCCGAATCAAACAGAACTTTAGCAGGTATAGAGTTCACTGGAAGGTTACCCAAAATGACGTCAGAAGAATTTTCCGCTTCAGCTGCACTCATCAGATTGACCCTTGCAGACTTTGGATTATGCTTGACAATAGTTGTACTGACAGGCGGAGGAGGAGGAAGACGCTTCGGATTCGGACATCTGTTGGCATACTGACCCTTCTGGCCACACTTGTTGCACACCACTTCAGAGAGAGGACGGAAATGAGAGCCACTTGACTTGGAGCCTTGAGACTGAAACTGCTTCTTCGACTGGTTGCTCGGGTTGGGTTGGTGGGAGAAACCACGTCCACTAGAGTTCTTGTTGTTGGAGTTGTTGCAGTTGTTGGAGTTGTTGTAAGGAGCTCGAATCACTAGAGGAGGAGGAAGCCAGAATTTCTGATGCTTCGAGACCATCTGAGACGATGAGGAAGAGTGAACGGCATCTCGAATTCTCTTTTTAGAAGCCTCCATCTTAAGCTGAGCTGCTTCTTGTTTCAAAGCCATGTTATAGAACTTGTCGAATTCATCCGGCTCGAACAAGGTGAGAGCAAGCTGAAGTTCATCTTTGAGACCTCCACGGAACTGGTAGATTTTGCTCTGGGCATCAGGAATGTCTTGCTTAGCATAGCGGGCGAGGTTTTGGAACTTGACATTATACTGATAGACTGTCATAGAGCCCTGCTTCAGGTTGCGGAATTGCTCACGCATGCCCTCGATGACACTTGTAGGAATGTGGTGCGAGAGAAAATCCTTGCAAAAATTCTCCCAAGAGATCACTTGACCTGGCCTGGAGTCTTTGTATTGCTGCCACCAATCAGCTGCTTGATCTTTCAGTTGGAAGGCTGCAAACTTCACATAATCATCTTCCTTCACGTTACTGCACTCAAAATGCTTCTTTATGTCGGTTAACCAATCTTCAGCATCAAGAGGGTCGACACAGTAACTGAAAGCTTTTGGATTATTGGCCAAGAACTGGTTGAGAGTAGCATGGTGCTGCTGGTTGAAGAAGTTGCCTTGATTCCCTGGAACACCCTGATTAGCTTGATTAGCTTGCATCTGTTGCATCATCTGCATCAACAACTGAGTGTTCTGAGCTGTAGTCTGCATAATCGCTCTCCAAGCCTCAGGCGGAGGAGGAGGGGAAGGAGGACGTTCTGGAACCTCTTCCACCTCTGGGTTAGCGTTGGGAGTTTTTTTCGGAGCCATCCTGAAAGAGATGACCATGAATCAGCAATTGATTGACAGAAGGTATATGCTGAATCAATGGAAGGAATTGCAGCAAGTCTTCACAATTATCATCCGAACAATAAGAACGAATGAAATCATTCGAACAAGAGGAACGAATGAAATTCTCAGTTAAATGATAACATCAATCTTCACGAGAAGCCACATAGGGGACAAAATGAAAATAAGAAAACAACAAGGTACAGATGGGAACAAACACAAGATAGGAGCTTCGTTCTAACATCTTTGTGCTGAAAGCATATGAACGCGTTACGAAAAGGTTTTGCAATCCCCGGATCAGCATAGCCAAGGACCCTTTAAGATGCAACTCCTGATAGTAACATCGGTCATAAACCACTTCACTCAATGTAGAACCCCGAACTCACTAACCTGCATTCATTGGAAGAATGCCTACGATCTACTGGATAAACCCACCTATAGATTTCCGAAAGATTCCAGTTATGCAATCAGGTGTTGGGGATACACGGGAAGCACCACGCAATCAACTCTAAACCTACATCCAGGTGTATCCATCCTTCAACACATAACCAGTCTTTCTCGGAAACTGTTTACCTCAGACCTTCGAAAAGCATCCACTATAACAAGCTATGGCAATACTCCCGAACTACCTCCCCGGTACTGGGTGATGTCGGGGTTATCTTGCCACTGGCCGTATAGGAGAGATTTTCGATGTCGGCCGTCTTAAGTATTTAGTACTGCCGCGATATGCTTGTGACGACAATACCCCGAAGCTCAACTCCCCGGGACACTGCCACAACCCCTAATGTCAGGAGGCATCGAGAACAATATCCTCGTCACAAGAACATCGAAACAATCCCAGAATACTCGCGGGATTCCTAAAAAAAAATTTGGTGCAATTTTTGAAGATAGGAGAGACAAGAGTAGTCGTCAGGAGTCCTCACCAGAGAGAAATGAGATGAGAAGCAAATAAATCCTATTCTCCGATATAATATAGGACTCAAAAAGTTTTTCAGTGTGTGCCTAGACTCGACCGTCAACGATTCGATCAATCAGTGGGGGCTCCTAGGTCGGAGAAGGCTCTGAATACCAACTTGTAATGCCCAGGATGGAGTTATACCTCCTACGTGTCGAGGCACGACTTAAAGGCATAAGTCCATCCTAGAATGATCTCAAGTTTGGTAATCTTTGCACATCTCATGTACAAGAGGGGATTGTAAAGATAAATAGTTGGCTTACACTCGCCACGTCACACAAATACAATACATGTCTCAAACATCATACATTAAGAATATCACAACCCTCTAAGGGCAAAATCCAAATGTCAAGATACCAAACTTAAATAACATCCACAGGCGGATCGAATCCTAGTAGGAGTCTCCACTACTGATCATCCGGATAACGAACATAGTATTGACTACGCTCCTCGTCCTACTCCCAATCCAGCTTGGTGCCATCACCTGGATAGCTCACAACTGGACCTGCATCTGGTGTGGTGAAGTAACTGTGAGCCACAGAGGACTCAGCAATCCCGTTCCCGGGTAACAAGACTATTCAAGCCTTGGGAGAGGATAAGGCTGAAGAAAAGAGTAAGTGTCTGTAGCAGCAACTAGCAACTAGCTTACGTGAGTGAGAGCGAGAAGAGAAAGCCTCGGTCAAGAAGTGATCACGAAGTGATCATGGCTACAAGCTCAACAAACATAACCCCTCCGTGTTCAACTCCCGAATCCCTATTCGGAAATTGACGGTCACGGAACACACGCTGGTAGTGTATTAGAAACATTGTGTCAAGTTATCTACAACCAGATATTAACAAGCTCCCATCTACCACATAACCGCGGGCACGGCTTTCGAAAGTTCATAACCCTGCAGGGGTGTTCCAACTTGACCCATTACAAGCCCACGATCCGCAGAGTCGCAACTCCAAAGTGGGAAGACCCGAGTATTCTCGGAATCCCGTGCTCAAGATATACCGAACTAAGGTAAGGCTAATCCAGCAAATCCTCCCGGCGTGCCGACACCCTGATAGTAGCCGCGCGTATCTAGTCTCAGGCCACATCCGGATGAGCAGTACGTACAGATACCGAAGATCCCAGCGAACTGGGTGGTATCCGCAAGTGGCTCTAGTTTGGACCAACACTCAAGTCGAGCACTGGCCCAGGGGGGTTGAATTAATTAAGCCTCGGGTTAATTACTCCCTCGGAAAGTTTTACTTGTTTAGGCGAATAGTACCAATGTTGGGACTTGCTGGAAAAGACTTAGCACTTAGCGGTTTATCTAGGGGGTCCCATACACCCCAACCGTGTTAGGAACGCATAATCAAGGAACATAACACCGGTTTATACGGTTCCTAACGGCATTAGTGGAACAAATCACCAAGCAAAAGGCTTAGCCTTCCACCCTTGCCAATATATAGATGATTTCATTTTAAGCATTTATATAGTGTGATAAAACCCAACCAAACTTCAACATGAAGCAAGCATCTTCGATCTTCACCTGCAACTAGCAACGCTATAAGAAGGGCTGAGCGAAGCGTACTTAGCCAAGCAACGGTTTGCATAGGTAGGGTGGTTAAACATGGCAATGGTTACAAGTAGGAGGCTGACAAGAAGAATCATGGGCATCGAGGGAAAACTATAGAGCGGAACTACTAGCAATAGGCAAAGATAGTAATGTTATCGGGGTTCGGTCATCTTGCCTGGAGAGAAGTCGTTCGGATCGTAAGAAGGGTCCTCGTGCTCAACCTCGTTGGAAACCTCGTGCTCGTACTCGTACTCGCTCTCGGCTTCCGGCTCTAAACAAAACAATCACACCAAGCACCAATCAACAAGATGCAATGCGCACTCGAAAAAGATGAATGCATGATGGATGCACTAAGGATGCACACGGAGCACGGAAAATAGCACTCGAGCAAAACACCTCAAAACATGATAAAAGTATGATATTATGAATCTACACAGAAAATCAATCAAGTTTCATATAAGATTCCCTGAAATCGGAGTTACGGGCTAAAAGTTATGCCCGAAACAAGAAATGAGCGAAAGCTGAAAATTACAGCAACATAGCAACTTCGGAGCACAAAATAATTAAGCTACAGCACTCAAACAACATGGCAAAGATCTAGAACACAAACTAGACATATACTACAGCAATTAAGTCCAAAGGTGCACCCCCAAAGGAGTCACGGGTCAATAGCAATAAGCCTAGACATATTGAACTTGACAACAAAATTCTGGCAGCAGAATTTTATTGAAACTTTGGATCAAAAGTTAAACATGCTACAGCCACTCAAATAAGCATGTGAGAACATGAATGGAAAGCCAACAATATATACTACAAGGAACAATAAAGATCCACTCCAAAACTATCATGGTTTGTCCTAGAGCAGCAAGCAAACATGGCATCGGAACGTTACAGATTTCAGACTTAGTGAAAATCCACTAAGTCCTAAAACAGCAATTTCATCATGGCATCTAAAAGAGCAAGTTTAAGTCACCTCGAAACTAAACATGACAAGAAGTAAGCACCTCATCAAAGTACACATGATGGTGATACCGAAACACACAAGCATGCTTCATGGAGATAAACACAACGATAGCAACGAGCTCAACAAGATGGCATTTCATAACAAGTGAAACAACATCACATCCACATGGCACTTTGCAATGATGATAAACATGGCAAGAATAAATCTATCATGCTACCTAGCACATACAACATGTAGATCATGGCAAGACGAACACGTGGACATGTCATTTGCATCATTCGGACAAACGAGCTAAAAGATATCACATGGCAAAGATGACATAAAAACATGACATAGCAGCAGTTTATATCACGATGCACTCTTGCAACAGCAAAACAAGCACCTAGATGATCTCTAACATGCATGACAATAAAAGATAAAACGTAGTGCACGATCCCACGAACGTCTGGACATGCTATTTGCGCGAAACGGACAAGCACATAAAAAGATATTGCAGTTCTAAGATAGCATCACAGATTAATACATCAGGGACTTAGAGGTAGAAATAACCTCAGATCTCAGATCTGGGAAAAGAACACGGGCCCGGTCTGGATCCGGCCCGACTGGAGGCGCGGCTGGGCTCGGGGCAGCCTCGGGCCCGCGGGGCAGGCGCGGTGCGGGGCGGCGGCCCGCTGCGGCCTGGAGGCCCTGGAGGCGGCGGCGCCCACCTGGCAGCCTGGTGGCTTGGCGGTCCGATGCGGAGAGGCAGAGGCTGGGCTGGAGCGCGGCCCGCGGTGGGAAGGAGGCGGCCCACTCGGTGAGGGAGCGGCCCGCACGCGGCGGCGGCCTGGCGGAGGAGTGCTGGAGGGCGAAGTGGTCCAGCCCCGAGCCTGGCGCCTGCGGTGGCGTGGCCTGGAGAGTCCCGACGGCCCTCGGGCGCTGGCCGCGGTCGATGGAGCGGCGGCCCACGGGAGGCTGGATCGGGCGACGGTCGGTGGCGCGGTGGCGACTTGGGCTCGGCCCAGCGGTGCCTTCGGGCTGGAGGGGAACCGACGGGGATGTGGTCCCTGGCCAGCGAGGCAGGAGGCCCAGCTGGCCGATCGGCTGGCGTGGGAGGAGCGGTCGAGGGAGGCCGTCGGGCAGCCGAGGCGCGTTGACCTGGGCGCTCGAGGGATCTGGTCGGCCTCGATCGATCCCTGGCGATTTCTGCGGGAGGAGGAGCTGCCAAGTGGCTGGGTGTGGCTGGCTAGATCCAAACTTTGAGGTGGAGATGTGGGGAAGAAGGAGCTAGGGTTAAAGATGCCAAAAATAGACTAGGGGGTCTATTATATAGCAGATTTTTAGGGTTAGGGGGGGATTTGGGGGTGTTAGGAGCCCTCCGATCGCGATCCGACGGATCCGATCACGGGGGTAGTCTAGATGGGCCTAGGAGAGGGTAGTGGACTGCCATAGGGGTGTTTCTGGGCCACAAGTGGAGGCACTTTGGACCCACACGAATAACTGATGAGATAGTCAACGGAGTCCAAACGCGACGAGATTTGAGAGGCGGGTTGCACACAACAAAACAACAACACACACAATAACCTCGCGGCACACCGGTAACGTTACACGTCCAAACAACAAAGTAGGCCTACGGGACGACACAGGCACGTGAGGGAGCTCCGGAACGCGAAACGGACAACGGGAAGGAACGCGTGGAACCGGATGCAACCGACAACACAAATGCAATGCGATGCACATGTCTACATGATATAAATGAATGCCACACACTCACACAACAAAACGACGAAAACCCGAAAGACAAAGAACCCGGAATGGAAATAGATGAAGCCGGAGATATATTATATACCCAAAAGGGAAAGTATTACATCCGGGACATTACAATCACATCATTCTCCTAATCATGTGATCCCGTTCATCAAATGACAACACATGTATATGGTTTGGAAACTTAACCATCTTTGATTAACGAGCTACTCTAGTAGAGGCTTACTAGGGACATGATGTTTTGTCTATGTATCCACACATGTATCAAGTTTTCAGTTAATACATTCTAGCATGGACAATAAAAATTTATCATGATATATGGAAATATAAAATTACAACCTTATTATTGCCTCTAGGGCATATTTCCTTCAGTTTCGCTTGATGGGTTGAGGACTCGAGGAGCAGTGGTAGCACGAGACGAAGGACCTATGATGATGGTAGTGAATATAAAGGGGGGAAACCATAAGCTTTACGAGTATAGTGACCATGCCATGGCGGATCTGAAGGTGCAAACTGGACAAAGGCTACTTCACAACCAATGTTTGCTTTCAACTAGCCCCTATGATTTGGTATGGACAAGAAAAGTATAGTAAACAAGTGAGAATGTATTTTCCGGGTGAGATCAATAACTTAAGCAGATATGAAAGAGTACCACTTCTCTTGCGACGTTGTGTAGGCCCCTGCTGATTCGTTGAAGGTGTTGCGGGTGCGATGTCTATCGGTGGAGCGGAAGAAGACTTGAGAGGGCAGTCACCGACATAAGGGGATAAGTCCTACTGTCGTGGACGAGGCGGTTGTAGGAGAGGCAACAACAAGGTTGACGATGGCGCCGATGAAGCAAGACGATGCGATGAAAGGATCCTGGTCCGGTGCCGTGAATGAGACGTCCATCTCTTGAAGTGGAGTACGGGGTAGGGGTAGCGGCTCCGGCAAGGTGGAGGATGGGGTAGTGGATGGAGGAGCCTTCCCGGCGTGGGGAGGTTATTATGGCGCCGATGGTGTGTGAATGGGGAAATGGAGGGGGAGTGGGGATCTGAAACTTTGGGACACGCTTGTCTAAAATGTGGGAAAGTTATGAACTTAGCCCTCGTTTAAAATTTCAAACTTCTTGTCGGTTGGGGATAGGACGCTAATCTCGCATCTCCCTAATATTTACCGAGAGAGATTTCGGGAAAGGAGTATTTTGCCGCCCACGGTTGGCGCCCATGGTGTATGAACGGGGCTGACAGGTAGGGTGTTGTGTCACGTCTGAGTGAAGTTACACACCTTCCCCTATTTAAAATATTGGCCTACATCGATTTGGGCCAAGGAGAGTTTGTTTTCCCCCCACCGTGCATGAATGGGGAAATGGATGGAGTGACAGAGATCTTTCATGCGAGCTTGAATCGAATGTGTTTTTGCGCCCACGTTTGGCGCCCACCATATCTGAATGCGCTCACAGGCGGTCGTGTCACATATGATTGAAGTTACTAACCTACCCCTATCGAAAGCAGTGGAAATCGGGCCGATTAGGATGTGAATTGTCAAGGGTAGACGGTAATTTCAATCTCACAAACACTGGCTTCAGGCAGCCAACAAAAGAGTGGGTGTTTTATGAGACGTCTCCGTCGTATATCTATTTTTTGATTGTTTCATGCCAATATTATACCACTTTCACATATTTTTGGCAACTTTTTATATGATTTATTGGACTAACCTATTGATCCTGTGCCCAGTGCTAGTTCATGTTTTTGCATGTTTTTTGTATCGCAGAAAATCCATATCAAACGAAGTCCAAATGCAATAAAATTTCACGGAGAGTTATTTCGGAATATATGTGATTTTTGGGAGTTGAAATCACCGCAAACGGAGGCCCACACAACCCACAAGATATCAGGGCGCGCCGGAGGCCCCTGGCGCGTGGTGGTGGGTTGTGCTCACCTCATACGTCGGTTGGAGCTGTACTTCTAGCGCAAGAAATATAATTTATGGAAAAGAATCGTGTTAAAATTTCAGCGCAATCGGAGTTACGAATCTCCGGGAATATAAGAAATGGTTTTCGGCCAGATCTGGGGACGCGATATAGAGAGAGACAGAGAGACAGATCCAATCTCCGAGGGGCTCTCGCCCCTCCCATGCCATGGAGACCAAGGACCAGAGGGAGATCCCTTCTCCCACCTAGGGAGGAGGCCAAGGAAGAAGGATAAGGAGGGGGCTCTCTCCCCCCTCGCTTCCGGTGGCGCCAGAGTGCCACCGGGGCAACAATCGGGATGGCGATCTACATCAACAATCTTGCTACCGTCCACACAAACTATCTCCCCCTCATTGCAGCGTCCCCAGAAGGCATCCCATCTTTCTTCAAGAAGTATCGGTATGTTTTCGGATTCGTTTCGTTCACATGATATGCGTAAATTCCTGGAGCGTTGTGTGCCTTTTATTTTTCTTTTAATAATGCACTATGCTGGTATGAGATAGTCCATGGTTGATATATAGAATGATGTTTGCACTTCACTTAAATCTTTTGAGTATGGCTTTTTAGAATGCTTCATGTGCTTCACTTATATCATTTGAAGTTTGGATTGCTTGTTTCTCTTCACATAGAAAGCAGATGTTCGTAGAATGCTCTCGTGCTTCACTTATATTTGTTAGAGCATGATCTTTTGTAGAAAAATTAAACTCTCATGCTTCACTTATATCTATTTAGTGAGTCAAACGGAATTGGTCAATTTCATGGTTAGTCACAAAATCCTACATAAGACTTATGGATCACTGAATATGATATGTTTGATTCCTTGCAATAGTTTTGTGATATAGAGATGGTAATATGTGGGAGGTACTAGTAGATGATTGTGTTTAGTAAGATATTGGTGTTAAGGTTTGCGATTCCCGAAGCATGCACGTATAGTCTCTCGTTATGCCGAGAAGTTGGAGCATAATTTATCCTTGATTGTCCTATCTTTGTGTGAAGGTCGGGGGCGCGCGATGGTTAACTCCTACCAACCTCCCACCTAGGATCATGCCTAGTATTACTTTCCTTCGAGGGCTAATAAACTTTTGCAATAAGTATATGAGTTCTGTATGACTAATGTGAGTCCATGAATTATACGCACTCTCACCCTTTCATAATTGCTAGCCACTCTCGTGCTTCGCAACTTTCGCGGGTGCATAAACTTTATTATACCTTCCTAAAAAGAGCCACCATTCATACCTATTATGACATTTCCATAGCCATTCCGCGATAATTGCCATGCTTTTCCATCATATAGTTGACTTGAGCATTCATTTTAATCATATAGAGTCACACTATGTCATAGGTATCGAGTTGTATTTTTTATTTCTTTTGAGTTATAAGTAAGTAGAAGTATGATGATCATCATTATTCATTTTTAGAGCATTGCCCCCATGATGATAGGATGATGGATACCATGATTCCCCCACAAGTCAGGATGAGACTACGGAAAGAAAGAAAAAAAAGATGAATGAAAGAAAAAGGAGAAGGGGCATGCAAATACCACACTTGTGCTTCAAAGTAGCACCAATTTTTTCATGTAGAGAGTCTCCTATGTTGTCACTTTCATATACTAGTGGGAATTTTCTATAGTAGAGTTTGATGCATACCCATTTAGTTTCATATTGAGATTTCATACACTTATAGCTCTTAGTGGATCTGTTGCATGGCAATCCCTACTCCTCACATTGATATCGATTGATGGACATCTCCATAGTCCATTAGTTTGCCTAGTTGATGTGAGACTTTATTTCCTTCTTTTCTCTACAACCACCGCATTCAATTCCACTTATATTGCTATATCCATGGCTTGCACTCATGTATTGCGTGAGAGTCAAAAATGTTGAAGCGCGTTAAAAAGTATGAACCAATTGCTTGGCTGACACCAGGGTAGTACATGATTTATACTTTGAGCTGGGAAGACAGAGCATGACAAGACTATATGATTTTGTAGGGATAACGTTCTTTAGCATTTGATATTATGAAAGACATGATTGTTTGTTGGGATGCCCGAGTATTGATGTCTTTATGTCAAATTATAGACTATTGCTTTGAATCACTCATGTCTTAATATTCATGCCATGAGTACACATATGATCAAGTTTATGCTAGGTAGCATTCCACATCAAAAGTTATCTTTTTTATCATTTACCTACTCGAGGACGAGAAGGAATTAAGCTTGGAGATGCCGATACGTCTCCGTGGTATCTATAATTTTTTATTTTTTCATGCCAATATTATACCACTTTCACATATTTTTGGCAACTTTCTATATGATTTATTGGACTAACCTATTGATCCAGTGCCCAGTGCCAATCCCTGTTTTTTGCATGTTTTTTGTATCGCAGAAAATCCATATCAAACGAAGTCCAAATGCAACAAAATTTCACCGAGAATTATTATGGAATATATGTGATTTTTTTGGGAGTTGGAATCACCACAAATGGCGCGTGGTGGTGGGTTGTGCTCACCTCGCATGTCTGTTGGAGTTGTACTTCTGGCACAAGAAAGATAATTTATGGAAAAAATTGTGTTAAAATTTCAGCGCAATCGGAGTTACGTATCTCCAGGAATATAAGAAACGGTTTTCGGCCAGATATAGGGACGCGAAACAGAGAGAGACAGAGAGAGAAATAAAATCTCGGAGGGGCTCTCGCCCCTCCCATGCCATGGTGACCAAGGACCAGAGGGAGAACCCTTCTCCCATCTAGGGAGGAGGCCAAGGAAGAAGGGGAAGGAGGGGGGCTCTCTCCCCCTCGCTTTTGGTGGCGCCGGAGTGCACCGGGACAACGATCGGGACGACAAACTACATCAACAATCTTGCTACCGTCCACACCAACTCTCTCCACCTCATTGCAGCGGTGTAACACCTCTTTCCCCTCGCTGTAATATCTACATAAACATGGTGCTCAACTCCATATATTATTTCCCAATGATCTTTGCTTATCCTATGATGTTTGAGTAGATCCACTTTGTCCTGTGGGTTAATCGTGATCTTGGTTGTTATGATTGTATATTTTATTTATGGTGATGTCCTACGGTGCCCTCCGTTCTCACGCAAATGTGAGGGCCCCCGTTGTAGGGTGTTGCAATATGTTCATGGTTCGCTTACGGTGGGTTGCGAGAGTGACAGAAACTTAAACCCGAGTAGGTGGGGTATGATGTATGGGAGTAAAGAGGACTTGATACTTAATGCTATGGTTGGGTTTCACGACCTTAATGATCTTTAGTTGTTGCGGATGCTTGCTAGCGTTCCAATCATAAGTGAATATGATCCAAGTAGAGAAAGTATGTTAGCTCATGCCTCTCCCTCATATAAAATTGCAAGAATGATTACCGGTACTTGTTATCGATTACCTAGGGACAAATAACTTTCTTGTTGACAAAAGCTATCCACTTTTATTATCTTGCGAAGTACTTCTAGTTTTATTCTTACAAAGTAGTTCTAGCATCATACCTACAAAATACTTTCATACTTGTTTCCGTTAAAGCAAACGTTAAGCGTGCGTAGAGTTGTATCGGTGGTCGATAGAACTTGAGGGAATATTTGTTGTACCTTTAACACCTCGTTGGGTTCGACACTCTTACTTATCGAAAAAGGCTACAAACGATCCCCTATACTTGTGGGTTATCATTTTGCCGCTTTGTTAAAAAATTGGGAGAATTAGCATTTACCTTTACCCTAGGCCCAGTCAACTAAATTCAAATCCAATTTGTATTCGATCATGAATATCCAACATCATTATATGTTTTGTTATTTATTTCTTCAAAACCATAACAAATATTTATTCCACCTTTATATATGAATATGTTTAGAAATTCCATGATCCTAGAATTCATTAGGTTGAATACACTTTGAGTCAAACAGTTATTTCATCCAGTACAATCTGCTCACGGGAAAAATAGTTCACCTTATGTCCACTCATACAAGTATTGAGGATTACCTCGCCTAAAAAAATAAGATCATTTCAACACATGGACAACAAATATGGGGTCTTACAACATAATCCATTCAGAGACATGACACAACATGCAAGTATACTAATCTAATGACAGTTTTAACAGGTATCTAAAGAAGAAATGGGATTACCCTGGGCTTCAGATAGCAGAAGCAGCAGGACCTCCTTCGTCTTCAAATGCAACATTCTTACTTCCTCGAATTCTTGGTTTGCTTGGATAATGTGTTCAGCTAATTTCATAATTTACAACCTCAGGATCAAGATTACCTCCTTCATGGCTGCCACACCATCTCTTTCCGCCTCTAGTAGAACCTCAAGAACTATAATATTTGTGCTTAGACTACTCTCCAATGGTGTTGCCTCTAAACTGCTAGCATCTGGTAACATGGATGATGCACTTCTTCCACAAATAGATTATGAGGTTGTACATTTTGTCCTAGTGTGAACGGCATCCCGAAAGGCCGCTGGACATAGGTAAGAGATAGTTATCATCTGATCTAGGCAGTAAGCTTACATGGTAAACGACATACGAATTATTGCCGAGAATGGCAAGCTATATTTAAATGTTTCGAAGCAGCATGAGCCGACAACAAATTAAAATGGTAAGATGAAAGGCAGTGTACCACCGCTATATTTAAGTTGCCCAGACATATAAGAAGTTGAAATAATATGAGAAAACACTTAAACAGTGTGGCCTCATATAAACTACGAAGACAGTCTTGTAATGAAGTTCATAGGAGAAGTTAAGGAGTCAAATGAATTAGGCAAGCATTTCTTTACGATAGTACATCACGCACTGTAGACATATTGGCCAACTCAGGTATAGCCCAACAAGTAACAAAGAAGCATTCGAATGAAGAAATAGAGCAGATTAGACAACTGAACTATTTGTAATTCTGTAGGATTACAAGTTGAGAGCACAAGCCAATAAAGAAGCCCACACACATTACATTTCATATGTACTAAAACACACTGGCTTACCATATGTTACTGTGAAGCCTCGCTGCTGTTGCAATGTTCTTTCAAGTAATTGTTAGCATCCCATGGTTGCAAATCTAGTCGTTGTAGTTTATTCTTCCCCTTTATTTAGGTAAAACTAATTTTAATCACATGCACTAGTTCAAATTGATCATCAATGGTTAATCTAAAGTAATGAAAGAAGGGTGTGTGCTTACACAACAATATATGTGCTTCAATCTATTTTTATGCTTGTTCGAGATGCCATCCCCAAAAGAAAAAATATTTTGCTTGATGGGGATGGCGCTCCATAATGAATATAAGCATCAAATTAGTCATGCAACTTGGGAAGATCAAGAATGCACAAAAAAGTAATGAACATAGGCTCAGAGTAGTGCTGTAATAGCTAGCATCAGAAAATGTAGGTTAAAATGAACAAAAAATAGCAAAACCACAAGCTAGTTTCCTGATGTGTAATTAAGCATAGAGAACATAGAAGTAGTCCAGTACAATAATTGTAACCAACATGTGCCATCAGAACAACACCATTATCATTAACATAGCATGCAAGAAGTAAAATAGTAGGCAATGATATCTGGGAAGTACTGTACTAGTAATACTTAGGACTAAACAAAAGCATTCTAACTATATGTGCACTGATTTGTAGTTTAGCACATGTATCCTATTCACTGCCACACGTATGGACCTACAGGTGCAAGCAGAATAACGTGTCTCATGAAAAATTGAATGATGCCCTGAAAAAATTCGAAGGTGTGGTGCTTATACTAAGAAAGTTAATGTAAGAGCCGGCCGTTGGATAATAGTACCTGATTCTCGATGGCGTATGGGCATCATTGGCATACGTGAAAGCTAAGTATCGTCGATGGTGCTCGTGTTGCAGTGGAGTTTGGACTAGCTGTGGCCGTTGCTGAAGTGGCTCCGGTGCTTTGGTGGCGGCGCCTGTCGACATACAAGAAAGCTGATTTGTGGTAAGTGAACAGTTCCAAGATAAAAAAGAGAAAAAAATGAAGGAGTACAAATCGATATAACCTAATGCGGCTGTGGTGTCAATAAAGCAGGACCGGTGGAGTTGAATATGGTGTCCATGGAGCGGGTCCGATGCAGTGGATGAAGGCATCGACGAAGCACAACAAGTGCGGTGTACGATGCTTTTGGTGAGGCAGATCTGTTGCGGCCAACGAGAGCTTGTATGAAGGGCCAGTGATGTGGCAGACGAGTGTCAAAGGATATCCGCGGCCACCTATGGGACCGGGTGGCCCCTTGCTGGTTTGGCAGGGGGACATCGCGTTGCACAAAGAGCAAATCAGTGTTCGGCAGCACGTCAAAGAGCACACAAGGAATTTACCCAGTTTCAGGCCGTCGCGAGGCATAAGACCCTACTACTACTTTGGTGGATTGATGGTGGAATGAGTGAGGTGGTGCATGGTACACTTGCCTGGCAGGGTTTGCCTCAGGGCCGCACTGACTACGCGCGTATGGTGGAGTGGGTTCATCAGCTTTCCAACCCTTTCTATGGTAGTCATGGGCCTCCTTTTATAGATTAAGGGGTTACCACAGTGGCAAAGTAGTCATTATGCGCTGATAAGATAGCGAACAGTGATATCATACCTAACTCTGCAGGCTGACAGGGCGCATTAAATGCGCCGCTTAACGTCACAATGTTGGCCGCCCGGCAAGACTTGCCGGGCTATCCCGCGAGCTACATGTTTGCCTGCTCGACATGTTGTAGGACGGGTGTCATTTGCGGGTTCTTCTTGTAGGAACTGGCTGCCATGTGGCTAATGGCTGCCACTTAATCAACTTGCGGCTTGACACCGCATTGATCGGCGACGTGGGTCGTGCTTGAGTGTTCAGTGGGGCAGTTTGGCTTCCATGAGCTCCCGGCAGGCCCTGCCGGGGCGTTTCTGCTATCTGCTTCGTGGATGGCCTTGCCCCTTGCCGGGCTCGCCTGCCCGGCAAGGGAGGCCTTCTCCTTAGTGGTATCTTGCTTTTCTGGTCTATCCTTGGTTCTTCTGGTCCACATGTTGGCTCTTCATTCCTGTTGATTCCTTGTACTTTGGCTGGGGCTGGTGCTTCAATATTGTTCTTGACCCTGTGCACGGTCTGCGCAACAGACCCAGGGTTTGTTGCATCGACAATGAGGGAGTCGGTGAAGGGCCTACACTGTGGTGGATAAGGATGGCAATTTTACCCATGGACATGGATACCCATGGATATCCGACCCATATGTACATGGTATGGATATGCTTTTGCGCCCATGGCCGGAGCCCAAACCCGACCCGATTACTCGTGGGTAGGGCATGGACAAAATCTTGTACCCATGGATATATCCAAACCCGACCCGATAGTATGACTTAATGGAAATATTCTACTATCCCTACCCCACAGTCACATGCCCCACTGTAATTTCACCCATTATAATCTAAAACATTCAAAGCCAATTGCACAATCCCCACCATAACTTTTATTAGTCGACATTCAATCCCCGCCTTAATATTACTTCATCCCCCTTCTGATCTTTTATGACATTGTTAAATGACTCATCATTAAGTATCAGCCATGTCTCCTCTTCTTACTACTCCTGCATCCCGAGAGATGGTCGACATTGTCAGCCGCTATCTCCATGAATGGTGTAGCACTTCAACAGCCAGCACCATTGGCCTATGAAAACACAACTAAGTATCCCCTTGACCCCTCCATCTCTGCTATTTCACACGGGCATTGATACATGGGTGCAATAGCTTATCTGCACGTTGTGTTCTGTCTTATGTATATTTCTTGAGAGGACCCCATGGATATCCAAGGGATGTGGATATCCATCAGGTTTGGAAATGGACACAAGTTTTCGCCTATGGGTTTTTTCATGGGCGGTCAGAGATTGTCTTCATGGATATGGATATGGATTTGATATTGTTCAACCCGATCCAAACCCGACCCATTGCCATCCTTAGTGGTGGATGAGGGCGCCGGTGAAGGAGACTGGTGTGGTGGACCATGATGGCGGTCAAGGAGATCTGGAGCGGTGGAGAAGCCAGTCGCTGTAGCGGTTCCGGTGCAGTGGTGAGTTGGTAGTTGGGGGTTTCATGGTGCGAAACGTAGATCTGGCGGGGTGTGAGGTCCACCGCTGCTGCGGAGGACTAGATTCGGTGGCGTGGGCGAGGCGGGGAGGTGAGGGGCGAATGGGCAAACAATGGATTTACCAGAGCAGACCTTTTTCGTTCATGTGGCAGGGGTAAAACATGGGTATCGCAGGGCGAAACTTTCGAGCATGAGATATTTCTATGTGAGTGGAAAGTTTGAAACCTTTTGGCGGCTGAAATTAAGTGTTCTGCTCTTGTACGACCGACTATGATATCATGACCTAGAATTATTTGTTGTGCACGCAAAAAAGTGAAGTTTCGAAAATCATTGTCTCCAACTCGAAACTTAGATTTTCCATTTTATTGAAATATGGATCATTGAGCTAGTGGAAGCAAATACCATCATATGCTCCAATTCAAACGAAATTCCAAATGTGTTTATTTTGAATATGACGACAAAAAAATGTGTATGTGTATGAATAAATTGGATGATTATAAGGTTTGAACATGACCGTATGTGTATATCTTTAGGTTCGATATATGAATTAGAAATCAGGAAATCCTGGCTTAAAAAATGTACCCCAATTTAAATGAATTACAAAAGCTAATAATGGAGTCGAGTTTTAAAATTCCAATCTTAGATTTGTAATTCTGGTACTTAAAAGTATATGACGCATGTTCAGAAGTACCGTTATCTCATAGTACAAACTGTGAAACAAATTGATCAACCATGAGTGCACACACAATTGACCATATATATCTCAATTACACTTATGTCAGGAACATGGGAGCACATTAACCCCCTCCCTCTTCTAAATCCAAACCCCAATATAGGTCTCTATCATTTTTGTCTGTCAGCCATGCACAAAACTCTTCCCCCACTCTCTAGGTCTGCCGGTATCTCTCTTTCGCAAGCACACACTCTATTTAGTAGTGTGTCTTTCCCATACACACAAAACGTCACCCCGAAACGTCTATCTCCCTTGTTATGTGGTTCTTGCACACTCTCCATGATTTGTCTATCTCTCTCGCTCTCTCGATTAATTGATACACACCTCACTCACCACCCCTACTGCACACAAGCACCCTTTGTCTCCTTGTGCACCACCCTCCTCTTCCTATATCTCCCACATGTGGACCCGACCCAGCTCCTTGCCTATATACATATATGTCGTGACTCTATCCATAGCTCCCTAGCGCATCATCAATCTCAGTCTCAAACGTTGTTCTATCCACCATCTATTCAAGATCTCTCATGAAGTCTCTATCACACACACGATGAATCTCTTTCCTTGCGTCTCCGTACACAGGCCAATTTCGAACAACATAAACCTTGTCTCCTCATCTATACACCAATTTTGCGCACAAACTAGCCCTCTCTCTCCCCATTTCTTCCTCTCCCTCTCTCTCGCACCCATCTCACTCGATGTCTCTTCCAAATAGTATGCTCCCCGCCCGCACCCATGCTATCCCGCTGCTACACATGCCTTTCTCTCTCTTGGACACAGATGTCAGACCATTCCCCCTTCCCTACTAGGTTTACATCATTAGTGATCTCTCTTCTCCACATACACACACTCCCTCTCACGCACACACGCGCGCACAAACACTCATAGACATGCGCAACACCCATCTATCTGGATCCTTCTTTTAAGACACACACCCTTGCATATTCTCTCTAGCTCTAGGTATAAATATCCCCCTATCTGTCTAACTCACACGCGCACCAAAATTTCTCCATCTCTCCAACTCACACATCTCTCCCCTTGTCCGCATTTGTATCTCATAGACCCACTCTATGATTATGTCTATGTGTCTCAACGTTACACAACACAAAGCTCCAAGCACATGTCTCTCTCTCTCTATCCTATACACACACAAACACACAAAGAACCTCTTATCATTGCCTCAGTCCCTCCATACCGCACACATGTGCTATCTCTCTGTCGCACACACACTCAACCAAGGTTTTCTCGTGAATAACTTATCGTTTATTCAACAACAGTCGTGGCAGTACAACAAACATGAGATGTGAAAAACAATACATCTACACGTCCGTAGACCACCTAGTATGACTACGAGGACTAGAACGAGCCGAAAGCACCCTGTCGTCACCTCCGACGACGTGAAAACCTTTGTTTTACAGAGTCGGGAAGCCATCGTGCTAAGGCCCCACATGCTCAGTCGTTGAATAGAACATAGATCTAAGTTTATGGAAAGTAGTATCAATAATACGTTTCTATTTCCATACTTATACTCCTATAAAAGACTTACTTGGTGACGATGGTGTGTCTGCCATCCGTCATTACTGACCATTAGATCTACATCTAACGACTATGAGGTAAGTTGTTGCCTTTTCGCAACAACATCCTACTTCTTTACTCCAATTTGCAGAAAACCCCCTAGTATCTTAAATCCAACCACATCCTCCCTCACCTCATCAAAATAGCCCGAGGAATATATTCTGACCGAAACAGGGGGAAAGCATGAATGTGGTGGTGCGTAGTACACTTGCTCGGCAAGACGTGTCTCAGGGCCGCAGCGACTACGCGCGTATGGTGGCTTGGGTTCGTCAACTTTCCAGCCCCTCCTACGGGTGCCATGGGCCTCCTTTTATAGATTAAGGGGTCACCATAGTGGTAAAATGGTCATTACCAACTGATATGATAACGAACAGTGCTATCATACCTAACTCTGCGGGTTGACAGGGTGGATTAAATGCACCGCTTAGTGTCACATCGCTGGTCGCCGGGCAAGGCTCGTCGTGCTGTCTTGCCAGCTCCGCATCTGCTTCCTTGACACATCGCAGGATGGGTGTCCCTTGTGGGTTTATTCCGTAGGAGATGACTGCCATGTGGCGAATGGCTGCCACTTAATCACTTCGCGGCTTGACACCGCACTAATCGACAACGTGGGTCGTGCTTGGGTAGTTGGCGGGGTGGTTTACCCCCCGCGACCCTCGGCAGGCCCTGCCGGGGATTCTCTGATAGGTTGTTTTTGGTAGTGGTCTTGCCCCTTGCCGAGCTCACCTACCTGACAAGGGAGGCTCTCCTCCTGTCGATATCTCATTCTTCTGGCTTGACCTTGGTCTCTCTGGACGCGTGTTGGTTCTTCGAATCTCTTGGTTCTTCAATCTTGGGCTTACTCTGGTGCTTCATCCTTGGTCTTGTGCCTGTGCACGGTTGGGCAACAGACCCAGGGTTTGTTGCATCAACAAGAGGGATGTCATGGTCAAAGGGCTGAATGCCTTGGCTGGCTTGGTCTTCAAAGTCTTCAAGTCCTTCTCCTTCTTCTTCTCCAACTACTTTGTCAAACACGGATCTATTCGTCGCAAAAGAAACAACGAGAAAATAAGGCAATAATATAAATAGAAAAGTCAAAGTGCTTAGAAAAATGTCAACTTATTTTTTGTAAAATACTAGGAGGAAAACTAAGAAGGGGAAAATACTTAGTTTTGGATTTGGAGTTAGAGGGACCGAGTGGTGGATTTTCGAATAGAGATTTTATTACTCAAATTTGAATATAAATTTGAACAGTATAGAAAAGGTTGATGAACATGTATGAAAGATACACCATTTAATAGGTGGGAATATTACAAGATTTTAGTAGTTGGAATTAATTAATTTGGATAAATATTTTATCATGTGGATTGATTTGAAAATCAACAGAAAAGAAATAGGAAAAAGGGCGCTGTGGCTGCTGGACCAGTACAGCCGCAGCGCAGCAGACCCAGAGGGAGAGGCGGCCCAGGTGAGCCAGCGCGCGCGCGCCAGGTTACTAAACCTAACTGGCCAGGCCCAACTGCCAGTGGGAGAGGGGGAGGCGAGAGAGAGGAGAGGCTGACAGGCGGGGCCCACCTGTCATCCCTAACCCCGAGTTCAGATGGTCGGCGAGCTCACCGGCGACGATGCGGGGCACGACAAGGTGAGCAGATGGCACCATTGGACTCAGGATGTTGTCGCTGATCGAGTGGTGGTGGAGGTGGTCGTCGGAGCTGCCTGGTTCGCCGGCGACGATGAGGCACGGTGGAGGAGCTTCGAGCATCGCTCGTTTCCTGCTGCAAAAGAGTGGGGAAAGCGAGGGGAAAGGGTCAGAGGAGTGCGGGGTTTTGATAACCCACAAGTGTGGGGGATCGGTTGTAGACTCTTTCGATAAGTAAGAGTGTTGAACCCAACGAGGAGCTAAAGGTAAAACAAATATTCCCTCAAGTTCTATCGACCACAGATACAACTCTACGCACGCTTGACGTTTATTTTACCTAGAACAAGTATGAAACTATAAGTAATTTGTAGTTTTTGTGGGATAGGTTTGCAATAATATAAATATCATGTAAATACAAACTAGGGGTTGTTAAGATAAAGAAACAATAAAGCTAATATAGAGAGTGTGGAAAAGTGGTGGTAGGAGTTGCGAAATTGCCCCTAAGCAATTGACTACGTTACTAGACCGATAGCAAGTTTTATGTGGGAGAGGCCACTGCTAGCATGTCATCCCTTACATGGAATTCTATGCACTTATGATTGGAACTATTAGCAAGAATCTGCAACTACTAACGTTCATTAAGGTAAAACCCAACCATAGCATTAAGATATATTGGTCCCCCTTCAATCCCGTATGCATCAATTTCTACGCTAGGTTGAAGCTTCTGTCACTCTTGCCCTCCAATACGTAGTCCTATCAACATACAACTAACCCTATGGTGTGATCCATGTGCACGCTCATATGATGGGCACCAAAGGACAGCAACATAACCACAAGCAATTTAAACCAATCATAGCAATTCACCAATAACCGATAGGACAACGATAATCTACTCAGACATCATAGGATTGCAACACATCATTGGATAATAATATGAAGCAGAAAGCACCATGTTCAAGTAGAGTGTACAGCGGGTTGCGGGAGAGTGGACCGTTGTAGATAGATGGGGGAAGGTGATGGTGATGTTGGTCAAGATGACGGAGGTGTTGGTGTAGATCGCCGTCACACGATGATGACCCCGGTGGCACTCCGGTGCCACTGGAAACGAGGGGGAGAGAGCCCCCCTCCTTCTTCTTCTTCCTTGACCTTCTCCCGAGGTGGGAGAAGGGTTTCCCCTCTGGTCCATGGCCTCCATGGTGGTGGAGGGGCGAGAGCCCCTCCGAGATTGGATCTGTCTCTCTGTCTCTCTCTGTTTCTGCGTTCCCAGATTCTGGCCCTTCACCGTTTCTTATATTCGCGGAGATCCGTAACTCCGATTCGGCTGATATTTTTACACAACTTTTATCCGGATGTTAGCTTTCTTGCGGCGAAAGAAGGGCATCAACCGCCATACGGTGTGGCCACGAGGGCCCAGGGCACGCCTGCCCCTGGTGGGCGCGCCCCCTGCCTCGTGGGCCACTCAGGCATCGTCTCATGTTGGTTCCGCTTCCCAAAATTCACATATATTCCAAAAAAAATTCTGCCCGTTTTTATTCCGTTTAGACTCCGTTTGATATGGATATTCTGTGAAACAAAAAACATGCAACAAACAGGAACTAGCACTGGGCACTGGATCAATACATTAGTCCCAAAAAATAGTATAAAAAGTTGCCAAAGGTATATGAAAGTTGTAGAATATTGGCATGGAACAATCAAAAATTATAGATACGACAGAGATGTATCAGGGTTTCAGCTCAGGGCTCAGGAGCAGCGGGGACGACTTGTACCGAGCGGACGACGACAAGTCGCCACGGCGGAGCTCGAGCTTGATCTCGAGCTCGAGGGCTTCTAGAGCAGGGCTGGAGGTGCAGGGAGATGATTTGGAGGTCGCTGAGGTGAGTGGTTGAGAGGGAGAGGCTCGGGGTGGCCTTTATAAAGGCGGGCGGCGGTCCGCCGAGGAGGGGTGCACCGGTGAGCTGTTGCGGTCATCACAGGCCACGGGGCTCGTCGAGGCATGTTTGCGGTGTTCGTGATGTTGGTCTAGTGCTGGGGGAAGGGGGAGAAGGGGCAGAGGGGTGCCAAAGGAGTCGCACATGTGAGCGCGCTCACTGCTGCGCTCGGGCGGCCGTCGCGCGTGCGAGCTGGGGCAAGAGGAGGGAGGAGGAGAGGGACCAAGCCATGGCGTTTCATGGACGTCGAGGCGCCTCGTCGGGCGTGAGGGGAGAGTCGAGGTGGCCGGAGGTGCTTGGCCCTGGGCGGCTACATTGCTAGAACACACTGTAGCATGCTCCATAGCACGCATATGGCTGGCACTGGCATTGTTTAGTGGCCGTGGGCGTGGCCACTGATGTCTGGTGGTGCCAGGGAGGAGTAAACAAAAGGGGGAAAGCATAGGATGCTCTGGAGAGCTTCTAGAATGAGAGGGGGTTGAGAGAGAGGTGAATTGGGGCTGACCAGTAGGGTAAGAATGAGGTTTCCACCCCCAAATACTTGAGCCATGGATGAGTGGGTCTTGCTGGAGGTAAAGGGTGACTAGATGAAGCTCTGGTAAAAACATGAGTTCAAGGAGAATAGTTGAAGGGGTCAAAACAATGGTTTTGGGAAAATGGCAAAAGGTTTGTGTTGTTGGTTTGGGCAAGTTAAAAGATTTCAATTGACATGAGACTTAATAGGATGAAATGGTACATAGAAATAGGGTGTTCCACCAAGTTTGAGCTCATTTGGGCAAAGTTGCCAATGCAACTTTTGTAAACCCTAGAAATCAACAAAAATGCATTTACCAAGACCTAGTCATGCAAAATCTTTCCCCTTGATGCACCACTTGGTGTAGTGTCATCATTTAGGATTGTGAGCATGTCCACAAAGTTTGGGGGCATTTGGAATAAGTTGGCAATGTAAAGTTGTTCAAATTTGAATCTGAACAGAGATGGTTTCGGGGAACTTTTGTGAACCAAAACAATTTGGATTGAGGTGAAACTTTGGAAGGTCATCATATTATGGATATGAGACTTGCTAGAATTTTCCTGGAATTTTTAGAGAATATTTCCTTTGTAAATATTTCAAAAGCTTAAAATATCCAGAAAGGGTTTTTGAGGGATTTTTCCAATATTTTGAACATGACCATGTGTTGAACTCTTATATACAGACAATATATGTCCTATGAGACTCCCTAAATTTTCTCAAATATTTTTGAAACATTTAAATAATTTTAAGCTATTAAAGACCATTTTGGCCTAAAGAAAAATCCTTTATATAAAATAGGAAAATAACTTTTAAAATTATACTTTTGTGGTTTATGGGAGTCCTATACCTAATAGGACTCAAATATACCATTTGAAAGATTTTTCACACCCCAAATCAAGTACCTGCAGTGCAAATCGTAATTCACATGGTATGATTATTGGGCAGAAGTTTGGAGCAAGGAGATGAAGTATAGAAGGTGAGGCTATGTTGACCTTAAAGATCACTTGAAATCACAAAGAGAAAAACCAACTCCAACTAAAAAGCCAAATGATGCAAAAAGTTTTTGTTGGTCCAAATTTTCATGCTTTATTAATGCAATAGCCATGTTACAAAATGCAGGGTGTGACAAAATGCCTCCTAATGCTTCCACTAAGCCTTGGTACTTGGTACTGCTCCAGCACACACAGATTGACCGGCATGTGTCCATCCTTGCTCCTGTGTTTGTCCCTTTTGGGGAAATGTCGCACGGTGTATACCGGAGTCCTATTAACTTGCGAGAGTCCAGTTAGACTTGCTGCTGACCGACACGTGCATTGATGGGTCATGTATGCCTATCCCTGTAATTTAGCGCCACCTTGGGTTTATGACTAGTCATGTCGGCTCGGGTTGTCATATGGATGCTTGCAACACTATCATATATGTGAGCCAAAAGGCGCAAATGGTCCCGGGCCAGGTGAGGTGGCACCCGTGGGAATACCGTGCGTGAGGCCACAAAGTGATATGATGTGATGCTAGATCGGTATGACTTAGGATCGGGGTCCTGACAACATTGGCATCAGAGCCGGACCGCTAGTAGGATCATCAAGCAAAACTGGTCAATGTCGAGTCTAGAAATGCTTTAGTTATACGTAGGGTATATGATTTTGGAAGGGAACATAAGGCTCTTTTTACTCCTTTACCTTATGTCCTTCTGATTCGAGTCAGCCTCTTCTTTCTACGAGGGTTAAGATCATAGGCTCCTCCTCTTTCTATCAGGTTCACATGTTACCAATCCGTAGACTTATAGGACTACTGGTTTCAAGCCCCAGTTCAGTTCCTACTACTTCCGTGTGTTGTTAGTTGGTCCCGGAAGCTTGATATGATGTTGTTGAGTGGCTATGCTACCATTTTGTAAGATGTCTCAAAATCATTTTTGAGCATTTACAGTCGTTATTTTGTCCGAATTCTCCCATAAATTCTAGTGACTTTGCATTATCTCATGTTTCAGATGGCTTCCCGCACCCCCCCATCAAGTTGTCCATTTGACCCAGTGCATCGATGTGCCAGGTCACACGACCATGTTGGTTCATGCCATTATTGAGACTGGGTACCGCTGGTAGCCCGAGTACACTATAGAGGAGCAGTATCGACATTTTAACCAAAGCCAGTACATGTGCATAGTCAGGATATATCCGTCATATCCTGAAGCTACCGATCCTATCCACTGGTCGTATGGGCTCGGAGTTACAATCGAGATGTCTGTTCAGGACGCCGCCTATTCCATGATGAGTATCATGCGGACTAATCAGGCATTGCTTTAGAACACCGAGTTCTGTAATATGCCAGCATCACTTCCAGTCAAGGAGGGTTACTATACTGGTCTTTACACTGATGCTGCTCACGAGGAGCCGTTACTTCGGACTACCAAACAACTACTGGAGGATAGGGATCGCGAGGTTACTGCCCTCCAGATGGAGTTCTACACCACTCAAGCATGCCACTGGACTACTCTGACACAGCTTGCACCCGTCGTTCAGATAGGGTATCTTGATATGGATGTGTTGTACTCGGTGCGATCACATCCGCCAGACTGTATGGATTGGCTCGATGTCAGAGGCATCACACCTCCATGTGGATGTTGTCTGCCACCAGCTGTGGGACCGAGGCCACACCCATGTCCTTTTGGACCACAGGCTCCATAGGATAGAGAGTTTCCAGATCCCCACGTTCAGCTCCCGGGCAATGGTGGTATCCTCTATGAGGATTACTATGGAGATGCTTGAGGTAGTTCGTGGTAGTGGTAATATTGTATTAGTTGTATCATCCACAGTCCTGCTTGTCTTGTGGGATATGACTAGGTGTTTATTGAGTTTCGGAGGCGTAGATAAATAATGTATAGGAGCTTGGAATGCCCCTGATGAGTTGTATCATCTTTCACCGCATTTTTTACTCTAGCTTGGGCTTGTAGTAAACTATGTATGGTGTGTACGACTGATGGTGTATACGACAGTTCCATATTACCATGTTGTATAGATGTTGATCTCTGCATTCTATGTTGTCCATTACATTCTTCACCTCTATGCTAGAGTTTTGTCATCCTTGTCAAAACCGTGGTTTTGTTTTCCTAGGATGGTTAACACTCGAAGCACCCCTGCTGCCCAAGAGCAGGGCAAAGCAAGTGTGGCCAGGGATGAAAACCAACTTCATCCACCTTCTCTAGATGAGGTCATGCGGGAAGCGGAAAGGAACAAACGTGAGACTAACCACCTGCTTGAGCGCATCGAGCAGAATACCGCACACCAGCAGAGAAATGACTTGGTGTCCATCAATGACTTTATCAAGTTGTATCCACCAACTTTCCACCACTCCGTCGAGCCACTCGACGTTGATGACCTGCTTCGCAGTATCACCCACAAGCTATGTTCTGCCAACATAGCTGAAGCAGACAAGGTCACCTATGCTGCATACCATCTTGAGGGTCCTGCCGATCTTTGGTGGGGCAATTATGAAGCTATGCGTCCAGCTGGTCAGGTTACTACCTGTGCAGATTTCAGTGAAGCTTTTCACGAGCACCACATCCCACAGGGCCTAATGGATTGCAAAAGGGAGGAGTTCTGTAACTTCACCCAGGGCAAGCTAACCGTGGATGTTTACAGCCGAGAGTTCGGAAATATGGCACGTTACACTCCTGAGAAAGTGTCCACTGACGCTAAGAAGCAGGCAGGGTTCCAAAAGGTAGTTAGCCCTGAGCTTTGACGCGACCTCCGTCTGCATGAGTGTGCCTCCTTCCAGAAGCTTGTCAACAAGGCCATTAGTGCTGAAACTGTCCATACTAGCTATCAGGCTACACTACTAGGGAAAACCCTAGCAGTAGCGCGGGTATTTTGCCTATCAGAAGCACTATACGTCGTGCTACTGATAAGGCGCTACAGCTAACGTGTAGCAATAGCGCCTATCATCCCATGCTAATTCTATACAAGGATAGTAGTAGCGCGCTTTAGTGAAGATCGTTGCTGCTAATATCTGCAGCGCTTTTTAGAAGGAAGCTCTACTGGTAAGGCAGCGCTACTGCTAACTTTGTTCCCCTCGCTATTGCTAGTTTTATTAGCTTTTCTGCATATTTGTTTTGTATTTGAATAAGCTTTATACAATACACATACAAATGTAATCATAGCATATACATACAACTAGTCTCAATAAATCATGTCATCATCATAATCATCAACCAACACAAAGTGGTCTCTGGTCATCATCTCGAAAATAGCGATACAAGTCTCGATTACTTGCAACTACATCGTCCTCCATCTAAACAATGATATACGCGAGAAGAGCTATCACTTTGAGTGAGAGCCGAACTACGCAGTACATGAGTTCGTATCCCTCTCTCGCATTAGCGTGAACCTGAACTAACTACTGTCTGTCGCTCGGAAACCAGAAACCGGTACACCTGGGCCTGACACTCTGGCCACTCATCGTATATATACTCCTGGCGTAGCACTTCTTCGCCATCGATGATCTATGCACCTGCATCGTCACATGAGTCGATGTAATGCAACATATATAGTGGAGCAACAGAAAGAGACAGACTTGGCAAAAATAGAAGCAACATATCATAAGCATAAATAACAAAGTTGATCATACGCAAAATGCACTAACTAGAGTGATCGTCACTAGTCGAGGAGGATAGTTTAATTACATCACAAATAAAGTTTCGTCGTGCATAACTCAAAGTTTCGTCATACAGAAAGTATGGACTAAACGAACACATTGTCATATATCGACAATCAGTCCAACATGTCCTGCCATCCATCCAAGTCAGGGAGATAGTCCCTGAGCCTAGTGAAAGGCTTCAGGTCGAGATGTTGAGAGGCTACCCGTGTTCAGACGTCTTCCCGCGACATTTTTCCTTCTTCGTAGAACATCCATGTTTTTCCGACGACCTCCTTCATGATGATTTGGGCAAGTTCATGCTGGATGTGATAGAACTCAGCTCGAAGTCGATGATCCTCGATATCTCCTAAGTTCTTTTCCCATTGCAGAATATGGGCATCGCCGGATTTAGGTGACATGCGAAGGTTCTGATGATCCCATCTGTACTCTAGCATGTGGTGTAGGACATAGAATCCATCATTAAGAGAATCAGTCGGTTGCTCGATGTAGCAGAAGTCGGTCTTATGGCCGAAGGCGGGAC
Source organism: Secale cereale (assembly GCA_902687465.1). NCBI lineage: Eukaryota > Viridiplantae > Streptophyta > Magnoliopsida > Poales > Poaceae > Secale > Secale cereale. The sequence continues at coordinate 325,036,559 of LR738714.1, read as the reverse complement.
TGCCGCCCCTTCTCTTCTTGTCCTTGACCTCTCCACCCAGTGCGCCGTAGTAAAACATAGCACTGTCGAGAACATCCTTGATGTGGGTGTAATCCTTTTTGTTAATGTTCTTCGATGAGTCCAAGTAAAGAGCGTTGGAGTATCGGGAATAGAGGATGATGAGGACGGCGCGCTCGCCGCTGCGCAAAATAAGTACACCTCAAATTAATTTGCCTCCACCATGCAAATGAATGATTGAAATCAAAGGAAGGATATACGCGCGGATGACTTACAGGGGATGATAAGGCACGAGAATCGCCTCCTTGTCCTTATTGGCGAGCATGAAATTGACGATGTATTCCCTCGCGTATTCACGATGATTTGCGCAGACTCCCAAGAAGGCCTCGTGCATGAAGTACGGGTCAGCGACACAAATATGAGGTATCCGCTCAACCCCGATGATGTAATTCATCTGCAAGGCATAAAGGCGGACAAACGTAAAATCCAGCATCTTCACGTGAAACATGTCGAATATGTAATCGAATCGAAGGAAGAACTTCTCCGCGGGGAATGTGTCGACGTATGATAATTGTCGTGGAATGTTCACCACGTAGAGTCGGTATTTTGGATCTTTCGAGGCAATGAGGCCTTTCTCTATCCGCAGCACATCGTCATGAAGTCTCCTTAGATCACCGAATCTGGCCCTTAGTGCTGCTCCAGGTAGGATTGGTTGACCGGGGATATGCCATTTATGCGCACCGGGGATATCTATACGGTCTTGAACCCGAGGCTGTTGAGGCGGCTGGATCATAGAATCAGCTTTTTAGTCTATCCTTGGTATCTTCCTAGACTTCTTTACTACCAGAAGGTCGACCATAATACGTTCAGCCTCCGGAGACGGCAATTTAGGCACCGACTCATGACGCTCAAACCCTAAGTAGGCGCCAGTATAGACATACTGTCGAGTGCCATCGTCATCCTCATCCTCATCTATGGCGGCGTCACCAGCGACTAATGGTGCCTTTTCCTCACCCCCTCCGCTATCACCAAGCACGTCAGCCGAGGCTAATTGGGTAGGTGAGGTGTTGATGTTCATGCCTAACTGGGTTCTCGTGGGTGAGCTCCCGGCCGCCTCCAACGAAGCAGACTCTTTGGCCACAACAGGATCCACCCATTACAACAATCACCAAGCCACCGCGAGGTCTCGTCGTTATCCCCCATTAGTACCAGAGGAGGCAAATTCTCGTGGCCTAGTTTGACACTGGCCACGGAAACCTTGAAGACGTTCGGGGGGATCGGCCGGCTATGGAACAATGGTTCCTTCGGCTTCATTATCGTCGCCTTCCCCATGTCCACCTTCTGGTCGCCGATGGTGTACAATATGGTGCACGGGGTTTCATCAGCCTGCAGAGAAAAGTATGCGACGTGAGACATCCGAAAGGCAATGGAAATGGGAGATTATACATTTATTGAAGGGGGTGGTGTGACAGATACCGTGAGGGTGTCGAGCTTAGCCAAAGATGAAGCACCGCCGAGGACGTCCGGGGCCGGAGCTGGTGCCGGAGCAAGTGCGGGAGCTGGTGCGGGAGCAGGTGCAGCTGCAGGTGCTGGTGCAATGCTAGTCGAGCTGCTCCCCAAGAAGTCAGGAAGGGGAAAGTCCGCTGCATTTTTCGCTGGATTTTTCCTTGTCCAATTGAAAACGACCGGAACCAAGGAAGTAGACATATCTAAAACCACCCCTTTTGCGGCAGCTACCACTGTTGCGACTGTCTGAGATGATTTCTTCTCAACCACAATCTCAACCTTCTTGTCGATGTTTTCTTCAGTTAACCTCCGTCTTTCTTTCTCTCCTCCGTGGTCTCACGGTAGTACTTCTTCCACATGGCGCCATCTTCGACACCGTGCACGCGTCCATACGACGATCGAGTCTCCACCAGGAGTCGTTTCAATATGTTTAACGCCCGGTTGAATGGAGTATCCCACTTGGGCCTCGCCAACGCCTCAGACGGCAAGTCGCTTTCGGCCGCAATCCTCTGCTGCTCTCTCTGCAAAAGGCACAAGGATCATTTACAAATATGACTAACGTGCAGTCGAATTGATCAGAAACTAAAATTACCAGCAGTCTCATGAACTCCGTCGTGACTGCGTTCGTCTCGAAAACCTTATTCACTGGGTCCCAATGGTGCCGGGCCCTGAGGACGTCATGCTCCTGCGGGACGTGAACTCCGCCAAAGGGTCTGGGATGCCCAGACACGCGGATTCTGCATCCTCCTTGGCCTATATTGACCTCTTCCCACCATAACCACGACTTCCGAGGTGGTGGCACCCAATGTTCCTCTATTGAAGCCCCTTCATGTACTTTCACTTTTTTTGGCAGCTTCGGCATCGCAAGCCGCCTGGAATATTTCAAAGTGCTCTGCCGTGATTGTCGGATTATCCTTTACAATCTCAGAGTAGGGTTCCTTTTTGTCGATGATCCTTGCTTTCACCCTTGTTTTCCAGGCGGCCAACGCGTCCCTAAACTTGGTCATGGCGTGCCTGTTTATCTTCTTCATTGCCGGATCCTTATCTGGATCTTTATAATCCTTTTCATTCCGGCCCGAGAACAAGAATATCTGGTGCAGCTTCTTTAGGAGAGAGGGCCTCATATTATCTATCTTCTGTAGTTTCTCATCATTGATGGTGGCAGTTATCCGTACAATGCACCCTATTTGATTGCCGTAGCATGCGCGCGCTTCTCGGGGCACTTTTGGCTCAAAATTGTGGTCGTCCACCTCCGTGACCACCAGTCTAGTAATCCTGAGCTTGTTAGGAAGCTATTGCCTCTTTGCTTTCCGTTCTACACCGGCTCCGCTAGTCTCGGCGTCGGTCTCAGTCTGAGCGCCGGTCTCGATGCCGGTCTCAGTCTCAGCGCCGGTCTCAGTCTCAGCACCAGTCTGCGTGTCGGTCTCAGTCCCCGATGCCATCGGTTGATCATCGGCAAGGCTCAAAAATTTGTGTGCCGCCAGGTAGACATCGTCGCAATCACCAGAACCCCGTCCTTCATCGTTGCTAGCCTTGTTTCCTATGATTAAATCTAGTCAATCAATTCTAGACCTAATGCTTTGCAGTTACGTTGACTCCTTCCCGGTGCGGCAAATCCCGGGCACTCGATATGACCTAGTTTGTAGCACAAGTCATGCCGAAATTCACGAAAAATTTCGGCATGACTTTTGCTAAAAAGTGGACAAATCGAGAACCTAAAATTTGCCGGAATGGAAATGAATCAACATTCCGGCAAAACATAGGCCGCTCGACTTCATTCCCTGGAAACAACAAAGCCACTTCGACACAATCGAAACACGTGCAACCACAACATTCCGGCAACACTGCCCTAATTAACATCTAGTTAAACAAACTCAACAAAAGCTAAACCCTACTGAACTAATTAACATCTACATTATCTACTACTTAACATATATTATTACCCTAACTAAAAAACATCTACTATTAACCATACTGCCCTAGTTAACTAGTACCATATAAACTACTAATTAACATATACTACTACTAAAAATCATTATCTATGAACCCTAGTACTAATTAACATCTACTACTGCTAATTAACATGGCTGAGGAAGAAAAAGCAGAGAGAGAGGGGGAAGGGGAGGGGTGGGGGCTTACAGAGAGGGGAGAGACGGTGGCGGGGAGGTGCTCAGCGACGGAGGTAGGGTCGGCGAGGGCGGGCTCGGGGTCGGGAGGCGGCGGTCCTGGGCGGGCTCGGGCGGCAGCGGTGAGGTCGAGGGCGGCGACGGTGAGGTCGAGAGCGGCGGCGGCCGGCGGCGATGAGGTTGAGGGCGGCAGCGGCCGGCGGGGGTGAGGGCAGGCTCGGGCTCGGGCCATGGCGACAAAGGACTTAGGGGAACGGGGGGGAGAGGGGGGAAAGGAGGGTTTAGCAAAATTTTGAGCCCGCGGGTGGTTAAGTCAAACTAGGAGTAGCGTTGTTTTGGAAACGCGCTATCGCTAAGTTAGCTATAGCGCGTTTTAGCAAAACACGCTACTGCTATAGGAGGCAGTTATTTCTTTTGTTTATCCTTACATTTTCATTTTTTCATTTCTCCGTTCCCTACTTCTTTCAGTTTCATTTACTTTTCGTTTTTTTTTCATTTTTCTTTTCTTTCTTAGCAGTAGGGCTCTACGTAGGAAACATGCTGCAACAACGACCATAGTGGTAGCGCGCTTTGTGCGGAACCGCTACTACTATTCCTAGCCTACTGCAAACACGGTGGGATTTATAGTGGTAGCGCATTTTGCTGCACACGCGCTACTTCTATAGTTGTATCTATAGCGTGCTTTCCTGAAACGCGCTACTACAAAGTAGCAGTAGCGCCCTATTTTAACCAGCTCTAATGCTATACCTCTGTGTATAGGCCTTTCCCTAGTAGTGCTACTCGCAATCACCCCCATGATTTTGGTTCATCTTCCGGTTCTGGCTCCCAGAAGCGCCGGGTGTGGGTTCCAAATACAGCGCTGCCACCCAGATTCACCACGAGGCCACCCTATGAGGCGCCTCATCCAGCCCAGCAGTATGCACCGCCCAAGACCTCTCGTGGACCAGCTACCAATGCTGCTCCATGCACCGGCACTGTGACATGCTTCAAGTGTGGAGGGTCAGGCCACTATATGTGTGAGTGTCCTTAGAAAAACACTTCCAATCAGCCTGGAAAGTCCGTTGGCCGTGGTAAGCCAGTAGGAAGGGTGTACTATGCCAAGCAAACCACCACCACACGTGGCCATGTGAACCATGTCTCAGCTGAGGAAGCTCATGATGACCCCAATTTCATTCTTGGTATGCTCCTTGTTAACTACCATCCGGCATATGTTCTATTCGATACTGGAGCATCTCATTCATTCACATCTGAGAGCTATGCTTGAATGCACAACATGACATTTTGTGACATGCCCACTTCCATACTAATTCAGACTCCTGGTTCTAAATGGTAAACTTCTAGAGTAAGCCATGGAAATGAAATTCTTGTCGATAGACTTGTTTTTCTCGCATCTTTGATAGCTCTCAAGTCCTCGGACATAAACATCATCTTGGGTATGGACTGGATGGAAGCCCATTATGCTAACATTGATTGTTCCAATAGGATTGTTCAGCTTACCCACCCATGAGGCAAGATAGTCAATGTTTTGACCCGAATGTCCAAGCGTCACCTCTACTCTCTTAATGACATCCCTCTTCCAGACCTCGAAGATACAGCCGTAGTCTGTGAATTTCCGGATGTCTTTCCAAAAGAACTGTCAGGCGTTCTACCTGACAGGGATGTAGAGTTCGTGATAGATCTTGTTCGAGGAAATGGTCCGATCTCTAGGAGACCCTATAAGATGGCACCCTTCGAACTAACGGACCTTAAGAAACAACTCGATGAGTCCTTGCAAAAGGGTTTCATCCGTCCTAGTTCATCTCCTTGGGCTTGTCCCGTCCTCTTCGTCAAGAACAAGGATGGAACGGATCATATGGTTGTAGATTATAGCTACTTCTTGATATTGCGTTGGTTTTTCCCTTGAAGAGGAAAGGGTGATGCAGCAAAGTAGAAATATGTATTTCCCTCAGTTGAGATTAAAGGTATCAATCTAGTAGGAGAAGAACGCACAAATCACTAATACCTGCAAAAACAATCAAACACTTGCACCCAACACTATAAAAGGGTTGTCAATCCCTTTCCGGTTACTTGCAAAAGTGAAATCTAATATGATGAGGACATCACCAACAAGGTTACACCCATAGGCCCAACTGATACATGTACAGGACCAATTACTAGAGCTCGCGCACACTAATTAAATTACCATGTACTTTCATTTCTTGGTAATGATTCTAATGTCCATGAGAATATGATGCTGCCTAAATTGGATACATTTGTCTTGCTTACAAATTAAGGGCCTAGCTTTGACAAGAAGGATGAACATTGGAGCAAGATCAAGCATGGAGACGATGGCATGTGCAAGGGGAACAAGAACGGAGTTACAAGTGATGATTTCAGGACTTTGAAGCCACCATAATGAGTGCGTGAAGCCTTGGACGAAATATACAAGATGCCACTTCATAAATTTTGTCAAGAGGCTATTATAGGTGCTGCATCACCTTATTATTGGGCCAGGCCCATGTGATTTTGAAATAGACAAGTATAGGCTGTTTTTTAGAGTCCGTATGTGTGGGGAAAACCGAGTTAGGGTTGGTTTCGGACCCCTTCTCCAAGGGGCCTCGAAATTCCCCCTCTCTTTCCCCATATATACAGCCCTTAGGGCATCGTTTAGTCTTTGGGTTTTATTTAGATTAAATTTCGCCATAGCTGCAACTTCGCGTACTTCGTTTGTGTTCAACGACCAGACAAAGGCGTCACAGAACCCCACCTTGATCAATAAAGCTTTCCTCATATATTGGCAATATCTAGATTGCAATCTTAGTTTCTTGCTTGTTCTTCATTTGCTTGTAGGAAATAGACCCTCGTGGTCAGGTTGATCATGCTCCGCCGTTGTCAATAACCTCTCGAAGTTGGTTTAGCGATTGCTAAGGCGTGACGTCCTCACACGTTCGTAGTCGGATTGTCAAACTCTACTCCATCAAAAACTATAGCCACCATCTCATCGAAAGACGGGACACCTTTGCCTCTATCAAGTGGTATCAGATTTCCAGGTTGCTCGTGAGATTTTACAGTTTTTCGTAGATTAGATCGAGTCTGTTCTTCATACTTACAGTCCACGAAAAGGCCAAAAAAATTAGGGTTAGTTCATCATATCCGAACCAGTCTGAGCCATTGCATAATCTTGTCCGTGTTTGCTTAGTTGAATTTGCGGTTGCATCGTCGTGTCAAGTTGCCGGTCTTAGCGTCTAGTCTTTTAGATTTTCGAGTTCTCGTCATAAGTTGTCATGTCGCCGCCGCAACATCTTCCTCGCCCCTGCCATATCCCACCACCGCTACAACATACCATCACCGCTGACATAACCTACCACCGCTGCCATATCCTACCATCTTCTATCCACCACCAATCCGAGCTCTTTTCATATTAGGTCTGTTCTCGAGATCCATCTAGTTTCGGATTCGTGTTTCCTTGCCTGCGTAGGTCTCGGAAAAAAATCCGACAGGTGAAAATATTTTTTTTCCTATCCTATTTTTAGGCTTTTCTATGTCTTTTGAGACACGTGCCACCATACTATTTTTTTACCACACTTTTTCGTCGTCGCTGCCCTGATTCCGAAAAAAAAATCGTCAAATTTTTTTCATGCCTATCATCTTAGTTTGACTTGGGAAGAGTTTTGAGACACTCGCCATTATAGTGATTTTCGGCAAAAAAAAAGAGCGCAAAAAAAAGAGGCGAAAAAAAAATTCAGAGTGTGCTTTCCCCTTAATTACGTGCAGCGCCGTGATTTTGTTAGTGTTCTAGGCTCGCGTCTCTAGTACGGTCTAGCCTAGGACCAACACAGTACCGTTGTTAAGCGTTTATTCAACTTTGCATCTCTGAATTGATTATTGATGACCCTTTTTGCTACTATCTTATAAGCCTTACCAGCTCCACATACATCTACGTCATGCGTTTGACTCTCCCTGGTAATCTATTTATCCAAGCTTTGAGAGTTCTGACTACCATAGTTGTCGATCACCACCTGCTGCTGGGTAAGAACTGGTAAGAATTTGAGATTTGCTTGACGGATTTGTGACGCCCCACCACCACCATTTTCTAGTAGTATGTAGGATCACTTTTTGTGTGTTTCTATTGCTGCTAACCATGCCAGGATCATAAGTTGATGAGACTGACTGGGAGAACATGACGAACAAGGAGTTGCATGATAAATTTCAACAAATGATGTGTCAATAGGTAGAAGATGTGATGACCAGTATTGACAACGCACTAGCGAGGATGGATGGCATTGAGAAGTCAATTGACACCAAGTTGGATGCCAAATTCACTGAAATGCTTGCGCGTCTACCTCCACCTGATGCACCATTGCAACAACAACAACCACCACCTTCATGCCGTGAAACAGCCCTCCGCAAAGCGAGCCGTGTCGCTCTTCAGCCTGGACAACCTGTTGGTGCCGCTGTTGATACTTCTGTTGCTCCTGCTGCTGCTGAGGAGGAGGACGATTATGTGGGAGATTACGAGGATGAGGTTGATCAAAATAAGAACTACGTGCAACAACCGACACCACAACCACCAGGTCATCCACATGCAAATAATCGCATTGGTAGGGCTGCACCACACCCTCAGGTAGGAGATCATGACCATCTCCCTAAACTAAAATTGAATATTCCACCATTTGAGGGTAGATATGTTCGTGATATATATCTTACTTGGGAGTTAGAAACCGAACATTGTTTTACATGTTTAAAATATCCCGAGGAGAGACGTGTTGCTGCTGCTCTTTGTGATTTCACTAGTTTTGCTTGTGCGTGGTGGTTTGAATATTGTAGATTATATCCGGATAATATTCCAACTACTTGGGCTGCTTTGAAAACTGCTATGCGTACTCATTGGGTTCCACCATATTATCAATGCTAATTACTTCAGAAATTGGAGGGTATAAGACAAGGAAAAAATTATGTAGAGGAATATTATAAGGAATTACAAACTGGCCTGATTAGATGTGGTATTCTTGAGGATAATGAGGCTATGCTTGCACGTTTTATTGGTGGCTTAAATAGAGAGATTCAGACAATTCTAGAGTATAAGGAATATAATAATATCACTCGTTTATTCCATCTTGCTGCCAAAGCTGAACGTAAAGTGCAGGATCGACAGGCCTTGGCGCGAATTAATTTTTCTGCAGGTCGACCTTCATCATGGACACCGCGTGCATCATCTAATTCAACACGTCCGGCTGCACCACCCCCTACTTCATCCGTCACTTCTAGCCGTGATAAAAGCAAAGAAGCACCACCACCATCAACCAGGAGTACACTTTCCGGTCCTGCCCAGAGCTCTTCTTCATCCATGGCATTCACAGGGCCAACACATGATGTTATATTTTGACGTTGCACTGGTCGTGGTCACTATGCGAGCAAATGCCCATCTCAGCGTGTCATGATTGCTACTGAGGATGGTGGTTATGAGTCCGCTAGTGACTATGATCAGGAGATTTTGGCTCTTATTACACGTGAAGAACACGGTGGAAATTATTCTGAAAATGAGAAGCAATACATGGCTCCTGAAGACGCTGACATGTATGAATGTTAGTTGATCAGCGTGTTTTGAGTGTGCATGTCACACAAGCGAAGCAAAATCAGAGGCATAATTTCTTCTATACAAAGGGAGTTGTGAAGGAACATTATGTTCGTGTCATCATAGATGGAGGGAGCTGCAACAACCTGGCTAGCATGGAGATGGCGGAGAAGCTATCTCTCACCACAAGACCACATCCACATCCTTACTACATCCAATGGTTCAACAACAATATCAAGGTTAAGGTAACACGTACTGTTCATGTGCATTTTAGTATCTCCACATATGCTGATTATGTTGATTGTGATGTGGTACACATGCAACCATGTTCCTTATTACTTGGTGGACCATGGCAATTTGATAAAAATTCTGTACACCATGGTAGAAACAATCGATATACTCTTGTTCATAAGGATAAACGTATTACTTTGCTTCCTATGTCTCCTGATTCCATTTTGAAAGATGATATTAATAGAGCTAATAAAGGAAAATAGGAGCAAAATAAGAGTGAAAATCAGATTGTGGCAATAGAATTTGAGCAACAAATGAAGCCTAATAACACACCATCATCTCATGTTGCATCTGAAATTAAATTAAAAAGTGGATGTTTACTTGCCACCAAATATGATATTGATGATCTAGATTTAAGCAAATCTTTTTGCTATGCTTTTGTGTGCAAAGAGGCATTATTTTCATTCAAGGACGTGCCTTCCTCTTTGCCTCCTACTCTCACTAACATTTTGCAGGAGTTCGTGGACATCTTTCCACAAGACGTGCCACCGGGATTACCACCTATTCGACGGATTGAGCATCAGATCGACTTAATTCCCGGTGCATCGCTACCCAACCGCGCACCATACCGTACCAATCCAGAGGAGACGAAGGAGATTATGCGTCAAGTACAGGAGCTACTCGACAAAGGTTATATACGTGAATCCCTTAGTCCTTGTGCTGTTCCTATTATTCTAGTCCTGAAAAAGGATGGTACATCGCGTATGTGTGTGGATTGTAGAGGCATTAATAATATTACTATTCGTTATCGTCATCCTATTCCTAGGCTAGATGATATGCTTGATGAATTGAGTGGCTCTACAATATTCTCCATAGTTGATTTGCGCAGTGGATACCATCAAATTCGTATGAAATTGGGAGATGAATGGAAAACAACATTTAAAACTAAGTTTGGATTATATGACTGGTTAGTCATGCCTTTTGGGTTAACTAATGCACCTAGTACTTTCATGAGATTAATGAATAAAGTTTTACGTGTTTTCATTGGACGATTTGTGGTAGTATACTTTGATGATATATTGATTTATAGTAGATCTTTGGAGGAACATTTAGAACATTTACGTGCTATTTTTATTGCTCTACGTGATGCACGTTTGTTTGGTAACCTTGGAAAGTGCACCTTTGGCACCAACCGAGTATATTTCTTGGCTATGTTGTTACTCCACAGGGAATTGAGGTTGATAAAGCCAAGATTGAAGCTATTGAGAGTTGGCCGTAGCCCAAAACGGTCACACACGTGAGGAGTTTCCTTGGCCTCGCTGGATTCCATAGGCGTTTTGTGAGAGATTTCAGCACCATTGCTGCACCTCTCAATGAGCTTACAAACAAGGATGTGCCTTTTGTTTGGGGTACTGCACAGGAAGAAGCATTCACGGTCTTGAAAGATAAGTTAACACATGCTCCTTTACTCCAACTTCCTGATTTTAGTAAGACCTTTTAGCTTGAATGTGATGCTAGTGGAATTGGGTTAGGAGGTGTGTTATTACAAGATGGTAAACCTGTTGCATAATTTTCTGAAAAAATTGAGTGGGCCTAGTCTGAATTATTCTACTTATGATAAGGAATTATATGCTCTTGTTCGGACTTTGGAAACATGGCAACATTATTTATGGCCCAAAGAATTTGTTATACATTCTGATCATGAATCTTTGAAGCATATTAAAAGTCAAGCAAAAATGAATCGTAGACATGCTAAATGGGTTGAGTTCATAGATACTTTCCCGTATGTTATTAAACACAAGAAGGGAAAAGAAAATGTTATTGCTGATGCATTGTCTTGTCGTTATAATATGCTTTCACAACTTGACTTTAAAATATTTGGTTTGGAGACCATCAAAGATCAATATGTGCATGATGCTGAATTTAAAGATGTATTGCAGAATTGTAAAGAAGGGAGAACATGGAACAAGTTCGTCGTTAATGATGTATTTGTGTTTCGTGCTAACAAGCTATGCATTCCAGCTAGCTCTGTTCGTCTTTTGCTGTTGCAGGAGGCGCATGGAGGAGGATTAATGGGACACTTTGGTGTGAAGAAGACGAGGACGTACTTGCTAGACATTTCTTTTGGCCAAAGATGAGACATGATGTTGAGCATTTTGTTGCTCGCTGCACTACATGTCAAAAAGCTAAGTCATGACTAAATCCTCATGGTTTATATATGCCTTTGCCTGTCCCTAGTATTCCTTGGGAAGATATATCTATGGACTTTGTTTTGGGTTTATCTCGAACAAAGAAGGGGAGGGATAGTATATTTGTTGTCGTGGATAGGTTCTCAAAGCTGGCATACTTTATACCATGTCAAAAATGCGATGATGTTGCTAATGTTGCTGATTTGTTCCTTTGTGAAATTATTCGCTTGCATGGTGTGCCAAATACTATTGTTTCAGATCGTGATACTAAATTTCTTAGCCACTTTTGGAGATGTTTATGGGCTAAGTTGGGGACTAAACTGTTTTTAGTACTACTTGTCACACCCAAACTGATGGACAAACTGAAGTAGTCAATAGAACTTTGTCTACTATGCTTAGGGATGTTTTGAAGAATAACAAGAAAATGTGGGAATAATGCTTGCCTCATATTGAATTTGCTTATAATCATTCGTTGCATTCTGCTAAAAAGATGTGCCCTTTTGAAATTTTCTATGATTTCCTACCTCGTGCACCTATTGATTTGTTGCCTCTTCCATCTTCGGAGAAGGTTAATTTTGATGCTAAACAACGTGCTGAATTGATCTTAAAAATGCATGAGTTAACTAAGGAAAATATTGAGTGCATGAATACTAAATATAAACTTGTTGGAGATAAGGGTAGAAAATGTGTTGTCTCTGCACCTGGAGATCTTGTTTGGTGACATTTGCGTAAGGATATGTTTCCTAATTTGCGCAAGTCAAAGCTAATACCACGTGTTGATGGTCCTTTCAAGGTGTTAGAGAAAATAAATGATAATGCATAGAAAATTGAGTTGCCTGCAGATTTTGGGGTTAGTCCCACATTTAATATTGCAGATTTGAAGCCTTACTTGGGTGAGGAAGATGAGCTTCCGTTGAGGACGACTTCAAATCAAGAAGGGGAGGATAATGAGGACATCACTAACAACGTTACACCCACAGCCCCAAATGATACATATACAGGACCAATTACTAGAGCTCGCGCACGCCAATTAAATTACTAGGTACTTTCGTTTCTTGGTAATGATTCTAATGTTCATGAGAATATGATGCTGCCTAAATTGGATACATTTGTCTTGCTTACAAATGAAGGGCCTAGTTTGGAAAAGAAAGATGAACATTGGAGCAAGATCAAGCATGGAGTTGATGGCATGCGCAAGGGGAACAAGAACGGAGTTACAAGTGATGATTTTAGGACTTTGAAGCCACCATAATGAGTGTGTGAAGCCTTGGACGAAATATACAAGATGCCACTTCGTAAATTTCGTCCAGAGGCTATTATAGGTGTCGCGTCACCTTATTATTGGGCCAGGCCCATGTAATTTCGAAATAGACAAGTATAGGCTGTTTTTAGAGTCCGTATATGTGGGGAAAACCGAGTTAGGGTTGGTTTCGGACCCCTTCTCCAAGGGGCCACAAAATTCCCCCTCTTTCCCCATATATAAAGCCCTTAGGGCATCGTTTAGTCTTTGGGTTTTGTTTAGATTAAAGTTCGCCATAGCTGCAACTTCGCGTACTTTGTTTGTGTTCAACGACCAGACAAAGGCGTCACAGAACCCCACCTTGATCAATAAAGCGTTCCTCTTATATTCGCAATATCCAGATTGCAATCTTAGTTTCTTGCTTGTTCTTTGTTTGCTTGCAGGAAATAGACCCTCGTGGTCAGGTTGATCGTGATCCGGCGTGGTCAATAACCTCTCGAAGTTGGTTTAGCGATTTCTAAGGCGCGACGTCCTCGCATGTTCGTAGTCGGATCGTCAAAGTCCACTCCATCAAAAACGATAGCCACCATCTCGTCGAAAGACGGGACACCTTTGCCTCTATCATTATAGAGGTAGATAAATAAAAGATAAAATGTTTTTGGATTTTTGATTTATAGATCCAAAAGTAAAAGATTGCAAAATAGTAGATCAGAAACTAATATGATAGAAAATAGACCCGGGGGGCATAGGTTTCACTAGACGCTTCTCTCATGATAGAAAATAATACGGTGGGTGAACAAATTATTGTCGAGCAATTGATTGAAAAGTGCAAAGTTATGATGATATCCAAGGCAATGATTATGTAATATAGGCATCATGTCCATATCAAGTAGACCTACTCCTGCCTGCTTCTCTCATGATAGAAAATAATACGGTGCGTGAACAAATTACTGCCGAGCAATTGATAGAAAAGCGCAAAGTTATGACGATATCCAAGGCAGTGATTATGTAATATAGGCATCACGTCCATATCAAGTAGACCGACTCCTTCCTGCATCTACTACCATTACTCCAAACAATGACCGACTCCTGCCTACATCTATAGTATTAAGTTCATCAAGAACTGAGTAACACATTAAGTAAGATGACATGATGTAGAGGAATAAACTCAAGCAATATGATGTAAACACCATCTTTTTATCCTCGATGGCAACAATACAATACGTGCCTCGCTACCCCTACTTTGTCACTCGATGGGGACACCGCAAGATTGAACCCAAAGCCAAGCACTTTTCCCATTGCAAGAAAAACCAATCTAGTTGGACAAACCAAACCGATAATTCGAAGAGAATTAGAAGGATATAAAATCATGTATATATGAATTCATAGAAGATTCAAATAATATTCATAGATAAGTTGATCACAAATCCACAATTCATCAGATCTAGATTACATAGGATAGATCTCCAAGAACATCGAGGAGAACATGGTATTGAGAATCAAAGAGAGAGAAGAAGCCATCTAGATACTAGCTATGGACCCGTAGGTCTATGGTAAACTACTCATGCTTCATCGGAAGGGCAATAGAGTTGATGTAGATGTCCTCCATGATCGAATCCCCCTCCGGCAGGATGTCAGAAAAGGCCCCAAGATGGGATCTCACTGGTACAGAAGTTTGCGGCGGTAGAAAAGTATTTTCGTGGATGCTTTTGGGGGTTTTGATATATTTCTGAATTTATAGGGCGAGTAGGTTATTGGAGTCACGTGGGCCACACAAGGCAGGGGGCGCGCTCACTCTCCTAGGGTGCACCCTCCACCCTTGCCGCCTCTTCGTGGCTCTTCTGACTTAGATCTCAAGTCCCCTGGGTGTCTTCTCGTCTAAGAAAAATCATCGTCAAGTTTCATTCCGTTTGGACTCGGTTCGATATTCCTTTTCTACAAAACTCAAAAACAAGGAAAAACAAAAACTGGCACTTGGCTCCAGATTAATAAGTTAGTCCCAAAAATAATATAAAATAGCATATTTATGCATATAAAACATCCAAAACAGATAAACAATAGCATGGAACAATAAAAAATTATAGATACGTTAGACGTACCAAACATCCCCAAGCTTAATTCCTACTCATCCTCGAGTAGGTAAATGATAAAAACAACATTTTTGATGTGGAATGCTACCTAACATATTTATCAATGTAATTCTTCTTTATTGTGGCATGAATGTTAAGATCCATAAGATTCGAAACAAGAGTTTATCAATATCAAAACAATAATACTTCAAGCATACTAAAAGCAAATTATGAAGCTTCAAAAATAACATGGATAAAGAAAGTTGTCCCTACAAAATCATATAGTCTTGTTATGATCCTCTTCTCAACGCAAAGTAT
Organism: Secale cereale; assembly: GCA_902687465.1. Lineage (NCBI taxonomy): Eukaryota > Viridiplantae > Streptophyta > Magnoliopsida > Poales > Poaceae > Secale > Secale cereale. The sequence goes on along the minus strand of LR738714.1, from coordinate 325,021,329 downwards.
AAATCATGCCCATCCTGGTGTCAGCCAAGCAATTGTTTCATACTTTTTAACGCGCTTCAGCTTTTTCAACTCTTCACGCAATACATGAGCGTGAGCCATGGACATAGCATGTAATGCCCCAGATGTAACACTTTCCAATATTGGCAATATATGAAACTTTGACTTCAGCAATTCCATTCTGGGCTCTTCTTTCAATTCGGGTTTCTTCGTTTTGTCGTGTGCGTGTGTGCTTTTCATACATGTCATGTTACCATGTGCATTGCATTGCATTCGTGTTGTCATTTGCTCCCGATCCCACTCGTCTCTTCCTGTTGTTCATTTCGAGTTCCGACACTCACACACGTGCCGGTGGCATCCCCGAGTCCTTCTTTCGTGCGGGACCTTGTAACGTTCCCGGAATGACGTGAGACTTGTCGTGTGTTGTTGTTTTGGTACGTGTAGGCCGCATGTCAAGTTTCATCGCGTTTGGAGTTTGTTTGGTACTCCAACAGTTATCCTAGTGGGCTAAAAGTACTCCATCCTTTTGGCCCAAGACCCCCTCCACAACAGCCCATAAACCCAGCACAACCACTACCATTCTCTCGGTCGTCGGATCATGATCGCGTGGCCGCGAACCGCTCCGCATTTGGACACTCCTACCTCCCTCTACCTATAAATATGTGCCTCCCCCTCCATTTTCGCGCAGATGAAACCCTAGCCCCGCTCCCATCGCGTAGCCGAACATGTCTGCACCGCTGCCGGACATGCCCAGCACCCCAGCCACCTCACTCCGCCCAATCAGCGAGCGACACGTCTGCTCCACTGCCTCCCTCCTCCAATAGCGCAGCGCCACCTCACCCCGCTCTCTCTCCCGCAGCCACCGAAGCCCGCGGCCGTCGCCGCTGCGGCCCGAGCGCGCCCAGCCGCCGTCTTCAAGCGCCGCCGCCCAGCTTGCCTTCCTCGCCGCCCCGCTCACCGGAGCAACCTCCGGCGCCGGCCAGCACCGCCACCGCGCTGCCCCAGGCCGGTCCCTCTGCCGCCTGCCGGACCTCCGCCGCCAGTGCCAACCGCCGCCGCCGCCCGAGCTCTCAACTGCCCTCGCCGGAGCCCTCCTCCGCCAGATCATCGTCGTCGTCGCCGGGAACGGGGCGCCTCGACCGGATCCGGCCGCCCCGGCCTTCCCGTCGCTGGATCCGCCCTGTCCGCTGCCCCTCGCCGGCGTCCTCTGCCGCGCCGCCGTCCCTGCATCGCCGCAGCGGTCGAGGACGACGACCGACGCGCCAATGCCCTCCAGGCCGGCCACCTTTCTCGCTTAGGCCGAGGCCCAGATCGGCAGGCCCAGCACCATCCCAGGCCGGCCTGCCTCGCATTCCCCTTCGTCTGGCTCGAGAGGCCCAGTGGTGAGCCTCTGCCAGTCCTTCGCCTGAGCGTCGCTTAATATTTTGCGCTCGCCTGTTTTTTTTCCTGTGTGAGATGACTAAGTCCCAGAAATTGTATTTTGTTGCCTCATTTCCATGGCTGTAACTTCGTGCTCGTAGATTCGTTTTGGGCGTGTGATATATCAAAATGATAGTAGTGATGTGCTCTACATTTTGTTCCATTGTGGCATGCTTGTTTGAGTTCATCTAGAGGTCCTAATCTTCGTGACAGGAGTGCTACTTGTTATAAACTGCTGTTACTTGTTATTTTGTTGCTATGTTTGCTTGATGCCCCACTCAAATCCATGCTAGTTTTGGAGTGGCCAATTATCATTCCTTGTTGTCCATGTTTTTGTCTATCCATTCATGCCCTCACTTGCACATGTGGATTGATGTAGCTTATTTATTTCTTGCTCTCAAGTTGCTATAAATTATGCCTGTCAGGTTTTTATCAGCATGATCAATTTGGCGTAGCTTGTTGCTATTGATCCATGCCTCCTATGGAGTTGCTCCAATGGAGTTGATTGATGTAGGATATGTCTACTACATGTCCATGATCTTTATATACTTAGTGGAGTTGATATGCATGTTGTTTTGTGCCTCCGAAGGCAGCATCGTGATGATGTTTTTGCCTTCCCAGATTTTGGCTATGTCTGGATAATTTTATTGCAACTTGCCATGCTTTGTTAATTGTGTTCCAGTAGGTTTTTGGGGGTCTTCTAAGTTCATACTTGTTAAGTAACATGTCTACTTCATGTCCATGCTTCATGTCATCATGTTTGGGTGCTGTAGAGTATATATCTCTTGCTCCAAAGTTGCTATGTGGCTGTTAACTTCAGCTTTGCATTGTATCTTGTTTCGTGTGTATGTGTTGAACCGTTGCTCCGTTTTGAGTGTGCCCTATATGAAACTTGTGTGATTTTGCATGTAGAATCATAATATCATGTTGTTTACATGTTTGGAGTGTGTTTGCTTGATGTTTGGGTGCATCTTGCGCCGTTGCCTTACTTGTCTTGTTTTGCTCATATCTTCTAGACCGTAGCTCCGAATTAAACAAACCTTTTATGAAACTTGACTAGAATTTCGTGTAGATCATCATGGTGCATTTAACTTGCTGTTTAACAACTTTAACTTAAGGTTTGTTCAGATATGGACCACTTTCAAAATATGCATATGAGGACTTACCGGATTTGCTATATGTTGATTCCGGCCTCATTTAAACTTGTTGTTTTGTGTTGTTCTTGTGTGCTTCCTCCCATGCCATAAAATGCATCATACAGACATGTCTTGCATCATGTTGATTGTGCATTGCACCGTGTTTGATGTTGTGCCATGTTGTGTTCTTGTGTTGAGTAGAGCCGGAAGCCGAGACCGAGTACGAGGTTCCTACCGAGGTTGAGTACGAGGAGCCGTCTTACGATCCCATCGACGACTCGACAGGCAAGATGACCTGACACAGATATCATTACTATCTTTGCCTATTCCTAGAAGTCTCGCTCTTTAGCTTATTGCCTCGATGCCCATGATTGTTTGTCAGCCTCCTATTGTAGCCATGAATCTCTCTAACCACCCAACCTAGCAAACCGTTGTTTGGCTACGTAAGCTTCGCTCAGCCCCTCTTATATCATTGCTAGTTGCAGGAGAAGATTTGAAGATGCTTGCTTCATGTTGAAGTTATTGTTGGGATATCACATTATATAAACTGTTAAACCAAATCAACTATATATTGGTAATGGGTGGAAGGCTAAGCCTCTTGTTTGTTGTTTTGTTCCACTCATGCCACCCTAGGAACCGTATAAACCGGTGTTATGTTCCTTGATTATGCGTCCCTAACACAGTTGGGGTTTATGGGGCCCCCTCGATAACCCGCTTAGCGCTAAAGCTTTTCCAGCAAGGCCCGACATTGGTTTTACATTTGCCTAATAACTAAAACTTGCATCAGGCGTTGCAAACCCGAGTTCTTAATCAACAACCCGGGCCAGTGCTCCTCTTGAGTGTTGGTCCAAACTAGGCATTATGCGGGGCCACCACGAGGAAACTCGAGGATTGGTTTTACCTGTAGGATCGCCCATCCGGTCGTGGCCTGAGACTAGATACGCGCGGCTATTGTTAGGGTGTCGGCGCGCCGGGATGTCTTGCTGGATTAGTTTTACCTTAGTCGGAATATCTTGAGCACGGGATTCCGAGAATACTCGGGTCTTCCCACCTTGGAGTTACGACTCCGCAGATCGTGAGCTTGTGATGGGCTAAGTTGGGACACCTGTCGTGGAATTAGCACGGCAGATGTCCGTTTTAGAGGACTTAGGTGTGGAGCCATCGCGCGGGTTAGCTTGAAGAGGTTAAAGCACACAAAGAACACAGAGGGTTTATACTAGTTCGGCCCCTTCGATGAAGGTAAAAGCCTACATCTAGTTTGGTTTGGTATTGCTTGGGCGTTGATGAACAGGGAGCGGATTGCTTTCCTGTGTCTCGACGGGTTGTTGCTTGTCCTTGAACCGTCGCCGGGTCGTCCCTTTATATAAGAGGCGACGCCGGCTCCGGTTTACAGAGTCCCGAGGCCGGTTCATAATCGTGTCCGCCTCGGTCTCTGCTCTTTCTATCTTACACCTCAAGTTACATGGTATGACGGTTTACAAACCGTAAGCTTTACATATGGGCCCTAAGCCTCCATGGGTCGTAACCACCGGTTCATATTCTACTGGGCTTATGCTAATACAACTATGTAAGTGTAATCTGGATCTTCCTAGCCGGTTTATACCTGCTAGTAATATCCCTGACATTAGGCCCCAGATTGATTTGAACTTGTTCATGTCAGTCTTCTAAGTCTTTGCATAAATTTCCTCTCTGTAACTTCTCTGCATTGTAAACCGGCTATGACGTCATCTCCAGAAATCATCTCAATCTGTCGTGACATCACCTCCGCATTTATTGCTCATCTCTGTTTGTTACCTTTGTTAAATGCTATCCCGAAGATCGAGGCGACAACGGAATCTTTATCCATTCTCTGACCTCCTTGATTCTCGCGCTTGCCGTTTCACCTCACCAGCTTATAAATACCGCTGAGACCTGTCCTTTTTCTTCCTTCCGCACTTCATCTTCCTCCGTCGCCCGAAGCTCCGCCGCCGTTCTTCGAGCCCGTCGCCGTCGTCAATCTAGGCCACTGCATCACCCTGAACTGTGTCCAGAGCACTCCGCCGCCGCCTTCTTCTTTCTCAGGTACTTCTTCTTTCTCGCTGTAGATCTCAATCTAGGGTTCCTCCATGAAACCTCGAAGCTTGCTGTTCATTCCTGTAGGTAACATTTGCAGTAGATTCAAACCTTGGATTCGTTTCGAATGCGCTCCTGCTCCGTGATTTAAACCTTAGATTCAAACCTTAGATTCATTTGGTCTGTAGAAGCCCTTCGTGGTTCTTCCTGTATAAGACTTGCACATATTTCATCTTTTCCTTATGTCTCAGATCCATTTTTACTTTAGCCTTCTGTAGAAACCTGTTTCTTCATCTTGTAGATCTGTAAACTACTCACCGGTTTAACCAATCACATGCTCTTCCTGTAAAGAATTAATCATAAGCTCGACGGTTTAGCCTTCTCTTTTCTGTTATCATAAACCGGTAGCTGCTCACTTCACATCTGCTTCCGGGTTGTCAATGCCATTAGTCCCTTGTCTAAACCGTCGATACAATTTGATGTTACGCTCCGATTTATGCTTCAGTACTTAGTAATCCGGATTTTGCACTGTATCATTCAGCATTTCCTTTAGTCGAGATGACTGCCAAACAGTTCGTTTGCAGCAACTGGGCTCCTTCCCGCATTACGGAAGAAGATTTAACAAACGCCGCTTCAATTGGTCTTCTGGGTCCTAAAAATGTTCTACACTGGCGGGCCCCAGGAGATGAATGCCCCCTACCCCTAAGGAAGGAGAGATCATTGTTTTCTTTGATCACATGGCCCGGGGTTTCAGCCCTCCCGGTTCAAAATTCTTCCGGGATGTGCTAGCCACTTTTCAGCTTCATCCTCAGATATAGGTCCAAACTCTATATCAAATGTCTGCAATTTTCAAGTCTTCTCGGAAGCATACCTTCAAGAGGAACCATCAGTGGATCTGTTCCGAGACTTTTTCCACTTAAACCGGCGGACAGAGTTTACTGCCGGACCGCATCAAGAGTTGGGCGGTGTTAGCATTCAAAAGAGAAGAGATGTGACCTTCCCTCACGCTGCTCTCCATACACACCCCAAGGAATGGAACCAATCATGGTTCTATTGCAAAGATACCTCGCCTGAAGGAGAAAACCCACTGCCGGGTTACCGTGCACATCGTCTACCTGAAGATCATCCACTGCCGCAGCGCCTTAGTTCTTCAGAGTGGGCCCGGGTTGCCCCTCAGCTTTCTAAGCTTAGGGCCTTTATGGCCAACGGTTTAACTGGAGTAGGTTTTGTTCGCTGTTGGCTTGCCTGGAGCATCCTTCCACTGAGCCGGCGCTCCGGCCTGATGTGTGAGTATATCGGAAAAACGGATGACCCTCAACGCCATATTGACATAATACTTCCTGAGAAAGAAGTCACTGAATCCGCAAAGAACATGCTCAACATCTCCCTGGAAGAGTGCAACCGGACCGGATTGGCTCCATTCTATGAAAACAACAAACCGCCAGCAGTAAGTTCTTTCTGACCTCATCTACTTTTTCTGATCCGTCCATATCAATTATCTTCTATTTATTTCCTATCTTCTGCACAGGCCAACGATCCCGTCTAGAAGAGAAAACCTCAAGATAAGTCAGGCAAGCAGCCACGCCGGAAGACGTATGTTGTCAAGAAGAAAAAGGCGGCCGCTGCCTCCGGTTCACATCCTGAGGAAGATGATCCGGATTCCGAGCTATGAACTGATCCTGATGTGTTTTAATCTCCCTTTATCCAATTTATGTTAACAGTGTATTTCCACAGGATTTGGCTGAAGGAAGTAAAGCGGCGGAAGTTGAGGTAATCTCTCTTTTTTCAGACTCAGAACCGCCGGCGCCCAAAATCCGTCGGGCGTCCCGGAAATACCCTTTTTTCTCATCCTTACGCTCAATTGGACCCCAAATTTCTTTTGAAGAAGCAGCAGCATGAAGCACGCCGGACTACGCGCCATAGTGGCCACGTAGTAGAATCCTCCAGAATATCTCTTACTCCGGCTCGCAGGCGCCGCTCTGAGGTTTTTCTTTTTCCAACTCTTCTTCATCCAAAGGCCGGGCTTATACGTAAACCACTTAAACCGTCTGATCCTAACTATTAGGAGACTCCTTTGTCCTCTTCTGGCGAGTCGACCGCCACCCAGGTCCCTGTGCTGAAGACCGTGCTTGGGTAAGTCCCTTTGAATATCCGGTTTATATTTGTATTTGTTCCTTGATGATTCTCATTGTTCCTTCGATTTTCTTCAGCAAGCCCAAGCCTACCAAGAAGGCGAAAGCCACCAGAGCGGCTGCCGAGACTGCTACTGCTGAACCGGCGGCTGATCCGGACGAAATCATCCCTCCAAAGAACGATCCTGCAGCTCAGTTTGACGATCCTGCAGCTCAGTTTGACGACCCTATTCCCATGGAAGATGCTAATATGGAAAATGTAGTTGAACCGGCGAGTCCTGTCCGGGTTAGCCCTCCTCGGACTAACCCGGCTCCTGTTAGCCTGGCACCTACTGTTGCCTCTTCTCAACCAACTACTGCTTCTTCCCCGGATGTTCAGATAACCGGGTTAGGTTTTACCGCTCCTGCTGAGCCTATCATCTTGGCCAAACATACTGCCAAAGAGGAGAAGCTTCAACAAGAAAAGGGCAAATGGAGCATGGACTTGTCCAGCTATGTCCAATTGAGTGCCCAGGAACTTTATTCCGGGTATTTGAACCGGCTTCATACCAGCCGCGATTATGAATTGGGCTTGGTTAATATGATGAAGGATAAGTACGAGGTAACTTCCTTCACTTGTCTTTGTTTTTGTATTCTTTGTACTCCTGTCTTTATGTCATAGTAGCCCCCAAGTGCCGGTTTAGCTTCTTTGTAGGTAAACCGGTACTTCCAATGTATGCAAAATGAACTTACATTAGCCCCCAAGTGCCAGGGGCATAACTTGTTTTATGCGGCTGGGACTTGTCTGAATTTCTCTTTTAATAATTCAACCGTACATTAGCCCCCAAGTGTCAAGTGGATAACTTGTTTATATGCTTGAGACTTGTCTGATTTGTCTTTTACTCCATTTGATTTCCTTGTAGGCTGACTTGACCCGGAGGGCTGCAGAGGTAACTGAGCTCCGGAATAGACTGGCTGCTACTGAAACTGCCCCTGCCAAAGCTAAGGAAGAACTTGCTCTGAACTTAACCAGTGCCGAAAACTTGAAAAAGGATTTTGAAGCGGAGCGGTCCGCCTGGGAGGTGCAGATGAATGCTCTTGAGAAAAGAGCAAAAGATGCTGAAGCTGCCCTTAATCCGGTGACACAAGAGCTAACCGGCTTAAGATAGCAAATAGAACTTATGACCTCTGCTATCTTTGGTAAGCACTCAATTTGCATATGTTTTCATCTCTGCAATCTTTGTGCCACTCCGGTTTAACTTTAGCAATCAACTTTAGGGCGACGCATCACTCACCTTGGAGATGACATCTGAACGAAGCTCAAGGCCTCTTATACCTTGGTGGAGCAGCTGTATTCCGGCGCTCAACGGATTATAAGTGCAATGTCCCATCAGAAGGCGGCCCCAACTACTATTCAAGGTAGTTTAGAGAAGCTATCCATTCTGCCTATGCACTTGGTAGAGGTGAAGAAATCTGCCGCACGGGCCGGTTCACTTGTAGCACTGACTCGGGCCAAGGCATGGGTTCCGGATTTTGATCCGGAGGAAGCTATGAACGGGTATCCCAGTAACAAGGAAGATGGATATGCCTTCTCTGGCCAGGACCTCCGTGCTTTAACCAAGGAGATGCGCCCTCTTGCCAGCAAGCTTGTCGATGAAGCGGACCCGACCAGGTATCATCCGGCATATCACATAGAAAACGAACGTGTGGACCGGCCGGTTTATGATACCGATAATCTGATCCCGCCAGTGCGTGCCCATACTTTCGCTCCAGATATTGTTCCGTCCGATCCTATTACTGAGGAAATGTACTTCCGTGCACTATCCAAGATTGACTGGCGCATTCCCGATTTCCAGCCGCTTCGTGAAGATGAAGAAGTTCCGGAACAAGCCGATCCTCAGCCTTTGCAGCAGGAAGAAGAATCATAAGCCACTCAGTTTAACTTTTATCTGCTGTAATCTGTTGCCAGAAAACTTTAATCCGTTCAGGCCTGTGAGTGCCTTGTAATAGGATAATTTGAAACATTGTTTGTCTCAATTCGGATGTCACATCTTGACTTGGCGTCTGCCAATTTTAATCATGTGTCTGCTATGGTTGATCCTTTTATGTTATCTGTATCTGCATAGACAACGCTAAGAAAATGTCCTGGCGGTTTACCACCGGACCAATTACATTGCCCCCATAGGCATATATATTGAAAGAGTATTTGTTTTATACCCAAAAATACTTCATACCTATGATTAAGTGTGCCTGACCTCCTTAATCCGGTAGGCATCATTGAACGTGTAGATTGTGATGAGGCTCTTGGCCCATTTTGGCCTTTGCCCAATGATTGTTCCGGGCTATTATAAACACCGGTTTAAATCATGCTGGTGTTCTATGACCCAGACTTTTGTAGATATGTGGTCAACTTTGAAGTTTCCCAGTTCCGGATCAAAAACTTGGTTAACCACAGAAAACTTTGAAAAATCACAAAACAACAAAACACTGTTGCAAATAAGACCATTTAGTCGAGGCTTTTTACGAGCTGCCAGGCTCCATATTTGCCAATCAATGGATGTGACCCAAGGAGCTATGATTCATTTTGCCAATCAATGGACGTGATCCAAGGAGCTATGATTCATTTTGCCTATCAATGGGTGTAATCCAAGGATCAATGATTTCTTTTGCCAATCAATGGATGTAATCCAAGGAGCAAGAACTTATTTTGCCAATCAATGGATGTAATCCAAGGATCAATGATTTCTTTTGCCAATCAATGGATGTAATCCAAGGAGCAAGAACTTATTTTGCCAATCAATGGATGTAATCCAAGGAGCAATGATTTCTTTTGCTAATCAATGGATGTAATCCAAGGAGCAATGATTTCTTTTGCCAATCAATGGATGTAATCCAAGGAGCAATGATTCGAATACGATCATATAAACCGGACCAGAAGGGATTAAGCGAGGATTCGAATGTGATCTGTAGCCCCCTAGTGACCGTGGAGGTAGGGTACCTATGAAAGAGTTGCGCTTGTATGGCAAGTCCTGGTTGGTCCCTTATAGAATTGTCCTGCATAGCAAAATAGACTGATCGAAGCATCTGAGTTAACTCCCATAAGACACTTATTTAGAAGAAAAAGGCTGATCCCCCGTTTTACCAGGGGTGCCAGTTTATTTATTAATCATAATATATACAGGATACATGGAGCGGAGCTCATGGCTCAAGTGTAATAAGGCAGCAGAAGAGCAATGTTCCACGGCCTCTTCGTCTCTTCCTCTGCTGTCCGCGAGTCTTTGTGTTCTCGAACGTCCACCAGGTAATATGAACCGTTGTGTAGGTTCTTGCTGACCACAAAGGGCCCTTCCCAAGGTGGGGATAGCTTGTGCATATCTGTCTGGTCTTGTATAAGCCGGAGCACCAAGTCCCCCTCCTGGAACGTCCTGGTCTTAACCCGGCGGCTGTGATATCTGCGCAGGTCTTGCTGATAAATTGCCGATCGTGCTGCTGCTATGTCACACTCTTCATCCAACCGGTCTAAGTTGTCCTGTCTTGCTTGCTCATTGGCCGCTTTAACATAAGCTGCTACTCATGGTGAGTCATGCCGGATATCACTTGGAAGAACCGCTTCAGCACCATACACCATGAAGAAGGGCATATAGCCTGTAGACCTGTTAGGCGTAGTGTTGATGCTCCAGAGGACAGAAGGTAACTCCTCAACCCAGCACCCTGGTGTTCTTTGTAAGGGAGTCATAAGCCGGGGCCTGATGCCTCGCAAGATCTCTTGGTTGGCCCTTTCAGCTTGACCATTGGATTGAGGGTGAGCTACTGAAGACACATCCAGGCAATATGTTCCCTTTGGCAGAATTCTTCCATCTCTCCCTTGGATAGATTGGTGCCATTATCAGTAATAATGCTGTGTGGAAAGCCAAACCGGAAAATTACCTTTTTGATGAACTTAACCGCTGTTGCCGCATCACACTTACTAACAGGTTATGCCTCAATCCATTTTGTAAAGTTGTCCACTGCCACCAATAGGTGGGTTTTTTGATCTTGGGATCGTTTAAAAGGCCCAACCATATCAAGCCCCCAAGTCACAAACGGCCAAGTAATAGGAATCATCCGTAGCTCCTGTGCCGGAACAAGAGCACGACGTGAAAATTTCTGACAAGCGTCGCATTTCCGGACTAGATCCTCCGCATCAGCATGGGCTGTTAAACAGTAGAACATGTGACGAAAAGCCTTGGCTACAAGCGATTTTGAACCGGTGTGATGACCACAATCCCCTTCGTGTATCTCTCGAAGAATATCATTGCCTTCTTCCGATGATACACAGCGCTGAAACGCTCCAGAAACGCTGCGATGATGAAGTTCTCCGTTAACAATGGTCATAGACTTGGATCGCCGGATTATCTGCCTAGCTTCAATCTCATCATCTGGCAACTTTCCTCTGCTCAGGTATGCCAAGTAAGGTAGTGTCCAATCCGGAATGACATGAAGTGTTGCAACCAGCTGTGCTTCCGGATCAGGAACAGCCAAATCCTCCTCCGATGGTACCTGAACTGATGGACTGTGTAGCTCATCCAAGAAAGTATTCGGCGGCACCGGTTTACGCTGAGAACCCAGCCGGCTTAGAGCATCGGCCGCTTCATTTTTCCGCCGGTCTATGTGATCCACCTGATATCCTTTGAAACATCTTGCAACTGCTTCAACTTCTCGCCTGTAAGCTGTTATGAGAGGGTCTTTAGAGTCCCACTTGCCAGATACTTGTTGCGCCACTAAATCTGAATCACCAAAGCACTTGACCCGGCTCAAGTTCATCTTTTAGCCATCCGCAGGCCATGAAGCACCGCATTGTTATGCAAGGAAACATTAGTCGGAGGACATAACAAAACTTGTCACCTCGTGGGGAAGTTAATACGACTCCAGCCCGCGAGCTTTCTAATTGCCTTGAACCGTCGAAGTGAATAGTCCAGTATGTATGATCCGGCTTCTCCTCTGGTGCTTGCAATTCTGTCCAATCATTGATGAAATCTACCAATGCTTGGGATTTGATAGCAGTACGGGGTACATACTTCAATCCGTGTGGGCTAAGCTCAATGGCCCACTTTGCTACTCTGCCAATGGCTTCTCTATTCTGGATTATATCCCCCAACGGAGCTGAGCTAACAACAGTGATTGGGTGGCCCTAGAAGTAGTGCTTCAGCTTCCGGTTTGCCATGAACACGCCATACACTAGTTTCTGCCAGTGTGGGTACCTCTGCTTCGATTCAATTAGAACCTCACTGATGTGATAAACCGGGCGCTGAACCGGATATTCCTTGCCTGCTTCTTTGCGTTCCACCACAATTGCCACACTAACTGCCCGGGCATTGGCGGCCACATATAATAACATCGGCTCGTTGTCAACAGGGGCAGCAAGAACCGGCGGTTCTGCTATTTGCCGCTTCAAGTACTCGAACGCAGCATTTGCAGCATCGTTCCATATGAACCGATCTGTCTTTTTCAGCATCTGATAAAGCGGAATTGCCTTCTCTCCCAAACGGCTGATGAATCGACTTAATGCTGTAATCCGGCCTGCTATGCGCTGGACATCATTGATGCAAGCCGGTTTAGTCAAGGACGTGATCGCCTTGATCTTCTCCGGATTGGCTTCTATTCCCCTGTTTGATACTAAGAACCCAAGGAGTTTGCCTGCCGGAACACCAAAAACGCACTTCTCCGGATTAAGCATCATTTTATAAACCCGAAGGTTCTCAAAGGTTTCCTTTAGGTCCTCTATCAGCGTCTCCTCCTTTCTTGACTTTACGACGATGTCATCCACATAAGCATGGACATTTTTCCAATCTGCACCTTAAGACAGTTCTGTACGCAATGCTGGTAAGTTGCTTGGGCACTCTTGAGCCCAAAGGGCATAGATAAATAGCAGAAGGCTCCAAAGGGAGTTATGAAGGCTGTCTTCTCCTGATCCTTAACTGCCATCTTGATCTGGTGATACCCTGAATACGCATCCAAAAAACTTAACCGCTCACATCCTACCGTAGCATCAATGATCTGATCAATACGGGGGAGAGCAAAAGGATCAGTTGGGCAAGCTTTGTTTAAGTCTGTGTAATCCACACACATCCTCCACTTTCCATTTTTCTTTAACACCAGAACCGGATTGGCCAACCACTCCGGATGGAACACCTCAACTATGAACCCTGCGGCCAAAAGCCTGGCCACTTCCTCACCTATAGCCTTGCGCATTTCTTCGTTGAAGCGGTGCTGATACTGTTTGACCGGTTTGAATTTCGGATCAATATTAAGACTGTGCTCAACGAGTTCCCTCGGTATACCTGGCATGTCAGAAGGTTTCCATGCGAAGATATCCCGGTTCTCACGGATGAACTCCATGAGCGTGCTTTCCTATTTGGGGTCAAGGTTAGCGCTGATAGTGAACTGCTTGGATGAGTCGCCTGGCACAAAGTCAACTTCCTTGGTTTCCTCTGCCGATTTAAACTTCAACGCCGGATCATGCTCTGTAGTTGGCTTTTTTAACGGGGACATATCTGCCGGATCAACGTTGTCTTTGTAGAACTTCAACTCCTCTGTAGCACATACTGCCTCTGCATAGGCTGCGTCTCCTTCCTCACACTCCAATGCAATCTTGCGACTTCCGTGAACCGTGATGGTTCCCTTGTGACCCCGCATCGTTAGCTGTACATAAACATAGCACGGTCTAGCCATGAACTTGGCGTAAACGGGCCTTCCAAATAGAGCATGATATGGGCTCCGGATCTTTACAACCTCAAACGTTACTGTCTCTGACCTGGAGTCCTGTTCATCTCCAAAGGTGACTTCCAGATCAATTTTCCCAACTGGGTAAGCCGATTTACCTGGCACCACTCCATGGAACACCGTGTTGGACTGTCTTAACTTCTTGTTCGTCAACCCCATACGACGGAAAGTCTCGTAATATAAGATGTTGATACTGCTGCCACCATCCATGAGGACCTTTGTGAATTTGTAGCCACCCACCTGTGGTGCCACCACTAAGGCCAACTGGCCCGGATTATCAATCCGCGGCGGGTGATCATCTCTGCTCCACACAATAGGTTGGTCCGACCAACGCAGAAAACATGGTGTTGCCGGTTCAACTGCGTGTACCGCTCGCTTCAGGATTTTTTGATCTCTTTTGCACAAACTCGTAGTAAAGACATGGTACTGTCCACTACTTAGCTCCTTCGGATTACTCTGATATCCGGATTGCTGCTGCTGTTGACGATGCTGATTGCCTTGGTTATTGTAACCACCCTGACCATGCTGGTGGTTGCCTTGGTTGTTATAACCGCCCTGACCATGCTGCTGGTGGTTGCCTTGGTTGTACTTATTGTTGCCGCCATGATATCATGATCCGGAACCATTACCCTGGTGATCCGGACCTTGAAAACCGGAACTCGAGCCGCCGCCCGGTGGTCCATTGTTGTATTTGGCTTGTCTCATGGCCTCTACCATGATTCGGCATTGCCCCCATGTATGTTTAGCCGGGTGTTCCGACGTGCTATGTTTTGGGCAAGGCTCATTCAACTGTTGATCCAGATTGACGGATCCTCCTCCGCTCCGTGGAGGTGGCCTACCCTTGCGGCGCTGAAAGTTTCCTTGAACATTGGTATTGGCCACAAAACGGAGCCGCCCTCTGCCTTTCGCTTACCATTAAAACTTGTTCCTGCCGGATTAGCCTGTGTCGGTTTACCAGCCTTGTTTGCTTTCCCGGACTTGTCTCCATCTGCCTCGGGGTACTTAGCGTTATCAGAGTCCCCATATTTCACCAGAGCGCTCATGAGTGTCCCCATGTCATTACAATCCCGCTTGAGCCGTCCCAACTTCAACTTCAGAGACTCAAACCGGCAATTGTTTTCTAGTGTCACTATCGTCGTACTGGGGTTGATGCTATTGGAAGAGCGCAAGATTTCTGACACTCGCCGCACCCAGGTGCTCGTAGGCTCCTGCTCTCCTTGAACACATGCCGCTAAGTCTACTACTGACATTGGCTGCTTGCACGTGTCTTTGAAATTTTTGATAAATTGGCGACGCAGCTCACCCCATGATCCGATGGAGTTAGGTGGTAAGCCCTTTAACCATGTCCGGGCTATACCCTCAAGCATCATGGTAAAATACTTGGCGCATGCCGCTTCATCCACATCTAGCATCTCCATAGCCATCCCATAGCTCTCAACCCACGCCTCTGGAGCCAGGTCTGCCGTATAGTTGGGCACCTTGCGCGGACCTTTGAAGTCTTTGGGTAATCATACGCTTCGTAAAGCGGGGACAAGACACTGTACTCCAAAGGAACTCGCCGTGACTCCTGTCTCTGCTGTGGTCGGGTGAACCGGCGTCATTTGACGGGTATCCTCGCGGGCGGTAGGTCTGGCCCGGTTCATCGCCTCCTGGGCGTGCACTTCTGCTCCTGCCGGATTATCCTGCCTGTGACAATGACATCTCCGTTCGCTGCTAGACACTTCCGGTTCATCCCAACGCCTAGTGTAACTTCTGCTGTGACGGGGGGTTAAATGAATCCTTTCCCTGCTGTAAGAGTACGCCTGCTGCTGTGTCAACGCTGTGTCCAGCAATTCCTTGGCCCGGCGTGCTTCCAACGACACTGGGGACGTTCCCTCAACGGGTAAAGCGGCCAGCCGCGAAGCGGCGGCGACAATGTTGTCCAACGGGTTTGAATAATGGCCAGGAGGGGTGGGGATGTGCGGTGTGGGCACAACCTGATGATTTCGCTCTGCGGCCGGCTGTTGAACCGGCGCGCCTCCTCCTAGGGCTCCTCCCCAGTTTACTTCTAGGTTATTGCTAGCTCCCGCTCCTGGTGTGCCAAAGAGATTCATCGCCTCGTAAACCGGCGGTAGACGAGTTTGTTGCCTTCTGTTCCTTACCTCCTGCGCAGAAGCCTGATCAATCCTGAGCCGGAAAGCTTGGGAATCCAGCTCTGCCTGCCTTGTAACCATCATGGCTTTTTCTGCGTCCAGATCTCGTTTAGCTTGCTCAATCCGGCCCTTCAGCTGAAGGATCTCCGCATCATGCTACGCTTTGTTGGCCGGCGCTACTTCTTCTATTGCGCGTGCTGTCAACTCCTCGACCAAGGTGGATAAAGCGTAAGAGGGTGAGAGGGCTTGGCTGCTCGCAACTGCACCATCTACCTCTGCTGTGAACGCCCCAGTCACCGTGGGCTGCTTCATAGACTGTGATCCGGCCATGAAGACAGCCACCCGGTTTGGCAGATCAAAGGGGTCCGGAATACTGTCACCATCGGATACACCCCCAGATCGGTCGTCCTGCAACAGATACAAAGATTCGGTCTCCCCGGATGAAGATTCATCGTCAGAATAGACAACTGTCTCGCCACCAGAATCCGATCCGTCCTCGGCCTGGACTCCATGTATTACTCCAACGAAAACACGCCTCATGGAGGGCTGAATCCGGGCTGATCTTGCAGGCTGAGCCGGCTCGACGATGTTGGGGAAGACGTCCGGCTCAGGTCCCGGTTCACCAATCTTGCCGATGAAGACGTGGATGCCGCCGAAGGGGACCCGGTACCCATATTTGATTGAATCGGCCTCGGGGGCGATAGCCATCGTGCGATAGCCCCACGGTGGGCGCCAACATTGTGGAATTAGCATGGCAGATGTCTGGTTTAGAGGACTTAGGGGTGAAGCCATCGCGCGGGTTAGCTTGAAGAGGTTAAAGCACACAAAGAACACAGAGGGTTTATACTAGTTCGGCCCCTTCGATGAAGGTAAAAGCCTACGTCTAGTTTGGTTTGGTATTGCTTGGGAGTCGATGAACAGGGAGCAGATTGCTTGCCTGTGTCTCGACGGGTTGTTGCTTGTCCTTGAACCGTCGCCGGGTCGTCCCTTTATATAAGAGGCGACGCCCGCTCCGGTTTACAGAGTCCTGAGGCCGGTTCATAATCGTGTCCGCCTCGGTCTCTGCTCTTTCTATCTTACACCTCAAGTTACATGGTATGACGGTTTACAAATCGTAAGCTTTACATATGGGCCCTAAGCCTCCATGGGCCGTAACCTCCGGTTCATATTCTACTGGGCTTATGCTAATACAACTATGTAAGTGTAATCCGGATCTTCCTAGCCGGTTTATACCTGCTAGTAATATCCCTGACAACACCCCTGCAGGGTTTGATCTTTCGAAAGCCGTGCCTGAGGTTATGTGGTAGATGGGAATTTGTTAATATCCGGTTGTAGAAAACTTGACACCATGTTCAGAATACACTACCAGCGTGAGTAACCGTGACGGTCATTTTCCGAAAGGGGTTCGGGAAGTGAACACGGAGGGGTTATGTTTGACGTGCTTAGATAGGATCACTTCGTGATCACTTTGACGCTCGTGGCACTTCTCTTCTCGCTCTAAACACGTAAGCTAGTGCTAGTGCAGCTGCAACCTTTGTTCTTCAGTCTCGTTCCACACCCAAGGATTAGATAGTTTTGCTACCCGGGAACGGGATTGCTGAGTCCTCCGTGGCTCACATATTCTACACAACACCAGATGGAGGTACTATGGTGAACTACACAGGTGATGGCACAGAGCTGTACTGGGAGTTTGACGAAGAACATGGGCGATAATATGTGTACTATCCCGATGATCAGTAGTGGCTTCTACTAGGGGCGATTCGGACCTTGTGGCTTTATTTATTTGGTATCTTTCATTTGGATCTTCGTCCGTAGTCGGACTGTGATGTTATTTGGATGATGATTGCTTATGTAATGAATTGTGTGACGTGGCGAGTGTAAGCCAACTACTCTTTTGCATTTTCATCCCTCTTTTACATGAGTCGTGCAAAGATGCCATACTTGAGATGATTCTAGTATGAGCTTATACCTTTAAGTCATGCCTCGACACGTAGGAGGTATAATCTCATACTGGGCATTACAAGTTGGTAATCAGAGCCTTCTCCGACCTAGAAGCCCCCACTGATTGATCGAATCGTTGACGGTTGAGTCTAGGCACACACTTGAAAATGTTTTGAGTCCTATATATATATATATATATATATATATATATATATATATATATATATATATATATATATATATCGGAGAGTAGGATTTCTTTTTGCTCCTCATCCCTTTTCACTCTGGTGAGGACTCCTGACGATTACTTATCTCTTCTACTCTCAAAAATCCACTAAAATTTTACTTAGGATCACGCGAGTATTGTTTGAATTGTCCCGATGTCTTTGCGACGAGAACATTGTTCTCAATGCCTCCTGTCATTTAGGGGTTGTGGCAGTGTCCCGGGGAGTTGAGCTCCGAGGTGTTGTCATCACAAATATATCGCAGCAGTTCTGGAATACTTAAGACGGCCGACATCGAAAACTCTCCTATGCGGTTAGTGGCAAGATAACCCCGACATCACCCAGTACTGGGGAGGTAGTTCGAGAGTATTGCCATAGCTTGTATAGCAGATGCGTTTCGAAGGTCCGAGGTAAACGGTTTCCGGAAATAACTGGTTATGTGTTGAAGGATGGATACAGTTGGATGTAGGATTAGAGTTGAGTGCGCGATGCTTCCCCTGTATCCCCAACACCTGATTGCATAACTAGAAACTTTCGGAAATTAATAGGTGGGTTCATCTAGTAGATCGTAGGCATTCTTCCAACGAATGCATGATATGGAGTTCGGGGTTCTACATTGAGTGAAGTAGTTTCATGGGCGTCGTTCCGATCGGGAGTTGCATCTTAAAGGGTCCTTGGCTATGCTGATCCGGGGATTGCAAAACCCTTTGTAACACGTTCCATAAGCTTTCAGCACGAATATGTCGAACGAAGCTTCTATCTTGTATTTGTTCTATCTGCTCCTTGTTGTTTTTATTTACCTTTTTTTCTCCCAAGTGGCTTCTCAACAAGATTGTTGTACCATTAAACTGTGGATTGCATTCGTTCATCTTGTTCGAATGTTCTTGTGAAGACTTATGCTGCAATTTCTAGCCGTTGACTCAGCTTATATATTTCTCAATCAATGGCTAATAGTTGTCATCTCATTCAGGATGGCTCCTAAAAGGGTTCCCAACTCTAACCCAGAGGGTGAAGAAGTTCCTGATCGTCCTCCTTCCCCTCCTCCTCCGTCTGAGGCCTGGAGAGCAATTATGCAAGAGACGAACTAGAACACCCAGATGCTTATGCAAATGATGCAGAACTTTCAAGCGAATCAAGCAAATCAAGGTGGTCATGGGAACCAAGGCCAAGGCAATTTGTTCAACCAACCTCTCTTTGCTACACTCAACCAGTTCCTGGCAAACCAACCGAAGGCATTCAGTTACTGTGTTGATTCGCTGGATGCTGAAGACTGGATAACAGACATCAAAAAGCATTTCGAGTGCAGTAACGTGAGACCTGAGGATTATGTCAAGTTTGCCGCCTTCCAACTCAAGGATGAAGCCGCTGATTGGTGGCAGCAGTACAAAGATTCCAGAGAAGGACGTGAAATCTCGTGGACTGACTTCTGCAAGGATTTCCGCTCTCACCACATTCCAACTAGTGTCATCGAAGGTATGCGTGAGCAATTCCGCACCTGAAGCAAGGCACCATGTCCACTTAACAATACAATGTCAAGTTCCAGAACCTTGCCCGCTACGCCAAGCAAGATATCCCAGATTCCAAGAGCAAGATTTATCAGTTCCGTGGTGGTCTGAAGGATGAACTCCAGCTAGCTCTCACCTTTTTTGAGCCGGATGAATTTGATCAATTCTATAACATGGCACTTAAGAAAGAGGCAGCCCGGCTCAAGATGGAAGCTTCCAAAAAGAGAATCAGAGATGCTATTCACTCATCCTCTTATTCCCAAGTGGTCGCAAAGCAGCAGAAGTTTTGGCTTCCACCTCCTCCAGTGCTCCGCCCTCCAAACAACAACAACAAGCACTCTAGTGGTCGTGGTTTCTCCCACCCACACAACCAAGGCAATCAGTCCAAGTCGCAGTACCAAGATCCAAGACCAAGTGTAACTCCTCCTCGTCCAGTTTCTGAGGTCACTTGCTACAAATGTGGTCTGAAGAGTCATTATTCCAACAAGTACACCAACCAGAGGCGCCTTCCGCCTCCTCCACCTGTCAGCACTGCTATTGTCAAGCACAATCCCAAGTCAGCAAGAGTGAATCTGATGAATGCAGCTGAAGCAGAGAATTCTTCAGATGTGATACTTGGTAATCTTCCAGTCAACCTTAAACCTGCTAAAGTTTTGTTTGATTTGGGTGCATCATGCTCTTTCATGTCTTCTGCTTCGAAACACAATGTTGACATCAAAATTTTGCCAAGGGAATTATCAATTGTTTCTCTGGGAAAACTAATGCATTCTAGTGTGTTTGCTCCGGATATATCTATTTATATGGGTGATTACCGCTTTCTGGTTTCTCCGGTTATTCTCGGCAACTCCAACATTGATCTTATTCTTGGGATGGATTGGCTTTCCAAGCATGATGCAAACATTGATTGTGCAAATAAGGAAGTCAAGCTTACTCATCCTGACGAAGACGTGATTATCTTCGCCACTCGAGATAACACAATCAGGATATTCTCTCTCAATGACAAGGGCGAGATTAATGCCATCTCTCAAATTCCGATGGTCAATTAATATGAAGATGTTTTTCCTGAAGAGCTTCCAGGCATGCCTCCGCATCGTCAAGTTGAATTCGTCATTGAACTCGAGCCCGGTACCGAGCCAGCATGTCGGTGTCCGTACAAGCTTTCCCCATAAGAGTTGAAGGAGCTGAAGAGACAACTCGATGAGAAAGAGCGTATGGGTCTAATCAGGCCTAGTACATCTCCTTGGGGATGTGGTGTTCTATTTGTCAAGAAGAAGGATGGCACGGAGCGCCTTTGCGTTGATTACCGGCCATTGAACAAGAAGACAATAAAGAACAAGTTTCCGCTCCCCAATATCAATGAATTGTTCGAGCAGCTCAACGGAGCAAAAGTGTTCTCAAAGCTCGATCTCCGGATGGGTTATCATTAGATCCGTATCCGTGAAGAAGATATTCACAAGACCGCATTTAGAACAAGCTATGGTTGCTATGAATACACGGTCATGTCTTTTGGCCTCGCAAATGCTCCACCCACCTTCTCAAGGATGATGCACTACATATTCAACCCCTACACCAATGAATTTGTTCTCGTCTATCTAGATGACATCTTGGTATTCTCCAAGAATGAAGAAGATCATGCCAAGCACCTCCGTTTGGTTCTGGACAGACTCCGTGAACACAAGTTCTATGCGAAGTTCTCCAAATGTGAATTCTGGCTGGACAAGGTCTTATATCTTGGCCATATCATCTCTGCTGAGGGTATTGCTGTCAACCCAGAAAAAGTTGAAGCTATTGTCAACTGGGAACCCCGGCAGAACGTCAAACAACTCCGAAGATTCCTTGATCTCGCTAGCTATTGCAGAAGGTTCGTTGAGAACTTCTCCAAGATTGCCAAGCCTCTCTCAAACTTGCTGCAGAAGAATGTCAAGTACAACTGGACTCCGGATTGTGATGTGGCATTCAAAACACTCAAAGAGAAGCTCATTTCTGCTCCGGTTCTTACTCCTCCGGATGAGTCCCAGCCCTATGAAGTATTCTGTGATGCTTCTCTACAAGTACTTGGTGGTGTTCTCATGCATGACAAAAATATTGTGGCATACACTTCTCGTCAATTGAAGCCAAATGAGAAGAACTACCCCACACATGATCTCTAAAAGTGCAGTATATCGACTAGAGGGGGGGTGAATAGGCGATTTTTATGAAATGCTTCAAAACAAGGTAGTTTCGAAGACAAACGATAAGCTCAAGCCTATTAGTATGCAGCGGAAAGTGGACTACACTAGATAAGCCATAGTCATGTATTCAATGAAGTGAAAGCATGAAGACTAATAGCAACTAGGCAGTAGTGATCATAAAGGAAGAAGGAATGAAGCCAATCACAACAGGTAGATACTCAGTGAAGTCAATCTGATAAGGCAAGCATGCTATGTCTTCACAACATAAAGCTGTAAGTAAAAGGAAGGAAAGGATAGAACCAGTGGCTCGGGGAAGACAATGATTTGTTAGACCAGTTCCAGTTGCTGTGACAACTGTACGTCTGGTTAGGGAGGCTGAGATTTAACTCAGAAGACCACATCTTCACCTTGTTCCCCTTGAGCTAAGAACACCTAGTCCTCGCCCAATCACTCTGGTAAGTCTTCAAGGTAGACTTCCAAACCTTCACAGACTTCGTTCACCGACAATCCACAATTACTCTTGGATGCTCAGAACGCGACGCCTAACAGGCTGGAGGAAACACAGTCCTCAAGTGTAATAAGTCTTCAGGTCACACAGACAGAAAGACTTCAGTGATGCCTAACACTCTTTGGCTCTGGGAGTTTGGGCTTTGTCCTCGCAAGGATTTCTCTCTCAAATGCTTCGGAGGTGGGTTGCTCTCAAACGACAAAATCCGTGCACTAACTCTGAGCAGCCACCAATTTATGGTGTAGGGGGTGGGCTATTAATAGCCACTAGGCAACCCGACCTGATTTGTCCGAAGTGACCCTGGGTCACTAAGGAACTGACACGTGTTCCAACGGTCAGATTTCAAACACACACGACAACTTTACTTGAGCTCCAAGTAAAGCTGACTCATCCGCCTCTGGATAAGATTTGCTCTCATAGTCTTCGCTCGAAGACATAGGATTTGGTTGAGCATCACATCAGTCACTCTGATTTAGTTCACTTGGACCCCACTTAACAGTGCGGTGGTTCCTATGACTCAATAAAGAAGAAAAGGGAACAACGACAACTCTACATCTTCGCTTTCCATAGTCTTCACACAATGTATTCTCATGTCATAGTCTTCAATATGATTATCTTCATATACCACCACTGATATCAATGTCTTCATACATTTTTAGGGGTCATCTCCGGTAGGTTAACCGAATCAATGAGGGACTACTACCTGTGTTATCCTGCAATTCTCACAAACACATTAGTCCCTCAACCAGGTTTGTCGTCAATACTCCAAAACCAACTAGGGTTGGCACTAGATGCACTTACAATCTCCACCTTTTTGGTGATTGATGACAAACTGGTTGAAGTTTTCAACGGGGATAAGATATGTGAAATTGTACAGGATAAGGTATTGTCTTCGTAAGTAGCAAAAGACTCCCCCTGAAGATGTGCATATAGTTGATTTGCCTTTGAATGCAAATGCACATGGCAGGTTGTACTTGTGGAGATCCTCTTCAACTTATGAAGACAATTCATCATGCATAATTGATATATCGAAGATAATGACATGTACAATGAAAAATGGACGTCTGCAAATATGACTATGTGTGGAATATAAGGTAGCAGATGCGGAATTTATCATCGCATTACAGAGTAGCATAAAAAGGTAGCAGACGACCATCAGTTCAAGTGTTACAACTCAAAGAACCAAATGTAGCAAAACGAGAGTTGTAAGCACTAGGAAAATTATAAAAGCACCCGCCCATATGGACCCGCTTGAAGACTATCAACTCATATGCTTCTCCCCCTTTTGTCAGTAAGGACCAAAAAGGTTTGAAGACATAGAGCCTCTACTCGTTCCCAGGTGGAGCAGAAGAGGATGCAGGGTCGGTGTTGTTGTTTGGCGGTGCAGAGGTGGTTGGTGCAGTGTCAATGCGCGCTGATGTAGGAGGCGGTGAAGTAGCATCATCCTGATCATCGATCACCCTGGCGTCAATTGTTGCAGCGGAGGAAGAGTATTCAGAGCTTTCAAGGGATGGAGTTCGACGCATAACAGCAGTCCTTGGAGGGGTGTTGTCAAACGTGAATCTCTCATCGAAGCCATCGTCTTGCAGATCCGCTTCAGCACTTAGTAAAGTCAAACTCTTCCAAGACCGCCTGCATGTTTCATGAGCAACAAAAGCATTCTTGGTGGCAAGATTGCGAATGCGATTGACATCCACCAAGAGGCTCTGCATCTGACGCTTTAACCAGAGGTGATGCTTGTCTTGTTTCTGATGAAGGGCTACAAGAAGCTCTCGGTTGTTCAGGACACGAGAACGCTTCTGAGGCCTTTGAGTGATAGTGCTTTCAGTGGCTTCGGTTTTAGCGTGTCGAGGTAGACGAGTACGGCCAGCTAGAGGATAGACGCGTGAGACTGCTGGGACTCCTTCAATCTGCTGAGCGAAGCTTTGATGATCAGCGTTGTGAAGACTAACTGGCTCCTTAGCAGGCTCTTGGTAAATGGCTTCAGCTGACAGATCAACCCCAGGCAAGAAAATCTAATGGTTGCGAGCAGAGGGTTGATAAGTGACAGATGAGTGCAACTTGATGAGGCACATTATCCAAGGGGCATAAAATTTCAGTCCAAATAGATTAGCTCCAGACGTGGCCAGTTGCCTGATGAAGAAATCTTGAGCATTGAAGCTGATGCCATTGAAGATATAGAAGACCAAAGTCTTCATAGTGCCTTCATGATTGGCTAATGAAGAATGTCCTTTGACAGGCCATAGAGTACGCCTTATGATGTGATAGATGGTGCGAGGCAGGTACTCAAGGTCTTCAACAAAGAATTCTTTAGGATATTCAGCATCACTTGGCAGAGGCTTCATCATGCTGAGCATTTGGCTCATGTTGGGCTGACGCTTCTGAAAGATGCTCTCCAAGGCTTCAGTGTGCAGTTGACAGCCAGGTTCATAAAGATCTCCTGGAGTGGGCAGGCCTGTAAGCTCAATGAGATCAAAGGCTTTAGCTTCATGATGCACATCGCCTAACATCCACTCAAGGACCCATGTCTTCGGATCCCTGCTGAAGCCTCGTATGTGGAGTGTTGCATAGAATTGCAGAAGGAGCTCTTCATTCCAATGCTCTTTATCCAGGACAAAATTGAGGAGGCCAGCATCACGGAAGCAGTCAAGAGCTTCCTCCAAGCAGGGCAGACCAACAATAGCTTCAGTGTCAAGACGCATATGAGGGAAAATGCGGCCTTGATTATATAGTACCCTTGAGTAGTAGCTGTGTTGTTGATGGCTCCAGAACCTATCTGATGATATTCTTGGCTTGGAATATGGGTTCTTGGCGCTGTCAAAGAAGGTGTTGTGTGCAGTGAAGCTATTGGCATTGAATGACCCTGAAGATGTTGCAATACCTGGAAGCCTTGGCAGTCTTGGCTTAGGCTTCTGAACTTGGGGCCTGTGCGCAATATGATGATCAAACTGAGGACCAGCAGCACGTGGTTCAGTTGTAGTTGGTGGAATCAGAATTGGCCACCGGACAGTAACAAGTTGATCATCCTTGTTGTATGCTTGCTCAATTGTGTGAGGCCGTGGAGGCGGAACAGGAGCAGAGGAATTTTCTTCAAGCTGTGCATTGGCGTCAGGTGCAGCATTAGCTTCAGGCACAGCACTGGCTTCAGGAGCAGTGACTTCAGGCGTAGGTTCTTCAGGCGCCACAGTATCTTTAGGTGCCACAAAAGGTTCAGCCATGACCACGTCATTGGCTTCAGTGTTGGTGGTGGCAGCCTGTGAGTTTGTTACCTCCACTTCAGGAGCTGGAGGGTCGGACACGTTCTCCTCGAGAAAAGGTGGTGCGGCAGTACTTCCTTCAGCAACTTGGGGTTGTTCTTCTTCTTGTTGGGTTGGTTCTTCTTCGGCTGATGCAGTCGGAATATCTTCAGCCACTTTGGCTTCAGATTCTGATTGGCTTCCAGTAGGAGTAGCATCAGGTGTAGATGGTTGCTCTACTCCTTCTAGAGCATTTGGGGCAGTGACTTGAGGCCTTGGTCCTTTGTGAAGCCTGCGAAAAGCTGGCGACGCCTGAGGAGATGGAGGTTGTTGGGCCTCAAAGTCTTCGTCTTCAAGCACCATACTGGTGTCTTGAGTTTGCTGGGGAGTGTCTTGGGTTTCCTGTGGGTGATCAGCCCATGAATCATCCTGAGCAATTGGCGTCAATGGATGACCAATGCTGATGCGTTCACTGTTCGTGAGAACAGGCGAAGAGTCGATGATGTACTCGATCTGAGGAAGGACGGTATCATCTTCAACATTGTCTTGAGGACCAATGTCTTCAGCTGCGATGGGGTCGACAGCTGGAATGTCTTTAGCCTCTATGGGAGCAGGCTCATGAACAGTCAGTCTTCTTTCTCTCTGGGAAGATGCAGGGTGAGCAACTATGATTGGCTCAACAAAGATAGGCTCTTTCGAAGCAGCCCTATCCTTCTTGGTCTTTCGCTTCTTGGTGGGTGGAGCTTCATCAGTAGATTGCTTGCGCTTGCGAGCATCAGCTTCAGCCACCTTAGTCTTCCTGAGCGTTGAAGCGGTTGGAGTTGCCTTAGGCTTTGTGCCAGTCATGCTAGCAGGGAAGACTATGCGAGGCATTTCCTGCCTAGATGCTTCAGCTTCGGGCACAGACTGCTTCTTCTTCTTCTTGGCAGCCATTCTTGGATCAATGCCAAGACGCCCAAGTGCCTTGCGCTTTTCAGCTTCATTGAATGCTTGAACGCATTTTGCAGCCAAGTCCTTGATGCGCTCACGTGAGCCTTTAGCTTCTTCACGCCACAGGCGAAAGGCTTCCTTGAGCTCTTGCATCATAACCTTGAAGTTTTAAACTTCTTGCACGCTGAGCTTGTTCATATGCTTCTTGAACTGAGCTTTTTCATAGTCTATCTTTTGCTTCAGCTCAACAATTCTTTGAGCCAGAGCCAGCTCAGAAGCAATGGCACCATGGAAGGAGACGCTGGGGCCAACTGGAAGTTGAAGATCATAGAAGCTCAGGTTGGGAGTGTCAAACCATTCATCAATGAAGTTATTGAGCACTTCAACGTCAAAGAGCGGCAAATCAGTGAAGATTTCAGCATCCTGCTTGCTCTTGATCAATAGCTCCAGAGCATCATTTCCAAGATCTTCATCACTAGAGAGATCAAGGGCAACATTGGCAGTCTTCAGTACTGCATCTGGAGTGAGAGCTGGACAGGGGTTGCGTGTTGGCTTCCTCTTCAGCTGTCTGCTCTTGGAGATTCTAGAGTGTTCCTCAGATTGCACACTTGGTGCAGGTGGTGCAGTGGCCAAAGGCTTCACTCTTGAAGCTCTTGGTGGAGTAGCCTTTGAAGCCTTTGATTTCTGCTTCTGGGGCTTCGGCGTTGCAGGTGCTTCTTCACAGTCATCATCTGCTTCAGGCTAATCTACATCTGCCCCTTGAACCCTTATGTGACTGATGAGGCCCTCTAGGTTGTAGAAGGGCCCAACCAGATTTGGTTCAGCTTCGCGCGAGCCATCAGCGCGGGGTGCAGAGGGGCCAGGATTGAAGTCTAATCCCCACAGCTTCTTGTTTTCCTTGGCCGAGTTCTTGGCGAATTGAAGATTTCGCTTAAATAGATTGTCGTCGCGACAGCAGAGCAGAGAGCTTGGATCAGCATCAGTAGGCTGTGGCCCTCTGACCATGCAAGGATAGAAGCCTTGAGCAATGGCTTCAGCATGAGTCTTGGGCGGAAGATTCTTATAAGTGATATCTCCCCATGGATGCTTGATGGCATTTTTCTCGGCATACTCTTGGGTCACGAACTTATATTTGAACCATTGTTCAGCCCAGTATCTTCGAATCCATTGGATTCGGGTCTTCCTCCGATTGTAATCCTCCTCTGGATCAGTCTTGAATATTTCACTGAGATCAGGAGGCAAATCACGAGAGGTGTTGCCACGGCGCTGTTTGCCACCCTTTCTTAATGTCTTGTCAGTTGTCATTTGCTTCAACCTGAATGGCTTCAAATTGAATGGCTTCAAAACTGGCAAATGCTTCGGTTTGCTGGTCAGACAGGAACTAGCTTCAGGAGAATGAATGTGACGCTGCAAAAACTCTGCAAATGAATGCAGACTATGAGAACCAAGGGATTCTCCCACGGACATGTACCTGTGACAGCATTAGAGATGCGAGGGAAGGGGAAGAGGTCATATGCATTCTCAGAAGTTTTGAAGATTAAGACAGTTTTGAAGACTTTGACCTCATAGTGCGAAGACATTCACTCATGGGAGTTGGTTCTAGATTTGTACGAATTCATGAATAAGTACAAGTGAGGAATCTAACTATAGTTGAACCATATGTGAATGTACTAGGCAAGATATGAGATGCAGACAGGATACATCTGTATATCTAAGTAGGCAGAAACCTCTTGTGGTAAAGTAGATGACTCTTTATGGATCTAGAAGATGGTAAAAAGCAATTTTATTTACCACATGATGAACTGCTTAGACGGGGTAGGAGTTGGATGCCCAGCAGTTTGGTCGTCTGTGCCCTAACTTGGCAACGGAGGACAGCTACGGCGACGGCGGAGAGGAAGATGTCCGCGGCCGGCATGAGGACGGCATCGACAAGTTGTGGCAGCGAAGCGCTTCATCGTCGGCGTCGTCGAAAGCTAGCGGAGGCGCTAGGGTTGTTCGAGGTGGCGAGGTGGTGGAAGAAACTTTTGACCGTGATGGGACGTGCATTTATAGGCATGGGAGACGGCACAGCGTAATTACTCAGGTGCCCCTGACGGTTCACGTACCATTGACACGTGGTGGTCGTGTAATGCATTGGGAGTTGTCCCACGATCCCACGTACACCACGACTGTCGGAGTAGTCGTTCCGGCTTCTTCGGGTTTCAGGCATAACGGATGGAGCATTAAAATCAGATTTAAAGTTTGTCTCCATATCTTTTGCTGACAGGGACACAGAGAAGATATTCGACTGTTTCAACAGAATGCATATGATTTGGACAGACAGAGTGAGATGAGAAATCATAGAGAGGTTAGGGTCCGATCACATTCACTTAGTCCAAAAGATTCAAATATGAACACATAGCTATAAGAGAATGCTGTTGAGTACAGAACACAACTCTATATATATGCTATGTGAAGACAAACCAAGTGCGAAGACTTTGCAAATGTAACGCCACGAGAAACGCTTCAAACAAGAATTTGGTGGTGGCTTTACCCACCATATAGGAAGTATTAGACCCAGATACGGCGCACAATTATCGTGGCGCTCCGAAGTCAAATTCCATGTTAATGTATTCACACTTAGAATGTAAGTCTTCATTGATTGAAGATATACTTTACTTCGTGTGTTGCACATCTAAGTCATCAATATGCATAAGTGTTAGGATGTGTGCCTGATTACAAGACATTTGAGGATTCTAAGATATTCAGCTCACACCGCAACTTGCAAAACCTTTTCTCATCCAAGGGCTTTGTGAAGATATCTGCCAGTTGCTCTTCAGTGTTGACGTGAATGATATCAATATCTTCCTTCATAACATGATCTCTGAGAAAGTGATGACGAATTTCAACGTGCTTTGTCTTCGAGTGCTGAACTGGGTTGTTGGCAATCTTGATGGTGCTTTCATTATCACAGTAGAGTGGCACATGCTTCAGATGGACTCCATAGTCCTTGAGAGTTTGCTTCATCCATAGAAGCTGAACGCAGCAAGATCCAGCAGCAATGTATTCAGATTCAGCAATGGAGAGTGATACACAGTTCTGCTTCTTTGAATACCAACACACAAGTGATCGTCCTAGAAAGTGACATGTGCCAGATGTGGACTTGTGATCAACTTTGTCACCAGCATAATCAGCATCTGAAAATCCTACTAGATCAAACTCTGAACCCTTTGGATACCATAATCCTAGAGTTGGGGTGTAAGCCAAATATCGAAGTATTCGCTTCACAGCTAAGTGATGCGACTCCTTTGGTGCCGCTTGATATCGAGCACACATGCAAACACTAAGCATAATATCTGGCCTAGATGCACATAAATAAAGTAAAGAACCAATCATGGAGCGGTATACCTGTTGATCAAACTCTTTACCATTAGCGTCGGGACCCAGATGATGTTTAGCAGGCATTGGCGTCGAGTACCCTTTGCAGTCTTGCATTCCAAACTTCTTCAGGCAGTCTTTAAGATACTTCTCTTGAGATATGAAGATGTCGTTACTTTG
The DNA here is from genome assembly GCA_902687465.1 of Secale cereale. Lineage (NCBI taxonomy): Eukaryota > Viridiplantae > Streptophyta > Magnoliopsida > Poales > Poaceae > Secale > Secale cereale. The sequence goes on along the minus strand of LR738714.1, from coordinate 324,991,668 downwards.
CTGACAAATTTGAAGACCAAGGAAGAACTTCAGCTCACCCATCATATACATTTGATATTTTTCTTGCATCATGTGACCAAACTCGTCACTGTATTTCTTGTCCGTGCAGCCGAAGATAATGTCATCCACATAGATTTGGCAGACAAATAGCTTATCATCATATGTCTTCGTGAAGAGTGTAGGATCTAGGGATCCAGGTTTGAAGCCTTTGCTCTTCAGGAAGTCTTTGAGGGTGTCATACCAAGCACGAGGCACTTGTTTGAGGCCATATAGTGCCTTGTTGAGCTTGTAAACCATATCAGGACGTTTTGGGTCTTCAAAGCCAGGTGGTTGTGCAACATACACTTCTTCTTCAATTCTTCCATTGAGAAAGGCACTCTTTACATCCATTTGATATAGAAGTATGTTGTGATGATTTGCATAGGCTAGCAGTATGCGAATAGCTTCAAGTCTAGCCACAGGAGCAAATGTTTCATCGAAGTCAATCCCTTCAACTTGAGTGTATCCTTGAGCAATGAGACGAGCTTTGTTTCTGACCACTTGACCATGCTCATCTTGCTTGTTGCGATAGATCCATTTTGTGCCAATTATGTTGTGCTTTCGAGGATCAGGACGCTTGACAAGTTCCCACACATTGTTCAGCTCAAACTGTTGAAGCTCTTCTTGCATTGCTTGAATCCATTCAGGCTCCATAAAAGCTTCAACAACTTTCTTGGGTTCAGATATTGAGGCAAAAGCAAAATGCCCACAGAAATTTGCAAGCTGTGTTGCTCTTGAGCGAGTGAGTGGACCAGGAGCATTTATGCTATCAATTATCTTCTCAACTTGTACTTCATTTGCAACACGAGGATGAGCTGGACGAAGATTTTGCTCTTGTTGTGCATTGTCTTCATCAGGAGGATTGTCTTCGGGCTGAGCATTGTCGTCAAGTTGATTTGGAGTAGAGATGATGAGTTCCTCGTCAGGTTGTGCTTCAGAAGGCATGATCTCACCAGTTCCCATTAGCTTGATAGATTCATTTGGTGAAGCTTCATCTAACACATTTGGTAGGGATTCTCTTTGTGATCCATTTGTCTCATCAAACCTCACATCCACAGTCTCAACAGTTTTATAGAGAAAAATGTTGAAGACTCTGTAGGAGTGTGAGTCCTTTCTGTATTCGAGCATGAAGCCTTCATGAGCTTTGGGTGCAAATTTTGACTTTTGATGAGGATCCTTGATCCAGCACTTAGCTCCAAATACTCTGAAGTAGCTTACATTTGGCTTCTTTCCAGTGAGGAGTTCATAGGATGTTTTCTTTAGAAGCTTATGAAGATAAACACGGTTGATGATATGGCATGCAGTGTCAATAGCTTCGGGCCAGAATCTTCTTGGTGTTTTGTACTCATCGAGCATCGTTCGAGCCATCTCAATTAGAGTTCTGTTCTTGCGCTCAACGATTCCATTTTGCTGAGGTGTATATGGGGCTGAGAATTCATGAGTGATTCCCATCTCATCCAGATAAAGATCGAGGCCAGTGTTCTTGAATTCAGTGCCATTGTCACTTCTGATATGTTTGATCTTGATGCCATAATTGTTCATGGCACGGTTGGCGAAGCGTCTGAAGACATCTTGCACTTCAGTCTTGTAGAGTATTATGTGCACCCAAGTGTATCTTGAATAGTCATCAACTATGACGAAGCCATAGAGACAGGCTGTGGTAGAGAATGTGGAGTAGTGAGTAGGGCCAAATAAGTCCATGTGAAGCAGCTCGAAGGGTTTGGATGTCGTCATGATTGTCTTCGAGGGGTGCTTGGCTCTAGTCATCTTCCCAGCTTCACAGGCACCGCATAGATGATCTTTCTTGAACTTGACTTCCTCGATGCCTATGACGTGCTTCTTCTTTGCGAGTGTATGCAAGTTCCTCATGCCAGCATGTCCTAGCCTCCGATGCCAGAGCCAGCACTCTGAAGCTTTTGCTAGAAGACATACTGCCATCTGAGGTCCAGCTGAGAAATCTACCATATACAGATCACCTTTTCTGTATCCTTCAAATACTAAAGACTTGTCAGATTCCATTAGTACAATGCACCGAAATTTACCAAAGATCATAATCATGTTTAAGTCACAAAGCATTGAGACAGACATTAAGTTGAAGCCAAGAGATTCAACAAGCATGACTTTGTCCATGTGCTGATCTCTTGAGATTGCAACTCTACCTAGACCCAACACTTTGCTTTTACCAGTATCAGCAAATGTGATGTGACTCTTGTTGGATGGACGTAAAGTCCATGAGAAGATTTCGATCACCAGTCATATGATTTGTGCATCCGCTATCCATAATCCATTCTGAGGACTTTGGTGTCACTCCCTACAATGCAGTTAGGAGGATAGGCTTCACCAAAAGCCATTATGAAGCATAAACAATTGATGCATAACTGGATTATGAAAGCTTTAGATGTAAGTTAGGACTGATAAGATCTTCAGCAAGTGATTTATGGATAGTATGAGCAGTAAGTCATTTTGGGCATTTGTTCTTGTGCCCTACAAGTGTTTCAGGTCCCCGGCAATAACTTCAGAAGCCTTTGATTACAGGCTAGAGACCTTTCCCTGCAAGAGAAAGTTAGTTCTTCTTAACCTCCCATATCTACAGGGGTGGCTTAGAAGCAATGAGTATAAGAGCAGCATCTGAGAATTTTGTCTTTGGAGCCCTAGCAAACAATCTTGCAGGAGGATAATAATACTCATATGAATAGGCAGAAAAGTTCTTTGATTTATGAACATAGCGGTTTGAAGAAACACGCTCATATTCATGGGTCTGAGCATGATTTCCCTACAAAACATTCGCGTTAGAGTGACTCAGTTGAGTCCTTTGTCTTTATGAAGCCTTAGAACCATATGAAGCCTTTGGTTTGGGGTTTGTCTTCATCCTAGGGGGTGTCATGACAGTATTTGCTGGAAGCTTCTCAAGACAACCTTTGGGTACCCAGATCTTCTTCATAGGTGGTCCATTCCTGCAGTTAGTACCAATATACCTGGCAAACACTTCACCATTTTGATTCTTAAACAGTTTGTAGTTTGCATCAAAGGATTCATCAATGATAACAGGATTAGCACAAGTGAAGCCAGATAAGGTAGATGGATCCACTGAAGGTTCCTTTGCAGCAACACATGTGGTTTTGGGATACTGCTCAGGCTTCTAGTATGAACCATCAACATTCATTTTCCTATCGAACCCAACACCCTCTTTCCTAGGGTTTTGGTTCAGTATCTGCTTTTTGAGGACATCACATAGAGTCTGATGCCCTTTGAGGCTTTTGTACATCCCTGTTTCAAGCAAAGTCTTCAACCTAGCATTTTCATCAGCAATAGTAGTGGTTTCCTCAGCAAAGGGGTTAGTTACCACATCAATAGTTGAAGATATTGCAACAGTGGCAGCAGTAGAGCATTCAGCAACAGATGTAGCATTATCACGTTCAATGCATTTTAGACATGGTGGTTCAAACTCTTCGTGAGTGGAGCTGATAAGTTGTGCGCGGAGTGACTCATTCTCCTTTTGAAGATCTTCATGAGCCGCTTTCACTTTCTCAAGTTCTCGCTTCCTTTGAATGTAATCGTGGGAAAGCTTTTCATGAGTTTTTGAAAGCGATTCATAAAGCTCTTCAAGTTCTTTGTACTTAACATGAAGATTTTTTATGTCTTCAATTAAGGACTGAGAACGGGTCATTTCCGCGTCCAACAGGTCATCGCTTTTGTCTAACAGTTTTTGAAATGTTCCATGGCTTTCTGCTGTTCAGTGGCAATTTTAGCAAGTGTTTTGTAGCTAGGTTTTGATTCACAATCACAGTCATCTTCACTAGATGGTTGAAAGTAAGCATCGCGTGATTTTACCTTGGCACCGCGTGCCATGAAGCAGAAGGTGGGTGCAGAGTCGTCGTCCTCATCATCATTGTTGTTGACGGGGCCATTGTCTTCAGTGTTGAAGATAGACTTGGCCACGTAGGCAGTGGCTAAAGCCAGACTTGCAGCACCAGAATCAGACTCCTCATCCGACTCCACCTCCACCTCTTCAGAAGCAGACTCTTCCTCAGAATCCATCTCCTTGCCAACAAAAGCACGAGCCTTGCCAGATGAATTCTTCTTGTGTGATGAATACTTTGATGAAGACTTTGAAGAAGACTTTGAGTATTTCTTCTTTTTCTTGTCATCAGAATCATATTCCTTGCTCTTCTTCTTCTTCTTATCGTTGTCCCACTGAGGACACTCAGAGATGTAGTGACCAGGTTTCTTGCACTTATGACGTGTTCTTTTCTTGTAGTCATGAGCAGATGCTTCACCATTTCTAGAGCTGGATCTTGAAGACTTTCTGAAGCCTTTCTTCCTAGTGAATTTCTGGAACTTCTTCACAAGCATGGCAAGCTCCTTTCCAATGTCTTCAGGATCATCAGAACTGCAGTCAGATTCTTCTTCAGATGAGGAAACAGCTTTTGCCTTCAACGCGCGAGATCGGCCATAGTTGGGACCATAGATGTCACGCTTCTCAGACAGCTAAAACTCATGTGTGTTGAGCCTCTCAAGTATATCAGACGGATCGAGAGTCTTGAAGTCAGGGCGTTCTTGAATCATCAATGCAAGGATATCAAATGAGCTGTCGGGTGATCTCAGAAGAGTCTTGACAATTTCATGCTTCGTGATCTCAGTGGCGCCAAGTGCTTGAAGCTCATTTGTGATGTCAGTGAGACGATCAAAAGTGTGCTGGACATTCTCATTGTCATGTCTCTTGAAGCGATTGAAGAGATTGCGAAGGACGCTGATCCTTTGATCTCTTTGGGTAGAGACTCCTTCATTGACCTTTGAGAGCCAGTCCCAAACTTCCTTTGACGTGTCCAGAGCACTCACACGACCGTACTGTCCTTTGGTCAGATGACCACAGATGATGTTCTTGGCCGTTGAATCTAGTTGAACAAGCCTCTTGACACCAGCAGCGGTGGCGCCTTCACCAGTCTTGGGAACACCGTGCTTGACGACAAACCAGAGGTCCACGTCAATGGCTTCAAGATGCATGCGCATCTTGTTCTTCCAGTAGGGATATTCGGTGCCATCGAAGACGGGGCATGCAGCGGAGACTTTGATTATCCCTGCAATCGACATAGCTAAAACTCCAGGTGGTTAAACCGAATCACACAGAACAAGGGAGTACCTTGCTCTGATACCAATTGAAAGTGTAGTATATCGACTAGAGGGGGGGTGAATAGGTGATTTTTATGAAATGCTTCAAAACATGGTAGTTTCGAAGACAAACGATAAGCTCAAGCCTATTAGTATGCAGCGGAAAGTGGACTACACTAGATAAGCCATAGTCATGTATGCAATGAAGTGAAAGCATGAAGACTAATAGCAACTAGGCAGTAGTGATCATAAAGGAAGAAGGAATGAAGCCAATCACAACAGGTAGATACTCAGTGAAGACAATCAGATAAGGCAAGCATGCTATGTCTTCACAACATAAAGCTGTAAGTAAAAGGAATGAAAGGATAGAACCAGTGGCTCGGGGAAGACAGTGATTTGTTAGACCAGTTCCAGTTGCTGTGACAACTGTACGTCTGATTAGGGAGGTTGAGATTTAACTCAGAAGACCGCGTCTTCACCTTGTTCCCCTCGAGCTAAGAACACCTAATCCTCGCCCAATCACTCTGGTAAGTCTTCAAGGTAGACTTCCAAACCTTCACAGACTTCGTTCATCGGCAATTCACAATTACTCTTGGATGCTCAAAACGCGATGGCTAACCGGCTGGAGGAAACACAATCCTCAAGTGTAATAAGTCTTCAGGTCACACAGACAGAAAGACTTCAGTGATGCCTAACACTCTTTGGCTCTGGGTGTTTGGGCTTTGTCCTCGCAAGGATTTCTCTCTCAAATGCTTCGGAGGTGGGTTGCTCTCAAACGACAAAAGCCGTGCACTAACTCTGAGCAGCCACCAATTTATGGTGTAGGGGGTGGGCTATTTATAGCCACTAGGCAACCTGACCTGATTTGTCTGAAGTTACCCTGGGTCACTAAGGAACTGACACGTGTTCCAACGGTCAGATTTCAAACACACACGACAACTTTACTTGAGCTCCAAGTAAAGCTGACTCATCCACCTCTGGATAAGATTTGCTCTCATAGTCTTTGCTCGAAGACATAGGATTTGGTTGAGCATCACATCAGTCACTCTGACTTAGTTCACTTGGACCCCACTTAACAGTGCGGTGGTTCCTATGACTCAATAAAGAAGAAAAGGAAACAGCGACAACTCTACATCTTCGCTTTCCATAGTCTTCACACAATGTATTCTCATGTCAAAGTCTTCAATATGATTATCTTCATATACCACCACTGATATCAATGTCTTCATACATTTTTAGGGGTCATCTCGGCTAGGTTAACCGAATCAATGAGGGACTACTACCTGTGTTATCCTGCAATTCTCACAAACACATTAGTCCCTCAACCAGGTTTGTCGTCAATACTCCAAAACCAACTAGGGGTGGCACTAGATGCACTTACAATCTCGAGCTAGCAGCAGTGGTACATGCCTTGATCACGTGGAGACACCTTCTGTTGGGCAGAAAAGTAAACATCTTCATTGATCGCAAGAGCTTGAAGTACATCTTCACACAGCCTAACCTGAACCTTCGCCAGACTCGTTGGGTTGAGATGATCCAAGAGTATGATCCAAGCATCGAATACACACCTGGCAAGGCCAATGTCATCGCAGATGCCTTGATCAGAAAGGCATATTGCAATAGTCTCCTTCGCAAATCGCTTCAGCCTGAGCTTTGTGAATCATTCAGGAAGCTCAACCTCCAAGTTGTTCCGCAAGGCTTTCTTGCAAATCTTCAAGTTGCTCCTACCTTGGAAGATCAGATCCGTGAGGCCCAGCTCAGTGATGCTATGGTGTAGAAAGTGAAACATGGTATTGCTAAGGGTACTCCCAAATACAAGTGCTATCGCATTGATGAGAAAGACACCTTATTCTTTGAGGACAGACTTGTGGTTCCCAAGGGTGATCTCAGGAAGCTCATAATGAAGGAAGCACATGACTCCCTCCTCTCGATTCATCACGGAAGTTCCAAGATGTACCAAGACCTCAAGCAATCTTACTGGTGGACTCGCATGAAAAGGGAGATTGCCCAATTCGTGAATGAATGTGATGTTTGCAGAAGAGTGAAGGCAGAGCATCAACGTCCAACCGGTCTCCTCCAACCTCTTCCTATTCTCGAGTGGAAATTCGACCACATTGAAATGGATTTCGTCACTGGGTTTCCCAAGTCCAAGAAGGGGAATGATGCTATCTTTGTTGTGATTGACAAGCTAACCAAAGTAGCTCACTTCTTTCTAGTCAAAGAATCCATCAATGCAGCTCAGTTGGCAGAGTTGTACACTTCTAGAATTGTGTCGTTACATGGCATTCCTCAAGTTATCACCTCAGACCGTGGAAGTTTGTTCACATCCAAGTTCTGGGACTCCTTTCAGTCAGCCATGGGCACTAAGATCCGTTTCAGCACTGCGTTTCACCCTCAGACTAGTGGTCAAGTTGGAAGAGTGAACCAGATCCTCGAGGACATGCTCAGAGTTTGTGTCATCTCTTTTGGCATGAAGTGGGAAGATTGTCTCCCGTTTGCCGAGTTCTCTTACAACAATAGATTCCAAGCAAGTGCCGGCAAAGCTCCTTTTGAAATCCTCTATGGCAGAAAGTGTCGTACCCCTCTCAACTGGTTGAGACTGGTGAACGTCAATTTCTTGGCAATGACTTGATCTGAGAAGCCGAAGAAATGTGCAAAGTCATACGTGAGAATCTCAAGGCCGCTCAGTCGCGTCAGCTACTATGACGGCAAGCATCGTGATTTGGCTTTCGACATTGGAGATCATGTCTATCTCCGCGTTTCTCCTATGAAAGGAACCCAAAGATTCGGTATCAAAGGAAAGCTTGCTCCGAGATACGTGGGCCCTTTCAAGATTCTTGGCAAAAGAAGCGATCTAGCCTATCAACTTGAGCTCCCCTCCAACTTTGCAAATGTTCATGATGTGTTTCATGTGTCTCAACTCCGCAAGTGCTTCAAGACACCTGAACGCACCATTCCGTTCGAGGAGATTGATCTTCAACAAGACTTGTATTACCGTGAGCACCCTGTTGATATTCTTGAAGAAACTGAGCGCAAGACCCGCAACAAGTCAATCAAGTTCTTGAAAGTTAAGTGGTCACACCATACCGACCGAGAGGCTACATGGGAACGAGAAGATCACCTTCGTTCCGAGTACCCTTCCTTCTTTCAGTCCTAGATCTCGGACGAGATCTTTTCGTAGTAGAGGAGAGTTTTTAATGCCCCAGATGTAACACTTTCCAATATTGGCAATATATGAAACTTTGACTTCAACAATTCCATTCTGGGCTCTTCTTTCATTTCGGGTTTCTTCATTTTGTCGTGTGCGTGTGTGCATTTGGTACATGTCATGTTACCATGTGCATTGCATTGCATTCATGTTGTTATTTGCACCCGGTCCCACTCGTCTCTTCCCGTTGTTCGTTTCGAGTTCCGACACTCACACACGTGCCCGTGGCATCCCCGAGTCCTTCTTTCGTGCGGGGCCTTGTAATGTTCCTGGAATGACGTGAGACTTGTCGTGCGTTGTTGTTTTGGTACGTGTAGGCCGCTTGTCAAGTTTCATCGCGTTTGGAGTTCGTTTGGTACTCCAACGGTTAACCTAGTGGGCTAAAAGTACCCCGTCCTTTTGGCCCAAGACCCCCTCCACAATAGCGCACAAACCCAGCACAACCACTTCCATTCTCTCGGTCGTAGGATCGTGATCGCGTGGCTGCGAACCGCTCCTCATTTGGACACTCCTAGCTCCCTCTACCTATAAATATGTGCGTCCCCCTCCATTTTCGCGCAGATGAAACCCTAGCCCCGCTCCCACCGCGCAGCCGGACATGTCCAGCACCCCAGCCAAGTCACTCCGCCCAATCATCGAGCGACACGTCAGCTCCACTGCCTCCCTCCTCCAATAGTGCAGCACCACCTGACCCCGCTCTCTCTCCCACAGCCACCGCGGCCCTCCCAGGCCCGGGCGCGGCCCCCGTAGCTGCGGCCCGAGCGCGCCCAGCCGCCGTCTTCAAGCGCCGCCGCCCAGCTCGCCTTCCTCGATGCCCCGCTCGCCGGAGCAACCTCCGGCGCCGGCCAGCACCACCACCGCGCTGCCCCAGGCCGGTCCCGCCGCCGCCTGTCGGACCTCCGCCGCCGCCCGAGCTCTCAACTGCCATCGCCGGAGCCCTCCTCCGCTAGATCATCGTCGTCGTCGCCGGGAATGGGGCGCCTCGACCGGATCCGGCCGCCCCGGCCTTCCCGTCGCCGGATCCGCCCCGTCCGCTGCCCCTCGCCGGCGGCCTCTACCGCGCTGCCGCCCCTGCATCGGCCGCAGCGGTCGATGACGACGACCGACGCGCCAACGCCCTCCAGGCCGTCCATCTTTCTCGCTTGGGCCGAGGCCCAGATCGGCAGGCCCAGCACTATCCCAGGCCGGCCTGCCTTGCCTTCCTCTTCGTCCAGTCCGAGAGGCCCAGTGGTGAGCCTCTTCCAGTCCTTCGCCTGAGTGTCGCTTAATATTTTGCGCTCGCCTGTTTTTTTTCCTGTGTGAGATGACTAAGTCCCAGAAATTGTATTGTGTTGCCTCCTTTGCATGGCTGTAACTTCGTGCTCATAGATCTGTTTGGGCGTGTGATATATCAAAATGATCGTAGTGATGTGCTCTACATTTTATTCCATTGTGACATGCTTGTTTGAGTTCATCTAGAGGTCCTAATCTTCGTGACAAGAGTGCTACTTGTTATAAACTGTTGTTACTTGTTATTTTGTTGCTATGTTTGCTTGATGCCCCACTCAAATCCATGCTAGTTTTGGAGTGGCCAACGATCATTCCTTGTTGTCCATGTTTTTGTCTATCCATTCATGCCCTCACTTGCACATATGGCTTACTGTAGCTTATTTATTTCTTGCTCTCAAGTTGCTATAAATTATGCCTGTCAGGTTTTTATCAGCATGATCAATTTGGCGTAGCTTGTTGCTATTGATCCATGCCACCTATGGAGTTGCTCCAATGGAGTTGTTTGCTGTAGGATATGTCTACTACATGTCCATGATTTTTATATACTTAGTGGAGTTGATATGCATGTTGTTTTGTGCCTCCGAAGGCAGCATTGTGATGATGTTTTTGCCTTCCCAGATTTTGGCTAAGTCTGGATAATTTTATTGCAACTTGCCATGCTTGGTTAATTGTGTTCCAGTAGGTTTTTGGGGGTGTTCTAAGTTCATACTTGTTAAGTAACTTGTCTACTTCATGTCCATGCTTCTTCTCATCATGTTTGGGTGCTGTAGAGTATATATCTCTTGCTCCAAAGTTGCTATGTGGCTGTTAACTTCAGCTTTGCGTTGTATCTTGTTTCGTGTGTATGTGTTGAACCGTTGCTCCGTTTTGAGCGTGCCCTATATGAAACTTCTGTGATTTTGCATGTAGAATCATAATATCATGTTGTTTACATGTTTGGAGTGTGTTTGCTTGATGTTTGGGTGCATCTTGCACCGTTGCCTTGCTTGTCTTGTTTTGCTCATATCTTCTAGACCGTAGCTCCGAATTAAACAAACCTTATATGAAACTTGACTAGAATTGCTGTTTAACAACTTTAACTTAAGGTTTGTTCAGATCTGGACCACTTTCAAAATATGCATATGAGGACTTACCGGATTTGCTATATGTTGATTCCGGCCTCATTTAAACTTGTTGTTTTGTGTTGTTCTTGTGTGCTTCCTCCCTTGCCATGAAATGCATCATACAGACTTGTATTGCATCATGTTGATTGTGCATTGCACCGTGTTTGATGTTGTGCCATGTTGTGTTCTTGTGTTGAGTAGAGCCGGAAGCCGAGACCGAGTACGAGGTTCCTACCGAGGTTGAGTACGAGGAGCCGTCTTACGATCCCATCGACGACTCGATAGGCAAGATGACCTGACCCAGATATCATTACTATCTTTGCCTATTGCTAGATGTCTCGCTCTTTAGCTTATTGCCTCGATGCCCATGATTGTTTGTCAGCCTCCTATTGTAGCCATGAATCTCTCTAACCACCCAACCTAGCAAACCGTTGTTTGGCTACGTAAGCTTCGCTCAGCCCCTATTATAGCATTGCTAGATGCAGGAGAAGATTTGAAGATGCTTGCTTCTTGTTGAAGTTATTGTTAGGATATCACACTATATAAACTATTAAACCAAATTATCTATATATTGGTAATGGGTGGATGGCTAAGCCTCTTGCTTGGTGTTTTGTTCCACTCATGCCACCCTAGGAACCGTATAAACCGGTGTTATGTTCCTTGATTATGCGTCCCTAACATGGTTGGGGTTTATGGGCCCCCCTCGATAACCCGCTTAGCGCTAAAGCTTTTCCAGCAAGGCCCGACATTGGTTTTACATTAGCCTAATAACTAAAACTTGCATAGGGCGTTGCAAACCCGAGTTCTTAATCAACAACCCGGGCTAGTGCTCCTCTTGAGTGTTGGTCCAAATTGGGGGTTATGCGGGGCCACCACAAGGAAACTCGAGGATTGGTTTTAACTATAGGATCGCCCATCCGGTCGTGGCCTGAGACTAGATACGCGCGGCTATTGTCAGGGTGTCGGCACGCCGGGAGGTCTTGCTGGATTAGTTTTACCTTAGTCGGAATATCTTGAGCACGAGATTCCGAGAATACTCGGGTCTTCCCACCTTGGAGTTGCGACTCCGCAGATCGTGAGCTTGTGATGGGCTAAGTTGGGACACCCCTGGAGGGTTTGATCTTTCGAAAGCCGTGCCCGCGGTTATGTGGCAGATGGGAATTTGTTAATATCCGGTTGTAGAAAACTTGACACCATGTTCAGAATACACTACCAGCGTGAGTAACCGTGACGGTCATTTTCCGAAAGGGGTTCAGGAAGTGAACACGGTGGGGTTATGTTTGACGTGCTTAGATAGGATCACTTCGTGATCACTTTGACGCTCGTGGCACTTCTCTTCTCGCTCTAAACACGTAAGCTAGTGCTAGTGCAGCTGCAACCTTTGTTATTTAGTCTCGTTCCACACCCAAGGCTTAGATAGTTTTGCTACCCGGGAACGGGATTGCTGAGTCCTCCGTGGCTGACATATTCTACACAACACCAAATGCAGGTACTATGGTGAACTACACAGGTGATGGCACAGAGTTGTACCGTGAGTTCGACGAAGAACGTGGGCGATACTACGTGTACTATCCCGATGATCAGTAGTGGGTTCTACTAGGGGCGATTCGGACCTTGTGGCTTTATTTATTTGGTATCTTTCATTTGGATCTTCGTCCATAGTCGGACTGTGATGTTATTTGGATGATGATTGCTTATGTAATGAATTGTGTGACGTGGCGAGTGTAAGCCAACTACTCTTTTGCATTTTCATCCCTCTTTTACATGAGTCGTGCAAAGATACCATACTTGAGATCATTCTAGTATGAGCTTATACCCTTAAGTCGTGCCTCGACATGTAGGAGGTATAATCTCATACTGGGCATTGCATAGCACTATGGGTGGAATAGAAGGTGGTAGTAGGCAAAACGTGGGAGAATGTCTCACATCAACTAGGAAAATTAATGGACTATGGAGATGTCCATCAACCGATATGAGTGTGAGTGAGTAGGGATTGCCATGTAATGAATGAACTAGAGCTATAAGTGTATGAAAGATCAAAAGAAAACTAAGTGCATGTGCATCCAACTTGCTTGCTCATGAAGATCTAGGGCAATTTGAGGAAGCCCATCTTTGGAATATACAAGTCAAGTTATACAATAAAAAATTCCCTCCAGTATATGAAAGTGACCATATAGGAGACTCTCTATCAAGAAGATCATGGTGCTACTTTGGAGCACAAGTGTGGAAAAAGATAGTAACATTGTCCCTTCTCTCTTTATTCTCTCATTTTTTTTATTTTTTGGGCTCTTTGGCCTCCCCTTTTTTGTGGGCTTCTTTGGCCTCTTTTTTTATTTGGGCTTCTTTGGACTCTTTTATTTATAATCTCACATTGGACAATGTTCTAATAATGATGATCATCACACCTTTATTTACTTACAACTCGATATTATAACTCGATACTAGAACAAAATTAAGGCTCTATATGAATACCTCCGGCGGTGTACCAATATGTGCAATGATCTAGCGTAGCAATGACATCAAAAAGGGACAAGCCTAAAAACATCATGATAACTATCTTACGATCATGCAAATCAATATGACAATGATGATGCTTGTCATAATAAAAGGAACGGTGGAGTTACATGGCAATATATCTCGGAATGGCTATGGAAATGCCATAATAGGTAGGTATGGTGGCTGTTTTGCGGAAGGGTGTAAGGTGGTTTGACGCACCGACGAGAGTTGCGCGGTACTAGAGTGGCTAGCAATGGTGGAAGGGTGAGAGTGCATATAATCCATGGACTCAACATTAGTCATAAAGAACTCACATACTTATTGCAAAAAAATATTAGCCCACGAAGCAAAGTACTACTACGCATGCTCCTAGGGGGGATTGGAAGGAGTTAACCATCACGCGCCCCCGACAATCACGCAAAGATGAACAATCACGACACAATGCGCTTCAATTTGTTTACATAGTTAGGAGACCATCCGTGCATGCTACGGGAATCACAAACCTTAACACAATTATTTCTTTAACCTCATAAATTACCATTATCATCTTAGTGAAGGAAATATGCCCTAGAGGCAATAATAAAGTTGTTATTTGTATTTCTTTATATCATTATAAATGTTTATTATTCATGCTAGAATTGTAAGAACCGGAAACTTAGTACATGTGTGAATACATAGACGAAACAGAGTGTCCCTAGTATGCCTCTACTAGACTTGCTCATTGATCAAAGATGGTTATGTTTCCTAACCATAGACATCAATTGTAATTTGATCAATGGGATCACGTCATTAGGAGAATGATGTGATGGACAAGATCCATCCATTAGCTTAGCAACTTGATCGTTTAGTTTTACTGCTATTGCTTTCTTCATGACTTATACATGTTCCCTTGACTACGAGATTATGCAACTCCCGAATACCATAGGAACACCTTGTGTGCTATTAAACATCACAAAGTAACTGGGTGATTATAAAGATGCTCTATAGGTGTCTACGAAGGTGTTTGTGGTGTTGGCATAGATCAAGAATAGGATTTGTCACTCCGAGTGTCGGAGAGGTATCTCCGGGCCCTCTTGGTAATACATATCATAATAAGCCTTCCAAGCAAATGACTAATGAGTTAGTTACGAGATGATGTATTACGGAATGAGCAAAGAGACTTGCCGGTAACAAGATTGAACTAGGTATGATGATACCGACGATCGAATCTCGGGAAAGTAACATATCGATGACAAAGGGAACAACGTATGTTGTTATGCGGTTTGACCGATAAAGATCTTCGTACAATATGTAGGAACCAATATGAGCATCCAGGTCCGCTATTGGTTATTGGCCGGAGATGAGTCTCGGTCATGTCTACATAGTTCTCGAACCCATAGGGTCCGCACGCTTAACGTTCGATGACGATCGGTATTATGAGTTTATGTGTTTTGATGTACCGAAGGTAGTTCGGAGTTCCGGATGTGATCACGGACATGACGAGAAGTCTCGAAATGGTCGAGACATAAAGATCGATATCTTGGAAGCCTATGTTTGGACATCGGAATGGTTCCGGGTGAGTTCGGGCATTTACCGGAGTACCGAGGGTTACCGGAACAGCACGGAAAGCATATGGGCCTTAATGGGCCTTAGTGGGAGAGAAGAGAAGGCAGCCTAGGAGGGGGCGCACCCCCCCCAAGCCCAATCCGAATTGGGTGAGGGGGTGGCCCCCCTTTCCTTTCTCCTTCCCCCTCTTCCTTCTATTCCTAGAAGGACTAGGAAAGGGGGAGTCCTACTCCTACTAGGAGGAGGACTCCTCCCCCTTGGCGCACCTAGAGAGGCTGGCAGGCCTCCCCCTCCCTCCTTTATATACATGGGGAGGGGGCATCCTAGACACACAAGTTAACATCCGTTTTAGCCGTGTGCGGTGCCCCCCTCTACAGATACACACCTCGATCATATCGTTGGAGTGCTTAGGCGCAGCCCTGCGTCGTTAGCTTCATCATCACCGTCACCACGTCATCGTGCTGGCGAAACTCTACCGTGATGCTCAACTAGATCAAGAGCTCGTGGGACGTCATCGAGCTGAACGTGTGCTGAACGCAGAGGTGCCGTACGTTCGGTGCTTCGTTCGGTTGGATCGCGAAGACGTTCGACTACATCAACCGCGTCACTAGACTCTTCCGCTTTCGGTCTACGAGGGTACGTAGACACACTCTCCCCGCTTGTTGCTATGCTTCTCCTAGATAGATCTTGCGTGATTGTAGGATTTTTTTTGAAACACTCAATATCTCAAGACAATTGCAAGGAATCAAACTTCTCATGGTATTCAACACTCTATATCTAAAAGTTTTTATTATATCTCCCTTGGATGCCCATATTGTTTTAAAGACTCTCAAAATATTATAAGTGAAGCAAGAGAGTTCAATTATTTCTATAACATAAAGCCACCACCGTGCTCTAAAAAGATATAAGTGAAGCACTAGAGAAAAATTGCCTAGCTCAAAAGATATAAATGAAGCACATAGGGTATTCTAATAAATCACGACTAATGCATGTCCCTCTCAAAAGGTGTGTACAGAAAGATCATACAAGATGCTCCAAGTCAAACCCATATCATGTGGTGAATAAAAATATAGCCTCAAGTAAAGTTACCGATAGATGAAGACGAAAGAGGGGATGCCATCCAGGGCATCCCAAAGCTTAGGCTCTTGGTTGTCCTTGAATATTACCTTGGGTGCCTTGGGAAACCCCAAGCTTAGGCTATTGCCACTCCTTATTCCATAGTTCATCAAATCTTACCCAAAACATGAAAACTTCACAACACGAAACTCCACAGAAAACTCGTGAGATCCGTTAGTAAAACAAAATCCAATCCTTGCATGTAGGTACTGTTGTGAAGTCATTCTTATTTCATATTAGTGTAATATCTAATGTATTCCAACTTTTCCATGGTTCATACTCCCCCATACTAGCCATAGCTTCATCAAAATAAGCAAACAACACAAAGAAAAGAAAATCTGTCAAAACAGAATAGTTTGTAGAGATGTGAATTGATTTAAAACTTATGCATCTCTACAAATTCTGAAAAATAGGAAAACATGGGAAATTTGTAGATCAGAAACTTGTAAACAATTCAAGAATTTATCACGCTCCAGTGACCAGAAACAAGTCCAATACTGGACGCAAGGGTTTCTGTTTTTCAGTAAAATCAATCTACTATCTTTCAAATCATCCGAGAGGTCTTATGTGACGCCCCCGATTTGACCGTACACTAATAATGAACGCAAATGTGTACGACCAAGATCAGGGACTCACTGCAAGATATCATAACACAAACACAAACTAAAATAATACAAGCTTTATATTACAAGTCAGGGGCCTCGAGGGCTCGACTACATAAGCTAGAATACAGAAGAGTAAGCGGAAGCAATAATATCTAAGTACATACATAGGTTTAACAAGTTTGCCATAAGATGGCTAGCACAAAAGTAGCAACGACCAAAAAGGCAAGGCTTCCTGCCTGGGACCTCCTAACTACTCCTCGTAGCCGAACTCCATGTGGAAAGATCCTCGGGATCCTCTGGCTCCTGGACTCCACCATCTGGTTGCATCATCCGAGAAGAAAGGAAAAAAGGTGAGCAAAGCAACCGTGAGTACTCATCCAAAGTACTCGCAAGTAAGGATCTACACTACATATGCAATGGTATCGGTGTAAATGGGGTAATATATGTGGGCTAAACTGCAGAATGCCAGAATAAGAGGGGGATAGCTAATCCTATCGAAGACTACGCTTCTGGCAATCTCCACCTTGCAGTAGTAGAAGAGAGTAGCTGGAAAGTAACAAGTGTCATCGCTTCTGACAGCCTCCGACTTGAGTAGCTGGAAAGTTCACCAAGTAACATCATATAGCATAATCCTATTCGGCGATCCTCCCCTCGTCGCCCTGTGGAAAAGCGATCACCGGGTTGTATCTGGCACTTGAAAGGGTGTGTTTTATGAAGTATCCAGTTCTAGTTGTCATGAGGTCGGAGTACAACTCCGGGTCGTCCTTTTACCGGGGGACACGTCTATTCGAATAGATAAACTTCCCTGCAGGGGCGTACCACATTTCCCAGCATGGTCGATCCCCTCTGCCCGAACACACTTTCCTGGGTGATGCCCAGCCTCGGAAGATCAACACATCGCAGCCCTACCTAGGCACAAAAGAGAGGTCAGCCCACCGGTCTAAGTCCTAAGCGCGTAGGGGTCTGGGCCCATCGCCCATTGCACACCTGCACGTTGCATACGCTGCCGTTGAGCAGACCTAGCAACCTCCATTACTAAGCAAGTTGCATTACGTGGTCCAACCCGACGCGCGCCGCTCAGTCGTCGACGTCACGTTGAGAGCTTATAACTATTCTCGCGTAGCCGGTTAGTGTGTATAGGCCACTGGTCAGACTCAGATCAAATATCCAAACTCGTTAAGTATGTTATTATAAAATAACCATGGACAATGACCAGGGTCAGGCCACATCTCAACTGGGTGTCTCAACCCGCCCTGTCGCTCCGCCACAAAGATTCACTCGAGGACCGTCAGGAACCCAGGCCCACCACTACCTGGATGGAGTCACCTGTCCTTTCAGCCACCAATCCGTGAATCACTTGCGGGTACTCTACAGGCCGACCTGTAGCGACCAGACCTCAAACAGTCTGATCTCTGTGCATCAGTGTCATCCCTGGATCAGTAATGCTAACACGCACAGTACTTGAAGGATTTATAACAGAGTAGCAATCACACACTTATTACATCGATAGATCCAACGGTGAACTTATTACAATAAAAATGGCTTAAGGCCATCTAACACGATAACAACGGAAGGCTTGGAAGATAAGTGAGTCCATCAACTCCAGCGGCATCACTGAGTATAGAACCACGACCTAAAAGGCACCTTACTCGTCGTCTGAGAAGTCTGCAACATGAAACGTTGCAGCCCGAAAACGGGTCAGCACATGGAATATGCTGGCAAAGTAACACAAGAGAGCAATGAAAGTAAAGCTATACTATATGCAATATGGCTGGTGGAATAGCTCTATGGTTACAGTTTTTGCATAAAGCCAATTTTTCCCTACTTCAAAGGAATATATTTTAATTAACTATCATGGTAGTTGAAACATCGTTGAGAAGATAGACATCCTCTCAACCCCAATTAAAGTTCATCATTAAACCCAACAGTATTAAATTAAAGTAACATGATGAGATTCACTTGATAATCCAAGTACTGGTACTCAAGACGTCCGTAACCGGGGACACGGCTAATCATGATCAGTTTGTACACTCTGCAGAGGTTTGTGCACTTTTCCCCACAAGACCCGATCTCCCCCGTTTGATTTCTCGCACTGCATGATGTTTGAGAAACGGATGACCGAGAGACAGTCTTTCAAAAGCACTAGCACCTACGACCGGGTGAACCGTACCAACCTACATCCCCTACATCTGCTAGTCCACCACTATAGATGTTCGCACGACTTACTCATACTATGCTAGAGCCCATAATAGCATTGTGGCTGCGCATAGAAGTTTCTAGTATGAATAATCTCATGATCCCTTTGAGCCTGGGTGGCGGTCCGAAGAAAAACAGCCAATCCCTGGAATACCCAGATGCCTCAATCCACCTAGATGTGTATTAATGTTGCCACCTTAAGTTGAACCATTAATTAACAAACTCACATCTGTCATGGATACACTCACCCAATCCACGTCTACAAGCATAGCATGTCCTAACAGCAAACGTAGAAGTCACTCCCAAAGGTTTGAATGTAATGCAGGTAATAGGTACTACCTCAATCTACTTCCCAGTCCCACAAGTTAATTGATCCTACTCATGCAATGTGTGAGGGTTTGACTAATGCAATGAAAACTGGGTAATTGGAAAGTATGATCAAAGTGTTACTTGCCTTGCTGATGATCCGCAAAACCTAGAGATTCAAAGTAGCAAGCGGCGCACTCCGGGTACTCTATCGCAAACAAACAAGCACACAATAAGTACTTAACTAATGCACGGGTAAAACTCAAATAAAAGATCTAACCAGAAGGTTCAACTTAAGAACTCCGGTTTGCAAAAGAACCGACAAAAGAAGAAACAACGAAAGACAAACGACGAAAGAGAAACAACTACCGAAACAATCTGGACCTAAGTCCAAATTTAACATAGGCATACGCTTGAGCTACTAGGTTAAACGGAAAGAGAATTTCGATACGAAACTCCAGGCGCTTGAATCACCTGATTCCGATAAACGAGCGAAAAGTTAAACTAAAACGAAGATCGGATCAGAGATCGCGATCAGAAAATAACTGCGAAAAAGAAAACTAAAACAGCTTAACGAACGAACGTTCGTCAGCTGAGACTAAACGGCGAATTCGTTCGTTAGAACGAACGAACGGGTGAACGTTCACTACTTAACTAAACTAGAAAAATAAAACAAAAAACTGATCTAATAAAAAAACGACTAGGGGTTCTAAAAAAACCAACGGTTTTCTGGAGAAAACCGGCGGCGGCTACCTCGTCGGGAACTGCCGGCGGCGGCGGCGGCTGCGGGGTGGTGGTGGCGAGGGCCGGCAGCGGCGGCGACGTGCTGGCATGAGGCGGCGGGGCTGGCGAGGGGCAGCAGCGGCGGCGGCGTGCTGGCGTGGGGCGGCAACGGCGGCGAGGGGCGGCAGCGGCGGCTGCGACTCGGCGTGGCGGCGGGGCTGGCGTGCGGCGGCGGTGGTTGATGGGGGGGTGGCTGGCTTTATATAGGAGGGGGGTGGCTGGCTTGGGGAGGGGGCAAACCATGGCGGCGGCGGAATCCGACAAGGCCACGGCGGCGGCTGGCTCGGGGAAGGCGGCGGCGCGGGGCGATGGGCCTGCTCGGCTGGGCTTCGGCCCAGTCGGGTCGCTCCCCCTATTTTTTTTTTAAATTACGCCGGCGATAAAATAACTCTAGAAAATACAATAAAATCTAGAAATTGCCAAAACAAATTTTCACCGTCTAAATAAAATATTTAGAATGAGATGAACATTTTCTTGGCACTAAAATGCATTTTTTAAAACATGCAATTTTTCCTAATTCAAATAAAATCCAAATAACTCCAAATAAAACTTGTTTGATCTTTTTATTAAATCTTTCGTATTTCTTTATTTTGGGAGAGTCATTTTACTCCCTCTCTCTTATTTTTGTGATAGAAATACTTGAAGATAAAATAAATAAAATCAAACGATCCTATTTTCAAAATTTGAGAAACCTCAAATATGAAAATTTAGAAATCCCCAACTCTCTCCGAGGGTCCTTGAGCTGCTTAGGATTTTCTTGGATCACCAAAAAAATAAGAAAATATGATATGCATGATGATCTAATGTATAGCATTCCAAATTGAAAATTTGGGATGTTACAAACCTACCCCCCTTAAGATGAATCTCGCCCTCGAGATTCGGGTTGGCTAGAAAATAGGTGAGGGTGGTCCTTGCGTAGATCATCTTCTCGTTCCCAAGTGGCTTCTTCCTCGGTGTGGTGACTCCACTGAACTTTGCAAAACTTGATAACCTTGCTGCGGGTAACTCTGTTCGAAAATTCGAGGATCTTAACAAGCTTCTCCTCGTAGGTCAGAGCACTGTCCAACTGAATCGCTTCCAGGGGTACTGTGTCTCTAAGCGGTATATCGGCCATCTCCGCATGGCACTTCTTAAGCTGCGAAATGTGAAACCCATCGTGTACTCCTGACAATCCTTCGAGCAATTCCAACTTGTAGGCAACCTCTCCCATGCGTTCCAAAACACGGTAGGGTCCTACAAATCTCGGGGCTAGCTTTCCTTTAACTCCGAAACGTTTGACTCCTCGCAGAGGCGATACTCTCAAGTATGCCCTGTCTCCGATCTCATACGTTATCTCCTTACGCTTCGAGTCTGCATAACTTTTCTGCCTGGACTGAGCTACCTTCAGTCTGTCTCGAATAAACTTCACCTTCTCCTCAGACTCTTTGATCAAGTCTGGTCCAAACAACTGCCGGTCTCCAACTTCGTCCCATGACAACGGAGTCCTACATCTCCTTCCGTATAGCGCTTCGAAAGGGGCCATCTTCAAACTGGATTGATAACTGTTGTTGTAAGAAAATTCGGCATACGGCAAGTTGTCGTCCCAACTAGATCCATAGTCTAGTGCACAGGCTCTCAGCATATCCTCCAAAATCTGATTGGCTCTTTCAGTCTGTCCATCTGTCTGCGGGTGAAAGGCTGTGCTAAACTCTAGCCTGGTTCCCAAAGTTTCATGTAACTGATTCCAGAACTTTGAGGTAAACTGGGTTCCTCTATCTGGTACGATGCTCCTCGGAACTCCATGCAGACATACAATTCGGGTCATGTATATCTTTGCCAACTTTGCACTGGTATAGGTAGTCTTTACGGGGATGAAATGAGCTACCTTTGTTAAACGATCGACTACGACCCAAATCGAGTCATAGCCAGAACGAGTTCTGGGTAGTCCCGTAATAAAATCCATACCTAGCTTATCCCACTTCCATTCGGGTATTGGCAATGGTTGTAACAATCCTGCTGGCTTCTGATGTTCTGCCTTCACTCTCTGACATACATCACAAACTGCTACATACTCCGCAATATATTTCTTCATACCGGTCCACCAGAAAATATCCTTCAAATCCAAATACATCTTGGTATTCCCTGGGTGAATCGAGTATGGTGAATCATGGGCCTCCTGTAGAATCAACTTCCTGATCTCTGGGGCATTAGGCACATAATGCGGTCCTCAAACCATAAGGTGACGTGTTCATCCTCACGAAATCCTTTAGCTTTTCCTTCGCTCATCCTCTCCTTTATAGAGGCAACCTCTCTGTCAGCTTTTTGAGCTTCTCGGATTTTATCCATCAGGGTAGACTGGATTTCTAGTGTTGCTACATAGCCTCTCGGAACTATCTCCAAACGTAGTTCTCGTAAGTCCTCGGCTAACTCCTTCGGAAACTCTTCCATCATTAGGGTATTGACATGGCTCTTGCGGCTTAGCACATCCGCTACTACATTAGCCTTTCCGGGATGATAATGCAATCTCATGTCGTAATCCATAATGAGTTCCAGCCATCTCCTTTGCCTGAGATTCAACTCCTTCTGAGTGAATATATACTTCAAACTCTTGTGATCCGTATATACTTCACAATGGTTTCCAATGAGAAAATGTCTCCATGTCTTCAATGCATGCACTACGGCTGCTAACTCCAAATCGTGGGTGGCATAGTTCAGCTCATGAGGTTTTAGTTGTCGTGAAGCATATGAAACAACTCTTCCTTCCTGCATAAGAACTGCTCCAAGTCCTCGACGTGAAGCATCGCAGTACACCTCGTAATCCTTATGTTGATCTGGCAGAATCAACACAGGGGATGAGACCAAACGTTTCTTTAATTCCTGGAAACTGGCCTCACACTCTTCTGTCCACCTGAATTTGGTGTCCTTCTTTAACAACTCCGTCATTGGCTTTGCAATCTTTGAGAAATTCTCGATAAATCTCCGGTAGTATCCTGCAAGTCCAAGAAAACTCCGGATCTCTCCAACTGTTGTCGGTGCTTCCCAATGGGTCACAGTGTGTACCTTGGCGGGATCTACTGCTATTCCTTCTCCAGATATAATGTGTCCGAGGAATCCGACTTCCTTCAACCAAAATTCGCATTTGCTAAACTTGGCATATAACTGATGTTCTCTGAGCTTCTCCAATACCAAACGCAAATGCTCTGCATGCTCCTCTTCATCCTTCGAGAAGATCAATATATCATCTATGAACACTACGACGAACTTATCCAAATACTCCATAAACACTTTGTTCATCAGGTTCATAAAATATGCCGGGGCGTTAGTCAGACCAAAAGGCATAATGGTATACTCGTACAGCCCATACCTAGTGGTAAAGGCCGTCTTAGGTATATCCTGCTCTCGGCTCTTCAATTGATGGTACCCTGATCGCAGATCGATCTTGGAAAATACCTTGGCTCCTTGCAATCTATCAAACAGATCATTGATCATCGGCAGTGGGTACTTGTTTTTGATCGTTACTTCGTTCAGCCCTCGGTAATCAACAACCATTCTTAATGATCCATCCTTCTTCTCTACTAGAAGCACTAGCGAACTCCAAGGCGAAGAACTTCGGCGTATGAATCCTCTATCCAGTAACTCCTTAATCTGCTTCTTAATTTCCTCCAAATCCTTTGCGGGCATCCTATATGGTCTCTTAGAAATTGGCCCGGTGCCTGGAAAAAGTTCAATCAAATATTATATATCTCTGTCAGGTGGCATTCCTGGCAATTCTTCTGGAAATACGTCAGGGAAATCTTTCACCACTGGTACTTCCACCTGAACAACTCCTGATAAGGAATTTAATCTGTTCCTCTTCGGTTCATGCCGGGATACATACTTGATCCTTCTTCCTTCTGGCGTAGTAAGCAAAATGGTCTTACTGGCACATTCAATATTCCCTTCATACTTAGATAACCAATCCATGCCTAATATCACATTCAGTCCTTGAGATTCCAATACTATTAGGTCCGAAGGAAAAATGTAGTTACCAATCTTTAATGGCAACTGATCACACCATAACTTAGCCATATACTCTGCTCCTGGTGAGGTTACTAACATGGGCGATCTAAGGGCTTGGGTTGGAATCTTATACTTATCCACGAATCCCCTTGAAATGTATGAATGCGATGCACCAGTATCAAAAATAACGAGTGCAGTAAAGGACTTAACTAAGAACTTACCTATTACTGCATCTGGCTGGGCTTCAACCTCCTCCAGGCTAACGTGATTCACTTGTCCTTTGTTGAAGGGGTTGGGCTTCTTCGCGGCGCTTCCATTGCCGTTCCATTCTTAGCTTCTGGGCAGTCAGTGGCATAATGTCCATTCTTCCCGCATTTAAAACAAGTGACATGGCTGAAATCCTTCTTGGTGGGTGTGGACGATGAAGGGCGGCTCTGGTTACCATTTGCTCCATTCCCATTTCCATTCTTAGGGCCATTATGATTGTGAGAGCTACCTCCTCCATGGGTATGTTGAAACTGTCCTACCGTTTTAGGGGTAAAACGGGGCTTCTGCTATGCTCCAGAGTTATACCTTCCTTGCCCATACTTCCGCTTGCGACTTTCAATCTGTTGATGCTTCCTTTCAATCATTAGGGCACGATCAACCAGCTCCTGGTAGTTATTGAAAGTTGCCACCATCAACTGTACACTCATCTCATCATTCAGCCCTTCCATGAATCTCTCCTGCTTAGCGGCATCTGTGGCCACATCATCTGGGGCATAAGGAGATAGGGTACTAAACTCATCCACGTACTGAGCCATAGTACGGTTTCCTTGGCGCAGATTGCGAAACTCCTGCTTCTTCATACTCATAGCTCCAGTTGAGACATGGGCAGTACGAAAAGCTTGCTGAAACTGATCCCAAGTCACATTGTGTAATGCCCCGGATGTAATACTTTCCCTTTTGAGCATATAATATATCTCCGGCTTCATCTATTTCCATTCCGGGTTCTTTGTCTTTCGGGTTTCGTCGTTTTGTTGTGTGAGTGTGTGGCATTCATTCATATCATGTAGACATGTGCATCGCATTGCATTTGTGTTGTCGGTTGCATCCGGTTCCACGTGTTTCTTCCCGTTGTCCGTTTCGCGTTCCGGAGCTCCCTCACGTGTCCGTGACGTCCCGTAGGCCTACTTTGTTGTTTGGGCGTGTAACGTTACCGGTGTGCCGCGAGGTTGTTGTGTGTGTTGTTGTTTTGTTGTGTGCAACCCGCCTCTCAATTCTCGTCGCGTTTGGACTCCGTTGGCTATCCCAACAGTTGTTCGTGTGGGTCCAAATGCCTCCACTTGTGGCCCGGAAACACCCCTACTGCAGTCTACTACCTTCTCCTAGGCCCATCTAGACTACCCCCGCGATCGGATCCGTCGGATCGCGATCGGAGGGCTCCTAACACCCCTAAATCCCCAAACCCTAAAATCTGCTATTTATAGACCCTAGTCTATTTTGGCATCCCTAGCTACTTCTCCACCCTCTCCCCCTCATTTTTTTTCAGATCTAACCCCCCTTCCTCTCCATCTGGATAGTTCCCGAGGGAACCAGCCAGATCCATCGATCTAACCAGCCAACGAACCAAGCCGCCGCCGCAAACACCGCTGGATCGAAGCCCCCCGTCGCCAGATCCGTTTCAGCGCCTGGGTCAACGCCTCCGCAGCCAGGCCTCCCCTCATCGCCACCGCCCCTCTCTGCGATCGACGCCTGGGCCTTCCCTCCGTTCCAGCTTCGCCCGAAGGCCCGGGACCACTTCGTCGCTCGTTTCCGTCGCCAGGGCCCGAAGCCACCTCACCGCCCCCCCCCCCTTCGGCTGGGCTCTTCCTCCGCCGAGCGAGCCGCCCACCAGAGCCTGGCCGCTTCCTCCGCCACCCTCCGAAGCGCCAGGCCACTGGGCCGCTTCCTCCGTCCGCGCCCCAGCGCCCAAGGCCACCGCAGGCCGCCGCGTCGGGCCTCCCGCAGCGGGCCGCCTCCATTCCGCAGCCGGGCCGCGCCACGCCCGGGGCCCACTCCCTCCGTCCGCGCGCCGCCGCAGGCCGGTGCCGGTTGGGCCCTCCCCGGCCGAACCCGATCCGCACCACTGGGCCGCTCCACCGCTCAGATCCAGATCGGGCCGGATCCGTCTGCCCCGAGCCCGTTTGATAGAGGTTATTTCAAACCCTAGTCCCTGATGAATTGATCTGTGATGCATATTTCAATTGTGGATAACTTGGTGTGTGTTTGTCTGATTCGCGCAAATAGCATGTCCAGACGTTCGTGGGATCGTGCACTACGTTTTATCTGTTATTGTCATGCATGTTAGAGATCATCTAGGTGCTTGTTTTGCTGTTGCAAGAGTGCATCGTGATATAAACTGCTGTTATGTGTTGTTTTTATGTCATCTTTGCCATGTGATATCTTTTAGTTCGTTTGTCCGAATGATGCAAATGACATGTCCACGTGTTCGTCTTGCCATGATCTACATGTTGGTTGTGATAGGTTGCATGTTAGATTTAATCTTGTCATGTTAATCTTCGTTGCAAAGTGCTATGTGGCTGTGATGTTGTTTCACTTGTTATGAAATGCCATCTTGTTGAGCTCGTTGCTATCGTTGTGTTTATCTCCATGAAGCATGCTTGTGTGTTTCGGAATCACCATCATGGGTACTTTGTTGAGGTGCTTACCACTTGCCATGTTTAGTTTCGAGGTGACTTAAACATGCTCTTTTAGATGCCATGATGAAATTGCTGTTTTAGGACTTAGTGGATTTTCACTAAGTCTGAAATCTGTAACGTTCTGATGCCATGTTCGTGTGATGTTCTAGGACAAACCATGTTAGTTTTGGAGTGGATATTGATTGTTCCTTGTAGTATATATTGTTGTCTTTCCATTCATGTTCTCACATGTCTATTTAAGTGGCTGTAGCATGTTTATCTTTTGCTCCAAAGTTTCAATAAAATTCCGCTGCCAGAATTTTATTGTCAAGTTCAATATGTCCAAGCTCATTGCTATTGAGCCGTGGCTCCTTCGGGGGTGCACCTTTGGACATATTTGCTGTAGTATATGTCTAGTTTGTGTTCATGTCCTTTGCCATGTTGTTTGAGTGCTGTAGCTTAATTATTTTGTGCTCCGAAGTTGCTATGTTGCTGTAATTTTCAGCTTTCGCTCATTTCTTGTTTCGGGCATAACTTTTAGCCCGTAACTCCGATTTCAGCGAATCTTATATGAAACTTGATTGATTTTCTATGTAGATTAATAATATCAGATTGTTATCATGTTTTGAGGTGTTTTGCTTGAGTGATATTTTACGTGCTCCGTGTGCATCCTTAGTGCATCCATCATGCATCCATCATTTTCGAGTGCGCATTGCATCTTGTTGATTTGTGCTTGGTGTGATTGTTTTGTTTAGAGCCGGGAGCAGAGTCTGAGTTCGAGTACGAGCACGAGGTTTCCAACGAGGTTGAGCACGAGGACCCTTCTTACGAACCGAACGACTTCTCTTCAGGCAAGATGACCGAACCCCGATAACATTACTATCTTTGCCTATTGCTAGTAGTTCCGCTCTATAGTTTTGCCTCGATGCCCATGATCTTCTTGTCAGCCTCCTACTGTAACCATTGCCATGTTTAACCAACCTACCTATGCAAACCGTTGCTTGGCTAAGTACGCCTCGCTCAGCCCTTCTTATAGCGTTGCTAGTTGCAGGTGAAGATCGAAGATGCTTGCTTCATGTTGAAGTTTGGTTGGATTTTATCACACTATATAAATGCTTAAAATGAAATCATCTATATATTTTGCAAGGGTGGAAGGCTAAGCCTTTTGCTTGGTGATTTGTTCCACTCATGCCGTTAGGAACCGTATAAACCGGTGTTATGTTCCTTGATTATGCGTTCCTAACACGGTTGGGGTGTATGGGACCCCCTCGATAAACCGCTAAGTGTTAAGTCTTTTCCAGCAAGTCCCAACATTGGTACTATTCGCCTAAACAACTAAAACTTTCCGAGGGAGTAATTAACCCGAGGCTTAATTAATTCAACCCCCCTGGGCCAGTGCTCGATTTGAGTGTTGGTCCAAACTAGAGTCGTGTGCGGGGCCCCCCTTGGCAACTTGGGTATTTCGGCCACTGTACGCTGTGCTCATCCGGTCGTGGCCTGAGACTAGATACGCGCGGCTACTATCAGGGTGTCGGCACACCGGGAGGATTTGCTGGATTAGCCTTACCTTAGCTCGGTATATCTTGAGCACGGGATTCCGAGAATACTCGGGTCTTCCCACTTTGGAGTTGCGACTCCGCGGATCGTGGGCTTGTAATGGGTCAAGTTGGAACACCCCTGCAGGGTTTGAACTTTCGAAAGCCGTGCCCGCGGTTATGTGGCAGATGGGAGCTTGTTAATATCCGGTTGTAGATAACTTGACACAATGTTTCTAATACACTACCAGCGTGCGTTCTGTGACCGTCAATTTCCGAATAGGGATTCGGGAGTTGAACACGGAGGGGTTATGTTTGAGGTGTTGTAGCTAGGATCACTTCGTGATCACTTCTCGTTCGAGGCTTTCTCTTCTCGCTCTCACTCACGTAAGCTAGTTGCTAGTTGCTGCTGCAGACACTTATTCTTTTCTTCAGCCTTATCCTCTCCCAAAGGCTTAAATAGTCTTGTTACCCGGGAACGGGATTGCTGAGTCCTCTGTGGCTCACAGTTACTTCACCGCACCAGATGCAGGTCCAGTTGTGAGCTATCCAGGTGATGGCACCGAGCTGGATTGGGAGTACGACGAGGAGCGTAGTCGGTACTATGTTCGCTATCCGGATGATCAGTAGTGGAGACTCCTACTAGGATTCGATCCGCCTGTGGTTTATTTATTTAAGTTTGGTATCTTCACATTTGGATTTTGCCCTTAGAGGGTTGTGATATTCTTAATGTATGATGATTGAGACATGTTATGTAATTGTGTGACGTGGCGAGTGTAAGCCAACTATTTATGTTTACAATCCCCTCTTTTACATGAGATGTGCAAAGATTACCAAACTTGAGATCATTCTAGGATGGACTTATGCCTTTAAGTCGTGCCTCGACACGTAGGAGGTATAACTCCATCCTGGGCATTACAAGTTGGTATTCAGAGCCTTCTCCGACCTAGGAGCCCCCACTGTTTGATCGAATCATTGACGGTCGAGTCTAGGCACACACTGAAAACTTTTTGAGTCCTATATTATATCGGAGAGTAGGATTTCTTTGCTTCTCATCCCCTTTCTCTCTGGTGAGGACTCCTGACGACTACTCTTGTCTCTCCTATCTTCAAAAATTGCACCAATTTTTTTTAGGAATCCCGCGAGTATTCTGGGATTGTTTCGATGTTCTTGTGACGAGGATATTGTTCTCGATGCCTCCTGTTCCCAGGGAGTTGAGCTTCGGGGTATTGTCGTCACAAGCATATCGCGGCAGTACTAAATACTTAAGACGGCCGACATCGAAAATCTCTCCTATACGGCCAGTGGCAAGATAACCCCGACATTACCCAGTACTGGGGAGGTAGTTCGGGAGTATTGCCATAGCTTGTTATAGTGGATGCTTTTCGAAGGTCCGAGGTACACAGTTTTCGAGAAAGACTGGTTATGTGTTGAAGGATGGATACACCTGGATGTAGGTTAGAGTTGATTGCGTGGTGCTTCCCGTGTATCCCCAACACCTGATTGCATAACTGGAATCTTTCGGAAATCTATAGGTGGGTTTATCCAGTAGATCGTAGGCATTCTTCCAACGAATGCAGGTTAGTGAGTTCGGGGTTCTACATTTAGTGAAGGGGTTTATGACCGATGTTACTATCAGGAGTTGCATCTTAAAGGGTCCTTGGCTATGCTGATCCGGGGATAGCAAAACCTTTTCGTAACGCGTTCATATGCTTTCAGCACAAAGATGTTAGGACGAAACTCCTCTCCTGTGTTTGTTCCCGTCCGTACCTTGTTGTTTTTCTTATTTACCTTTTGTCCCCTATGTGGCTTCTCGTGAAGATTGATGTTATCATTTAACTGAGAATTTCATTCGTTCCTCTTGTTCGAATGATTTCATTCGTTCTTATTGTTCGAATGATAATTGTGAAGACTTGTTGCAATTCATGCCATTGATTCAGCTTATACCATTTGTCAATCAATTGCTGATTCGTGGTCATCTCTTACAGGATGGCTCCGAAAAAGGTTCCCAACGCTAACCCAGAGGCGGAAGAGGTCCCAGATCGTCCTCCTTCCCCTCCTCCTCCGCCTGAGGCTTGGAGAGCGATTATTCAGACTACAGCTCAGAACACCCAGTTGTTGATGCAGATGATGCAGCAGATGCAAGCTAATCAAGCTAATCAGGGTGTTCCAGGGAACCAAGGCAACTTCTTCAACCAGCAGCACCATGCTACTCTCAACCAGTTCCTGGCCAACAATCCTAAAGCTTTCAGTTACTGTGTCGACCCTCTTGATGCTGAAGATTGGTTAACCGACATAAAGAAGCATTTTGAGTGCAGTAACGTGAAGGAAGATGATTATGTGAAGTTTGCAGCCTTCCAACTCAAAGATCAAGCAGCTGATTGGTGGCAGCAGTACAAAGATTCCAGGCCAGGTCAAGTGATCTCTTGGGAGAATTTCTGCAAGGACTTTCGCTCTCACCACATTCCAACAAGTGTCATCGAGGGTATGTGTGAGCAATTCCGCAACCTGAAGCAGGGCTCTATGACAGTCTATCAGTATAATGTCAAGTTCCAAAACCTCGCACGTTATGCTAAGCAAGACATTCCTGATGCCAAGAGCAAAATCTACCAGTTCCGTGGAGGTCTCAAAGATGAACTTCAGCTTGATCTCACCTTGTTCGAGCCAGATGAATTCGACAAGTTCTATAACATGGCTTTGAAACAAGAAGCAGCTCAGCTTAAGATGGAGGCTTCTAAGAAGAGAATTCGAGATGCCGTTCACTCTTCCTCATCGTCTCAGATGGTCTCGAAGCATCTGAAATTTTGGCTTCCTCCTCCTCCAGTGATTCGAGCTCCATACAACAACTCCAACTACAAGAACTCTGGTGGACGTGGTTTCTCCCACCCACCCAACCCGAGCAACCAGTCGAAGAAGCAGTTTCAGCCTCAAGGCTCCAAGTCAAGTGGCTCTCATTTCCGTCCTCTCTCTGAAGTGGTGTGCAACAGATGTGGCCAGAAGGGTCATTATGCCAACAGATGTCCGAATCCGAAGCGTCTTCCTCTTCCTCCTCCTGTCAGTACAGCGATTGTCAAGCATGATCCAAAGTCTGCAAGGGTCAATCTGATGAGTGCAGCTGAAGCGGAGAATTCTTCTGATGTCATTTTGGGTAACCTTCCAGTGAACTCTATCCCTGCTAAAGTTTTGTTCGATTCAGGTGCTTCACATTCTTTCATGTCAAGACCTTTTGCTTTGTCACATGATATGCCCTTGCAAGCTTTGCCGAGTCCGATGTCTGTGCTTTCTCCGGGTTTGCTCATGAACTCCAACAACTTTGTTCCGAATGTGTCTATTCGCATGGGTGATTATCGATTTCTGGCTAATCCGGTGGTTCTTGGTAATTCCGACATTGACCTCATCCTCGGAATGGATTGGCTTTCTCAGCATGATGCTCACATTGATTGTGCACAGAAGGAAGTCAAGATGACTCATCCTGATGAAGATGTGATTATCTTTGCCTTCAGGGATAACACTATCAGGCTTTTCTCTCTCAATGATAAGGGCGAAATTAATGCCATATCTCAAATTCCGGTGGTGAACGAATATCAAGACGTCTTTCCTGAAGGACTTCCAAGCATGCCTCCACACCGTCAGGTGGAGTTTGTCATTGAACTCGAGCCGGGTACTGAGCCAGCATGCCGGCGTCCGTACAAGCTCTCTCCGGATGAATTGAAGGAATTGAAGAAGCAGCTTGATAAGCAGGAGAGTATGGGTCTCATCAGGCCGAGTACGTCTCCGTGGGGCTGTGGTGTCTTATTTGTCAAGAAGAAAGATGGCACGGAGCGTCTCTGTGTAGATTACCGGCCATTGAACAAGAAGACGATTAAGAACAAGTATCCGCTCCCCAACATCAACGAACTCTTTGAGCAGCTCAAAGGAGCTAAAGTGTTCTCTAAGCTTGACCTCCGAATGGGCTATCATCAAATTCGCATTCGCGAGGAAGACATTCCCAAGACGGCCTTCAGAACGAGCTACGGTTCATACAAGTATACCGTCGTGTCCTTCGGTCTCGCCAATGCTCCTCCTACCTTTTCGAGGATGATGCATTACATCTTCAACCCCTATACTGGCGAGTTTGTGCTTGTGTATCTGGATGATATTCTGGTGTTTTCCAAGAATGAAGAAGATCACGAAAAGAACTTACGTCTGGTTCTTGATCGACTCCGAGAGCATAAATTCTATGCCAAGTTCTCCAAGTGCGAGTTTTGGCTCGATAAGGTTTTGTACCTGGGCCACATCATCTCAGCTGACGGTATTGCGGTTAATCCCGAGAAAGTTGAAGCAATTGTCAACTGGGAAGCTCCTCAGAACGTCAAGCAGCTCCGCAGTTTTCTGGGTCTTGCCAGCTAATGCAGAAGGTTCGTTGAGAACTTCTCCAAGATTGCCAAGCCTCTTTCCAAGCTGCTTCAGAAGAATGTCAAATACTTTTGGTCTCCAGAGTGTGAAGTGGCATTCAAAACTCTCAAAGAGAAGCTCGTCTCTGCTCCAGTTCTGACTCCTCCAGATGAATCCAAGCCCTATGAAGTGTTCTGTGATGCTTCTCTTCAAGGTCTTGGTGGTGTGCTTATGCAAGATAAGAGAATTGTGGCATACACTTCTCGTCAGCTAAAGCCAAGTGAGAAGAACTATCCCACACATGATCTCGAGCTAGCAGTTGTGGTACATGCTCTGATTACGTGGAGACATCTGTTGTTGGGCAGAAAGGTCGACATCTTCACTGATCACAAGAGCTTGAAGTACATCTTCACACAGCCGCATCTGAACCTCCGCCAGACTCATTGGGTTGAAATGATCCAAGAGTATAATCCCAGCATTGAATACACTCCTGGCAAGGCGAATGTGATTGCAGATGCGTTGAGCAGAAAGGCATATTGCAACAGCCTTCTTATCAAGCCGTACCAACCTGAGCTTTGTGAAGCTTTCAGGAAGCTCAACCTTCAAGTTGTTCCGCAGGGTTTTCTTGCAAATCTTCAAGTTGCTCCTACCTTGGAAGATCAAGTCCGTGAGGCCCAACTCAGTGATGCCATGGTGCAGAAGGTGAAACATGGTATTGCAAAGGGCACTCCAAAATACAAGTGCTTCCGTGTTGATGAGAGAGATACCTTGTTCTTCGAGGACAGACTCGTTGTTCCCAAAGGTGATCTCAGGAAGCTCATAATGGAAGAAGCTCATGATTCTGTCCTTTCCATTCATCCTGGCAGTTCCAAGATGTACCAAGATCTCAAGCAGTCTTACTGGTGGACATGCATGAAAAGGGAGATTG
This sequence comes from Secale cereale, assembly GCA_902687465.1. Classification (NCBI taxonomy): domain Eukaryota; kingdom Viridiplantae; phylum Streptophyta; class Magnoliopsida; order Poales; family Poaceae; genus Secale; species Secale cereale. The sequence goes on along the minus strand of LR738714.1, from coordinate 324,958,418 downwards.
CCCAATTCGTGAACGAATGTGATGTGTGCAGAAGAGTGAAAGCACAACATCAACGTCCAGCCGGTCTTCTCCAACCTCTTCCTATTCCCTAGTGGAAGTTTGACCACATTGAAATGGACTTCGTCACTGGCTTTCCTAAATCCAAGCGAGGAAATGATGCTATCTTTGTGGTGATTGACAAGCTTACCAAAGTCGCTCACTTCCTGCCAGTCAAGGAATCAATCAATGCAGCTCAATTGGCAGAGTTGTACACTTCCAGAATTGTGTCCCTACATGGCATTCCTCAAGTGATATCCTCAGACCGTGGAAGTTTGTTCACTTCAAGGTTCTGGGACTCCTTTCAGTCCGCCATGGGCACTAAGATCAGGTTCAGCACTGCATTTCACCCTCAGACTAGTGGTCAAGTCGAGCGCGTGAATCAGATTATAGAAGACATGCTCAGAGCCTGTGTCATCTCCTTTGGCATGAAATGGGAAGATTGCCTTCCATTTGCTGAGTTCTCTTACAACAACAGCTTTCAAGCAAGTGCAGGCAAAGCTCCGTTTGAAATCCTCTATGGCAGAAAGTGTCGTACCGCTCTCAACTGGTCTGAAACAGGCGAACGTCAACTTCTTGGCAATGACGTGATCTCAGAAGCCGAAGAAATTGAAGGAAATATGCCCTAGAGGCAATAATAAAGTTATTATTTATTTCCTTATATCATGATAAATGTTTATTATTCATGCTAGAATTGTATTAACCGGAAACTTAATACATGTGTGAATACATAGACAAAACAGAGTGTCCCTAGTATGCCTCTACTAGACTAGCTCATTGATCAAAGATGGTTATGTTTCCTAGCCATAGACATGAGTTGTCATTTGATCAACGGGATCACATCATTAGGAGAATGATCTGATGGACAAGACCCATCCGTTAGCTTAGCACTATGATCGTTTAAGTTTTACTGCTATTGCTTTCTTCATGACTTATACATGTTCCTATGACTATGAGATTATGCAACTCCCGAATACCGGAGACACTTTGTGTGCTACCAAACGTCACAACGTAAATGGGTGATTATAAAGGTACTCTACAGGTGTCTCCGAAGGTACTTGTTGGGTTGGCGTATTTCAAGATTAGGATTTGTCACTCCGATTGTCGGAGAGGTATCTCTGGGCCCACTCGGTAATGCACATCACTATAAGCCTTGCAAGCATTGCAGCTAATGAGTTAGTTGCGGGATGATGTATTACGGAACGAGTAAAGATACTTGTTGGTAACGAGATTGAACTAGGTATTGAGATACCGACGATCGAATCTCGGGCATGTAACATACCGATGACAAAGGGAACAATGTATGTTGTTATGCGGTTTGACCAATAAAGATCTTCGTAGAATATGTGGGAGCCAATATGAGCATCCAGGTTCCGCTATTCGTTATTGGCCGGAGACGTGTCTCGGTCATGTCTACATAGTTCTCGAACCCGTAGGGTCCGCACGCTTAAGGTTTCGATGATAGTTTTATTATGAGTTTATGAGTTTTGATGTACCGAAGGAGTTCGGAGTCCCGGATGAGATCGGGGACATGACGAGGAGTCTCAAAATGGTCGAGACGTAAAAATCGATATATTGGACGACTATATTCGGACATCGGAAGGGTTCCGAGTGATTCGGGTATTTTCGGAGTACCGGGGAGTTACGGGAATAGAGGAGAGAGGCCAAAAGGAAGGAGGCGTGCACCCCCCTTCTGGTCCGAATTGGACAAGGGGAGCAGCCCCCTTTTCCTTCTCCCTCTCCCCCTCTTTCCTTCTCTCCTACTCCGGAAAGGAAAGGGGAATCCTACTAGGACTTGGGAGTCCTAGTAGGACTCCCCACACTTGGTGCGCCCCCTCTAGGGCCGGCCTCTCCCTCCTTCCTTTATATACGGGGGCAGGGGGGCACCTCTAGACACAACAATTGATCTCTTGATCTCTTAGCCGTGTGCGGTGCCCCCCTCCACCATAGTTCTCCTCGATAAATATTGTAGCGGTGCTTAGGTGAAGCCCTGCGACGGTAGAACATCAAGATCGTCACCACGCCGTCGTGCTGACGGAACTCTCCCTCGACACTCGGCTGGATCGGAGTTCGAGGGACGTCATCGAGCTGAACGTGTGCTAGAACTCGGAGGTGTCGTAGTTTCGGTGCTTGATCGGTCGGGCCGTGAAGACGTACGACTACATCAACCGCGTTGTTCTAAAGCTTCCGCTTTCGGTCTACGAGGGAACGTAGACTCACTCTCCCCTCTCGTTGCTATGCATCTGGTAGATAGATCTTGCGTGATCGTAGGAAAATTTTAAAATACTACGTTCCCCAACAGTGGCATCATGAGCCAGGTCTATGCGTAGATGATATGCACGAGTAGAACACAAGTGAGTTGTGGACGATACTAGTCATACTGCTTACCAGCATGTCATACTTTGATTCGGCGGTATTGTTGGATGAAGCGGCCCGGACCGACATTACGTGTACGCTTACGCGAGACTGGTTCTACCGACGTGCTTCGCACACAGGTGGCTGGCGGGTGTCAGTTTCTCCAACTTTAGTTGAATCAAGTGTGGCTACGCCCGGTCCTTGTGAAGGTTAAAACAGCACATACTTGACGAAATATCGTTGTGGTTTTGTATGCGTAGGTAAGAACGGTTCTTGCTAAGCCCGTAGCAGCCACGTAAAACTTGCAACAACAAAGTAGAGGACGTCTAACTTGTTTTTGCAGGGCATGTTGTGATGTGATATGGTCAAGACATGATGAGTTATACGGTTTTGTATGAAATGATCATGTTTTGTAAAGTTATCGGCAACTGGCAGGAGCCATATGGTTGTCGCTTCATTGTATGAAATGCAATCGCCATGTAATTGCTTTACTTTATCACTAAGCGGTGGCGATAGTCGTAGAAGCAATAGTTGGCGAGACGACAACGATGCTACGATGGAGATCAAGGTGTCGCGCCGGTGACGAAGGTGATCATGACGGTGCTTTGGAGATGGAGATCAAAAGCACAAGATGATGATGGCCATATCATCTCACATATTTTGATTGCATGTGATGTTTATCTTATTATGCTTCTTATTTTACTTACTTTGACGGTAGCATTATAAGATGATCCCTTACTAAATATCAAGGTATAAGTGTTCTCCCTGAGTATGCACCGTTGCGAAAGTTCGTCGTGCCGAGACACCACGTGATGATCGGGTGTGATAAGCTCTACGTTCAAATACAACGGGTGTAAGCCAGTTTTGCACACGCAGAATACTCAGGTTAAACTTGACGAGCCTAGCATATGCAGATATGGCCTCGGAACACTGGAGACCGAAAGGTCGAGCGTGAATCATATAGTAGATATGATCAACATAAGATGTTCACCATTGAAACTACTCCATCTCACGTGATGATCGGACATGGTTTAGTTGATTTGGATCACGTGATCATTTAGATGACTAGAGGGATGTCTATCTAAGTGGGAGTTCTTAAGTAATATGATTAAATTGAACTTTAATTTATCATGAACTTAGTCCTCGTAGTACATATCTATGTTGTAGATCAATAGCTCGCGATGTTGCTCCCCGTTTATTTTTTATATGTTCCTAGAGAAAACTAAGTTGAAAGATGTTAGTAGCAATGATGGAGAATTGTTCCGTGATCTGAGGATTATCCTCATTGCTGCACAGAGAATTATGTCCTTGATGCACCGCTAGGTGACATACCTATTGCAGGAGCAGATGTAGATGTTATGAACGTTTTGACAAAAGCTCGGTATGATGACTACTTGATAGTTTAAGTGCACCATGCTTTATGGCTTAGAACCGGGACTTCAAAAACGTTTTGAACGCCACGGAGCATATAAGATGTTCCAAGAGTTGAAATTAGTATTTCATACTCATGCCCGTGTCGAGAGGTATAAGACTTCTGACAGTACTTTGCCTACAAGATGGAGGAGAATAGCTCAACCAGTGAGCATGTGCTCAGATTGTCTGGGTACTACAATTACTTGAATCAAGTGGGAGTTAATCTTCCAGATAAGATAGTAATTTACAAAGTTCTCTAGTCACTATCACCAAGTTAGTAGAACTTCGTTATGAACTATAATATGCAAGGGATGACGAAAGGAATTCCCGAGCTCTTCGCAATGCTGAAGTCGGCGAAGGTAGAAATCATGAAAAAGCATCAAGTGTTGATGGTTAACAAGACCACTTGTTTCAAGTAAAGGTCAAAGGGATAGAAGGGGAACTTCAAGAAGAATGACAAGCAAGTTGTCACTCCCGTGAAGAAACCCAAAGCTAAAACTCAAGCCTGAAACTAAGTGCTTCTACTGCAAAGGAAATGGTCACTTGAAGTGGAACTGCCCTAGATACTTGGCGGATAAGAAGGATGGCAAAGTGAACAAAGGTATATTTTGATATACAGATTATTGATGTGTACTTTACTAGTGTTCATAGCAACCCCTGGGTATTTGATACCGGTTCAGTTGCTAAAATTAGTAACTCGAAACGAGAATTGCAGAATGAACAGAGACTAGTTAAAGGTGAAGTGACGATGTGTGTTGGAAGTGGTTCCAAGATTGATATGATCATCATCGCACACTCCCTATACTTTCGGGATTAGTGTAAAACCTAAATAAATGTTATTTGGCATTTGCGTTGAGCATGAATATGATTTGATCATATTTGTTGCAATACGGTTATTCATTTAAAGACATAGAATAATTGTTATTCTGTTTACATGAATAAAACCTTCGATGGTCATACACTCAATGAAAATAGTTTGTTGGATCTCGATCGTGGTGATACACATATTCATAATATTGAAGCCAAAAGATGCAAGGTTAATAATGATAGTGCAACTTATTTGTGGCACTGCTGTTTAGGTCATAATGGTGTAAAGCGCATGAAGAAACTCCATAGTGATGGACTTTTGGAATCACTTGATTATGAATCACTTGGTACTTGCGAACCATGCCTCATGGGCAAGATGACTAAAACTCCGTTCTCCGGAACAATGGAGCGAGCAACAGATTTGTTGGAGATCATACATACAGATGTATGTGGACCAATGAGTGTTGAAGCTCGCGGCGGGTATCGTTATTTTCTGACCTTCACTGATGATTTGAGCAGATATGGGTATATCTACTTAATGAAGCACAAGTCTAAAACATTTGAAAAGTTCAAAGAATTCCAGAGTGAAGTGGAGAATCATCGTAACAAGAAAATAAGAGTTTCTACAATATGATCGTAGAGGTAAAATATTTGAGTTAGCGAGTTTGGCCTTCAGTAAAAACAATGTGAAATAGTTTCACTACTCACGCCACCTGGAACACCATAGTGTAATGGTGTGTCCGAACGTCATAACCGTACTTTATTAGATATGGTGCGATCGATGATCTACTTTATTAGATATGGTGCGATCGATGATGTCTCTTACCGATCTACCACTATCGCTTTTGGGGTTATGCATTAGAGACAGATACATTCACGTTAAATAGGGCACCATCTAAATCCGTGGAGATGACACCGTATGAACTGTGGTTTGACGAGAAACCTAAGCTGTCATTTCTTTAAGTTTGGGACTGCGATGCTTATGTGAAAAAGTTTCAACATGATAAGCTCGAACCCAAATCGGAGAAGTAAATCTTCATAGGATACCCAAAAGAAACTGTTGGGTACACCTTCTATCACAGATCCGAAGGCAAGGTCTTTGTTGCTAAGAGTGGATCCTTTCTAGAGAAGGAGTTTCTCTCGAAAGAAGTGAGTGGGAGGAAAGTGGAACTTGATGAGGTAATTGTACCTTCTCCTGAATTGGATAGTAGTACATCACAGAAACTGGTTCCAGTGATTCCTACACCAATTAGTGAGGAAGCTAATGATGATGATCATGAAACTTCGGATCAAGTTACTGCTGAACTTCGTAGATCAACCAGAGTACGTTCCGCACCAGAGTGGTACGGCAACCCCGTTCTGGAAGTCATGTTGCTGGACCATGATGAACCTACGAACTATGAGGAAGCGATGATGAACCCAGATTCCGCAAAATGGCTTGAGACCACGAAATCTGAGATGGGATCCATGTATGAGAACAAAGTGTGGACTTTGGTTGACTTGCCCGATGGTCGGCAAGCCATCGAAAATAAATGGATCTTCAAGAGGAAGACTGACGCTGACAGTAATGTTACTGTTTACAAAGCTCGACTTGTTGGGAAAGTTTTTCAACAAGTTCAAGGAGTTGACTACGATGAGACTTTCTCACCCGTAGCGATGCTTAAGTCTGTCCGAATCATGTTAGCAATTGCCGCATTTTATGAAATCTGGCAAATGGATAACAAAACTGCATTCTTTAATGAATTTATTAAAGAAGACTTGTATATGATGCAACCAGAAGGTTTTGTCAATCCTAAAGGTGCTAACAAAATGTGCAAGCTCCAGCGATCCATCTATGGACTGGTGCAAGCATCTCGGAGTTGGAATATACGCTTTGATAAGTTGATCAAAGCATATAGATTTATATAGACTTGCGGTGAAGCCTGTATTTACAAGAAGTGAGTGGGAGCACTACAACCTTTCTGATAAGTATATGTGAATGACATATTGTCGATCGGAAATGATGTAGAATTTTCTGGAAAGCATAAAGGAGGGTTTGAAAGGAGTTTTTCAAAGAAAGACCTTGGTGAAGCTGCTTACATATTGGGCATCAAGATCTATAGAGATAGATCAAGACGCTTGATAAGACTTTCGATGAGTACATACCTTGATATGATTTTGAAGTAGTTCAAAATGGATCAGTCAAAGAAGGAGTTCTTACCTGACTTATAAGGTGTGAAGTTGAGTAAGACTCAAAGCCAGACCACGGCAGAAAAATATAGAGAGAATGAAAGTCATTCCCTATGCCTCAGCCATAGGTTCTATAAAGTATACCATGCTGTGTACCAAACATGTTGTGTACCTTGCCATGAGTTTGTCAACAGGGTACAATAGTGATCCAGGAGTAGATCACTGTACAGCGGTCAAAATTATCCTTAGTAACTGGATGACTAAGGAAATGTTTCTCGATTATGGAGGTGATAAAGAGTTCGTCGTAAAGGGTTACGCCGATTCAAGCTTTCACACTAAATCCAGCTGACTCTAAGTATCAATCTGGATGCGTATTGAAAGTGGGAGCAATTAGCTAGAGTAGCTCCATGCAGAGCATTGTAGACACATAGACATTTGCGAAATACATATGGATCTGAATGTGACAGACCCGTTGACAAAACTTCTCTCACGAAGCAAAACATGATCACACCTTAGTACTCTTTGGGTGTTAATCACATAGCGATGTGAACTAGATTATTGACTCTAGTAAACCCTTTGGGTGTTAATCACATGACGATGTGAACTATCGGTGTTAAATCACATGGCGATGTGAACTAGATTATTGAGTCTAGTGCAAGTGGGAGACTGAAGGAAATATGCCCTAGAGGCAATAATAAAGTTATTATTTATTTCCTTATATCATGATAAATGTTTATTATTCATGCTAGAATTGTATTAACCGGAAACTTAATACATGTGTGAATACATAGACAAAACAGAGTGTCCCTAGTATGCCTCTACTAGACTAGCTCATTGATCAAAGATGGTTATGTTTCCTAGACATAGACATGAGTTGTCATTTGATCAACGGGATCACATCATTAGGAGAATGATCTGATGGACAAGACCCATCCGTTAGCTTAGCACTATGATCGTTTAAGTTTTACTGCTATTGCTTTCTTCATGACTTATACATGTTCCTATGACTATGAGATTATGCAACTCCCGAATACCGGAGGAACACTTTGTGTGCTACCAAACGTCACAACGTAACTGGGTGATTATAAAGGTACTCTACAGGTGTCTCCGAAGGTACTTGTTGGGTTGGCGTATTTCGAGATTAGGATTTGTCACTCCGATTGTCGGAGAGGTATCTGTGGGCCCACTCGGTAATGCACATCACTATAAGCCTTGCAAGCATTGCAGCTAATGAGTTAGTTGCGGGATGATGTATTACGGAACGAGTAAAGAGACTTGTTGGTAACGAGATTGAACTAGGTATTGAGATACCGACGATCGAATCTCGGGCATGTAACATACCGATGACAAAGGGAACAATGTATGTTGTTATGCGGTTTGACCGATAAAGATCTTCGTAGAATATGTGGGAGCCAATATGAGCATCCAGGTTCCGCTATTGGTTATTGACCGGAGACGTGTCTCGGTCATGTCTACATAGTTCTCGAACCCGTAGGGTCCGCACGCTTAAGGTTTCGATGATAGTTTTATTATGAGTTTATGAGTTTTGATGTACCGAAGGAGTTCGGAGTCCCGGATGAGATCGGGGACATGACGAGGAGTCTCAAAATGGTCGAGACGTAAAAATCGATATATTGGACGACTATATTCGGACATCGGAAGGGTTCCGAGTGATTCGGTTATTTTCGGAGTACCGGGGAGTTACGGGAATAGAGGAGAGAGGCCAAAAGGAAGGAGGCGTGCACCCCCCTTCTGGTCCGAATTGGACAAGGGGTGCAGCCCCCTTTTCCTTCTCCCTCTCCCCCTCTTTCCTTCTCTCCTACTCCGGAAAGGAAAGGGGAATCCTACTAGGACTTGGGAGTCCTAGTAGGACTCCCCACACTTGGTGCGCCCCCTCTAGGGCCGGCCTCTCCCTCCCTCCTTTATATACGGGGGCAGGGGGGCACCTCTAGACACAACAATTGATCTCTTGATCTCTTAGCCGTGTGCGGTGCCCCCCTCTACCATAGTTCTCCTCGATAAATATTGTAGCGGTGCTTAGGCGAAGCCCTGTGACGATAGAACATCAAGATCGTCACCACGCCGTCGTGCTGACGGAACTCTCCCTCGACACTCGGCTGGATCGGAGTTCGAGGGACGTCATCGAGCTGAACGTGTGCTAGAACTCGGAGGTGCCGTAGTTTCGGTGCTTGATCGGTCGGGCCGTGAAGACGTACGACTACATCAACCGCGTTGTTCTAACGCTTCCGCTTTCGGTCTACGAGGGTATGTAGACTCACTCTCCCCTCTCGTTGCTATGCATCTGGTAGATAGATCTTGCGTGATCGTAGGAAAATTTTAAAATACTACGTTCCCCAATAGAAATGTGCAAAGTCATACGTGAGAATCTCAAGGCCGCTCAGTCGCGTCAGAAGAGCTACTATGACGGCAAGCATCGTGATTTGGCTTTCAACATCGGTGATCATGTCTATCTCCGTGTGTCTCCGATGAAAGGCACCCAATGATTCGGTATCAAAGGAAAGCTTGCTCCTAGATACGTCGGGCCTTTCAAGATTCTTGGCAAGAGAGGCGATCTAGCCTATCAACTTGAGCTCCCTCCCAACTTCGCCAATGTTCATGATGTCTTCCATGTGTCTCAACTTCGCAAATGCTTCAAGGCACCTGAGCGCATGATTCCGTTTGAAGAGATTGATCTTCAACAAGACCTGTCCTACCGAGAGCATCCAGTTGCTATTCTCGAAGAAACCGAACGCAAGACCCGCAACAAGTCCATCAAATTTCTGAAAGTCAAGTGGTCACATCACACCGACCGAGAAGCTACCTGGGAACGAGAAGATCATCTTCGTTCCGAGTACCCTTCCTTTTTCCAGTCCTAGATCTCGGGACGAGATCTTTTTGTAGTAGAGGAGAATTTGTAATGCCCCGGATGTAATACTTTCCCTTTTGGGCATATAATATATCTCCGGCTTCATCTATTTCCATTCCGGGTTCTTTGTCTTTCGGGTTTCGTCGTTTTGTTGTGTGAGTGTGTGGCATTCATTCATATCATGTAGACATGTGCATCGCATTGCATTTGTGTTGTCGGTTGCATCCGGTTCCACGTGTTTCTTCCCGTTGTCCGTTTCGCGTTCCGGAGCTCCCTCACGTGTCTGTGACGTCCCGTAGGCCTACTTTGTTGTTTGGGCGTGTAACGTTACCGGTGTGCCGCGAGGTTGTTGTGTGTGTTGTTGTTTTGTTGTGTGCAACCCGCCTCTCAATTCTCGTCGCGTTTGGACTCCGTTGGCTATCCCAACAGTTGTTCGTGTGGGTCCAAAATGCCTCCACTTGTGGCCCGGAAACACCCCTACTGCAGTCTACTACCTTCTCCTAGGCCCGTCTAGACTACCCCCGCGATCGGATCCGTCGGATAGCGATCGGAGGGCTCCTAACACCCCTAAATCCCCAAACCCTAAAATCTGCTATTTATAGACCCTAGTCTATTTTGGCATCCCTATTTTCTTCTCCACCCTCTCCCCCTCATTATTTTTTCAGATCTAACCCCCCTTCCTCTCCATATGTCCAGTTCCCGAGGGAACCAGCCAGATCCATCGATCTAACCAGCCAACGAACCAAGCCGCCGCCGCAAACACCGCTGGATCGAAGCCCCCCCATCGCCAGATCCGTTTCTTCGCCTGGGTCAACGCCTCCGCAGCCAGGCCTCCCCTCATCGCCACCGCCCCTCTCTGCGATCGACGCCTGGGCCTTCCCTCCGTTCCAGCTTCGCCCGAAGGCCCGGGACCACTTCGTCGCTCGCTTCCGTCGCCAGGGCCCGAAGCCGCCTCACCGCCCCCCCCCCTTCGGCTGGGCTCTTCCTCCGCCGAGCGAGCCGCCCACCAGAGCCTGGGCCGCTTCCTCCGCCACCCTCCGAAGCGCCAGGCCACTGGGCCGCTTCCTCCGTCCGCGCCACAGCGCCCAAGGCCACCGCAGGCCGCCGCGTCGGGCCTCCCGCAGCGGGCCGCCTCCATTCCGCAGCCGGGCCGCGCCACGCCCGGGGCCCACTCCCTTCGTCCGCGCGCCGCCGCAGGCCGGCGCCGGCTGGGCCCTCCCCGGCCGAACCCGATCCGCACCACTGGGCCGCTCCACCGCTCAGATCCAGATCGGGCCGGATCCGTCTGCCCCGAGCCCGTTTGATATTTTTCCAGATCTGAGGTTATTTCAAACCCTAGTCCCTGATGAATTGATCTGTGATGCATATTTCAATTGTGGATAACTTGGTGTGTGTTTGTCTGATTCGCGCAAATAGCATGTCCAGACGTTCGTGGGATCGTGCACTACGTTTTATCTGTTATTGTCATGCATGTTAGAGATCATCTAGGTGCTTGTTTTGCTGTTGCAAGAGTGCATCGTGATATAAACTGCTGTTATGTGTTGTTTTATGTCATCTTTGCCATGTGATATCTTTTAGCTCGTTTGTCCGAATGATGCAAATGACATGTCCACGTGTTCGTCTTGCCATGATCTACATGTTGGTTGTGATAGGTTGCATGTTATATTTAATCTTGTCACGTTAATCTTCGTTGCAAAGTGCTATGTGGCTGTGATGTTGTTTCACTTGTTATGAAATGCCATCTTGTTGAGCTCGTTGCTATCGTTGTGTTTATCTCCATGAAGCATGCTTGTGTGTTTCGGAATCACCATCATGGGTACTTTGATGAGGTGCTTACCACTTGTCATGTTTAGTTTCCAGGTGACTTAAACATGCTCTTTTAGATGCCATGATAAAATTGCTGTTTTAGGACTTAGTGGATTTTCACTAAGTCTGAAATCTGTAACGTTCCGATGCCATGTTCGTGTGATGTTCTAGGACGAACCATGTTAGTTTTGGAGTGGATCTTGATTGTTCCTTGTAGTATATATTGTTGTCTTTCCATTCATGTTCTCACATGTCTATTTAAGTGGCTGTAGCATGTTTATCTTTTGCTCCAAAATTTCAATAAAATTCTGCTGCCAGAATTTTATTGTCAAGTTCAATATGTCCAAGCTCATTGCTATTGAGCCGTGGCTCCTTTGGGGGTGCACCTTTGGACATATTTGCTGTAGTATATGTCTAGTTTGTGTTCATATCCTTTGCCATGTTGTTTGAGTGCTGTAGCTTAATTATTTTGTGCTCCGAAGTTGCTATGTTGCTGTAATTTTCAGCTTTCGCTCATTTCTTGTTTCGGGCATAACTTTTAGCCCGTAACTCCGATTTCAGCGAATCTTATATGAAACTTGATTGATTTTCTGTGTAGATTAATAATATCAGATTGTTATCATGTTTTGAGGCGTTTTGCTTGAGTGATATTTTACGTGCTCCGTGTGCATCCTTAGTATATCCATCATGCATCCATCATTTTCGAGTGCGCATTGCATCTTGTTGATTTGTGCTTGGTGTGATTGTTTTGTTTAGAGCCGGGAGCAGAGTCCGAGTTCGGGTACGAGCACGAGGTTTCCAACGAGGTTGAGCACGAGGACCCTTCTTACGATCCGAACCACTTCTCTTCAGGCAAGATGACCGAACCCCGATAACATTACTATCTTTGCCTATTGCTAGTAGTTCCGCTCTATAGTTTTGCCTCGATGCCCATGATCTTCTTGTCAGCCTCCTACTGTAACCATTGCCATGTTTAACCAACCTATCTATGCAAACCGTTGCTTGGCTAAGTACGCCTCGCTCAGCCCTTCTTATAGCGTTGCTAGTTGCAGGTGAAGATCGAAGATGCTTGCTTCATGTTGAAGTTTGGTTGGGTTTTATCACACTATATAAATGCTTAAAATGAAATCATCTATATATTGGCAAGGGTGGAAGGCTAAGCCTTTTGCTTGGTGATTTGTTCCACTCATGCCGTTAGGAGCCGTATAAACCGTGTTATGTTCCTTGATTATGCGTTCCTAACACGGTTGGGGTGTATGGGACCCCCTCGATAAACCGCTAAGTGTTAAGTCTTTTCCAGCAAGTCCCAACATTGGTACTATTCGCCTAAACAACTAAAACTTTCCGAGGGAGTAATTAACCCGAGGCTTAATTAATTCAACCCCCCTGGGCCAGTGCTCGATTTGAGTGTTGGTCCAAACTAGAGTCGTGTGCGGGGCCCCCCTTGGCAACTTGGGTATTTCGGCAACTGTACGTTGTGCTCATCCGGTCGTGGCCTGAGACTAGATACGCGCGGCTACTATCAGGGTGTCGGCACGCCGGGAGGATTTGCTGGATTAGCCTTACCTTAGCTCGGTATATCTTGAGCACGGGATTCCGAGAATACTCGGGTCTTCCCACTTTGGAGTTGCGACTCCGCGGATCGTGGGCTTGTAATGGGTCAAGTTGGAACACCCCTGCAGGGTTTGAACTTTCGAAAGCCGTGCCCGCGGTTATGTGGCAGATGGGAGCTTGTTAATATCCGGTTGTAGATAACTTGACACAATGTTTCTAATACACTACCAGCGTGCGTTCCGTGACCGTCAATTTCCGAATAGGGATTCGGGAGTTGAACACGGAGGGGTTATGTTTGAGTTGTTGTAGCTAGGATCACTTCGTGATCACTTCTCGTTCGAGGCTTTCTCTTCTCGCTCTCACTCACGTAAGCTAGTTGCTAGTTGCTGCTGCAGACACTTATTCTTTTCTTTAGCCTTATCCTCTCCCAAAGGCTTAAATAGTCTTGTTACCCGGGAACGGGATTGTTGAGTCCTCTGTGGCTCACAGTTACTTCACCACACCAGATGCAGGTCCAGTTGTGAGCTATCCAGGTGATGGCACCGAGCTGGATTGGGAGTACGACGAGGAGCGTAGTCGGTACTATGTTCGCTATCCGGATGATCAGTAGTGGAGACTCCTACTAGGATTCGATCCGCCTGTGGTTTATTTATTTAAGTTTGGTATCTTGACATTTGGATTTTGCCCTTAGAGGGTTGTGATATTCTTAATGTATGATGATTGAGACATGTTATGTAATTGTGTGACGTGGCGAGTGTAAGCCAACTATTTATGTTTACAATCCCCTCTTTTACATGAGATGTGCAAAGATTACCAAACTTGAGATCATTCTAGGATGGACTTATGCCTTAAAGTCGTGCCTTGACACGTAGGAGGTATAACTCCATCCTGGGCATTACACATTGGCTATGCAGTAAGTGGTTGTGTAATTCTCCCACCATGCTGCGGCTGGTCCAGACAACTGGTGTGCGGCAAATCGCACCTTCTCAGCATCTGAGCAATTGGCGGTGGTCAAATCCCTTCCAATCTTGCATAGCCAGTCATCAACCACTATGGGTTCGATGCTGCTAGCAAACACTGGTGGTTGGAACCTTAAGAAACGTGTCGGTTGTCCACGGGTGGAGGTGGTGGAGGGTTGTTGTTGTTGTTGTTCTGGTTGTTCTGAGTGTTCTGGACAAGAAGTTGCATCAGGGTGTTCTGCTGCTGGATCAACTGGGTGAGCTCAGGGGGAAACTCAAATTCACGTCTTGGAGGCATCTGATGGGTGTAGAGGGAAGAGATTAGAATACAAAAGAGATCTAAGGGAAAATCACTACCCATATGCACCTGAGGCAAACACACAATTTATCACACCAAAATCAATTTCAAACAAGGGCTTACACGGATCTAATCGTTACAAAAGTGATCTAAGTCTACTAAATGGAAAACTACTAGTCAAGGGAAGGTCTTCTAAAAAATTTGATCGATAGAGGATTCCATGATATCTGCTCCAGCTTCATCTTCATAGTCTTCATCTTTTCTATCATCGGGTTCCGAATCCGTGTCGTCGATGATGATGTAGTCTTCTGGTGGAATCTCCTTGGGTTCTTCTTCCTCGTCTTCTTCTCCCATGAGTATCCCTAACTTCCGTGTCAAGTCATCATTCTTCTCCACAAGTATTTGCATCTCCTCCTCATATCCGTCGCGTGTAGACTTGAGTTCTTCCTCTAGCTTCAAATTCCTATTTAGGGCTTTCTTCAAATCTATCATCCCTGCACACATCTGGTGCTCCTGGCGACGAATGTGATGGTTCAACTCCTGGATGAAGGCTGCAATGGATCTATCCTTCCGGGTGCTGATCACATCCCAATTCTCATCTTGGCGTCCACAAATCTGGTAGATAGTGTCCTTTAGCTCTTGCTTGTAGGCTTCTCCAATCCTTCCCATAGCGATGTGGGCTGCCATGCTCCTACCTAGGCTCCATGTAGGCACATTAAAGGAAAATGCTATGAGTGTGGTGACGGGCTTGAACGTCCTTCCTGAAACTTGGGCTTGAATCAACCAACGCTCCTCCTCAGGAAGAGTGGCATTGTAGGTTCCGGTGAAACTTGGTAGTCCAATGTTTAGATATCTGGTGACTTTCTTCAGGTGTCGTCCAAATGGTGTATCGTCATCCGGCTGCATGAACTTGTTCTTTGCATCCACCATCCTAAAAGAATAGAAAAGATGAGGAGTCAGAAAAGAGAAGAGTGAATAGTGCTCTAGGGCTTTAACTTAGTGGTCTTGTCCTACAGTCAGCTTGTGCTCTGATACCATCTTGTAGCGACCAGACCTCAAACAGTCTGATCTCTGTGCATCAGTGTCATCCCTGGATTAGTAATGCTGACACGCACAGTACTTGAAGGATTTATAACATAGTAGCAATCACACACTTATTACATCGATAGTTCCAACGGTGAACTTATTACAATAAAAATGGCTTAAGGCCATCTAACACGATAACAGCGGAAGGCTTGGAAGATAAGTGAGTCCATCAACTCCAGCGGCATCACTGAGTATAGAACCAAGACCTAAAAGGCACCTTAGTCGTCGTTTGAGAAGTCTGCAACATGAAACGTTGCAGCCCGAAAACGGGTCAGCACATGGAATATGCTGGCAAAGTAACACAAGAGAGCAATGAAAGTAAAGTTATACTATATGCAATATGGCTGGTGGAATAGCTCTATGGTTACAGTTTTTGCGTAAAGCCAATTTTTCCCTACTTCAAAGGAATATATTTTAATTAACTATCATGGTAGTTGAAACATCGTTGAGAAGATAGACATCCTCTCAACCCCAATTAAAGTTCATCATTAAACCCAACAGTATTAAATTAAAGTAACATGATGACATTCACATGATAATCCAAGTACTAGATAGTCAAGACGTTCGTAACCGAGGACACGGCTAATCATGATCAGTTTTTACACTCTGCAGAGGTTTGTGCACTTTTCTCCACAAGACCCGATCTCCTCCGTTTGATTTCTCGCACTGCATGATGTTTGAGAAACGGATGACCGAGACACAGTCTTTCAGAAGCACTAGCACCTACGACCGGGTGAACCGTACCAACCTACATCCCCTACATCTGCTAGTCCACCACTGTAGATGTTCGCACGACTTACTCATACTATGCTAGAGCCCATAATAGCATTGTGGCTGCACACAGAAGTTTCTAGTATGAATAATCTCATGATCCCTTTGAGCCTGGGTGGCGGTCCGAAGAAAAACAGGCAATCCCCGGAATACCCAGATGCCTCAATCCACCCAGATGTGTATTAATGTTGCCACCTTAAGTTGAACCATTAATTAACAAACTCACATCTGTCATGGATACACTCACCCAATCCACGTCTACGAGCATAGCATGTCCTAACAGCAAACATAGAAGTCACTCCCAAAGGTTTGAATGTAATACAGGTAATAGGTACTACCTCAATCTACTTCCTAGTCCCACAAGTTAATTGATCCTACTCATGCAATGTGTGAGGGTTTGACTAATGCAATGAAAACTGGGTAATTGGAAAGTATGATCAAAGTGTTACTTGCCTTGCTGATGATCCGCAAAACCTAGAGATTCAAAGTAGCAAGCGGCGCACTCCGGGTACTCTATCGCAAACAAACAAGCACACAATAAGTACTTAACTAATGCACGGGTAAAACTCAAATAAAAGATCTAACCAGAAGGTTCAACTTAAGAACTCCAGTTTGCAAAAGAATCGACAAAAGAAGAAACAACGAAAGACAAACGGTGAAAGAGAAACAACTACCGATACAATCTGGACCTAAGTCCAAATTTAACAGAGGCAAACACTTGAGCGACTAGGTTAAACGGAAAGAGAATTTCGATACGAAACTCCAGGCGCTTGAATCACCTGATTCCGATAAACGAGCGAAAAGTTAAACTAAAACGAAGATCGGATCAGAGATCGCGATCAGAAAATAACTGCGAAAAAGAAAACTAAAACAGCTTAACGAACGAACGTTCGTCAGCTGAGACTAAACAGCGAATTCGTTCGTTAGAACGACGAAGGAACGAACGGGTGAACGTTCACTACTTAACTAAACCAGAAAAATAAAACAGAAAACCGATCTAATAAAAAAACGACTAGGGGTTCTAAAAAGAACCAACGGTTTTCTGGAGAAAACCGGCGGAGGCTACCTCGTCGGGAACTGCCGGCGGCGGCGGCGGCTGCGGGGTGGTGGCGGCGAGGGGCGGCAGCGGCGGCGGCATGCTGGCGTGGGGCGGCGGGGCTGGCGAGGGGCGGCGGCGTGCTGGCGTGGGGCGGCAGCGGCGGCGGTGACTCGGCGCG